>CM037598.1:58965598-60168455 GCA_021018995.1 Chloranthus sessilifolius
TTAGCAGTTGAAAGAACAATTGGATAAAATCTAGAAGCAGCTGTTAAAGATGGGTGGAGCCGAAATCCATGCCATGGACTTCTTCGACTTGTACTTATTTGCTGAAGTCCCCTTGCCCCCAAAATTCAAGATGTTGGTCTTTGACAAATATAACGATATGGGCAATCCCATCACACACCTCAAGTCCTACTGTGGAGTCATGTGCCAATATGAGGGGACGAGCGCCTACTTATAAAGGTCTTTCAGAAAAGCCTGACGGGCCCGACCTTGAGGTGGTTCACATCCCTAGAACCATCCATGCTAAAGAAATGGAAGGATCTGACTCATCTATTTCAGGAACAATATGTCTACAACATAGACATTAAACCTTGCAAGTCATATCTGGCCCGTTTAAAGCAGAACTCTAGTGATTACCTTGGGCGTTGGAGAGCACTGGCAGCTCAAGTGAGAAATTGAATACCTGACGATGAACAGATCGACATGATTTCAAAAAATATCTTGCCAGTCATCTCAGACTTTCTCGTTTGCCAACAGCAGTCCAACTTTGCTAATTTGGTGAGGAACGCTAATCGTTGCGAGGACGGTATCAGGGAAGGGCATTTGAGCAAGAATGTCTCCGGTGGTGCCGGCGAGGTCAGGAGATTCTCATAGCAGAGGAATGATAGAAGAGCTAGGACGGATATGCAGAATGTCACAAATATCAGGCCCAACACCAATATAGACACATTTTAATTTAAAGACGCACAGCCAGCTCCAACCAGAAACGAGCCGATACAAAGAACCGAGAATGGGCAAGGGGCACAGATGACCCCAGAGCAGAGAAAGGCTCGCTTCGATCGAGTTTTTACACCTTTGGGGCAATCATTGAATGTTTTATTGCCCTTACTGATTGAAAAGGGTCTTATCACAGTGCTCCAACCATGACCTTCATTGAATCCCATCCCAAGGAACTATGACCCCAACACCCATTGTAACTTTCACTAAGGGCCGGTCACCCCTACTGATCGCTACTTCCCATTGAAGCACGCAATACAGGATTTAATAGAGGCGGGCAAAATTATCCTTCCAGCACTTCCCCAAGCCACCCAACATGCCAAGATACATCAGGTACTGCTACCCCCACACCCTCCCGGAGGGGCAGGTCCAAGACCCACTATCAGCATGGTAGAAGTGGATGATGAAGAGTTAGAGTTTTACCCGGCGGATTACATCTGTGATCGAAAAAATTTTGTGGCAACATTGCAGAGAGACGGGGAAGATAGGAATATTGGGGTATTGAATCTCTGAATCTAGCAGACTACTTCCCCAACCCCACTCCACAAATAGAACCATTAGATCTCAGGGCATATTTCCCGGTACCAACTCCCATTAATTTTATACAAATCAACTCCTACCAACCATACGCCACATCCTCCACCAGTTATCCAATGGCTAATTATGTCCCCTATCCCCCTCCGGTGCCCATCAATTATCAATGGCCCACCCCCATTACATCACCCCCAATTCAGTCATCCACTGTCCTCGCTAACTCCATCTGGCCTACCTGCTCCACCCTTTCAGAAGTTAACCATGTGATACCCACCCATTCCAATCCCTCACCACCAATATCTCCAGTACCCACCTCTTCCCCGTTGCAGATCCTAAGACCGACTTACAATCCTCATCAGGTCCCGCTCAGCTATGAACAAACAGACATCAATGTCGGTAGCAGCAGGAAAGGGGCAGTTGATTTTATCATCAGATCTAGGAAGATATCCAAGCAGCCAGACACATCGGCACCAACACCAGCCCAATCAAAGAGGAAGAAAGATACAAGTGCAGTGAACTCGTTCAAGAAAATGAGTAAAGAACACATACTGGAAACCCACTTAAAAAGGATGTCGGCCCACATCACGGTCTGGGACCTATTGATGACGTCCCCACTTTATTTTCAGGCACTAATGGGGGCGTTAAAGAATGCGCATGTGTCTCTTCAGGTGAGCCCAGATGAAGTCAGGCAGATAATTGGACAAGTGTTGGCTCCCAATGTCATCTCCTTTTCGGATGCGGATTTACCAGAGGAGGGAAATAGTAATTCTAAATCCCTCAATATAACTGTAGAATTTGGAAACATGATAATCTCCTTGGTATTAATTCATAATGAGTCTGCTCTGAATGTATGCCCTCTGAGAACCGCCACCAAAATAAGGGTAGATCCGTGCATATTGAGGCCAACAAGAACTAGCGCCAAAGGTTTTGATAATATGAGAAGAGAAATAATGGGAGAAGTTGATCTTGAGCTAGTAATTGGGCCAATGACCTTCTCTATACTATTTCAAGTAACGGACATCAAATCCTCCTTCAATTTTTTATTAGGGCAACCTTGGTTGCACGAAGTTGGGGCGATACCGTCGACGCTGCATCAGAAGCTCAAATTTGTGTCCGGGCAGAAAATTATCACCATCATAGGTGAGGGACATGATGAGAAGGAAAAGGCCACCCACAGCATTGAGAACCCAAAAGTGTTGAATGTGCCACATACAGCTGAGGATACCAACCTCCACAGTTTTGAATAAGAGGTATTAGCTATAATCTCAGATCCCCTAGAAAGCATCACTCCAAAAATTGAAAGCAAAATGATAGCGGCAGTGGCCATGCTCCAAAAGTGGGGCTATCAGAAAGGAAGAGGATTAAGTCCTCGATTACAAGGCAGGAGAGAGCCAGTCAAGGCTAAAGGTGGATAGCAGGTTCGATTTGGGTTAGGTTATAAGCCCACAGAAGAAGAGGTCCGAGAGGCTAAAGAGAAAGCCCGAGCCGCAGCAGCTGCTAGAGCTCGGGGAATCAACTTAGAAGAGAAGCCCCGTCCCACGCCTCACATTTGAAACACCTTTGTGAACACAAGGATCATAAAAATAGATTGGAATGAGGCTACGCAGTTAACCCCGCACAAGCCAACCCCTCCTGTTCACCTTACCAATCCTCATATCATCCCTCCCAACCTGGAAATAGACCTGGTCACTCTATCCCATTTTTAGGAAGAGTCTCCCATACCTGCAGAATCCCCCTTGTGGTAAATCACCATAGGACTCTGCTTGCATTTGAGGACAGAATCTTAGACGAATCCATGATCGGCATGATGGAGGCTAACTTTGAAGAATCCCATCAAGCAGCCTCCTCTATCCAAAAAGGTCAAGGGGCCTCATCATAGGTACGTAATTGGGCGTCTGTGCCCCAAACTCTGGAAGTGGCAAGTGGCCTGAAATACGGCACCCATTCCCCAAAAAAAATAACCTATAAAAAGTGAGATAAGCCCTTGGCAGGCCATACCGTGTATATATAGGGACTCGCTTTTCCAAGAGCCCATTTTTGAAGAAAACAAATATTCTAAAAACATAGAAAAAATATAAAATCCAAAAATATTATCTTTCAAAATTTTGAATAAAGTTAAAGAAAATAATGCCTTAATAGAAAAGCTTGTCCTACGTGAATCGACCCCTTTCCTGTAGAAATACAAGAAGAGGTAGGAGTCATGAGTCTGGATGAAGAAACCCCTGTTGAGGAGCTTCCCAATGATCTCCTTGAACAATACGCCGATTTTGAGAGTGGCCCTACCCCGATTGATGAAGAAACAAAGGACGTCAATCTAGGGATCGAAGAGGTTCCTTGAATCACTAAGATCAAAACATCGTTGTCCCTCAAGGAAAGAAAAAGCATGATTGATTTCCTTCGGTCATACTAAGACGTCTTCGCATGGTCATATGAGGATATGCCTGGTTTGGACACCAATTTGGTTGAGCATGAGCTGCCGCTATATCCAGATATTAAGCCGGTCAAGCAGAAGTTAAGATGTCTTCGGCCTAAGTAGATGTTGAAAGTAAAAGATGAAGTTATCAAATAGTATGATGCAGGGTTTCTCATAGTCTCTAAGTACCTGCAGTGGCTAGCCAACATCGTCCTGATACCAAAGAAAGATAGAAAGGTTCACATATGCATTGACATTAGAAATCTGAACAAGGCGAACCCAAAGGATGACTTCCCATTGCCACACATCGACATCTTGGTTGATAACATTGCTACGCATGGGATGTTGTCATTCATGGATAGATTTTTCGGATACAATCATATCAAGATGGCCAAAGCAAACTGAGAGAAGACAACGGTTATTACTCCATGACAAACTTTCTGTTACCGAGTCATGCCATTTGGGTTGAAGAATGTTGGGGCAACATACCAAAGGGACGACGACGCGCTGATCCGAGAGGGAAGTTCAGGCCCAACTGGGAAGGACCTTACGTCATCCGAGAAGTACTCTCCGGATATGCGCTCTGCCTCACCACCATGGACGGAGATCACTTTTCTGAGCCAATCAACGCTGGATACATTCGACGATTCTACTCCTAAGTCGCCCACAGCAAGGTAAGTACTGATAAAAATGGATACGTGACTGCTTAAGGATACTTTAAAAAAAAAAGGTCATCATTTCAAAGCCAAGTAGCCAAAAAGTGTCACCGAATGATCATACCCTTTGCTACACCTATTGAGCCATTGGCCTTTCTTTCATAAACCCCTCCCTAGAAAAAAAGGAAAAAGTGTATATACCAAACAAAAAAGGGAAAAAGAGTTACCATCAAAATCCAAAAAAAAATCAGAAAAGTAAAATAAAACAAAGATTTCTGAAAAAGAATAAAAACAAGAAAAAAAATGGGCATGTATAGTCAAAATTCTCCAAGGAAGAAGTGTATTACGGCAACCAGAACCCTATCAAGAAAACCTTCTTAAACAAAGAATACCTTCAGAAATTCCTAACCTATCCCACGGCCAAGATACATCCCTAAAGAAAGCCCTCTTTAAGGTCTACGAGCAGTCATAGTATCCGTTAAAGTCAATACAAGCCAAACTGTGAGACGACAAAAGAATTTCATTCAGCCGGCTATGACAGAATCGACGTCCATGTCATGGCCTTTTATAAAATAAAAGAAAAGATACAAGATTAAAGTAAAAAGGACGTGGTGAAAACCCGAATGGGCGCTATGGGTAAAACCAACAAATTTGTGTGGACCAAGTGAAAACCTGAAATGGTCCCTGGGGTAAAAATGCATACCCACGGACGTAGTAAAAACCAGAAAGGGCACTACGAGTGAAAAAGAGGGCAACAATGGGTATGGCAAAAACCTGTCTTGGGCGCTGTGAGTAAAAAGGTTGAAAAAAAGAAGAGAAAAAGAAGAAGAAGAAAATCTTCGATTATCCCTTGGTTATAATTTCAAATTATTTGGTCGTCAACTGGGCCGCTCATGTTAGCTCAAATAAGGTTCTGACCAGGAATATCTTCAGGCTACATCTTCAAACGTATGACCCGAGGTAAGGAGAAAAGGTTAATTCAATCCAAAGGGATGGATGATTCCGACCTTGGAAAATTTTGAACCTCACTCAGGTCTGACTGCATGAACGAGTTCGACTATGCTCAAAAAAGGACCCGTTACTTTGTCTCACTGATAAGGCATCAAACAAAAAAAAAAAGCCAAAAAAGAATTTAAAAAAATCAAGAAAAGTCTAAATACAAAAAAACTGTATATATTTCTACTCTTTTTCCATATGTACAACATCATACTTCCATCTCAAAAATTGAAGAAAAAAAAATAAAAAATCTCTGAAAACAAAAATCCAAAAATATATATATAAATCTTGAAAAATAAAAAAATATAGGTAAAAATTTGCTTCTCCTTCTGTTGATTAGGATGCACTTTTATATATATATAAACAAAAAAGGGACTGACATTTTCTCGAGATGTGCAGGAACATCAAAAGGTCTGAAGCCTTGATGTAGGCAACCTCTCGGCGATGGACATGTCAGATGAAGCATCTCACCACCGACATTCGGTCTATTCGAAAAAAAAGAAGAAAGAAAATCATTTTGAAAGAGAAAAAAGAAATTTGTGTTTTCATTGAACTTTCCACACACAACTACGCACATGTGTGTTTTAATGCGGTAAAATGTCAATACTTTATCGGCAACGCAATTGTGCTAAATTAATGTCCTAATTCTAAGGTTTGCCTTGGATCTTTGGATCCTACTTTAAAGTAGGAACAACGGTGTCAATCCTGATCAAGCGGTCAATATTTCAATCATGTTGATTCTACTGCTAAATCTTCGAGCTATGCGCTCTGTCTTTGGATTCATATGAACGTAAGTGTCTAAGTTTCAAATTCTTCACAAACTTTTCAAAGGTGTGGACTCTTGGTCTGCACAGTCTGGGAGTGCACCCTATTGGGTTTGAGGTTCAGATAACTCCATTAAAAAAGGTTAATCGTTGGTTGAGACCAACCTGTTGAAAATGAAACTACATATCAATGAACTATGTGTAAACATGCATGCAGAAGGGTTCATTTCCCTTATTTTCACAGGCTTAAAACTTGTATTGGCATGGTATCCCTGTAAATTATAGGCCATGTGTCTGGGTATCCGTAGGATGGTCATTTGTTCCTGTAAATTATACCCGGATGGGATCTGGGTCAGGACTTTCATCGCCTTTATTGCTTATCGCCCCTAATGGGTGCATGTGTATGCATAGTTAAAATATTTGTAAGATCATTATTAGCAGAGATCAGGATTGAGTGTCTCCTTCGGTAGGCACCCAATTTTAGTCGAATCTGTTTAGTATTATTTGAAGCTGGATGCTCTAGGTCATGTTGATCCGGGGCACATTATCAAAAAGGCACACAGTCCCAAAAAGCATGCGACATCAATATTCACTCCACTCAGGTAGTCGTGCTAAATTAACTTTGGGATTGATGAGTTCACCCAAAGACCTCGAACCCTGCTTCACGCAGGGTTACCCGTGGCTAATCAAACAGGGCAGTCAATGCCTCATGGGATTGAACACAAGTTGTGGGCCTTCGCGTAGTTGTTTCGTGCCTATCTTTAGGTATGGGTCAATCACCCTCTCACTTACGGAGCTGTTGTATTCAGAATGAAACTTGAACATCAAGTATCTTCAATCATCTCGAGAAGCATATGTTTTCCCAGTATATTGGGCTTTCGCAACTCGCTCCATCTCGGTTATGCCCACTACTGTCACTAAGCGCTTGAGGATCTATAACCTTGAGAAACGAACATTTTTCTTGACATACAGGGCTTTCATTTACTCACCATGTTACCATTTGATGTTTGAAATTTATTGTGAGTATGGCGAACCTATTAGTGATGCCTTGGGCCTCTTCGGATGTCTCTTGTCTTTGGCATTCGATCATTAGCGATCAGATACCAAAGAGGGGCATTTGTAGACACCCAAATTTGGCCCAAGGCCCGATCAAGATATACTTCGAGAGAGGCACACCTTCGAGATTCTGATAGCATTATCTGAAACCTTAGGAATCACCGGATCCTTTAAAACCCTCCCTGAACCTTTAGGAACCAATCCCAACCTTTAGAAACCCCTCTGAACCCATAGTTAACCCTTCCGAGCAGTGGTTAGAGAGAGGAGTCTAGGGCTTACAAGGACCTCTACTAAGATTAATTCATATACCATTGAAAAGTAGAGGTTTCTAGCTTTCCAACAAGCCAAGAATCACCTCAATCCAAGCTATACATCAAAAGTTACGGCGTTTCGAAGTATGAGCATGCTTTGAGCCTCGCGAGAGCATGGCGCATCTATTAGTTGCACCAAGCTTAACCCCTCTTCCTCGCAGGCTCTGAACTTCCAAGCACTGTAGTTTTGCCTAACGCATCAATTAATTACGCCAGGCTTAGCTATAGTATTCTGATGATTTTTGCTCAAAAATCACTTTTAGGGTTTGACTTATTGACCATCTCAAAGTGTAGGATGGGTTTCATTAGGACTGTTGTACCCATGCTTACCCTATTTTCAACCCTTTAGTCATTTGCAACCTCACCCTATCATCTACCATTGAAACATCTTGCCCACCTTTCCAAGCCCTCAAATCCTAGGAAATCTTAGATTAGGAGATTACCTAATTATTAAACCTATTTAACACTTAAGTGCCCTCTTAACCTCCCCTTTCCCTATAAATAGAGAGCTACCCCCCTTGCAAATGTCTTGAAAAAAATCCAAAAGAGAGAAAAGATTAAGAGAGATCTTTCCTCCCCTTTGGTGCACCTTTTTCCCATACAAATTCCAGAATTCCAAAGCTTCATTTGAGCCTTATATTCCACCATAAAACCCTCGAGCTAGGAGAGAACCATCCCCTAGCCTTCTTCCTCTACCTCTTAGTTATCAAGCCCTTGGAGTTAGAACCCCTCATTCCATCATCCAAGCTATCGGAAGCTTATCAAGCGCACCTACGCAAAGGTCCACAAGGGTGCAACAAGGGCCTAAATTTTATTTTTGGCCATCAGTAGAGACCACTTTAGAGCTGGTTGATCGGGTGCCTAACCCTTTCCGATCGATGACCGAAGCCCCTACCCAAGAGCCTTTGGCATAGACCGATGAATCAGATTCATATTTGGCACTTCGGTATATTTAATATTGATACTAGGTTTTCCGGGACCAAAAGCTCCGGGTGGCGACTCGATATTTTTTTAGTGAGTGCGCATCGTCGCGACGGGGTTTGATCAAAATCCTGCACATCACGATTTTCTTCGTCACATAGCTTTCACTCTCAAGACGATTCTTCATAACGATCAATCACTTTTCACTTTTGAACGTCTTCTGGAGAATCGTAAATTACGATTTCTTATTTTTCTTCTTTAGTAATAGTGCTCAATCGTCTTTCACAATTTTCTGGCTTTCTGTATATAGCGAATCATCTTTTACGTTCAATCATCTTTTACTGCTCTTTTAAGTTCATTTTGACAAATATTAACACTTTTGCTCTCTTTTACTGATTTTCTCAAATATCTTCTCATCATTAACTTATTAGTAGTAACTAAGTCCTAGCATCACTAAGTTAAGGGTAATAAAATGGTATATTATGTGATTGATCACACTCCCAAACTTACGTTTTGCTAGTCCCTAGCAAACAAGGAAACATAAAATATCTTATACTGAAAATTAAATTGCCACTTTTGTAGGGAGTACATTGCATTTAGCAGATACAACTAGCCTTTAAAACCCCTAGGTGATCCCTAGTGGACAAGTTTTAGTCTCCTGAACATTGTTAGTGAAGTTACCTACAAACTTCAAATTTTTTTGGATTTTTCAAACTATTTTTCAAAAGAAAAGACAAATTTTAAAAATCTAAACTAATTTTATACACTAACTTAGTTAACTATGTTAACTAAGGTGGAAATCACAAAGTCATTATGATTTTCTAAAATTACCAATCTGTTATTCTTATTTTCCATTATATCAGTTATCTTTGATTAGAACTCCAACAATTTCAATTCATAGTAAGTAGGAGGTGTATGCATTAGTGAAAAGTTTATTCTTCATAAATTTTTTTAAACTGCAGATTTAGAAAATACTTTCATCCAAAAACTCATTATTGACATACTCTCAAAAAGATACTGACGCTTTTCGGGTTCTCACAATGTTATTTCAGAAAAATTCAGTCAAAGATAAAATTTTCAATCTCATATAAAAGGATAATCTACTTTATTCATTGAATCCCTATACAATCCATAATATCTATTTTTCATATCTCTACTAGGCTTATACTTTTGTAAATCGTAAATCAACAAGGTCTTACCTTCGGCTTGTAACGAGGCTTTGGGTTCCAGAAGGTGTCAAAGAATGGTTGAAAAGGATTTAAAGTTTTTCTGGGAATTTAGCTCTTCTTTCTCTTATCTTTTCAGCTTCTTCTTCTATTTCTACTTCAATAAGTATCCAAGAATTGGATAACTTCTTCTCATTTCTTTTTATAAATCCCATTTTGATCCTTTTTAAAATCATCTTTTTACGATTTTTAATCTTTCAAAAGATTTTTTGCTTTAAAAATTGTTCTTTTTTTCAGAAATCATTTTTCACGACTTTTCATTCCATTCCCATATTTTTCTTTTGATTTCTTTAGTTGTACCCTTTTATTGGCATTCCCTTTATCTGTTATCTTTTTACTCATTTCACTCCCTCTTCTTACCTTTTTTTGTATTCTAAAATCTTAAAAAATATAAGGGTTAAAAGTTGAAGTTTTGGGTAATACATATGGTTAAGGGTTTATCAGATTTTTGGTATAAAGAAATTCGATTAGGCTTCTATTATGGGTTTAATGGATAAATTTTATTTTGAAATTTTAGCTTTTTTGCTCTAATTTAACAAAAGATGGCCTATAATCATCTTTACGATTTACTAACATAGATGCCTTATTGCTTTGATATTTCTAACAGATAGTTCTAGACAAAAAATCAGGTTATCATAGAATATTTTGATTCTAATTTCAGCAATATGAGATTTCATAATATTATAGAAGTTCAAGGAAAATTTTTTATCTTGAATAAAAGAAACAATCTCTCTCTCAAAGAAAGGAAAGTATGGCTCTAATGCTCACTAATTTATAATTTTTTGAAACTATAGTCTAAAATTTTGCAGTTTAGATTAATATATTATTTCAAACATTCATTCTAATACAGTGTTCAATGAGCTAGGCATGAATTGTACTATTTTTTATTCTGATTATTGAATTCCTACTATAATGGATCATAAGTTTTCAAGATTTATAAATTTGCTATCATAATTCCTTTGTGATGATCAACTAGAAAAATTCAAAAAATTTTACAAAGACAAACTAAAAGAAAACTACTTGATTTACTACTATACTAATTATACTACTATTATACACAAAAATTGTGTATCCCCCCAAACTTAATTCGGACAATGCCCTCATTGGCACAAAAATAGGGGATACTTAAAATTATTGATATCTCTGATCACTTACCGGCTGTGAAAAATTTTTTGTAAAGAATGTTCCCCCAAACTTGAGGAAAATACAATGGTTTTACTTCTCAGAGACAAAAATAACAAAAATGTTAGAGATGTTAGTAACAATTACACCGTTAGTAAAAAAAATTAGTCAAAAAGAAAGAAAATTTTATATATTACTGAATATTTACAATGAACATAAAAAAGAAAATATAAAAGAAAAAACTGATTAGATAAAAAAATAAATCTAGGAAAAAGCTAGACAGACCATACTTGTGAGATTTATAATGTTCTGTTTTATTGTTTTACTCACTTGGTGATAACGGGTATGGTACAAAGATAGAAGTAGTAGGATCATCTTCCAAGCCAGATACCTCTGCAGTAGAATAACCATCTTGTTTTTTATCTGAATGTAAATCTCCATGTGTATTAGGCTCTGCTTTATCGGTGTTGTCCTCATCAATCATTTGGCAAGAGCTTCCATCCTTACACTGCTTCTTTTTGTCAGCCTTTTCTTTCAAATCCACAGTTAGCTTCTTGATCACAGCAGATTTAAGTTGTATCTCGCTTCTCAGCTTTTCTACTTTATCTTGTTCTTTTGTTATTGTGACCATGTTGTTCTTTGTTACAGACTCAATGATCTGCTTTTGTTCTACATTAATTGAGTTTAAGAAGTCTTGAGCTTCTAGCAGTTGTAGAATTTTCCCTTCAGCTATGGTCAGTAAATGATGTTTTTCACTCAGCTGTTGATGGAGTGTTTTCTGGTAGTCTTTAAGGGCTTTTTCTCTTATAGTTTCTGCATCATCAGGTACTACCATTAGACCTCCAAATTATTTAAGTATAGCCGCCATTTTATCTTCATACACCTTTCTTTCTTTTTCCTAAGCTTGCTGATTTTCGCTCAGTATTCTATTCTCTGCTTACCACTGGGTGATCTGTGCTTGAAGGGTTGAAGTGGCATCTTGGACTCTCTTCTCTGTATCGGTTGCCCATCTCGTATGATGATCTTGCACAACTCTTCTTCTCAAGCCATCCATTATTTATGTGTGCTCTTGAGATGTCAGAGTAGTATCAGAGACTCTCTTCTTTAGTCTTTGAAGTTCCTCCAACCATTTCTTTACCACATTCAGTAGTGGTGCTAACTTTGGACCAAATGTATTTAACCATTGTTCTACTCCCCTAAATTTGGTCACTACCTCTTGGAATGGCAGCAATGTCGGTTCATGTGTAAGTTTTCATTGCTCTACTGCCTTCATTCTCCTTTCTAACTCGGGGATTGATGTGGTGGTGACTGGAGGATCACAGGGGTACTTCTTCTCCATTTAATAATTTTGTAAATCCCCCTCTTGGTAACTTATAGCTTGGCTCTGCTTCAATAGCATGAACGATGAGAGTTTGGTCTCTATTGGCTATAATTGTAGGTTGAGCAAGAGGCTCTATTAGTATAGGGATATGGCTAGAAGTAGTCATTCAAGTAATCTGTTAATCAATTATTGAAGGAATTTCTCCTGTTCTTTCAATATTTGGGCTCACAGGGTCTGCTTTCGTAACAGTTGGAAATATGTCTGCTTTAGTGGAGGGGGGCATAGCAGGCCCTATTGGTGAGTCCAAAGTAGGGTCACAGAGACTGGCTTGGATAGCAACTGGGCTCCCGACTCGGTTATTCTTTCTGGTACTGGAGGGCTAATCTCTGCTCCCTCCTGAGGTTGAGTAGAAGTACTCACACCTTCTTCCATAACTTCTTCTGGGGCTTCAATTTCTGCTGGCTGCTCTATGGCAGTCTCTTCTCGGTCTACATGAATTTGTTGGACGTGTGATGCAGAGGAGGCACTTTTGGTGCAAGGAGTCAGTGGGATTTTCTTTTCATTTTTGGCACCTAAAGTTCTCATATAGGCTGTGATTGTTAAGTCTTCCTCTATTCTTGGTAAAGCTTTTTCCTTAGGGTCTACATTAAACCCCACATTCATCAACAGATTTGTGATAAGGCCTCCAAATGGCAGGGTCAACTTCTTCGTCTGATATTTTTCTTAACTCAGTTTCTCCTTCACAATGGTGATTACTTTAAAAAGATAAGAGGGCATATTGAACCAATAGCGATTTACTATTAAGTACAATGCCTTGGAAAATAGTGCCCTTCTCCGTGTTCCATGAACTGTGGGGTGAATAGTCTTATGAATTAGCAAGTCAAAGAATTGAAGTGATAAACTCCTTGCTTCCAAGTCCTTTCAAAGGAAGAAGGACCTGTCCCGTGGAGATTTTCCTAATAGTTCTAGTGCCATTTGGATGACGTCAAGGAGGGTATCTGATGGCATCCTCAAAAGGTTGGCCTCTGGGTTATCTTGGGACAGTTGTGGTATTTCCAAGGGGGCATGCATCACCCTGGCGACCATTTCCTTTGTAATCTGGATTGGAAGTCCATCGATACTAGTGGTGAGGATTGAGGATGATTTATGGCTGCTTTTGGACATATTTTATATGATAGCCTCACCAATTTAGGATAGACTGGTATGACTCCTGTGGCTCTAAGAAATAATTCAGTCCGACATCCTTAAAATATTTGATTGTTTCTCCACCCATTTCTAATTTTTCTAAAGACTCAACATCTACTGCAATTTCGGCTCCCATAATATGGTGTTTCATTGAAGTAGGGAGTTTATCTGCTGGCGTAGTAGAGGACGCTAGCTTTTTACCTTTATCTAATTTTAGCCCCTTTTTAGGGTCAGACACAGATTCGGTCTCATCTGTGTTTTTAGGATTTTCTCTAATAACTACCCCAATAGATTTGGGTTTCTTCTTGGGTGGGTCTGTTGGTTTTGATTTGACCTTAAGGGCAGCAAACCGTGTAATACAATTAATGATTGGGGTGTTATCAGAACTATTACCTTCTTCTTCCTCTTCCTCTTCCTCTTCCCTTTGGCGTTTGCCCGTCTCATTAGCCATGCTACTACTCTTTTCCTTTCCTGCAAAAATAGAAATATTATTAATTAATCATGAATTTCATGTATTGAGTAAAATCATCACCTTACCTCTTAATGATTGAAACCCTGACTTGTAGATGCAAAATGAAATGCACTCAGGGTTCCCGAAATAAACTAGAAGAAGCAAGGGTGTATAGGAAATTAAAATGGTTGGGTTGAATAGAACTATTAGGATGAAGAGTCTTTTGAAAAAGAGAGGGAAGGTAAGAGAGAAAAACTAGAGAAGTTGAAAATGGGGCCGACAGATCCTTTTTTTAAATATGTAGGCCATGTTTTCAGTGACGACTTGCTGAACTGGTCGTCAATTGGGTTTTGCCCTAGAATCTTTGGTTGATTCTAGTACGAACTGTCGTATTAGTAATCATAATCACTATGCTTCGATGATAGACCTAATGACGATCAATTGAACATCCATACGATTGTTCGATATAATGTACAATAGGTAGGATATTATGACCCATCGTCTTTCAACGATTTGGGTCATAGTATGATACCTAAACTAAAAAGAAAAAGACATAATTTACATAATTTACAATTGATGCTATGGATGAGTCGGTAGCTCAACGATCCATGAGGGGTCTATATTTGATTTTAGGGAGCCAATGTCTCCCCCAGGAGCACTTGTCCTCTTGGATTATTGACCGACTACGTAGGAAATTGGCCACTCTCTCTTCTTGCCACTTGGGAAGCTAGTTAGCCTATCTGGCTTTCCAGCTTTGTAATGAACTGGGTTTGTGAATTAAGCACTTGAGAAAATTGAATAAGTTGATGTAAATCTTTTGAGTGTTGATACGACTATTGCTGCAAATCTCGAAGGATTTGAACAATTGTGGCATCAGGTGTGTTGCTCTGTCATCCAAATTGGGGCTGTGCAGCAGGCATTTGAGGTCTTTGGTGGAAAGCTTGAGTCTAGAAAAATCAAGGTTGCACAGCTGATGATGCTAGTTGTGCTCTGCCTGTGGAACCATAGTTAAATCCAAGGTGGTTCCTCAATGCTAGATTATATGTATTTCCAAAATCTCCCTTCTGAAAAGCCATTATTTGTTCACTTTCCACCACCTCTTGGTAGGATGGCACAGCTAGGTTTTCAATATACGTCTAAGTCTGGCAATTAGAGTTGCTTGCCAAGGATCTATCCAGGGTGCTCGATTTGGCAGCCATTAATGTTGCAATTTGTTGTTCTAGGGCTAAAACTTTCGCACTCATGGCATCCTCCTGAACTTTATCCTTGCTGATATCGTAGAGTCCAACCCTCATGAGTGGGGTGTGGCGAGTGACATCTGGATCAGATCTAAGCAGAGTCTATTTTTGTTTTGAGTTATTGGTCAGTTTCTCGAATAATTTTCATGACTACTGATCATTCTGAGCCATAAAGGCTCCTCCACTCACGGCATCGATTGTAGACTGATTAGTCTTAGTCAACCCTTGGTAGAAGCTTTACGCTATCAACCAATTTGGTACCTCGTGATGAGGACACTTCTGTAACAAATCCTTCACCCGTTCCCATCTCTCATGAAATAATTCTCCTAGCTTTTGCCTGAAGTCTTGAATCGCTTGGCGAATTTGGTTAGTTTTACCAATCGAGAAGTACTCGCCCAAGAACTTGGACTGCAATTCCTCCCATGTGGTAATACTTCTGGCAGGTAATGAAATTAACCATGCCTTCGCCCTATCCTTGAGAGAGAATGGGACCAAACATAGTCTTACGGCCTCTTTATTGGCAGTCGATAATTACAGCACTGTGCAAAGCTCTATGAAGTCCCTTAGATGCTGGTAGGGATCTTCATGATCAAGCCCATAAAATGTTGGTACAGATTGAAGTGTATGGAGCTTGATTTTGTAATTTCGACCCATAGGCACCTCTGGTATAACTATACAAAAGGGCTCGGTCAAAGCTATTGGGCTTAAATGTGCTTGGATTGACAAGTTGTCAGCCATAACTAAGGATTTTCTTATGGGTAGACGGTGTGATGCTAAATTACGCAAGAGATTTCTTTCAATTTCTGGATCACGCTCAAAGAAGTCTAGGCTTCTAGATCAGGTGTGATGCATACAAAGAAAGAAACTTTATATTTTTATTGTTTTTAACTTTATTTAATTTTTATTCTAGAAGTCAAGGAGAGAGAACAAATCTAAGCCTCGAGCTTCTCTGATCAAGGGAAGTTGAAACTCTGGTTCGTCACTCCGAATAAACCTGTAAAAGCTTTAAGTGATCAAAGAAAATTGAAAATATAAAGAAATATAAAAAGAGAAAGATAAATACTCGTTTTCTTTAAATTAGTATAAATATCCTATCCCCAGCAACGGCGCCAAAAACTTGTTCATGCTACTTTTATGTGTATCTCATTAAGTCTTAACCTATTACAAACGCACAATGAAAATTGTAGAGCTAGTATAGGATCGTTCCCACGAAGACTGGATTCTCTATATTAACTTAATTTTTTTGAAAACTTATATTTATCTTTTAAGTTCCTAAACTACTGGAGAAATATGAATAAATAATTATTTCTTAATCTAATTTGCATAAAATAAATCCTAATCCTCCTTCAGATTATGATCGTTAATCACAATCTTCAGCTATCAAATATTTATGAATTTAAACAGTACCATTATACTATATATCAAGTTTTCTAGCATTAGTCATCAATCAATACTAAAATCCTATCAATACAGATTTAATCTAATCAACAATCTCCTAAAACTTGGGCGTCAATCAAATTCTAAAAAACTGAAGATGGAAAAGTAAAAACCATTACACTAATCTGTAAACTTCAACCAGAGTCGTCAACTCAAATTAAAATTCAAAGATGTTTACAAAGTAGGAAATTGCAATAAAATAAATCTTAACTAGAAAGCAGTAAAGTTATATCTTTCACCCCTCAGCTGTCGTCGTCAATTGCTTCTGAGAAACTACAGATATCTACTCTAATCTTCAGCTCTAAATTGTTGTTGTCAATTGCTCTTGAGAAACCTTGGATATCTAATCTACAATGCAATAAAAATCTACTATAAATTTGATCGAAAGAAAATCCAACCTCTGTCGTCAATTGATGCTGAGAATTTCTTTGATGCCTAATTCCTACTCTGAGCTCTCTTATTTATAGATCATAAGGAGTCGGTTTACAATACTTCTAATTCTAATAAAAGAAATAACTAAAATAAAACTATCCTAATATAACTATACTTCTAACTTTATCTTTCCTTGCTTTCCTTCTGTTGATGTGCTTCTGGATTATTCTTTTTTTTTATTCAGTAGTAGAGATCTTCTGGAGTATGTCTTCATCAATCTTCTGAAATCTGTGATATGCCAAACTTCTAATTCTAAGAGTTCTTCTAATTCAGTGCATGGTGGTGTAACCTTCATGTGATCCGCAGCTAAGAGAAGTTTCTATTCATGCAATCGTAAATCACGATTGTTTTCTTTCTCTAGAAAATCGTAAATCACGATTTTCTTCTTTTCATAGCTTTCACTCTCAGGACGATTCTTCATAACGATCAATCGCTTTTTAGTTTTGAACGTCTTCTGGAGAATCGTAAATTATGATTTCTTATTTTTCTTCTTTAGTAATAGCGCTCAGTCGTCTTTCACGATTTTTTGGCTTTCGGTATATAGCGAATCGTCTTTTTACGCTCAATCTTCTTTTACTAGTCTTTTGAATTCATTTTGACAAATATTAACACTTTGGCTCTTTTTACTGATTTTCTCTAATATCTGCACATCATTAACTTATTAGTAGCAAACTGAGTCCTAGCATCACTAAGTTAAGGGTAATAAAATGATATATTATGTGACTGATCAAGCACATGTGCTATTTATCAGAAAGAAGGATGGTTCTATGCGTCTATACATCGACTATAGACAGCTGAACAAACTGACGATAAAGAACTGATACCCGCTTCCTAGAATCGACGATTTGTTCGATCAGTTGCAAGGAGCGAAGTTGTTTTCTAAAATCAATTTGAGATCGGGTTACTACCAGATGAAAGTGAAAGCTCAAGACATTCTAAAAACAGCTTTTCGAACTCGATAGGGCCATTATGAGTTTCTCATCATACCATTCGGGTTAACCAACGCACCCGCATCTTTCATGGACCTCATGAATCGAGTATTCAAGCCTTACCTAGATAAGTGGGTAGTTGTTTATATTGAGGATATTCTTATTTACTTAAGGTCAAGAGAAGAGCATGAGCAACACCTGTGCCTAGCACTCTCAACTCTGCGAGAATCTCAATTATATGTGAAGCTCAGTAAATATGAGTTCTAGCTAGAACAAGTGAGTTTCCTTGGGCATGTTATCTCAAAGACTGGTATAGAAGTGGACCCTGCTAAAATCGAAGCAGTAGTGAAATGGGAGCAGCCCAGAACTGTAACCAAAATTCGTAGCTTTCTGGGGTTAGCTAGATACTACAGAAGATTTGTTGAAGGGTTTACAGAAATAGCTAAACCACTCACGCGTCTCACCAAGAAGACTTCCAAACTTGAGTGGACTGAATTGTGAGAGTAGAGTTTCCAAGAGTTGAAAAAGAGATTAACCTCTACACCAGTACTTACCTTACCATCAGGCAGTGGGGGATTCTCTGTATTTAGCAATGTTTCCCACAGTGGATTAGGTTGCGTATTGAATCAACACAATAAAGTAGTCGCTTATGGATCAAGGCAGCTGAAAGACCATGAAAATAACTACCCTACTCATGACCTGGAATTAGTAGCGTTCATCTTTGCTTTGAAAATCTGAAGGCATTACCTCTATGGCAAAACCTTTGAGATTTTCACTGACCACAAGAGCCTCAAGTACTTGTTTACACATAGAGAACTAAATCTGAGGCTGAGGAGATGGATGGAGTTTCTTAAGAATTATGATTGCGGCATACAGTACCATCCGAGGAAAGCAAATGTGGTAGCTAATGCACTTAGCCGGAAATCATCTGCTCAGCTATCAAACCTTGTGGCCAGAATACATAGATTGAAACTACTTGAGGACATAACAATAGGTGACACTGCATTCGAAGTGAAGGATTTTGGAGCTTTGTTAGCTATTATCAAGATAAAATTAACTTTCTTCGATAGGATCAGAGAAAGCCAATTGATAGATATAGAGCTTGTGGCCATCAAGCAGGGAATAGTCAGTGGTAATCAGTCAGAGTTTTCTATTAAGGACAATGGGTCCTTATTATTCAGAGGCCGATTATGTGTGCCATCCGATATTGAATTACAGCGTGAGATATTGGAAGGAGCCCATAGGTCTATATATGCTATACACCCGGGTAGCACCAAGATGTACCACGACTTGAAGAGGAATTTTTGGTGGAAAGGAATGAAAAGAGATGTCGCGAAAATGTAGCAAGGTGCTTGGTCTGCCAATAAGTGAAAGTTGACCATAGATACCCTGCTGGCCTATTGCAACCCCTACCTGTGCCCGAGGACTCAGAAGGGGCATAATGCTATTTGGGTGATCGTCGACCGACTAACGAAGTCAGCAAACTTTCTCCCTTACAGCACCAAATACACTGCTAGCAAACTAGCTGAGTTATATTTAAAGGAGATAGTGAGATTGCATGGCATACCTTTGAGCATTGTATCAAATCAGGGCCCACTCTACACATCTCAGTTTTGGCGACGATTTTAAGAAGGGATGGGTTCCAAATTAGAATTCAGCTCGACTTTTCACCCGCAAACATATGAGCAAACTGAAAGGGTGAAGTAGGTGATCGAGGATATGCTACGGGCCTGTATGTTGGATTTTCAAGGATCATGGTACAAGCACTTGCCCTTGATCAAATTCGCGTAAAATAATAGTTATCAAATGAGCATCGGAATGGCACCTTTTGAGGCACTCTATAGTCGTCGATTTATATCTCCACTCAATTGGGAAGAGATTGGAGAGCTATTTTGTTAGGCCTTGAACTCATGGAGAACACCAATGCGACGGTTCGACTTATTCGTGAATGTTTAAAGGTCACTCAGAGCTGTCAGAAGAGTTATGTTGATCTTAAAAGATCAAGCGTAGAATTTCAGGTAACTTTTGTGCACAAGACTGTTTTATGTTTCAGTCTAATAGTCATGAGACTAACAGTCATGTTCCTTCCAGGTTGGAGTTCACGTGTTTATAAAAATCTCCCCGACCAAAGTTATAATGCGATTTGGCTAGCCAAGGAAGATCAGCCCTCGTTATATTGGCCCTTTTGAAATTTTGGGTCATGTCGGCGAAGTAGCCTATGGCATCGCTTTGCCGCCTCAGCTGTCTACCATCCACAACATTTTCCATGTGTCGATGTTGAGAAAATATGTGAGTGATGCATCACACATGTTGGATTATCAGCCCATCAAAGTTCATGAAGGCCTGACCATAGTTGAGGAGCCAGTCAAAATTTTAGATCAAAGGGAACAAATTTTGAGGAAAAAACGAACTCCGTTGGTCTTGGTCCAATGGCGCAATTACCCCACCACTGAAATGACATGAGAACGAGAGGCGAAAATCAGAGAGCAATACCCGAGACTATTTCAATGAGGTTAGTCACTTTAGCATGTCATTGTAGTGACCATTGAATGAATCAAGGAATGTGTAGTCAATGACAAATTTGTAGTGAGCTTAGAACTCAATCTGTCACTTTGCATATGAACATCGTTCAAATCCAGTATACTGAACAAATGTTCATAAATTGCGTCCAAAGTAGGATAGTGCTTGTGGCATAGGAAGAATGTAACATAATGAGATGATTCAAATGCTTGCCAAATTCAGTAGGCCATTAGTCAAATGACTTGACAATCTTGTAGAAACCACTCTCACAACATACTGTCGATGGCTAGTACAAGTCTGGAACACAACAAATCAGTCTAACCAGCAATGCGAGCCAAATCAGACCGAAACAAAACAAGTATGTTCTATTTCCCTCGCCGCAGCGTGATTGGATTTCGTCACGATGAGATTTTCTGAAGATGGCTCACCACGGCGAGAACTTAATGTCATTGCGGCAACCGTGACGGATTATAATGCGGCCCAAGAAACCCCATTTCGTCGTTTGCAAAGCTTTTTGAAGTCTGGGTGTTAAGACCTGAAAAGTACCACTTTTCACCCCTTAACTTAACCTTTGATTAGACCCTTAGCCATCTAATAAAGGTTTGTTAAGTGTTTTCTGTAGATAATAAATAGTAGTGCAATAAGGCCATAAATCCTGTTAAGGAGCCTGTATTGGCACCAGAAGTCCCTCAGAAGAATGAGTCATGAATCCAGACCTGAGGTAAGCCTCGCGCAACTGACAAAGCTCCAGAGGATTCAGAAAAATATGCTTCGCGAAGTCCCAAGACTTCACAACAACTTCTTGCGCAGTTGAGTGACAGAAGAGCTTCAGAAGCCTTGAGTCGCGCAGCTCTCGCGAAGTTCAAAAGTTAAAGGTCGCGCAGTCTCGCGTAGTTCAAGAGAGCTTCAGGAAAGTTATCACATAGTAGCCGCGGGATGCAAATGTCAAGAGAACCTGTCGCGCAGTTCAGAAAAGCCTCAAAGCTATCGCGAGGATCCTCACGAAATTCCATTAAGAAGTGAACTTCTAGCACAGTTCTCGTGCTGTTCAGGAAGAAAGCAGCCTCGCGAAGCCAAAGTTAGCCTCGCGAAGATCTATTGTGAAATGGATGCTCGCGCAGTTCCCACGCTATTCACAAGTAGTAATCCAACCTCGCGAAGCTCAATCCAGCGAGAGCTTAACTATCTACCTCACGACTGCTCAAAGCATCAAAAAGCTGCAACCCCATGACGTCTGGAGTTTTAATGCTAACTCATCCTTGCGAAGTCAGTGCTACCACACGACAAGTTTGGGAATCGACTGCAACCTGGCGAAGCTCTGAACTCTAACTTCTATCATTCTGTAGAGGACATTCTATGGATTTCTAGCGATTAGGGCACATACTCCCACGCTCAAATCTCCATGCACGCGCCCCGAGGCATCCAAGGATCATTAATAGGCCACATGGCATCGCTAAAATTAGGCTTTCCTAACCCTAATGCGTCGCCACACCCACTGCTATATAAACCTAAGCCTGGTTTAGGTTTAGAGGACCTTCTTTTGAGACTTTTTAGATTTTTTAGACTTAGACACCAGCGAAAGCTCAGACTGTATCACTGATACGAGATCTGAGATCTTCTTCTTTTCTGTTCTAGTTGTAAGTAACTTTCCTTTTTCTTTTTCTTCTCTCCATGGCCCAGCACTTCTGGCCATGCCTATGTACCTCTATTGAGATTAGATTAATGGAATTTATGATTGGGTGTTATACTTCTATGGGATTCGTGTGTTTGTGAGCTATTCTGTGCAACGCTGCTGCCTTGTGATCTGCCATTGCTTTGGCTGTGATTCAAAGAAATGGAGGAATGATTCTAATGACCCATTTAGATCCAAGTGACCTGTGTGTCTGGGCTATCATGGTCCGATACAGCCTTAGCCCCACCACAGGATCCACTAGATCTGAAAGCCCCATGGAAGCCTGAGCTGGTAGCCTTGTGACCATGGTGGTGGCAGCAATATTCTTATTTTGTTTTGGGCTCCATGAGGAGGATAGCCTCTAGGATAGTCTGTGACCTTTCAAGTGGACAGGTTATAGTCTTAGGGTGAATCCAATCCGCCGATCCAAAATGGATCCTTCTTCTCCGAGCCTGAGCTTGTAGCCTGGTAGGAGATTGTACAGAGGCAGACTCCCCTTTATTAGTATAGACCCGCCATCAGATGGCAGATCTGATATGGGTATGGAGATTGTAGGCTTGTGGCTGGACCATTGTAGTCCCACTCAAGCAATGGGCAGCTAGATCTAAGGTGGTACTCAATCTCTTGCTGGTTCTATGTGTCTGGGCTATCATGGTCCTTTACAGCCTTAGCCCAACACATAGAGCTTTAGAGGTTGAGGTTCCCTATGGATTCCTGAGCTTGTAGCCTGGATGAAGTAGTGCCGACAATAATTAACTTGTTTTGACCCATTTCTGGATTGTGGTTCCCCTATGGGATAGTCTGTGACCATTTAAGTGGACAGGTTATAACCTTAAGGGATTGGATCATGGCACAGAGATGAGTTGGATTCTTTATCCTCTTTGGTGATAATGTAGTCTTTGGACAGGATTTCTATACCAGCAGACCTGGATCTGAGTCATAAATTCCAGAAGATATGAACCCAATAGCATACTTCTCACCCTTTTATATTTATTTTCCCCCACTCCATCCATCTTCTCAACCCTTTCTGTAGTTAATTCATTATGCTACCTTAGGATACTTAGAATAAGTGACCCTAAACTCCCCTCCTTTTAGGACTGCCAGATCTGTAGTCAGATCTGGAGGGACTACTAGAGATGGCTCCCTTGGAGCCGTAGATCACTTTTCCTTGTGGGACAAACTCTTACTTATCAAAACTTGCTACAAATGGACCCTGTATCTTGCAGGTCTAGGATTTCTCAGTTGTGCTGATTCCATCCCCTATTTTACTTTGATTTTAAACTACTTTTACCACCAACAAATAAAGTAAGCACACTGGGAAACGCAACAAGTTTTTGGCGCCGTTTTCGGGAATAAGATGATCTATTAGTAGACCCTTAGTTTTTGTATTTTTAGTATTCTTTGTAGCTGTGAATAATTGATACTGCTGATGTAATTTTGAATCTTTCTTGCAGATCTAGATAGCAGCAGAGAAGGACAAGTGGACTGCATTTGGAGATTAGCTACCTCTGTTTGCAATTCTCTAACCTTTAAAACTCGGTCTAGTTTCTTTGAAAATTCCATAGCAGTTATTTAGTATAGTTGTAAATTTATGTTTTCTTAAATAGCTATAAATTTGTTAGATAAATTCTTTGAGTCAAGTGTAATCTGCCTGCAAGGAGTTGTCCCTGCTGGTGGTGTGTTTGTATGCTAGGTAGGAGATCTCTTAGTCCTACCTTAGAGCCTTTCAACCCTGAGCTAGAAAGGGGTAGAAGACTTAGAAGGAACAGGCACACCACAGTTGAGCCCCCAATTGAATCTGAGACAGTAGCCATGGGTGAAGAGCAACCCAGAACTCTCAAGGAGTTGAATGCTCCGGATGACTATAACTCTCCATTTAGCATTCAATTCCCTGATGTTCAGGAGAATTATGAAATTAAAACTTCAATCATCCAGATGCTGCCCTCTTTCCATGGGCTTAGCAAGGAGGACCCTTACAAGCATATTGACCAATTTTTAGCCTTGTGCACCACATTCAATATCGCTGGTTTGGGACCTGAGGCTACTAGGCTCAGGCTCTTTCCTTTCCCTCTGAAGGATAGGGCTAGTACCTGGTTGGCTACTCTTCCCAACAATAGCATTGCATCTTGGAAAGACCTACAGACCAAGTTCCTGACAAAGTTCTTCCCAGAAACCAAAACTAACCAGTTGAGGAAGGGAATTCTTGCTTTTGCCCAAGCCCCAACTGAGGATTTTAATCAAGCCTGGGATAGGTTTAAGGAAATGCTCAAACAATGCCCCCACCACAAGATCCCAAACTGACAGCTTGTACAAAGCTTCTACAGTGGGATTGATGAGAAAAATAGAGATATGGTTGATGCCTCTTATGGTGGAACCTTCATGCACAAGACTGCTGATGAGGCATGGGAATTGTTTGAAGTAATCAATGAAAATACTTTTCAAAAGCTATTCCTGGTAAGAACTAGTCAGGAGTCTGTGTCAAAAGTGGAGCCTGCTGTATTGACAAGAGGAAAAGTTTATGAGGTGTCTGGGAACAATGATCTGCAGCTGCAGATGGCAAACCTCTCTTTGAAGTTTGACAAATTATCGATCGTGATGCAACCTGAAGGGCTGCTCAAGTGGTGGGGCATGTCCGATATGCTGCCTCCACAAAGACACAGTAGAGGAATGCCCATCTGCAGGGCAATATCCTGAATTGGTATTGGAACATGCTGCTACTGCGCAATCTTTTGGCCTGTAATAATCTGGTGGCTACAACAGACAACCATATGGATACTAGCACTAAAATGCTGGTTACCAATGGAGAGACGACCCAAATCTGAGGTGGAGGCAAGACAATTATATGCAGCCTCAGCAAATGTTGGCCTTACCCCAAAGGCCACAGCAGTAGTTCAATCAGGGATATGCCCCTAGGTTTAATTTCCAACACCAGCAGCAGCCCCATCAACAACAAAATCAATTAGTCTTACCCCCATCTCAACCCAGAAATACTTCTTTCGAGCACCAGGTCTTGACCTCACTGCAAAACTTGGGGTCCGTGGCTCAGACTGTGAATTCTCATGGTCAGAGCATAAAGAAGATGGAAGAGCAGATTGACCAACTAGCGAATGCCTTAGCTAAAAGAGAGGAGGGGAGATTGCCCAGTCAACCAGTGGTTAATCCCAAGGGACAATTTTTGATTGGTGAAGGATCCTCAAACCTTGAGGGGCAGGGGGAACTTTCATTAAATTGATTCACAGAAGTGTACATTTTGTATGATATGAACTTTAGTGTGGTTTGTTCTTTTTACTATTTATAGGAATGCTTAGTGATATCATCGGAGTCTTAGTCTGTATGCCTGAATTTTCCTACCTGTTTTCATTCTTATTCCCTTTGAATTGATGATTGTGATTGAACAAATGATGGTGGTACTGTTTTGATAATGAGAATGCTGTTTGGATATGATATTTTGATTAAATGCTTTTTGAGTAATTGCATGCTTAAATGTTGGGAACGCATGAGGGAATCCCTTTTAGAATGACTATGGGTGTCCCTGGAAAAGAGAATGTGAGAGAATCCACCCACAAAACAAAGGAAAATGACAGACTAACGGGTGTGTGATCCTTGTCACTATTTTAGCTGTCGCGAGGTTCTGAAAAATAGGCGTGGTTTCTTCTCGCGCAGTTCATAAGATGTTATCCTACTAAGCTGTCGCGAGATTCAATACAATTGTGTGGCCTCTCTCGCGTGATCCAAATGAAAGTCCAATCTCACGACCCACTCCTTCCAATCTAGCGAGCTGACATTTTCAAAGCGCGCCGAGCCCCGCGATATATATAATTCAACCCCGCGCTGCTTTCCTTTCTGTTTTCTCTTTCTTCTCCAGCCAGCGAAACCCTAGCTCTGACTCCCATTAATCTCTCTCCTCCAGCATCCTTTCTACAGTCCATCATTCACCTTCTAATTCTGGGGATTTGTTCTTAAAGCCTCCTCCACTAGTTGCCCCCTGCTATGAGCTCTCTCGGTCTTTCGTGCATCAGATTGAACAGAACCCTAAGTTTTAGGGTAAGCCTCAGCTCTCAACCTTTTCTTTTCTCTTTTCAAACTACACATTCACAGAGGGGAAGTTCAATGGCCCCTAAGGGCGCACCTGTGAAAAGAGCAAGGGATAAGGCTCCCGTGGAGCCCACTCCCAAGAAGGCCAAGTCCTCAACGGCGCCGCAACAAGGGAAAGAAGTGGTTCAGGAAGTGGCTGTGCTAACACCTGATTACTCTACACCCTCTGAGCTCCTGACTCCCATTCCCTTGGAACCTGAAGCTATTTTTGACCTATCTTTCTTTGAAACGGAACCTCTGTCAGCCCCTGCCATTGAGTTCATGTGCAAGGCTGGTTTGAACCCCCTCCTGCAAGCTATCCCTGCACTAGCCTACCCTAGACTAGTGCAACTCTTTTACCAGCACATTAGGGCTAGACCAGACCACCATGGGCAGCCAGGCCTCCTTGTGTTAGTTGACAATTTTGAAATGTTACTCAGCCCTGAGTTGATTGCTGAAGTGATGGGCATCCCTGCTAGTTTTAACCCCAACTGTGGATATGGCCCCCCTGTGTGTGCCCCCATTGATACCATTGCACAGGCCCTTACCAGAGGATTGAAGGCCACCGGGGATTCCATCAGGCGAAGAGACCTGGACCCTAAACTTCTATTCATTGATCAAGTTCTGCGAAAGAACATTTATTGTGCCTGCCATCAGCAGGAGAGGAGGACCCCAATTGCTGATGCTGTTTATTCCTTTTCTCTGGGCCACGGATTCCATGCTGCCTAGTTGATTTTTGAGGCCATGAAGGATATAATGATGAAGCTAGGGCTGAAGAAGAAGCTCCACACTCTCCCCTATGCAAGGCTCATCACCAGACTCCTCTTGAGGGGAGGGTACAAGATACCAGTAGGGGAGTTAACCATTGACCTCACCCCTACAACTTTTGCAAAGAGGCAATGGGGGATCAGCAGGAGTCTAATGGATCCCCAAAAGAAGAAGAAGAAGGCTAAGGCCCAGGTTGCTACAGAGCAAGGAGAGGGGACTGTTGTTGCTAAAGCTCCTGCTCCCAAAAAGGTGGCTAAAGCTCCTGCTCCCAAGAAGGTGGTGCAAGCTCCTGTCACTACTGATTCTGCAGCAATACCTCCATCCACCACACTTGCCCCTCCATCAGTTTCTTTGCCTATTCCATCTCTCCCTTTCCCTCTTTTGTCTCCCTTATCCGTACCCACTCCAGATTTCCCTGTGATTCGTTCCTGGGAGGAAAACATTGAACTGAACCCTGACAGCCCTCCCCTAATATCCTATATTAAAGAGAAAACCTCTCACACAACCCCTGCCATATCCTTACCTACACCAACCACCCCTATCATTCCCACAGAAACCATACACATTGATTCAACCACCATCCCAGCCATCCCTACTTCACCTCCACTCACAGACCTTGACTTTAACCTCGCCACTACTTCCGGATATCAGGCTTTCATGACTACATTGCTTAACACCATGCCAACCCATGATATCCCTCTCCCAGATGCCCCACTTCCTTTCCCACATCACTCACCAGACCCTCCATCTCCCCCTCCTACAACCTTCCATCATGCCCCTACTTCCCCTTTCCAACCTGTTCCCTCTTCTTCTCATACTCCACCCCAACCAAACTCAGACACACTTACCCATATCCTTTCCCTAATACATGACTCTCAAACCCAACTATCAACCACAACGCATACCCAAGACCAAATGCAGACTGACATCACCAACATCAAATCCACCCTTCAAACATTGACAAAACGACCCATCTCTGCACAAACACCTCCTACCCCACAAATCCAGTCCCCTTCCACCTCTGACTCTACAGTGCAACCAGATCTTCCCCCCATTGACTTAACTACAACCCTCACCCTCCAAGACACCATACCCCACCACTCCTTCCCCACTCTCCCTATCCTTCCCCCACTCATTTTACCCCCACCACAATTTACCAACCAATCAACCCAAACCGACCCCATTCCTTTCCCATCCACATTTTCCCTCCAACCACACACACTTTTGGCCCCACCTTTACCATTCAGACCCTTCCCCATTCCATTTTACACTTACCCAAAACCACCCACCTTCAATGACCCCACTTCATTTACTTTCCCACCCATGCCCTCCATTCCACCTCTCATATTACCTCCTCCTACATTCTCTGACATCTCGACTCAAACAGACCCAAAACTTTTTGCCCAACCCCCACATGTGAATGTCCTCCCTGCCACTTTACCCCCACAAGAACAATCACCTTCTACTTCTTCAACTCCCTTTCTACCTATCCTACCAAGACATTCCCATTACACCCCTCCTTACTTCACCCTCCTCCATGCCATGAGGGGTAATGCCTACATCAAGAGGGATGTTCTCAGGGGACTGGCCCAATTCAGACAATCCATTGTGTACCCTTTGTCAGAAGTTGAGGACCAAGCTTGCTCACGTGGTCGAGAGATATTTCAAAGGGGTGGGAGACAATTTTGGAGACCCTCAATGACGCAAGGCTGGCACAACTTATTATAAACTAAATGCAGAGATGGAGAAAGCCAATGCCCAGTGGGAGCAAACAAGAGCCCGGATGTATGAAAAGAAACTTAACAATGCTCAGGAGATCCACAGGCTCACTAAGGGGCTTTCTGATGCCAAACTCCTTTATGCTGAGAAGCAGACCGAAATTTTGCAAAAAAGGATTGCATCTATGTTAGGCCAACCAATTCAGGCCACCCCTCTTGCTACTGAACCCCCTGAGGCCCCACCTTCCACACACCCCAAGCCATCTTCTTCCATCCCCCCTGCTCCTACATCTACATCTCCACCTCCTCCACCTCCTACTCAAGCACCTCCTCCACCTCCTGCTTCAGTGCCTCCCCCTGCTAAATCTCCTGCACCCAAGAGAAAAAGGGTTGCTCCCAAGAAACCTTCTCCCTCCAAAAGAGCCACTGCTGCCCAAAAAGGGAAAAAGCCTGCATGGCCATCCCCACCCCCAAAGACCACCAGAGCTTCTGCTCAGGATGACCCCCATGGTCGGTTGCTTTCAAAAGATGAACGCAGACAAGCTACTGCAGCCCTTGGATTGGACCCCACTGCTCTCTTCCCCTCTGATTCCGATTCTGACTCTGCACCACCTGAGGCTCCACGTGCTCCAAGTCCTGTTGCTCCTCCTTCATCAGACCCTGCTGAGCAAACTTATCCTCAAAGAAGGAAAGTTACAGCTAAGAGGACTACTCACTCTGCTGCCTCTATAAAAATTGGAAAAGAACAATCTGCCCAGTCTGAGGAGGCACCACCACTGAACCAAAAAGATAAAGGTAAGAGCCCGGTTGTCCCTCCTGCGCCAAACAAAGCAAAATCTCCTCTTATTCCCCCTCAGACTCAGCAAGGGCAAGGCTCAAAAGGGAAGTGCCCCAAAGGGAAGAGTCCCAAAGGAAAAAGTCCTATCAAATCACCTGAGCAAACCAAAGACAAATCCCCAGTGATCCCTCCTGCACCAAAGGCACCCAAAATGAGGGTGAGGGCACCAAAAGCTCCAACCATGCCCAAAACTGCAGCCCAAAAGAAGGAAGAGAGGGAAAGAAAGAAAAAAGAGGAAGAGGCCCTCCTTCGAGAGCAGGCCAAGAAGATGGGTTGGGACTAGTTTTGATTCAGGCTACGATTAGCTTGTACCTAGGATTTTTCTATTTTTGCATTTTCTTTTTCTCCTGTTGTTTTTCATTTTGTACATTTCTCTCTTATATAATAGATCTTCTTTTGTCATTGCTATTTTTCTTTGTCTTGTGTCTGTTTTGCTTCATGTTATTTCCTTTTATTTTGCCATTAATAAATCTGCTGCACAACCACCTTTGAACCAGTGAGGACACTGCTCCTCATAGGTTTGGGGGTGTGGCAGGCAGATCCTACCAATGGAATAGTTAACCTAAGTGCAGCAGAATCTTGTGAGTAATATGGAAATGGAACCATGTTCATCTAAGAATCATGAAAAATAAGGAATTTAAAATTTTACCAGAACTTTAGGCATTACAAACTTTTTAAAATTTCACATTTCTATGATGAGATCACCAAGGAAACTCACTTGTATCAGCACTTAGTGAATCATTAGAGAGAGAAAAAGGTAAGGACATACTTAAGAATTCAAAGGAAGACCATAACCAGTGAGATTGGGACCTATACAAAAAATTTTCCTTGAGGAGTGACTAAGGCAATTTCTTCTAGCTCTAAGGACTGGCTGAGTCACTGTGCTTACTAGAAGTTAGGCAACTCCAAATTGAAACAACTAACAGCACTCATGAGACTTAGGAAAGGATCAAGGCCTTCTCTTGGACAGTTTGAGCCTAAACAGACCAACCTTAAGCAATTGCCCTTGTCCATACCCCTTGTGAGCCTTAAATCCTAAATTTCTTCAAAATACACCTGAGTACTTACACTTGAACCTATGTATCTGATTTAACCTTACCCTCACTCTGAGAATTCAAAAGGTAAAGGAACAAGAGTTGAAGATGGACTAGTTATGGTCAACATTAGGTGAATAAAGAAGAAGTACCTCAAATTCTGGCAATATGGTAACTGAGAAAATGGTGGCATTTCAGAAAAGAAAAAAACAAAATAAAAAGAAGAAAAATGCATCAAAAAGAAACAAAAACAATAATGAAGAGGAGTAAGAGAGGAGTCAAGAGGGAACTTTCATTGGGAAAATTGAAATCAAGAAGAGAAACTGATCACTTCAAATCTGAAAACCTCAAAGAACATGAAAGGAGTTGAATTAAAGAAGGTGAAGTCATGAATCACCTCCTTCACCTACTGATTTCTCAATTTCGTACCCCTTTTCAACCTTCCATTCTTTTTAACCCCACTCCATAAGCCACATTACAGCCCAGTTAAAGCCCTTGTGATCCAAAGTTGAGTGAGCTGTCATGTGGAGATAGAGAATTGTTCAATCTATGGTGAGGATCTGTCAATGATGCCAGAACTTCAGAGCTATGCCTATGCTCATGCTTACAGACCCATTTGGGGGATGTAACTGCTCTTGAGCTTGATAGAAAATGAAACCCTTAATAGTTCTTTATGAGAGTATGCCCTGGAGAGTTTTGGGTCTGATCTTGAATGCATTAGGTGTGACCTATAACCTAATTTTTGATCCAGTGATGAGCTCAATGTTGACACACCTGTGTAGTGTCTCTGGTGTAAACTGATTGAAAATATTGTGCTTTCATGAGAAACTTATACTGTTTAAATTTCTGAGCAGCCAATGTGTTTGAATTTCTTATATTCTTACTGATTCAAGGGTGAACTAACTTTGTTTCTTGACTGCTCACTTGATAATAATGCACTTTTGTTAACTATCTCATTGAGAAGTTTGTGGGTGTTTTCACTGAAAACCCTCAGGAGACTTCACTCCTCCACTAGGGATCACCTAGGGGTTTAAAAGGCTTGGTACATATGTTAAATGTATTTGTGCTCCCTACGAAAGTGGCATTTAATTTCTGTAGTTGATTTAATGTAGCTTTGCTAAGGGACTAGCAAAGATTAGGTTTGGGGGTGTGTTATGACCTAAAAAGTACCACTTTTCACCCTTAACTTAACCTTTAATTAGACCCTTAGCCATCTAATAAAGGTTTGTTAAGTATTTTCTGTAGATAATAAACAGTAGTGCAATAAGGCCATAAATCATATTAAGGAGCCTGTATTGGCACCAGAAGTCCCTCAGAAGAATGAGTCATGAATCCAGACCTGAGGTAAGCCTCGTACAACTGACAAAGCTCCAGAGGATTCAGAAAAATATGCTTCGCGTAGTCCTCGCGAAGTCCCAAGACTTCACAACAACTTCTCGCGCAGTTGAGTGACAGAAGAGCTTCAGAAGCCTTGAGTTGTGCAGCTCTTGCAAAGTTCAGAAGTTAAAGGTCGCACAGTCTCGCGCAGTTCAAGAGAGCTTCAGGAAAGTTGTCGCGCAGCTGTTGCGCAGTAGCCGCGGGATGCAAATGTCAAGAGAACCTGTCGCGCAGTTTAGAAAAGCCTCAAAGCTATCATGAGGATCCTCACGAAGTTCCATTAAGAAGTGAACTTCTCGCGCTGTTCAGGAAGAAAGCATCCTTGCAAAGCCAAAGTTAGCCTCGCGAAGATCTATTGTGAAATGGAATGCTCGCACAGTTCTCGCGCTATTCACAAGTACCAATCCAACCTCGCGAAGCTCAATCCAGCGAGAGCTTAACTATCTACCTCGCGACTGCTCAAAGCATCAAAAAGCTGCAACCCCACGACGTCTGGAGTTTTAATGCTAACTCATCCTCGCGAAGTCAGTGCTACCACGCGACAAGTTTGGGAATCGATTGCAGCCTGGTGAAGCTCTGAACTCCAACTTCCATCATTCTGTAGAAGACATTATGGGGATTTCCAACGATTAGGGCACGCACTCCCACGCTCAAATCTCCGTGCACGCGCCCTGAGGCATCCAAGGATCATTAATAGGCCACATGGCATCGCTAAAATTAGGCTTTCCTAGCCCTAATGTGCCGCCACACCCACTGCTATATAAACCTAAGCCTGGTTTAGGTTTAGAGGACCTTCTTTTGAGACTTTTTAGAGTTTTTAGACTTAGACACCAACGGAAGCTCAGACTGTATCACTGATACGAGATCTGAGATCTTCTTTTCTGTTCTAGTTGTAAGTAGTTTTCCTTTTTCTTTTTCTTCTCTCCATTGCCCAACACTTGCTGACCATGCTTATATATGTCTATTGAGATTAGATTAATGGAATTTATGATTGGGTGTTGTGCTTCTATGGGATTCGTGTGTTTGTGAGCTATTCTGTGCAAGGTTGTTGCCTTGTGATCCGCCATTGCTTTGGCTATGATTAAAGCAATGGAGGACTAATTCTAAGACCCATTCAGATCCAAGTGACCTGTGTGTCTGGGCTATCATGGTCCGGTACAGCCTTAGCCCCACCACAGGATCCCCTAGATCTGAAGGCCCCATGGAAGGCTGAGCTGGTAGCCTTATGACCATGGTGGTGGCAGCAATATTCTTATTTTGTTTTGGGCTTCATGAGGAGGATAGCCTCTGGGATAGTCTGTGACCATTCAAGTGGACAGGTTATAGCCTTAGGGTGAATCCAATCCACCGATCCAAAATGGATCCTTCTTCTACGAGCCTGAGCTTGTAGCTTGGTAGGAGATTTTATACAGAGGCAAACTCCCCTATATTAGTATAGACCCACCATCAGATGGCAGATTTGATCTGGGTATGGAGATTGTAGGCTTGTGACTGGACCATTATAGTCCCACTCAAGCAATGGACAGCTAGATCTAAGGTGGTACTTAATCTCTTGCTGGTTCTATGTGTCTGGGCTATCATGGTCCTTTACAGCCTTAGCCCCACACATAGAGCTTTAGAGGTTGAGGTTCCCTATGGATTCCTGAGCTTGTAGCCTGGATGAAGTAGTGCCTACAATGATTAACTTGTTTTGACCCATTTCTGGATTGTGGTTCCCCTATGGGATAGTCTGTGACCATTTAAGTGGATAGGTTATAGCCTTAAGGGATTGGATCATGGCATAGAGATGAGTGGGATTCTTTCTCCTCTTTGGTGATAATGTAGCCATTGGACAGGATTTCTATACCAGCAGACCTGGATCTGAGTCATAAATTCTAGCAGATCTGAACCCAATAGCATACTTCTCACCCTTTTATATTTATTTTCCCCCACTCCATCCATCTTCTCAACCCTTTCTGTAGTTAATTCATTAAGCTACCTTAAGGTACTGAGAATAAGTGACCCTAAACTCTCCTCCTTTTAGGACTGCCAGATCTGTAGTCAGATCTAGAGGGACTACTAGAGATGGCTCCCTTGGAGCCGTAGATCACTTTTCCCTGTGGGACAAACTCTTACTTATCAAAACTTGCTACAAATGGACCCAGTATCTTGCAAGTCTAGGATTTCTCAGTTGTGTTGATTCCATCCCCTGTTTTACTTTGATTTTAAATTGCTTTTACTACCAACAAATAAAGTAAGCACACTGGGAAATGCAACAGTGGGACCTTCCTTTCTCCTCCCTCGTGTGCGATTCAACTAGTTCCTCTTTGAAAGAGAGGTGTTCTTCATGCCAGAACTTTCCAAAATCGAGGATTGACGTGCCCAAAGCCTCGCCGGATCCGATTCCCATCTATTTAACCCATTTTGTAAGGTAAAACACACGAAACCATCTTGTTCCATTCCATTTCTTTTGCATGGCATCTAGGAAGAAGGCCGCGACCAAAACCCTAGTCTCTAGACCTAGGCTCTCTGCTAGTGCCAAGGGCAAGGCACCAGCTAGTTCAAAACCTCCACCGCCAACGCTAGAATAGCCTGCCGCATGGTGGCTGAATAAAACCTCTAAACCGGAATGGTTATTCGACCCAGAGCATTTAGCGACAATATGGTTGCCTAGTCGATAAATCACATCAAGCACGCATAGCTAGAACCTTTACTTTGACCCACCCAGTCACATTATTACCCTCGTTTAGTCAAACTATTATATCAGAATTTTAAGAAAGGAGATACCGTGGGGAGTTTTACTACGGAAGTTGATGGCCGCACCTTTCATATGGGTCTTTATGACTTTGCCACAGCCATGCGTTGTAGTGCAAAGTATGATAACATCCAAGGTTTGCAGCCTCCTCGACCCAAGGAGCCAAAGTTCCATCAGATCACGGCTAAAATGATCAGTGGTCTGCAAGCCTCCAGCCAATCCCTGACCCAAACTCAACTACCCAATCAAATGTGGTTTTTAGATATCATTTTTCGGCATAACCTATACCCCCTACAACATGAGAGAGAGAGAGACGGGACTCCTTACTTCAGGCCCTATTCGCTGTCCATGAGGATAGGCGGTTTTGTGCTCCTCTTGTAGTGTATGAGGGCATGAAGTACGCAAACGAGCAGTCATTAAGCATCATCAATAGACCATTGACTGACCTGCCCTATGCCCGAATCATATCCCAACTTCTCGATGGACATGCGGATGATGAGAACGAAGAACCGTATGAGATATCGGAAGGAGAGGAGTCTAGAACTGATAATGTTGAGAAATTTTCGTGGAAGCTGTGGAACATGATCTTAAAGAGCTGTCAACAGAGTGTGAGAAATAGAGCTTTGCGACAACCAGCTGGAGGTGCACAATAAGAAGAACCCAGACTCGCACCCAGATCCGCACAATCCATACCTGCTCAACCCCCTCAGCCACAAGGACCGCAAAGTGAACTCTTTATGTTGGCCGAGTTTACGAGGCAAATGGAAGTACAACAGAGCATGGTCTTTAGGCAGCTGGAAACCCAACAACGGCAAAACCTTGGGCAATTCAAAATCCTCCAAAATAATTATTTGAGGCACCAAAGGTTGGATTTCCATTATGAAATCCTAAGCCAATTGATTGCAAAGGCATATCCGACTGCTCACACCCCATTTCTAGCTCAAGCGCGTGAGTTCATCTCGGATTACACCATGAACACATCTCGTTCAAGGGCTGGTACCTCTGAGACTGGAGCTCGATGCCGTGATAAGCAACCAGTGGAGCAGCCTGATGAGTTCTCATAACCTTCTTATGTTACTTTCTTATGGAAATCAAAATTTTTCTTTAAATTGAATATTCATTAGTATGTTGCTTACTAGTAAATAAAGTATCTAAGATTATCGTACTTCCTATATGTGTTCTATTCCACACCGTGAATACAACTAGGATTGATGAATCACGATAACTTCTTTGCTAGTTAGAATCAAAAACTTTAAATTTCCACCTTCAGTAGACCCTTGTCATGACGACTTTGAAAATTTTTACAGTACCTCGACACTTACTTGAAATCAACATGAAATTTCAGCACAACCAAGTCCATTATTTTAATTTGCTTGTCAATAGATAATCAATAACTGACCACCAAAATTTCTTATGGTATATTGCAATAGGTTAGATCCTATACCAACTTGACGCACCTTGCCAGTATCAACACAATCCATTCCCCTACTACTTTCATCAATTTTCGAGGACGAAAATTTATTTAAGGGGGGAGTATGTAACACCCTGCATTTTTGCCAGAATTCGAGTACACCTGATCGTAACCACACTATGGTTCAACCGAGATGCGCCTGATAGACAAGGTGTAACAGTTCAAGTATTTGAACTAGGCCTCTTGGGAACCAGGCCCAATAAGCTACTGGACTTTGTGGGTAAGATCCATTAGTTAGAACCAAGGCTTAGACCCATTAGTCAACAATCCAGATTAGGACCCGTTAGTTAAAAGTCGAGAGTTAATACCCGTCATCCTAATCTGGCCCATGAGCTGAACCCATTAGAAATCGAATACATGGCCTAAAAGTCTCCAGATCTATGATCTTAATCATACTTATACACCAAAATTGGTGTATCGGCATCACATGGGAACCAACCTAAGCCATTTAAGCTCCCATACACGCATAAGTTGTGCATAGAAGTTGTGTGTCGAGCGCCTCTTTATCCCCCTGACGAAACCTCTAAACCGTCCAATCTCTCCAACTTCGACAACTCAAACCTATCATCACGACGGAGAGATTGTTTCTGCACTAATTGTCATGACATATCTTTGAACCGTGAGCTCCAACAAGCAAGGATCAAAACTATTGAGCGCATTCTCACGGGAGATATCATATGCGAAAGCTTGGAAGCCCCGCATGCGAGGATTTCGTTACGGTAAACTCACGATCCTTGCTGCATAGTTTTGTTTTCTTAGTTTTAAGATCGACTCTCGCGAAAATTAGGAGTTCATGCGACAAATTAAGGAATCAGACATGCAAGAGGCTTTGTAGCCAAATTCTTGAGGTCTGATGCCTCGAATTGCACGCATGCATTAGCACACGAGTGTTCGGAGACTTAATTTATGTAAATCTGGCCCGATTGGGTCGCATACTGGCGTCGCATGCTTCGAAACTCCGAAAATTAGGCGTATAAAGAACTTAGAACTAATCTAGCCAATTATTGAAGCCTCGAATCATGGCTCGTGTAACCCGAATAGGCTAGGAGTCTAGTACGGGCAAGAACGTATTTCATACGTCTTTGTTCTTGCCCAATTAGGGTAAAATTTTGCATCAAAATGAGTTCTGGACCCAGAAAGAGCGAACAGGGAATTGGCGAGCTGCAAAGGTCTATCGCGGTGACATGGAGACTAGAAATTACCTGAAGCACTTACCGCGGTGAGTGCTACCTTGAAAGCACGCTTACGGTAGCCTCCAAAAAATCTCACTGCGGCGAGATGGCTTGAAGCATGTGGCACCTAAGAAGCTCGCCGTGGCGAAATCTGAACTCGATGCAGCGAGGTGTACTCTATTTTTGCACTTTGAGTTTTGTGTGTTTTATGTCCCAAGAAGATTTCGATCAGTCCATGTATGATCCAATAATCGTTAATGTGTATATGATTGCAGAAACCCAAATTTGGCCCAAGGCTCGATCAAAACATACTTCGAGAAAGGTGCACCCCCGAGCTTCCGATAGCACTTCCTGAACCCTTAGAACTTACCTCAAACCCTTAGAAGCCGATCCCCAACCCTTAGGAATCAACCCTAACCTATTGAACCCCTCCTGAACCCGCTTCAAACCCTCCCAGGCAGTGATTGAGGAGAGCCATGCCGAGGCTCGCTAGGACCTCTACTGAAACTAAATCATATACCATTGGAAAGTAGAGGTTCCCAGCTTTCCAACAAGCTAAGAATCACCCCGAACCAAGTCATACACCAAAAGTTATGGCGATCTGAGGTTTCGAGCTAAGGTGTGGGCATTTTGCCTAGCGTGTATAATATACACGCTAGGCCATTTCTGAAGGAATTTTGCCTAGCGTGTATAATGTACATGCTAAGCCAAATGGGCCCCACAGCGGGCTCTGAACTTCTTACAGGCACTGTACGTATGCCTAGCATGTATAATATGCACGCTAGCCTTAGCTACAGTAACTATGAGATTTTGCCCGAAATTCACTTTTGGGGTTTGACTTGTTGACCTTCCCCATGTTTAGGATGGATTTCTTTAGGACTGTCGCACCCCAATTTACCCTATTTTTAACCCCCTAATCATTTGAAACCCCACCCTATCATCTACCATTGAACATATTCCCACACCTATCCATAACCTTGAAAAACCCAAAAACCTTAGATTTAGGATTACCTAATTGTTAATCCTATTAGCTCTTAAATACCCTCCTAACCCTCTCCTTTTCTATAAATAGAGAGGCTCCCCTCCCTTTTCAAAGGCTTGAAAAATTTTCCAAAGAGAGAGATTAGAAATTTCCTTCTCCCCATTGGTGCACCAAACCCATATAAATTCCAAAATTCAAAACCCTTCCTTAGACCCCCTCTTCCATCAAAAATCCCTTAGCCTAGGTGATCACTATCTCCTAACCTTCTTCCCCTACCCCTTAGCTATCAAGCCTTAGAGGTTAGAACCTACCTTCCACCACTCAAGCCATCAAAAGCTCATCAAGTGCACCTATGCAAAGATCCATAGCCGTGCTACAAGGGCCTGTGAGCTCCGGCTCTCCCTTCTATTCCTCTACCTTTTTCGTTTTTCCTCTATCCTTGAATTTGTGTCGTTACACCGCCAAAATTTTAGAGATTGTGGGGGGAGTAAATAGGATCGAAGTGCCCTCTTGCAAGAGGAAGTATTGTTTTATTTTTATTTTCTTTTTCTTTTTGCCATAAGTAGAGACTGCTTATGAGCAGGTTGATCGAGTGCCTAACACCTTCCCGATCGATAACCAAAGCCCCTACCCAAGAGCCTTTGGCATAGACCGGATCAGAGTCATATTTTAGCACTTCAGTGCTTATCATATTGATTTGGGTATCTCGGGACACCAAAAGCTTCGGGTGGCGACTCTAAATTTGTCTTACGAGCGCATCGTCACGACGGGACTCTCGAGAGCACCCATGGCTGCACAGATGACGACTCTGCTGGGGAGGTTATAGAGCTTCCCCTAGAAGTGTTGGCTTTTCTTTTTTTTTTAACTAACTATTTTTGTCTTTTTGCATACTTACCCCTCTGATTTCACATTTTTATACTTACCCCTACAATTCTGCATTGTTTTATACTCACCCCTACAATTCTGCATTTACACGCCTTAGCCGATTGGCAGGCCTACGTGAGCATCTAATTTCTGTCATTTACATGCCTTAGTCGATTGGTGGGCCTACTTATGCATTTAAATTTCGCTGTTTACATGTCTTAGCTAATTTTCGCGCCTACTTGTGCATTGCTTTACATTAAATCCTATCCTACCAGTGGGCGTCGGCCCGTAGAGGCAGCACGGGATCATCACAACCCGTTTTTGAACCTAAGCAAACTCTCTTAAAAATTTAAATTTTAAAATTGAATCTTAAAAGTGAATCAAGGGACTTAATTTAGTTTGCGTTGGGTAGATTTTAAAAGGACAGGAATTTAGGCAGCGATATAAACATCCTAATTCTTAGTACGGCAGCAGCCCCTAGTGGTGATGATCTGGAAAAGTACCACCCCATCCAGTATATGAGAAGGCGTTTGCGCCGGAGGTATTTAGGGTGGGTGACCGATCCAGTTACGAAGCTTAAAACCCTTGGGGAGAGCGTTAGTTGTCCTGAATCAACCTTGTATCCCTAAGTGTGGAGAGGAGAGACCCGCTGTAACAAAGAAAATCAGTCCCCGGAAGCACTTCTTCCCGAAAACCAAAAAATCTGACCAATTTTGGGCATGTTGTCTGTTGTCAAAACTTTATATACATATTGTTTTTGCCTAGCGTGTGTAATATACACGCTAAGCCAAAATTCTCAAGAATTTGCCTAGCGTGTATAATATACACGCTAAGCCAAAAATCTTCAGATTTTGCCTAGCGTGTATAATATACATGCTAAGCCAAAATATCCATATTTTAGCCTAGCGTATGTAATAGATATGCTAAGTTTATTCTTGCTGGGCAGCCCGAATCTAAGGCCTTTTTCTCACTTCCCCGAATCCCCCGCTTAACGGTTTAGTGCCTCCGATAGATCTCACATGTCCCGACACCCAATATGCCCTCGCCGGTCAAAAGAGGTCACCCTCTTATTGATTATTTTCGATGGATCAGGTTGTTGCGTGGATTCCCATGCCTTCACATAGAACTAAGGTTCTCCTTTGTTTCTTCCGAAGTGCATTAGGATCGCACCGTGAGAATTATTTGGGGTGTGAACACCGCTCGAATCGGGTATTCCAAGGCCCCGGAATCCATCATAGAAAGGGTCATTTTTTAAAAAAATTAAAATAATAAATAATAAATAAATAAAATTTTAAAAAAATCAAATAAATAAAAACCAAAAAGACTTGTGGTACCAACACAACGGCATCGCCTTACCCTTCGTCATCCCGTAGGGGGGGAGGAGAAAACTTTACGGACCCCATCCAAGGCATCCGTATCCGACCAGCCGCCAAGCCATGCCGTGGGTGGTTGATCCGGCTTATGCCGATCCCGATTCATCACCACCACACTCCCCGACACATTCTCATTCGGAGGAAATTTTTACCTCCATTCCGCTCGCCCAACCACCCTTCACAGTCACCGGACCCTTTGGTGCAACCATATTTCCTTCCACACCCAGCCAAAATTTACCTGTTTCCCCATCTCCTTCTACCCTAAATTCATCCACATCCATCCCACATATACCCCATTTCTTACCCCATTCCCCCTCAAATCCAAATAGCCCTAATTTTCCCCCATCCACATCCACCACCACTCAAAATTCACTCCATTATTCCCCCATGTCAAACCCACTTACATCTCACTTCCCTACATCTACCCCAAGCGCACACATGCCCAATTTTCCTACATTCTCCCATACCATGTCAAATCAATCACATATCCCCCCATCTACCCAGGTCATTGCCGCTTTTACCAGGGTCATGCCCAATTTTTCCCATGCACCCACCCAATCCATACCCCATGTCCCCCCTCCATCGGATGTACCCTTTACATTCGTCCCCTCACTCAATCCAATGGCCATGATGGATGAGATGGTCAGGGCCTATAACATCTAGAAGGCTTCTCAAAACAGCCTCCCTCATCCAACCCACACACCTCCAAAGTCTTCATACCTCTTTTCCCCAAAACACTAATCGACCCCTCATTATTCATACCACCCAAGACCCCCATCAACCATGGGATCATTGGAGTAGGCCTCAAGGTCCCATACCTCAAGCCCACCAATGCCCAATAGCCCAAGTCCACCAAGGTCCAATGGCCCAAGCCCATCAAGGTCCCAATGGCCCAAGCCCATCAAGGCCCCAATGGTCCAAGCCCACCAAGGCTTGATGGCCCCAACCCACCAAGGCCCGATGGCCCAAGGTCCCATACCTCAAACCCACCAATGCCCAATGACCCAAGCCCATCAAGGTCCCAATGGCCCAAGCCCATCAAGGCCCCAATGGTCCAAGCCCACCAAGGCTTGATGGCCCCAACCCACCAAGGCCCGATGGCCCAAACCTACCAAGGCCCAATGGCCCAAACCTACTAAGGCCCAATGACCCAAACCCACCAGGGCCCCATACCTCAAACCCACCAAGGCCCAATGGCCGAGGCCTACCAAGGCCCAGTAACCCATACCCAAATCCATCAAGGCCCACACTTAGAAACCCCAATCTCCCATCCTCCCTCATTCCTCCAATATCCCACATACACCCAACAGGCCCCCATCTCCCCTCAGATGATGCACCCCTATCAGCAGAGCTCTCACCCCGGCATGGGCCCCAGCTATCAACATGTCTCACACCCAACCAAATATGGGAATCCGTCCCATACCATCCCCCCCCCAGTTCATCCATCCCCATACTTCTCAGCCCCATCCCCAAGAAATCCCCCATATACAGTGGACTTACCAAGCACCCATCCAGCCTGCTCAAAACCAACAGGACAATCTTCCCCTCCCTCCACCATATATAGACCCACAATATGAGGAGGGTGAGATCAGGAATAGTGGTGCCCACTCAGGGGCATTCACCAGCTTCAATCCCCCGCCACCCGTGTTCACTAACCCACCGACAGCCCAACGCGAATGGAGGCTGCCTATTGAGGGACCGGCCCCACCATCCAAAGAATCTGAGCAGCTGAAAGAACAGATGGATAAAATCTTGAAGCAACTGATGAAGTTAGGGAGAATCGAGATTCATGCCACAGACTTCTCAATTATGTGCCTTTTTGTCGAGGTACCAGCAGTCTAACTTTGCTGATTTGGTAAGGAATGCCAACTGTTGCGAGGACGCAGTTAGAGAAGGACGCTTGAGCAAGAATGTGCCCAGTGGGGCCAGTGGGGTTCGAAGGTTCACTAAATAGAGAAATGATAGAAGAACCAGGGCAAATGTACAGACAGTCGTAAATACACGACCCAATACTAGCATAGCCCCGTTTCAATTTAAGGCAGCACAGTCAGCTCCAACCAGAAGCGAGCCGATGCAAAGAACCGAAAATGGGCAAGGAACACAGATGACCCCAGAACAGAGAAGGGCCCATTTTGATTAAGTCTTCACACCTTTAGGGCAGTCTTTAAACATCTTGTTGCCCTTATTAATTGAGAAAGGCTTGGTTACTGCACTCCAGCCATGACCTCAGTCGAATCCAATCCCCATGAATTATGACCCCAATACCCATTGCAATTTCCATCAAGGATCGGGCCACCCAACTGATCGTTGCTTCCCTTTGAAGCACACAATACAAGACTTAATAAAGGTCGGCAAGGTCATTCTTCCAGCACTCCCCCAGGCCAACCAACATGCTAATATACACCAAGTACCACTACCACCACATCCACCAGGTGGAGTGGACCCAAGGCCAGCCGTCTGCATGATAAAAGAGGATGACGGGGAGTTTGACCTGTCAGAATATATCCGCACCCGAGAAGATTTCATAATACCAAGGCAGAGAAATCAAGAGGACAGAGGCATTGGAGTAATTGAGCCCCTAAACTTGGTTGATTACTTCCCTAATCCAGCATTGCCGACAGAACCCTTAGATTTAAGGGCATATTTTCCATCCCCAGCTCCTGCTAGCTATGTCCAAACTAACTAGTAGCAACCATACTCCACAACAGCCCTCCCCAATTACCTGATGGCTGATTTTGCCCCATATCCCTCTCTGGCACTGATTAATTATCAATGGCCTACCCCTATCACACCAGCTCCAATACAGCCATTCATGATCCCCACTAACCCCATTTGGCCCACTTTTGCCACTCCTCCAATCTATCCAATAGAGGTTAACCAAGTGCTATCCACCCATCCCAATCCACCAGTCCAAGCACCTTTGAGGCCAATATCCACTCCATTCCAAATCCCGGGACTAAGCTATGACCCCCATTAGGTCCCGCTCAGTTATGATCAGACAGATATCAATGCAGGCAGCAGTAGAGAGGGGTCAATGAAGTTCATCACCCGAACAGGAAAAATCTCAAAGCAATCAGAAGTACCAGTACCAACCCGGCCAGAGGAGAAGAAAGAACCTATAGCTGTAAACCCCTTAGAGAAAATGAGCCGAGAGCATATACTTAAAACACAATTAAAAAGGATACCTGCACACATCACGTTCTGGGACCTGTTAATGACCTCGTCGCTTCACTTCCAAGCTTTGATGGGGGCATTAAAGGATGCACATGTATATATCCAAGTAACACTGGACAAGGTGGGACACATAATTGGGCAGGTGTTAGCTCTTAATGCCATTTCTTTTTCTGATGCTGACTTACCTGATGAGAGAAACAATCATTCCAAACCCCTCAATATCATGGTAGGGCCGAAAACTTGGTGATCCCATTAGTATTGATAGACAACGAATCAGCCTTTAACGTTGCCCGCTCAAAATTGTAACCAAGATAGGGGTGGATCCCTCTTCCTTCAGGCCTACAAGAACAAGTGTCAGAGGATTTGATAACACCAAAAGATAAATAATTGGAGAAGTTGACCTTGAGCTTGTCATTGGGCCAATGACCTTCTCCGTACCCTTCCAAGTTATGGACATCATATCTACTTTCAATCTACTATTGGGGTGACCCTGGTTACATGAGGTCAGGGCAATACCTTCCACCCTGCACCAAAAATTGAGATCTATATTAGAGCAGAAGATTATCACCATTCTAGGTGAAGGGCAGGAGGAAAGAGAGAAAGCTACCCACAACATTGAGGACCCCAGAGTATTGGATGTGTCGCATACTACCGAAGACACAAACCTCTATAACTTTGAGTATGATGTATCAGCAGTAATCCCGGAACCCCTCGAGAGAATCACATTGAAGAGCAATGGTGGAATGGTCACAGCCATAGGTATGCTCCATAAATGGGGCTATCAGAGAGGTAAAGAATTGGGACCTCAATTGCAAGAAATGAAGGACCCAGTTAAAGCTAGAGGTAAACAGCGGGTCAGATTCGGCCTAAGCTACAGGCCTACTGAAGAATAGGTCCAGGAGGCCAAGGAAAAAGCCGGAACCATTGTCACTGCAAAAGCCCGGGGAATAGACCTGAAAGACGAACCGTCCGCGGCCTCCCATTCGAAGTATATTCGTGAGCGTCGGGGTCATAAAAATTGATCAAAATGGGGTAACACAACTAACCCCGCACAAGCCAGCCCCCTCGATCCACCCAACCAATCCCCAAATCATCCCTCCCAATTTTGAAGTAGACCTAGCCTCCCTATCCCTTTTTAAAGAGGAGTTTCCCATACTTGTACAGCCCCCCTGTGGTAAACTACCACAAAACCATGCCGACATTTGAGGGCAGGGTCCCGGACGGCCCACAATAAACATGATGGAGGTCAACTCCCAAAATCCATATCAAACAACCTCCTCCATCCGAGCAAGTAAAGGGAAGGCACCGTATGTAAGAAATTGGGTGACTGTGCCCTTAACTTTGGAAGCTTCGAGTAGCATGAAATTCGGCACCTGCTTCTCAAAAAAAATTATCTATAAAAAGTGAGGTGAACCCTTGGCAGGCAATACCATGTGTATATAAGGACTCCCCTTGCCAAGGGCCCATTTTTGAAGAAAAAGGAAAATCTAAAAAAATAAAATAACTATAAAATAAGCCAAAAAAATTATCTTTCAAAATTCCTAAGAGAATCAAAGAAAAAGGCGCCTTGACAAAAATACCCGTCCCACGTGAAATCGACCCATTTCCTGTAGAAATACAAGTAGAGGTAGGAGTCACAAGTCTGGATGAGGAAATCCCTACTCAAGAGCTCCCCGATGAGCTCCTTGACTAGTTCGCCAATTTTGAGCATGGCCCTACGCCGATTATGGAAGAAATAGAGGATGTCAATCTAGGGACCGAGGAGATTCCTAGAATCACAAAGATCGGAATGTCGTTGTCTCCTGAGGAAAGAAAAAGCATGATTTATTTCCCTCGGTCATACTAGGATATCTTTGTGTGGTCATATGAGGATATGCCTAGCTTGGATACCGATTTGGTCAAACATGAGCTCCCGCTATATCTAGATGTTAAGCCGGTCAAGCAAAAGTTGAGACGCCTCATACTAGAATGGATGCTGAAAGTGAAAGATTAAGTCATCAAGCAATACGATGTAGGATTTCTCATGGTCTCTAAATACCCGCGATGGCTAGCCAATATTGTCCCAGTACCGAAGAAGGATGGAAAGGTTCGCATGTGCATCGACTTCAGAAACATGAACAAGGCGAGCCCAAAAGGCGACTTTCAATTACCACACATTGACATCTTGGTCGATAACACTGCGGGACATGAGATGCTCTCATTTATGGATGGATCCTCCGAGTAGATTCAAATCAAGATGGCCGAGGCCGACTGAGAGAAGACAACATTCATTACTCCGTGGGGAACTTTTTGCTATTGGGTCATGCCTTTCGGACTGAAAAATGTCGGTGTAACATATCAGAGAGCAATGACTGCACTCTTCCACGACATGATGCACTGAGAAATTGAGGTGTATGTGGACAACATGATTACCAAGTCACCAGAAAGAGAAGATCATCTAATAAACCTTTAGAAGCTAATCAAGAGGCTGAGAAAATACAGGTTGCGTTTGAACCCTCAGAAGTGCGCATTCAGCACCATGTCAGAGAAATTGTTGGGCTTCATTGTCAGCAGAAGAGGCATCGAGGTTGACCCAATCAAGCTAAAAGCTATCGTCAAAATGCCACCGCTGTCTACCATAAAAGAAGTCAGAGGTTTCTTAGGCAAGATACAGTACATTAGTCGGTTCATCGCACAGCTCACTCTTATCTGCACGCCGGTCTTCAAGCTACTGAGGAAAGATTCACCAATCAAATGGAATAGTGACTGTCACATGGCATTTGAAAAAATAAAGAGTTACCTCTCAATCCTCCAGTTTTGGTACCGCCCGAACCTGGGAGACCACTCTTAATGTATCTCTCCACAACGGAAGTTTCGATGGGATGTGTCCTAGGGTAACATGATAAAATGGGAAGAAGAGAACAGGCCATCTACTATCTTAGTAAGAGGTTTACCGATTACAAGACACTCTATTCTCATCTAGAGAAGGCATGCATGGCTCTTGTATGGGCTACACAGAGGCTCTGCCACTATTTACTATCCTAGCATGTTCTCCTTCTAGCACGGATGGATCCATTGAAGTACTTGTTTGAAAAGCCAGCTCCCACAGGCCGAACCACACACTGGAAGCTCCTCCTATCAGAGTTTGACATTACATATGTCATGCAAAATTCAATAAAGAGGCAGGCAGTCGTCGATCATATTGCCGAGAACCCTTTACCTGGCTACGAGCCGTTAAGAACTTAATTCTCAGATGAGGAAATCTTGTTCATGACAGAGGATGACACGGCAGAGACAGGGGAGTCATGGGTAGTGCACTTCAATGGGGCGACAAATGTCGAAGGTCAGGGCATTATTCTGATTTCGCCAAGAGGATCTCATGTACTAGTCTCTATCAAACTTGGCTTCCCGTGCACAAATAACATGGCCGAATACGAAGCCTGCACTGCCAGTTTACAAGCAGCACCTGACCTGAATATAACACATTTCAGGGTGTTTGGCGACTCATAGCTAATTATATGTCAGACCAACAGAGATTGAAAGATGAAAGAAGAAAAACTAATCCCATACCATGAGCACCTTGAGGATCTGATAGCATGCTTTGATGATATTACCTTTGCCTATGTCCCGCGAGTAAGAAATTGCTTCACCGATGCGCTAGCAACGTTGGCATCAATAGTCAAAATTCTGCATGGTGTCAAGATGAAGCCAATCATGATTGAGCAAAGAAATGAACATGCCTTCTGCCTTCAGATTGAGGGACCCCTAAGATTAGATGATGAGCCTCCATGGTTCTCAGATATCAAAAAAATTTCTCGAAACTTGAATTTTCCCTGAGGGGGCATCCAAGGAAGATAGACGGACCATTCAGCGATTAGCAGCCAACTACGTCATTTGCGGCGAGTGCCTCTACAAGCGATCTTATAATAACATCTTGCTCAGATGCCTAACTAAGGGCGAGGCGGCTAACATCATAAAAGAAATCCATGAACGAGTATGTGGGGCCCACGTCAATGGACACATGCTCGCCAAGAAGATCCTACGGCAATGGTATTTCTGGACTACAATGGAAATTGACTGTTGCAAGCACGTGCAGAAGTACTACAAATGCCAAGAACACTCCAGTCTGATACATGCTCCTGCTATTGATCTACACATCATGACCACTCCTTGGCCATTTGCTACATGGGGATTGATCAGTTACATAATTTACCATTTTATCACCCTTAACTTAGTAATGCTAGGACTTAGTTTGCTACTAACAAGTTAACGATGTGCAGGTATTAAGGAAAAATAGCAAAATAGAGCTAAAGTGGTAATCTTTGTCAAAATAAACTCAAAAAGCAATAAAAAGACGATTGAACGTAAAAGACAAATCTTTGCCTAAAAAGAAAGGAAGAATCGTGTTTTACGATTGTGCGGAATAATATCCTGAGAAGAGAGAAAATCGTAATTTATGATTCTCTAAAGAAAAGTTATATTAAGTACAGACGATGCAAGAGAAAGCAAAGAATCGTAATGAAGAATCGTTAGCTGGAAGCCTACTGAAAATAGAAAATCGTGATTTACGATTTTCCAGAAAGAATAGAAAGAAGAAATCGTAATTTATGATTTCTCAAAAATAGAAGTTTTCCACTGCTGTTGAATGAGAGAAGATACATTGCCATGCATATTTTTAGAAGTCTTTTACAATTAGAAGTTTGACCAATCATGGATCTGAGAGATTGACGAAGAATACCCTTAAAAGGACTCTATTGCTGAAATTCAGAGAACACTCTAGAAGCACATCTACGGTTTGAAAGCAAGGAAGAATAAAATTAGGAATTAGAATTATATTAGGAATACTTTTACTTTAGTAGTTTCTTTTATTAAAATTAAAACTTTGTAAACCAACTCCTTAAGAGCTATAAATAAGGGAGCCCGGTGTAGGAATAAACCATCAAAGAAATTCTCAGCATCAATTGACGACTGAGGTTGGGTTATCTTTTGATCATTAAAGTATATTTTTATTGCCTTGTAGAGTAGATATCATAGGTTTCTCAAGAGCAATTGACGACTGCTAGTGGGAGCTGAAGATTAGTGTAGATATCCTAGTTTCTCAGAAGCAATTGACGACTGCGGCTGAGGGGTGAAAGATATATTTATTTTACTTTCTAGTTTAGATTTTATTTTCTTTTATTTACTGCTTTGTAAACATCTTTGAATTTTTATTTGAATTAACGACTCAGGTTGGAATTTGCAGATTAGTGTAACGGCATTTACTTTTCCATCTTCAATTTTCTCGAATTTGATTGACGCCCAAATTTTAAGAGATTGTTGATTAGATTAAATCTGTGTTAAAGAATTTTAGTTTTTGATTGATGCCCAAATTCTAGAAGACTGCAATACAGTGTAGCAGTACTATTTATTTTTATAAATATCCGATAGCTGAAGATTGGGATTGACGACCTCAATCTAAAGAAGGAGGATTAAGATTTATTTTATGCACTTTAGATTAATAATCCATTCTTTTATTCATATTTCTCAAATAGTTTAGGACCTTAAAAGATAAATATAAATTTTGAAATAAAAGTAGAAATGAAATAAAGATAAGATAAATACTTCTTCGTGGGAACGATCCTATACTAGCTCTACAATTTCCATTGTGCGCTTGCAATAGGTTAAGACTTCATTAGATACACACATAGTAAGCCGATCAAGGACTTGACATCATTGGAAAGGTCAATCCAAAAGCATCTAATGGGCATCAGTTCATCCTCGTCGCCATTGTATATTTCACCAAATGGGTAGAGGCAACATCATATACAAATATCACGGCCAATCATGTCGAAAAGTTTATCAAGAACAACATTGTTTGCCGATTCAGTGTACCCAAGGACATCATCACGGATAATGGCACTAACTTTACAAACAAGCGCATCAGGGCTTTCTGTGAGTAATATAAAATCAAGCATCACCGCTCATCACCATATCGGTCGTAAACCAATGGTGTCGTAGCAGCTGCTACAAGATAGTTGTTTGCATCCTTGAGAAGATGGTCATCACCTATCGAGATTTGAGCAAAATATTACCTTTCACACTTTAGGCCTACCGAACGATAATTCGTACTGCTACGGGGGCAACACCATTCTCCCTTTAATATGGAACTGAGGTCGTCCTGCCAGTCGAGGTTGAAGAGCCTTCACTCGGTATCGTCATCGAATCTGGTCTACCAGAAGCTGAAAAAGAGAGATCACACTTTAAACAGCTGAACCTGCTAGATGAGAAAAGGATCCTGGCCTTATATCACACCCGGGCCTATCAAAGAAGAATCGCACGTGCTTACAATAAGCGTGTTCACACCCAGGATTTGAAGGTGGGTGATATTGTGCTTAATAAAATCTTCCCTTCTCTTCATGCTAATCCAAGAGGAAAATTCAAGCCCAACTGGGAAGGACCCTTCATCATCCGAGAAGTACTCCTTAGATACGCGCTCCGTCTCGCCACCATGGATGGGGATCACTTTCCTGAGCCCATCAATGCCAGATACATACGTCAATTCTACTCTTAGTCTCTGCGGCAAGGTAAGTATTGATAAGATAGATATGTGACTGCTTAAGGACCCCATAAAAGAGGTCATCATTTCAAAGCTAAGTAGCTAAAAAAGAAAAAGCATCCCTATACTCGTATACCCTTGCTACACTCATTGAGCCATTAGCCTTTCTTTTGTTAAAACCCTCCCCAGAAAAAAAGATGAAAAAAGTGTATATACCAAACAAAAAAGGAGAAAAAGAGTTACCATCAAATCCAAAAAAATTAGAAAAGAAAAATCCCAAAAAGAGGATGTCTGAAAAAATTAAAAAGAATAAAAAAAAATAGAAAAGAAAAAGTGGGGCATGTATAGTCAAAATTTCCCAAGGAGGAAGTGTATTACGAAAACTGGAACCCTATCGAGGGAACCTTCTTAAACCAAAAATACCTTCAAAATTCCTAACCTATCCCATGGCCAAGATACATCCCAAGAGAAAGCCCTCTTTAAGGTCCAGGAGCAATCACAGTATTCGTTGAGTCAGCACAAGCCGAGCTATAAGACAACAAAAGAACTCCATCCAGCCGGTTATGACGGAGTCGACATTCATGCCGTGGCCTTTGAAAGAAAAAGAAAAAAAAAAAAGGAAAAGCTCAAAAAGGACATGGTGAAAACTCGAAAGGGCGCCATGGGTAAAAATATCGAACTTATGTGGACTAGGTGAAAACCCGAAAGGGCGCCATGGGTAAAAATATCGAACTTATGTGGACTAGGTGAAAACCTGAAAGGACACCTAGGGTAAAATACAAACCCATGAACATAGTGAAAACCTGAAAGGGCATTAGGGTAAAAAAGAGGGTAACAACGGGCATGGTGAAAACCCATCTTGGGCGCTATGAGTAAAAAAGTTACGACAAAAAGAAAAAAAGAAAATCTTCAGTCGTTCCGTCGGCTATGTTTCCAAGCTCTGATCTTCATTTGGGCTGCTCATGTTAGTTCAAATCGGATCTTGATCAAGGATATCTTCAGACCGCACCGTCAAATGTATGACCCGAGGTAAGGATAAAAGGGTCGACTCAATCCAAGGGGATGGATGTTCCGACCTTGGTAAAGGTTGCTAAACCTCATTTCGGACCAACCGCATGAACGGGTTCGGCTATGCTCAGAATGAAGAAAAGAAATGAAGAAAAGAGAGGACCCCACTTTACAAAAGATAATAAATTTCTCTTTCCCATTTTCAGGCCAGCACTGTGCACACCCCCACCCCAGGATGATAGGGTTGAGGACTTGAAGGACCATATTCGCAAAAGATAATAAATTTCCCTTTCTCATTTTTAGGCCTGCGCTGTGCACACCCCCACCCCGAGATGATGGGGTTGAGGACCTGAAGGACCACATTCCCAAAAGATAATAAATTTTCCTTTCCCATTTTCAGGCTAGCACTGTGCACACCCCCACCCCAGGATGATTGGGTTGAGGACCTGAAGAACCACGTTCACAAAAGATAATAAATTTCCCTTTCCCATTTTCAGGTCGGCACTGTGCACACTCCCACCCCGGGATGCTTGGTTTGATGACCAGAAGGACCACATTTGCAAAAGATAATAAATTTTCCTTTCGCATTTTCAAGCCGCCACTGTGTGCACCACATCCCAAAAGGATAATCGGCGTAATACCTAATTTTCTCCCATTTACAAAAGCAAAGAAAGAGAGAATTGGTGCAAGATAATAGATTTCCCTTTTCCATTTACATGTCTATACTACACTGGCTCCACATCTCAAAAAATAATTTGTGGGATGCCTTGCGTACCCTTTACAAGATTGAAAAACAATAAAAACATGAAGAAAATATATATACCCAAAAAAATCTAACAGGGGTTCTTATGCCCCTCCCTGTGGTGATTTGATCTATGCAAAAGATATGTGCAGGTCTAGGTCAACGACCCAACTCGCGCTTCAAAGCATGAATCTCGGCGTAGGCATCCTCCCGAGCATCCTGATCTGTCATCCAAAGGCCATGCAGACTCTTATAAAGCTTCCGGGAAGCATCAGTAGTACCAAGAGCATCACTCAGGGCTCCTTCTATATGAAGGACCTCACACTCTGCAAAATCGGCTCTTACTTCTGCAACATCTGCTCTGACATTGTGTTTCTCTAAACATTCATGCAAGACCCGCTTCTCATCTAGTAGCCAAGGCCCCTCGAGGGCCTCTCAGATAGTAGTCAGGCCTCATACCCCAGGGAAGTCAGAAGAGAATCCCCTTGCTCCAAACTGCACATATGCGTCTACTGACACGTCCCCCAAAGAGCAGCTATCCTATCCAAGTCCCCAGAGGACCCCCGAGAAAAAATTAGTCCGCACAAGGGCGGTCTCTCTAAGCAATGCACCTACTGAATATAACCAAACTGGCGCAGTACCCAAGAAGGAAAATAGTGGGTGCTACCAGTCAAGCCAAGAAGAGTGATGCCCTCATGATCTCTGGATCGAGCTACTAGAAAGGTCCTGTCCAACCATGGAAGCCTCCACACCAACTCAACCACAGCCAGCCAAAGTTTTAGCTCGCACATATTCTCTCGGGGTAATTTATGGCATCGGCCTAAAAAGCAGCGAGTCGCCTCTCCACGAACCACATAAAAGCGGGGCACAGGCCCCCAAATGGCAAGATGCTCCCCAAGCCAAACATGGAGCAGAATGGGGCATCCCTGGAGACACTCAACCTTGCCCAAAGTAAAATCGTCGAGACAATAGTAAAGCCCCACCAGTACCATATGCATCGCAAAGCAACCAGCCTCCATTTTCGCCAGCATATCACAAAGTGCAAGAGAGAAGCTCTCCCCCCAGTGTAGAAAAGGACCTCTAAGTGTAGAAAAGGACCTCTGAGAGAAGGCAGAGAGCGAAAGCCTTTACATTATGAATGTTTCTAACTAGCAATTTTCTCAAACTTTCATCACCGAAAACCACTATCAGGAATTTCATCGAACACCTGGTGGGCCCACCAACAAAGCTTTTCTCATAATTAGCTTTCTTCAAACCTAAGGTCATGTGGATGGCTTTAGCATAACCTGGTTTTGACACTATCTTGGCAAGACCTCTATGTAGCTTCAATCCTGATAGGTTGGAGAGTTCTTCAAGGGTGGGAGTTAGCTCACGATTCCCAAAGCAGAAGACATGGGCATCCAACAGCCGCCGCATATAGAAAATCCCAAAGCAAAGGAACATCTAGGAAAGATGAGAGACGAACCAACCTGAGTTGATCCAAACCCGTAAGCTTGCTTTCGTTCAAACTGTCAAGCCATTTCGTCAAAAAGTTGGGCCCCACATCTAAAGAGGGAAGTGTGAATGTCCTAGAACCCCCAAAGGGAGCAAGGTCTTAAGGCAGGTCCATTGTCATACAAAGATGTTTCGAGAAATCAAAATTCAATGTAGAACGATGGACCCACCCTCGAGAAAGAGAAAAGAAAAATGGCAGTGAAAATCTAAAACCCAACTGAAAATAATGAAAGAAAGGGGCATTCTCAGGTCATAAAGACCCCACACTACCCTAAAAATGCTTAGCGTGTGTAATACACACGCTAGTTCAAAATCTCCTAGATTTTGCCTAGCGTGTATATTACACACGCCAGGCCAAAAAAACCCCAATAGAAAATAGAGAGAGGGAATTTGGGAGTTTGTTTTTTTCGGTCCTTTAACCAGCACACATACACTTTATTTTTCTCATACAAAGCACCCCAGCTTACAGGCTGGGATACCAAAATTCACCATCTAACATATCTGCATGGTTTTTCTTTCAGGTACCACCCACATGAGCATACAGGGTTTGGCTATTTTTTTAATACACAACCCAAGGGCCAATTTCCCCATTCGGGGCCCATCCTGTAGATAACCGAGCATATCACATCTAGAAGATAAAGACGAAACAAATAGAAGGGAGAAGCAATAACGTTCATTCCAAATCATCCAAAATATGTTCAATCATTCATTACATTTAATTCCCAAGAAAATAATGTTCAAAAGTCACGAATGTTTATCAAAAGAAGGAAAAGAAAAGCAGGTCGCTCCTAATCGGTGCCCTTGGTCCTCTTTTGCCGGCGCGAAGTACTATGATAGGTTCGCACATCCCCCACCCAAGATCACGCCTGGGACAATCTATTGAGCAATGAATGCGACTCCTTTTCACGAGCACGCTACAGGCATCACACCAAAAGGTCAGTCAAGGTCAATTGAAAATAGGGCAGCAAAGCAACAAGAAGAATCAATCAGTGTCATACTCACCACTTTCACGTCCCGAAGGCTAGCAATGTTACGGTAGTATTCCGCTTGGTTAACAACAGACTCATAATCCTGCAAGGAGAAGAGAGAAAGGGCGGTTAGCTGCATGAGAAATGATACAAAGACAGGCATATCCTCAAAATAATAGGCAAGAAAGAAAACTCACCCTTGGAACCAACTCAATAAGGGGGACCCTAACTACCTCAGCCGATATACAAGCCTGCTCTGCCACATCAGCACAGAGGCCCGAGAGGAGCGCGTCGTTGAAGGGCCTAAAAGTCCCTTGGGTCCCCACAGTCGAGGCCCCTGAGCCCCCATACCAGAAGGGCCTGAAGGACCAGCACCTGATGCCTCTGCAAAACACGCCTAGGCCACGTCCTCATCAGAATCCTCCTCTCCCTCAAACAACTCTTTTCTCCTCTCAAAAATTTTCAATCAAAAATCCCCACAATGCATATATATTATGGTTGAGGATGCATTCAAAAAAATCAACCCAAAATAGAACCACCTTTCCCCCCATTCTTTTTCAAAAAAATCAAACTTGTATAGAGGGAAATCCAAATTTTCGAACAAAAAAACCATCCATTTTCCAAAAAGAATTCCATAAAAAAAAAATCATCATCAAAATACACCTTTTTTCAAACAAAAATTCATGCAAAATAGGTGCACCCTTCACAAAATAAATCACACAAGCAAGAGTGATCATCTAAATCCAAAAACCCTAATCACATTGGAAATAAATCAAGATAAATCAAAGAAAATAGGGTTTAAAATGATTACCTTGAAGGGGAAATGAACCCTAGAATTGGCGGGAGAGAGTGTAATTAATTGGCGATGTTGAACAATGGCGCGATGTCAAGGTTCAAATCAAATCAATGGAGCTCTAGGAGAGCCTTCCGTTTCGGTTTAGGAGAGAGGGGAAAGAAATTTTTGAAAAAACACCCTCCTTGCTCGGGCCCGGCCAATTTAAGGCACCTTTTTGCCTAGCTTGTATAATATACACGCTAGGCTTAAAATTGCCAGATTTGGCTTAGCGTGTATATTATACACGCTAGGCATAAATTCACCAGATTTGGCCTAGTGTGTATAATATACATGCTAGGCTTAAAAACCTCCTTTGCACATGTGTGTGTTCCTTTTAGGTACATACGTATGTGCAACGCTAAAAAAATATAAAAAAATAGAAAAAAGAAAGACTGTGACACATGTCCCAATAAGCGTATCGACTTCCATTCAATTCGCTTGGGGATTGTGCTAGAATAAAATGTTTAAGGACAATGAGCACGCTCAAAATCCCAAACAAACATGAAAAACAAAAACAACAAAAAATATATATATACACAAAATAACATAAATCTGTGACTTATCAAAAAGCGGCACACACTCCTAAAAATGTTGCGACATCAATTCGCTCTGTTCGGGTAGTAGTGCTAAATTATCGTAGGGATCAATGAGTTCACTCAGAAACCTCGAACCCTACCTTGAGTGAAGGCACCTGTGACCAATCAAATGGGGCAATTAATGCCTCATGCGATTGGACGCAAACTGTGGATCTTCGCGTCTTTGTATCACGCCAATTTTTAGGTATGGGTCGATCACCCTCCCGCTCGCAGGGCTATTTTATTCATAATGAAACTCAAACATCACACCTCTTCAAATCATATCAAGGAGCGGACATTTTTCCCAGCATATATTTGGCTGTCGCAACTCGCACCATCTCAATTATGCCCAGTAATGTCACAAAGTGCTTGGGGACCGATAGCCTTGAGGAATGGATGTTTTTCTCGACATACAGGGCTTCCGTGTACTCTCCATGTTACCATCTTGATGTTTGAGGTTCGCTTTGAATACGGCAGACCCGTTAGCGTGCCTTGGGCCTCTTCAGATGTCTTTTTCTTTAGCATTCGATCATTAGTGATCGGATACCAAAGAAGGGCATCTGTAGACACCCAAATTTAGTCCAAGGCCCGATAGAAACATATTTCGAGAAAGGCACACCCCCGAGCTTCCGATAGCACTTCTCGAACCCTTAGAACTTAACCCAAACCCTTAGAAGCCGATCCTCGACCCTTAGGAATCAACCCTAACCTATTGAACCCCTCTCGAACCCGCTTCCAACCCCCCCGGGCAGTGGTTGAGGAGAGGTATGCTGAGCTTCTCTTGGACCTCTACTTGAACTGAATCATATACCATTGGAAAGTAGAGGTTCCCAGCTTCCAACAAGCCATGAATCACCCCGATTCGAGCCATACACCAAAAGTTATGGCGATCTGAGGTTTCAAGTTGAGGTGTGGGCATTTTGCCTAGCGTGTATAATATACACGCTAGGCCATTTCTGAAGGAATTTTGCCTAGCGTGTATAATATACACGCTAGGCCATTTTCTTAAAGAATTTGGCCTAGCATGTATAATGTACACGCTAAGCCAAATGGGCCCCACAGTGGGATCTGAACTTCTCACAGGCACTGTACATATGCCTAGCGTGTATAATATACACTCTAGGCTTAGCTACAGTAACTGTGAGATTTTGCCCGAAATTCACTTTTGGGGTTTGACTTGTTGACCTTCCCCATGTTTAGGATGGGTTTCTTTAGGACTGTTGCACCCCAATTTATCCTATTTGCAACTCCTAGTCATTTGAAACCCCACCCTATCATCTACCATTGAACCTATTCCCACACCTATCCATGACCTTAAAAAATAAAAAAACCTTAGATTTAGAATTACCTAATTATTAATCCTATTAGCTCTTAAGTACCCTCCAAACCCTCTCCTTTTTTATAAATAGAGAGGCACCCCTCCCTTTACAAAGGCTTGAAAAAAATTTCAAAGAGAGAAAGATCATAAATTTCCTTCTCCCCATTGGTGCACCAAACCCATATAAATTCCAGAATTCAAAACCCTTCCTTATACCCCCTCTTCCATGACGAAATCCTAAGCCAATTGATTGCAAAGGCATACCCGACTGCTCACACCCCATTTGTAGCTCAAGCACGTGAGCTCATCTCGGATTACACCAAGAACACAGCTCGTTCAAGGGCTGGTACCTCTGAGACTAGATCTCGGTGTCGTCATAAGCAACCAGCGGAGCAGCCTGGTGACTTCTCAGAACCTTCTTATGTTACTTTCTTTTGGAAGTCAAATTTTTCCTTAAATTGAATATTCATTAGTATGTTGCTTACTAGTAAATAAAGTATCTAAGATTATCGCACATCATATATGTGTTCTATTCCACACCGTGAATACAACTAGGATTGATGAATCACGATAACTCCTTTGCTAGTTAGAATCAAAAACATTAAATTGCCACCTTCAGTAGAGCCTTGTCATGACGACTCTGAAAATTTTTACAGTACCTCAACACTTACTTGAAATCAACATGAAATTTCAGCACAATCAAGTCCATAGTTTGAATTTTGCTTGTCAATAGATAATCAATAACTGACCACCAAAATTTCTTATGGTACATCTCAATAGGTTAGATCCTATACCAACTTGGCGCACCTTGCCAGTATCAACACAATCCATACCTCTACTACTTTCGTCAATTTTCGAGGACGAAAATTTATTTAAGGGGGGGAGGATGTAACACCCTGTAGTTTTGCCAGAATCTGAGTACACCTGATCGTAACCACGCTATGGTCCGACCGAGATGCACCTGATAGACAAGATGTAGCTGCTCAAGTATTTGAACTAGGCCTCTAGGGAACCAGGCCCAATAAGCTACTGGACTTTGTGGGTAAGATCGATTAGTTAGAACCAAGGCTTAGACCCATTAGTCAACAATCCAGATCAGGACCCGTTAGTTAAAAGTCGAGAGTTAGGACCCGTAGCCTAATTTAGCCCATGAGCTAAACCCATTAGAAATTGAATCTGTGGCCTAAAAGGCTCTAGATCTATGATCATAATGATACTTATACACCAAAATTGGTGTATCGGCATCACATGGGAACCAACCCGAACCATTTAAGCTCCCATGCATGCATAAGTTGTGCATAGAAATTGTGTGTCGAGTGAGGAAAAAAAAGCGAACCACTCTCCTCTCTCTTCTCTTTCTCCCTGACGAAACCACTAAACCGCCCGATCTCTCCAACTCCGGCAACTCGAACCTATCATCGCGACGGAGCGATTGTTTTTGCACTAATTGTCACGACTTATCTTTGAACCGTGAGCTCCAACAAGCAAGGATCAAAACGATTGAGCGCATTCTCACGGGAGAAATTCTATGCGGAAGCTCAGAAGCCCTGCATGCGAGGATTTCGTTATAGTAAACTTGCGATCCTTGCTTCGTAGATTTATTTTCTTAGTTTTAAGATCGACTCCCGCAAAAATTAGGAGTTCATGTGACGAATTGAGGAATCGGGCATGCAAGAGGCTTTGTAGCCAAATTCTTGAGGTATGATGCCTTGAATTGCACACATGCGTTAGCACACGAGTGTTCAGAGACTTAATTTGCGTAAATCTGGCCTTATTGGGTCGCGTTCTGGCATCGCATGCTTCGAAACTTTGAAAAGTGGGCGTTTGAAGAACTTTGAACTAATCTAGCCGATTTTCAAAGCCTTGAATCATGGCTCGTGTAACCCGAATAGGCTAGGAGTCTAGTATGGGCAAGAACGTATGTCATACGTCTTTGTTCTTGCCCAATTAGGGGAAAATTTCGCATCATAATGAGTTATGGACCCAGAAAGAGTGAACAGGAAATTGGCGAGCTGCAAAGGTTCGCCGCGGTGACATGGAGACTCGTCGCAGCGAGAAATTACCTGAAGTACTCGCCGTGGCGAGTGCTACCTTGAAAGCACGCTTACTGTAGCTTGTAAAAAATCTCATCGCGGTGAGATGGCTTGAATCATGTGGCACCTAAGAAGCTCGCCACGGCGACATGTGAACTAGCTGCGGCGAGGTGTACTATGTTTGTGCACTTAGGTTTTGTGTGTTTTATGTCTCGAGAAGATCTCGATTAGTCCACATATGATCCATTAATCATTGGTATGTATGTGATTATAGACACCCAAATTTGGCCCAAAGCCCGATCGAAACATAATTCGAGAAAGGCGCACCCTCGAGCTTCCGATAGCACTTCCCGAATCCTTCGAACTTACCCCAAACCCTTAGGAATCAACCCTAACCTATTGAACCCCTCCCGAACCCCACTTCAAACCCTCCCGGGTAGTGGTTGAGGAGAGGCATGCCGAGTCTCGTTGGGACCTCTACTAGAACTGAATCATATACCATTGAAAAGTAGAGGTTTCCAACTTTCCAACAAGCCAAGAATCACCCCGATCCAAGTCATACACCAAAAGTTATGGCGATCCGAGATTTCGGGCTAAGGTGTGGGCATTTTGCCTAGCGTGTATAATATACACGCTAGGCCATTTCTGAAGGAATTTTGCCTAGTGTGTATAATATACATGCTAGGCCATTTTCTAGAAGAATTTGGCCTAGCATGTATAATGTACACGCTAAGCTAAATGGGCCCCACAGCGGGCTCTGAACTTCTCACAGGCACTGTACATATGCCTAGTGTGTAACTGTGAGATTTTACATGAAATTCACTTTTGGGGTTTAACTTGTTGGCCTTCCCTAAGTTTAGGTTAGGTTTCTTTAGGACTGTTGCACCCCAATTTACCCTATTTATAACCCCCTAGTCATTTGAAACCCCACCCTATCATCTACCGTTGAACCTATTCCCACACCTATCCATGACCTTGAAAAACCTAAAAACCTTAGATTTAGGATTACCTAATTGTTAATCCTATTAGCTCTTAAGTACCCTCCTAACCCTCTCCTTTTATATAAATAGAGAGGCACCCCTCCCTTTACAAAGGCTTGAAAATTTTTCCAAAGAGAGAAATATTAGAAATTTCCTTCTCCCCGTTGGTGCACCAAACCCATATAAATTTCAGAAGTCAAAACCCTTCCTTAGAACCCCCTCTTCCATCAAAAATCCCTTAGCCTAGGTGATCACTATCCCCTAGCCTTCTTCCCCTACCCCTTAGCTATTAAGCCTTAGAGGTTAGAACCTACCTTCCACCCACTCAAGCCATCAGAAGCTCATCAAGTGCACATACGCAAAGGTCCACACCCATGCTACAAGGGCCCGAGAGCTCCGGCTCTCCCCTCTATTCCTCTACCTTCTTCGCTTTTCCTCTATCATTGAATTTGTGCCGTTACGCCACTGAAATTTCGGAGATTGTGGGGCATAAATAGGATCTGAGTGCCTTCGAGCAAGAGGAAGTATTATTTTTTATTTTTCTTTTAGCCATAAGTAGAGATCGCTTACGAGCAAGTTGATCAGGTTCCTAACACCTTCCCAATCGATAACCGAAGCCCCTACCCAAGAGCTTTTGGCATAGACCGGTTCAGAGTCATATTTTAGCACTTCGGTGCTCGTCATATTGATTGGTATCCCGGGACACCAAAAGCTTTAGTGGCGACTCTAAATTTGTCTTACAAGCGCATCGTCGCGACGGGACTCGTGAGAGCACCCACGATTGCACTGTGATACATGAATTAGGATATATGCGAAGACCCATCTACTAGGGAATTGGCCTTGATTTGCACACTTTAACTCGCACGAATTCGACACTTGAGGTAGGGAAATCTCGATTGCAAAGCTATACGTTTGACATGATCATGGGATAATATATTTGTTTTGACCGCATTTTTAATCATGTTTCACCTATGTGTTTGATGATCGATATCTCTGCATATGATTTATGATTTGTGTCATACATGAACATGCACTATGACATCTTGCTTGCATATGACCGTCAAGTTCATTCGATAAATTCCGTTCTTGTTTCATGTTATGATTTGTATACGTTTCTGCTCGTTATGAATGTGATATGTCTTGTGATTGTGTGCAATTGAGGAGTGGAACCTCCATGAGAGGGGTGGAGTCCCCGGGGTGTTGACCTTGTGTCCGCTACGGACTGCTCAATTCCTGCTACGGGATGCTTTGCCACAATACTCGTCTCATGTCCGTGATTAGTTGTGAGTGGAGTGGAACCTCCAAGGGAGGGGTGGAGTCCCCGGGGGCTACGGCCCTGTGTCCGCTACGGACTGCTCTATTCCTGTTACAGGATACTCACACTAATAATATGTGATTCGTATGTGATATGATATGATATTCTCGATTCGGTATGCTTTATACTTCATCTTGTATAAGCTTGTTTCCTTGATACGATAAGCAATTCAGTCCTGCCTCTTGATTCAAAATCGTGTATAATCTTGCTTGTCACTTGCATTCATGATACAACATGTTTTGAGATCATATTCTCAAATGTTTGTTTTATGCCAATATGCTTTCGACACTATATGCTTCGCTTGATTTATTTCGATATGCATCTATGCCATGAGTTAGAGTGATAAGTATGTTTTACATGGTTTATATCCCTACTGAGCTTAGACTGTAGCTCACTCTTGACTATACGTCACAGCTGCAGGAGCGGACATCGAAAGAGACCCAGAACAAGTTGAAGATCCAGATTATATGCTAGAGGACGAGGAGGAGCTACTTGAAGAGCATTACCGGTAGCTGTGTTGGGTGGAGCTTGGTTAATTTTAAGAATTTGAGAGTTTTTGTTATCGGGTAAAGTACTAGAATACTCATACACAATGGTATAAATTTTGACCCGTTGTTTAGGTGAAGAATGGCCTTCACCAATGGATATTTGTGTAGTTTTGACAGCTATGGTTAGATAGCTTGTTTACTTTGATATCCATGAGCTAGTTAGTTAGTTGTTTTGCTTTACCATCCGCTGCATGCTTTGATTTTTGCACGTATGCATACTTACCGACTAGATGATGGCTCGACCATTCAAACCTTTTAACTCTAAATGATTGAGCTATTAATATGATTCGGGACCCGACGGCTCAGGCTTCGCAGTAAGGAAATCTGGGCTGTCACAAGTTTAGATTTCTTTTCATGCATTTTTACTACTTTGTAAACATCTAAAAGTTTTTTATTTGAATTAATGCCTCATTTTTACTCATGCATCTATGCCATGAGTTAGAGTGCGATTAACGCCCAAATTTTGGGAAGATTTTTTATTAATATAAATCTATGTTAAGGAATTCTAGTTTTTTATTAACACTCAAATTCTAGAGAACTGAGATACGGTGTAATGGTATTTTATTTTGTAAACATCTGAGATCTGAAGGATTGTGATTGACAACCATAATCTGAAAAGAGGAGGATTTATATTTATTTTTTGTAATTAGTTTAAACAACTCATTCTTTTATTTATATTTCTCCAGTAGTTTAGGTTCTTAAAAGACAAATAAAAGTTTTTAAAAATACGTATATAAGAATAATCGCCTTTCTCATCGGAACGATCCTATACTAGTGCTGTAATTTTCATTATGCGCTTGCAAGAGGATAAGACTTGATACAAATAGATGCTCCGACTCCTAGCGATTATACTACCTTATTTTTTATTTCACTTAATTTTAAAGTCATTGGTCCAATATCAGGTTATTTTTCTAAGATTTCGGTTAAGTGCTCATAGAGCATAGCAAGGTTCCTATGAGGATCGTAAGTAACATTGAGGTGAGGACATCAGGTCCATCCCTATTAAAAAGCTTATTAATTTTTCACCTTGGGCCTAGGGCCCAACGAGCTACGATCTCAACTATGAGTTTTCTAAATTTTTCTGGTAGCTAGGCATAAAGATGCCAGCAACATTATCTATACCAGGTTTCGGGTCGGCTCATTGGAATTAATCCAATCCAAACTCGCAAGTTCAGAGGTCAATGGGTCATTACCTAGGTCTCTTGGAATTTTACTAGATCCAAATCTAAGTGTACGGGCCTTTTTTTTTAGGTCTGAGCCTATAAGTGGGTGCATACAATTTTGTGGGGTGCCCTATATCAACTTTTTGAAAATGAGTTTTGAACTGAACCATTACTTTATTGGATTGTTTTTGGGTTCCAAAATTTATCGGGCCAGGTGTTGGGTCCTCTAATTTTACTTAGAAATTTATAGTATTCAGGTTCTTGGGCCTTCAAAAGATCCAGTTCATGGTTAAGTTGACTAGGTCAACCTTAACTAGGTTCCACAATGCATCAACAGTGGTCACTGTTATTTGGCATTGCTTAGATTGTCACGGGTTTCTGGAAAAAAAACCAAGATTTTGATTATAACCCTAAAATAGCATATTTTTCCTTAGGTGAATCGGACACTTCACGATAAAATGGCCACCATTTTCGACTCCGAACTTCGTGTAAGTCAAACTACAAGAAATCTAAATCTAATTTTTGATTGGGCAATTGGGGACCCAATTATTTATCTACATGATTTTTTTTGGATTTTTCACCAAATTATTTCTCATGGTTATGCACTCAGTCCAGTGAGTGTTCTGCTGTGGGCTTTAAGGTGTTTAGATTTGGCCATTAATGGGGTCCACTTCGTGGCTTATCACATACCACACAAATTTCTGATCATGACCTGGAGACACTCCAAATCAATCACAGATCAATCGAGATCCCTTCTATGACCTATCCTACCGGTCTAATGGTAGGAATCGTTGTCATCACTATCCTAATCACCAAAATGCTAAAACTTGTCCTATAGCGGTAAAATCACAATCTAACCTCTTGGGGCCATCTGATCAAATCGAGATTTATAACTTGTTTTTCATTTCAAAAATCGTTATCATTTCAGATGTCAAGTTTTTTCAAAAATATCATTTCATTTGAAATCAAAATTCACTTATTCAATCTAGCCAGCTATCAATTTTTCTATGATCTAGTGTGCACAAATTTCTGGGAAATAACCAATTTATGATCGATCACCATTGATTTCTCATGATCAACAATGACCATGAGTTCCCACACTACAAAAATAAGGTGTTTCAGCAGCACTTGCTGCTAAGGCAGTTTTTGGTAGCAACAGGACTAATAGCGGCAGTTTTTGGTAGCGACAGGACTAATAGCAACAATTTTTGGCTGTCGCTAATAGCCTTATTTTTTGTAGTGCTAGAAACTGAAATTTAATAAAGGTTCCATTGATCACATCCATCAAAATTTATATTATATATGATGCTACCACAATTAAATAAGGCATAACCTATGCTATACGATATTCACCAAATACATCACATACATCAAATACCATTGATTTCTATGATCGAAATCTCAGTGATTAAATAATAAAATTCTAGAGTGATAATTTGTACTATCAAACAATATCAATCAAACAAGATATAGTCTATGCTATTGCCAGCCCTTAAATTTTAACACATGCATCTATGATCATTCATTTCTATGATAAAAAAACAGTGACAAAAAGTAAGTCAATTCTGAAATTTAAGTAAAGATTTAGTCATCACAGCCATTCAATTTCAAAAAATATTATTTTACTATATAGAACAAGCAAGATTAAGACTATACTATTTTAAGCTTTGAGATTCTAGCATATGCATCTAACACCATTGATCTAGATGATAATAAATAGTGATTAAAATAAATAAATTATGGAATATAATCCATGAAATCAATAAATCAAAACCATTTAAACTCATGTATGTACTTCAAACTTTTCAAATAATAGTCTTTTTTTTTTTTAAAGCACCAACTATGAGAAATAACTAAGTAAATCAAGTTAATCCACAACCACATGAACAAAACTGATCATAAGCTAACGCTTTCACTAAATTTCGGAGATCACACGATCCAAATAAATGTGATTAATGGAGGAGGAGTCATGCTAAGCCATTAGGGCACATGCACTTAACTCAACTCTCATTGCACCATCACCATCAAATGATGGATCTTGACCATTCGATCTTCATCAAGGGTGATGAGGAGGTGGTGTGTGATCACTTGAATCGCACACACCATAGTCCTATTGTCACAACCCGAATTCTACCCCATCCTGAGAGCCTAGAATTTTGAGTTATGACCCGCATGCATCCCGATACACTAAGCGAACATACACACAATCAAAGTTCTCGCACAATTATGTTCCACGAAATCCATGAAAGCTAATAAATAAGGGTGAATATAAAAGCAGTCATAAATAATTGAATAAATGCCATAAATTCTAGGTAAATCACCAACAAAAGGAAAATAAAGGTCGGAAGTAAATCTGATACATGAAGCTATAGAGTCAACAATAATAGTATCAAACAAAACTCGGTACCGAGTTTACAATAGTCAACAGCCTACACTCATATCAAAATCAACACCAAAGTCTTCCTGGTAACAAGTGACGTCGCCCTCCCAAGGCTCCTGGTACTCAACGCCCACGGGGTCAACGAAATTAACACTAATAGGATCAGGATACCCAGCGTCCACTCCGTTGATATAATCACATGTTAGTTTTTTATGGGATGAGCTTACTCAGTTACGTAAACTCAGTGGATACACCACCAATCCACCCATTCTACTCAGGTGCATTATGGTGCATCACGTGAGTGATAAACATAATATAATAAAGGAATCTGAAAGAGAAAATGGTAAAACCAATGCATATCATAGAGTTCATATCATAACATAAATGTAGGACCATGATCTAGACACTCATATCCTAACATGTCTCACCATATCTCATAACAACATGTCTTATTATTCTCGCACATACATCTCTATATCGCATGAGCGTAACTAATATACTCATAAATCCTAAACGACCTATGCCAAAGTTACTACTCGAGTTACCATGTGAGGGTCACTATAGTATTTTTACCATCATATCATAACGCCCTCTCTATCTTACTCATACTCCCCACCCAGCTTAATGGGGAGATATAACTGGCCAAACGTAACTCATAACCTACTCCTAATATCTCCCAGAGACTCGTCTTGACTGTAAGACATTGTTGTCCTTATGGTGGCTATGCAAGGAACGGCACGTACAGACTTAAATTATTAATTTTTTGCTAGCCTATACAGCGGTGTCTTATTATCGTACTTATAACTTAACTTATTTTAACATACTCATATCATAATATACTCTTACAACTTAATTCTAAGACTAGTTATAGTGGGATATCTTCACTAAATCATGCTTTTCGAGGAAATAGTTTCGTAGTAACCTGAATATATTTCGTGTGGCAGTAAAGAGACATCTCTACTATAAAGGTTACAAACTACCATAGAGGGGTTGCATCTATACATGAACGCCTGCATTTTGAGTTTCATGTGACCATAAAGATATCTCACTACAACTAAGGCTCAAAGCCCGAATCTCATATCATATCTCGTATTTTATCCTTTCATATTAAAACTCAGGATGATAGGGTTACCGTATATGTCACATTATACGAGGCTACAATGAACTCACACTCACCTTACTCGTCATGTTGTCTCATACCATCATGAGTTATAGAGCATGTGAATACAATGTATTCCTCCCTTTGATACCATCTTAGCGAATCACCATGCCCAAATGTAGACATGATCTCATGCGCTCACGTACATATGACATAATATGTCCATAACTCATATATCATGATCAAGATGGAAACGTAGAACTATTATACTTACAGAAAAAATTTATATGCAAAATTTTATTATATTTATACTCATATATATTTATATAACACACTACTACAATGATAAAATAAGATAGTTATTAGTATAAATTCGAGAACGTGGAGGTCAGAGTTTGATTTTCATGTGGGCATCGAATTTCTAACTCTTCATACTATCGAAGAGGTCACATTGATTTAATAAAATTGATATATATATATTACTATAATTGGATAATTAAATTGAATAGTATTTATAATTACTAAGTTATGATTTATCATGACCATCGATCGAAATAGCTTAAATAAGATATAATATATACAGGAATTTTGGTCATGAAAATTAAAAAATAATATTAAATTCGTGCAGCCTTGGGTTATTCAGAACTAAATCCAACTTGTCGCTTTATTTTGACCTCTAAAACATTAGATTTGTGAAATTTCTATTTCAAACAAAGTTGTGAAGCTCGAAGTCTTTTTTCCAATGCTGCAAGATTCGTGTCAATCCAAGGTCGGAATAAAAAGTTATAGTCAAAATATCGAGACCAGTATATCGATGGTCGCGAGCTCAGGTTCGTGGCCACAAGTTTGAGTTCATGGCCATGATTTCAAACCCGAAAGTTCAAGATGATACAATTCTTAGTGTTCATGTGATTGAGAATATGAAAGGTTCAAGTTTGACCTCATAATCTAAAAGTTTCATGACATCGTGGAGTTCGCATCGAGGTGATAAAAATAGATCTATAATATATTATAATTATATAGAAACATAAAAAGATATGAATATTTAATATTTAGATATTAGGGCTTAATAAAATAAGAATATAGACTTGCAACAATAATATATCATTACAGTTTTAGTAGAAGGGTAAATTACTAATTATATAAATATATAAAATTTATAGCATTTTAGGGCTTAATTAGTTTTTTTTTTTTTTTTTTATATATATACATAATTTTTCTTAATTTCCTCTTCATAGTCAAGATGTCATTAATAGAGTTAGATAAATAAGAATATGATTTAAATTTTAGGGCCTAATAGAAAAGTAAAATATTAAATAGTCAAATAAAGGGATTGTTTAAAAAAAGAAAAAAAATATAAATCGACTTACAAATCATACAACTTTAATAGATAAACAAAATACTAAATATGTATATTTATCATACTTAAATATATTCATGTTTAATTAATGTGTAAATTTAAGAGGAAGATAAAATATTAAATATGCCACCTAATAGAAAGTAAAATATTAATAGTCAAACAAAGAGGTTGTTTGAAAAAATATATATATAAATCGACTTACAAATCATACAACTTTAATAGAAAAATAAAATATTAAATATACAAATTTATCAGAATTAGAAGATATTAAGGTTTAAATAAATTTTTAAACTCGTCGATGCGCGATCAAACACACCCTATGCGATGAGATCTTAGAATAATAAGATGGATTGATGAGAACCCACCAGTTGAAGCATGAACAATAGATCTACGACGGTTCAAGTTAAAAAGGTTGATGCCCAAGGCGTCAGTTCGTCTAAGTCATTTTCTCTTCCTTTCTCCTTTTGAGAATAAAGAGCTTTTAAGGTTTTATTTATAATGGTAGGAAGTTTTAGATTAATTCTAATTAAGACTTTTCGTAAAAGATTTAATAAAGTAGGAGTTTTTTCACGTAAAAAGAATTCATACTTGACTTGAATAGGTTGTGGAAAAGGTTTTTTTCCATTGTTTTGTTTAAGTACCAAAGTAAATGATGTTTCTCTCCCAAAATTATAGTTATACCCTTTAATCTGAGTCATCTCTTAAAACGAGCGTAACTTTTTATATTTCTGTCAGAAATCGACAAATTATATATCGTTGGAATCGTATCAACGAGCATCTCGCAATGTGTCTAATATTGATATAGGAAAATCATAATTTTTCTAAAAGAGGGTGGGTTCTGGTGTGGAGCATTGACACCGTGCACAGTGTGATATAACATCTAACAACATTAAAATAAAGTCAAAAAATTCGGGTTGTTACACCTATCCTAAACATGCATGCTACAAAATTTCAAAATCGAAAATCATTCAAAATTTTGAAATAAAATCAAATTTCTAATACTTTTTATGAAGAATCCAAGGCTAGCTTTGGACATAGTCGAAGCCTTGCCTATTTTGGACCATTGGATGGCCTTGCATGATCATGGAGATCACATGTATGGAACCTTGCTTCTATTCTATCTCAGCTCCAAAATTTTCAAAATAATTCAAGAAAAATCAAAGAGAAAATAAGATTTCTAAACAAAATCCTACCCTAGCTATATTAGAAATTCAAACTAAAAAAGAACCAAGACTTTACCTTATTTTTCGTCTAGCTTGCTTGCTGGTTTACATAATTTTGTGGAGAAGTGGGCTGGGGTGGGGCTGAGATTGAGATATATTAGGATTAGAGGAGAAGGGGAAGCCATTGGTGGTGGTGGATTGAAGTTTCAATGGTTGGATAGGGAGGTCCAAGGCAAGAGGTAGGAGAGTCTAATGGAGAAAATGAAGAAGATGGAAGCAAGAGAGATAGGGCTGTAAGAAATTCGAAATTTGTAAGGGGTTAAGGGATTTTGTGCCCCTGTGGGGAACAAGCTTGCCAAATGGCAAGCTTGGCCTTCCCAAGCCTACACGCTCTCTCCTCGCTCCTCCACTTTTACATGCACATGGGAAAAGTGGGACCCACTTGGGTTCTACTCTCCACCCTCCTTGTGGTCTCATCTTGTTCTTTCCTACTTTTTAAGTCCACAATTTGTGTGAATGTCTAATCTTCCACAAATCTAGTTGTGCATGCTTTCAAACCAATCTTACACCTTAGATTTCCCTAATGTGGAATCTATGGTCTAATATTGAGTCAACTTTGGGTCAATGAGATTAAGGGTTAAGATTTGTTAGAAATTTGCAAGATTTAAATTTCTAATTTTAAAAATTAGGTAATTTATTTGTATTTGCCCTTCGGCTTCTTTATTATTTACTAGAAATGCCCATATTCCATGCAAGGCACATACATATAGTTCAATGTGTTTGTTCTTTTGACTCCTTTAGATTTATGGATTTATGTTTGACTTAATATATTGATCATCATCTTGATGATCATCAAAATCTAAACCATTGATGATGATCTCCACATCATCACCTTGGCTTAGTCCCAATTTAAGCAATTTCTCGGGTCAGGACCCAACATCAACCAGTCTGGGCCTTCACATGTGGTTTGAGATGTGAGGTGTGTGGCTGACTTAATTACTACCACACCCACGTAATTACTTAGGGTGTCCTATGGGTGCCATTAGGAATAGCACCCTCCCATCAAGATATAAGTGTGCGCTCAACATTTTTTGATGGACTTGGTCTCGAGCAATCACCTGACACAGTCAGGTCTAATCTAGTCTCAGTCAATTGGTTGACTATCACAAGTTCAAAGGGACATGTGTTACAAAACATCAAGATGATTTGTAGAGGGTATGCAAACCCGAGGTAATTTATGATAATAATTGTTTCAAGTTTCTTTACAAAACTGTTAGAGATTATAGCCTAATAGTTAGTTATATTCACATGATTGTTTGATTACAAAACAAAGAGGACTACTATAGATTTATGGTGGATTCAGAAACCTAACTGCACTTTTATTCTTGTATTTTTTCTTAACTTTTCCCACTATTTTCTATTTCTGTTTCAATCATATTTCTTTTAGTTGTTTTCTTTTACTTCAAAGTGAATTTATTTTTTAAGGATAATTTCAGAATGAATAAGATTCCCTGTGGATTCGACATTCTTGTATTTGCCACTAGCTATAAAACACTTGTGGACTTGCAAGGAAAACAAGAAAAATCAACCAAAAAGCCGCATTACAACTGGGAATAAAAGAGCTAAACATAATTTGTGACTCTAAGCTGATGATATCACAAGTAATCCAGGAATGGAAAATAAGAACAAGACAATTGATGGCCTATCTAGAACTCGCTCAAGTCCTAGTAAAGAACTATGAAAAAAATTTCTTTACCCACATCCCAAGCTTAAAAAATGAGCTAGCTAACTCCCTAGCTACACTAGCTTCTATATTTCATCTTTCATCATTGAAAGACTTAGTACACCTACAGATGAGACAGCTTAGAAAATCCACCTAGAGTTATCCGTTCTACCAAAAGTTCCTATGGAGGAAGAAGAGGAAACCATTCCTGAAAATGATAGAGTTTGGTACCAAAGCCCCTGCTCAAGAGGATCTGGTCGTAGCATCATGTAGATTCTCACAGTCACCAGACGATAATGGACAACCATGGTATTATGATATCTGGAACTTCTTAAAATACAATTACATTTCCCCTTGCTATTTTTAAAAGTTTCCTTCTTCAAATCAAATTCTAATTCAAGGATGCTTCTAATTCAAAGCTAAGATCAACTATTGGAGAAAATAATAGGTGATCAAGCTTCCAAAACGTGATTGTTGTTCCAGAGAAAGAAGAATCCGAGTTAGAGAGAGAAGTTATAAGAGAGAAACCATGGCTTTGTTTATGATTTTCTTCCCAATGAGTGGCTAATTTTATTCAAGTTAGGATGAGATGAAGCTAGATTAATGTAATCAGAACCTTTAATTTGTAATATGGGTTTTTAGTGAATATGATCGTTTGATTGTGGGTTCTTGATAGAGGATTCTTTTAAGAACCAAGTTTTATTGTTTTAATTTGTTTCTTATTTATTTACTCATCTTATAGAGTGTGAATAGGTTTGATTTTGATATGCTTATCTACACTAGTACTTGTAGTCTAGTTTAAGTAATTCAAACAATAATTTTCATGTATTTTATTTAGATTATTTGATTGAGTTATGAGCGGTTGAGATACTTTATAACCTGAAAAAAGTACATACTTGTAGATACCCCATTTTTGACCTTTCTAGATCATATGTGACGTCTTAATTATTATACTTTAGGCCTCATGTTTTATTGATAGAGAGTCAAAGGTCGAACCAGAGCTATGACAATATATCCCCCATTTGAAAGTCAAGATGTGAACTTTTTTTTACCAGACTTTGGTATTTTAGTCATACTTTAATATGATAAAATTTATGGGCTTTAAAGTTTCGCACAAGAGCTTGTCATTTGAAAGTTAGAAATTTGAACAAATTACAAAAAATCGGATTTTGTTCTTGAACTGAAAAGTTGACTTTTTATTCTTTGAGAATTTTGATCCGAAACCATTTTTATTGGATTCAAATTGGGGGTATTTTATTATTTACATATAATATCTTAAGTAAATGACATTTACTTAAATAATATTACATGTAAATATATCTACCTGTCTGTCCATGTCTATGGCCAAAATCCCCTTCTATAATTATATGCATGAAATCATGCGTATAATTGAATTATACGTATGTTGACATGTGTATAATTTCGGATGTGTCTAATTATATGCTTATGTTCGTGCGTATGATTCAATTATACACTGACTCATCAACATATAATTCGTGCCGACACAGAGTCCAATTTGGTTGAGTCAACAATTATATGCATGTTTTCATGTGTATAATTGAATTATACGTTGGATCCCCATCATATAATTTGCCCGAGTCCCTTGGGAAGACGACTTAGAGTTCGACTAGGATTAGTTCACGGAGCCGAGCTCCTAGCCAACCTTCTAATTATACGCTATAGTTCTAGATAATTCATTATAGAGCCATTTATGGGGGTATAAATTCGAATTATATGCTAACTCCCAAGTATAATAAGCCCAGTACTATAAATAGGTCCCCCCCCCCCCCCCCCAATTCAATACATCATTCATTCACTTATTTTCTTTGGGATTTTTGAGGTTGGTTCTGAGATTCCGAATTAGAAGAAGTTGAACTCTAAACGTTTGGGTTTAAACTTGGATCCAATTAGGTTCATACCCGCTTACATATTTTTCAAAACATCATAGCCTTTAAACTTATTTGCCCAGGTGAGCCAACGGAAGGTACTCGGGAACGAGATCGAACCTCCTACGCATAACGGGCCAACACATCCCTTTTTAGTTAGATTTCTTAGATTAGATTTTCGAATTAGCTAAAGTAGCAATCCTAGCTGCTAAAACCGGCATGCGAGTATTTAGTATAAGAGTCCGATTCACAGTCTCCAAAACATCGTAATCAATGACATTCTATAACATCTATAAATATCTGTAGGTGGCGATCACAAATCAAGTTAATAGGTATGTTTGCTACTGCCTTTTTCAAAATACTTTATTTTGGTAGTAAGTAAATTTGTCACTAACACTTTATTTTGTATGTCTGTTTGTTGCTTAATTCATTTAAATTCGTTAATGAGTCTGTTTATCATTGACGCCTTTTTTGGTAGGATATTAGTGAGTCTGTTTGTCACTAACATTTTTGTTTACAGGTTTATTAGCAAGTCTGTTTGTTGCTAATTCACCCTTATTCATATTTTATGTCAAAGTGAGTTTGTTTGGCACTGACATTGATTCGGCAAATCTGTTTGTTGCCAAACCACCCACCAGCAAGTCTGTCTATTGCTAGTGTACCTTCACCCCCTTTACAAATTGGATCCCAAGTGACCACATTAAGCCATTTTTCTGAATTCGAGAGGGTTTCCGAAAACACGTACCAACAGACTGACAATCATAGTGAGATTCCTTTTGCTAGGCTTGCCCCCTTTTAATTAATTCGGAAATCATTTTTTTTTTCTTTTCTTTTAATCACTTCTTAGCACACACTGCATGCATACTAGGCATTTATGAACCATTTTCTTATTACCCTCCTCTAGTGTGAAAGGGCCGGTGTGATCATCTCTACAAAGATTCATCGGGAAACTTTCTACACATTAGACCTTCTTGTAAGACCTAATCAGGTGAAGATAGTACACGCCCCCACGTTGACCTAAAGATACCCTCATATTCAGTAAGGAAAAGATAGGCACCAGGAGTAGAATAAGAACATCCTTTTATCCTAGTTCTAAAAACCTTTGAGATTGAGAGCTCGTATTATCGTTTTTTTTCAAAATATCAGACATTCGAAAATTGAACTGTAATAATGACTTATCTTTATGGGGCTTCCATGATAATCCCAAGTATGATGATGAGTCGTCTCAAGAGATAGTCCAAGATTGTTCTCATGTAAACATGACAGGTGAAAGTTGAGATTCCCCTTTCACTCCTCTAACGAATAGTAGTGGATTATCCACTGATCAAATTGTGGATCTTGCTACTAATACACTGACTAAAGGAGGTAAAGAAGCTGATTTCCGACTACAATCATTAACCAGTCTTTATAAAGATCTCGTTGATCGCCAAAGTAGTGGATGAGAAAGGTCGTTTAATTGGTCAACGAGTCACTTCAAGTAATGAACAAGAAGAAAAACCATCAACTCCTCCACCTACTCTAACGCCTCCGATCTCACCTAAAAGGTATGTCGTTCGAATTTGGTTTAGCCATAATCACAGAGGTCCATTGTTATCATGAGGAACCTTACTCAATTCCTTGATGGGTATATGGCTAAGAGAGAGCGTCTAAATCATTCTTTTGGATTCGACAAATTTTATCAGAATGTTGAGTTTTCCCTTCCTACGGGTTTCAAACCACCTAAATTTAACATGTATAGTAGAAAGAGAAACCTGAATCATCACTTGCCACTATTCTTCAATGACTGTCGACCGATACGCAACAATCATAGGCTTCTGATTCATTACTTTTAAGTTAGGGTTCTTTTCCTTAATTTTTTGGAAAACTCGGGTTGCCAAACAAGCCCTTAGAGGTATTATAAAAAATCATTCTATTTCGGGCGGGTCGTGTATCGGGCCGATCCGGAACTGGCATATTCCTTAAACTGCTCTAATGATGTCATAGCCACCGCCTCTAAATATCTTAACAACCTAGGGCATTTTCGTCATTCACCCTCTTCCCGATATAAGATCTCGTCTCGGGGTCGTCTTCTCCGATTCAATCGATCGAAGAGAGAGAATCTAGAGAGAGAGAGAGAGAGAGAGAGAGAGAGATGTACGGATTCACGAGCGTGAGCAAAGGAGACTTGGAAGAGGGAACCCTCTACCCAGGTCTCAGCTATGGCGAGAACGAGCTTCGCTGGGGATTCGTGCGCAAGGTCTACGGCATTCTCTCCGCCCAGCTACTTCTCACCACCCTCGTCTCTGCCACTACCGTCTTCTATTCGCCCATCACCAATCTTCTCACCGAGAGCTCCGGTCTCGCCCTGGGGCTGGCGATCGTTCCCTTGTTTCGTAAGATCCTCCGGTTCTTTTTACCTTTTTCTATCGTGATTTCGTTTCTTGTGGCTTTTGTGATCTGATTCGTTTATTCATCTCTTTCTTTCCAGCTAATTGATTAATCTGGTTTATGGGGTATGCTGAGGAACGCTGAACTTTGATTTTGATATGTGTTGGTTTAGATTTGGCGTAAGTTTGTTTTTGTTTTGATTTTTGAGGGCTTATTTCGATTGCAATTCAAGAATGGGATGAAATTCGCCCCATCTCATTTATGAATTGTTGTCTGTAGCCTATCTACAAGGATAATTTTTGATTGAGTTGATGAATTTTCTTTCTTTGCCAAACACGAGAATGGGATAAATTTTGATTGAGTTAATGAATTTTCTTTCTGTTAGCCAAAAACGATAATGGGATAAATTCTGAATTTACCCCATTGGCATTTTGGCCGGGCATGCTTGGCCGGGCATGTTTTGGATGAAATGTGTATTCAGAAATTGCCCATATATTCTTATAAAAAAAAAAAAGAAATTGCCCATACACACACACACACATATATATATATATATATATATATATATATATATATATATATATATATATAGATTCGGGGATATGCACTCGGGCGTAGAGATATCTCTGTGCATATCGACAGGAGCTTGACATGTAGCTCTTCTGTGGATGATGCAACATTCCCCCGTATTCTTCATTTAACCCCGCTTTAATCATAGTTACTACTGATAGTATCAGAAAGGCAAATCGGGGCTGGCGCTGAGGATCCGTTCCTGATTTGGTCATCATTAGCACTTCCAAAAGACTTGTAATATCCAAATTTAATCAATTTTAAATTCGGCACCTTTTTTGAAACGCTGAGAATGATATGGCTATCATTAGCGCTTCTATCATGTAGCGCAACACTTCGTTTTGCGTCACTTATTGCGCTTCGTATACGGGCGATAACGTGTCTATGATGAAGCGCTATCGCTCCATTTAGAAGTGTTAGTGCGACTATTATGAAGCGTTAGCGCTTTGTGAATGAAGGGTAGTGCCCTGTATATGACACATAGTACCATGTTTCCTTAGTGACGCCTGGCTTGATGCCATTTATTACCATTGTCAGAACATTAAATAAGGAGTGGGGCGCCACGGATGGGATTACAGGGCGCGATATCGTGTTTTGCAATGGCCATCACTTCGATTTGAAAAAAATATTTAAGGTGACAATACTGTGAATTACAAATTCACAAATTACTTTTCACCGTTGCTCTCTCAATTTTCATCTTCTGAGAGCGCAATAAGAAACATCAAAGCGGCAAAACCCTTTCCCTGCATCTAGGAACAAGGTAAGTTTCATTCTACTTTCATTCCGCTTTATAAAATGCTAAATACAAGCATCATCGTTTCAATGAAAACGCGCTAGCGCCTCGTCTAGGGGCATTAGCGCCTCGTCTAGGGGCATTAGCGCCTCGTATAGGAGCATTGACACCTCGACAAGGAAGCGTCGCCGCTCCGGATCTTACTATATTCTTCTCTAAACTTGTCTTTGTTCTGTTTGACATATTTTGAAGATGGTTCTCAGGTCTCCAATGGCTGAATGCACTATTGGAAAGTGCTGGGTCATTTATGACGGGGCATCTGTGCAGAGGAAAAAACTGCTTGAGGAGTCGGTCTTCGGGGCATTCTTTTTGGCTTCAAATGACGCGATAGGCATTAACAACCTCCTGGACGTGATGATCAAGTTCTGGGTTAAGGACAACATTTGGGATTTTGGGAAAGGCCACCATATCAGATTTTGGGCCCTTGATTTTACCTTAATAATTGGTCTTCGAATGACTGCCCCTTCTTGTCACCCTTCCCCCAAGAAGCTTCCTAAAGAACAGACCATGGGAATTAACCCTGTAAAAGAGGGGACACACCCTGGCTGTCATCAACAACCTCCCGCAGGATGCTGACAACGATTTTATAAAATTATGTCTGTTGTTCGTCCTCACCACCGTCCTTTTCCCAAACACAAAATACACTATCGATGAGCCCTATCCCAAGATCATTGATGATCTCCCCAATTTCAATGAATTTCCATAGGGCGATCACACGTACAATCACCTTCTAATGTGCGTGAACAAAACAAAGAGGAACAGGGATCTAGCTAAGAAGGCAAAGGGAAAGCAGGTTTACAATATTTACGGTTGCACTATTGTCCTACAGGTAATGTCGTCTACCAGAATGTCCTGCTTTATTTCTTACGAAGGTCGCCCATTAAAATAGTCATCAAAGGTTTTTTTTTTTTTTTTTTTTCACAGATCTGGGCGTACGAGATTAACTATAGGTGCACCCCAGCTCGGGGTCTTGGGCCCCACCAATTCCCAAGATTGTTGAAATGGGAAGCGAATGACTACAAGTCGAAGTACTACATCCCCGATTTCGAGTACAAGGTAAATTCTAAAAGTGGCGATGTCGCTTCCAATGCGCTTTCATGTAAAAGCGCAACCGCTTCCATGTAGAAGCACAACTACTTCCAAATGAAGGGAAGGTGGCGCCTCTATCTATCATCATGTAGGGCGTCCGGGTACTCGAATCCACAGTCTCTGAGATGAGGTGGCCTGTGGTAGTAGCCCTACTGCAACCAGGGTAGGGACCTGTGGAAGCGGGTATTGGATCTGTGGTCCCTCCCATTACTTTGCCGAGAAAGAAAATTGACATTGATGTTATTCACTTGGTATCAGAGGAAAAAGAAGATGATGATGAAAAAGAAGAAGACGATAAAGACAAAAAGGCTCCCAAAGCCCGTTAAGTCCGCTCAACTACGGATTGATGAGAAATGGAAGCTGTCTGTCAATTCAAGAATTGCAGACTGCGAGAAGTCAATAAGAAAGCGGACCAAAGGCTTCGACGACCTCAGTCTAAAGGTTCTCCTGCTAGAACGGGAGAACCTAAAATTGAAGGAAGAGAATGCCAAGATCTTGAAGGATCAGAGTTTTATTATGCAAGAGTTGGCCCTCTTCCAGAAGGATCATAAGCTTCTAAAGCAGGCAATGAAAAAATTAATCGAGGTATCCTTCTAAAGTATGCATTTTCGTATGCTGAACTTAAGGAAATCTAAAGAAGAAGCAACAATGCTTTGTATATAAAGCGTCGACGTCTTGTCATGAAGCGCCATCGACTGCACATGATGCGCCAACGCGTTGTAGTCTGAAGCGATGATGCCTCTATGAAGCGTAGGTGCATTGACTATGATGCGTCAACGCTATGGATATGAAGCGTGATCGCTTTTACATGTTAATTATTCATTAAAAATTAACTATTATTATCCTCATATTGCAGACCCGCAGTTCCCAAGTCCAGCCCCAACCCCACCACCAGCCCTAAACCCAACCCCGGCCCCAGCCCCAGCCCCCCCGAGGCCTAACTACAACCACCGCCAGAGCCCCACCCATACCCCCAACCACAACCATCGCCCGAGCCCCACCCTAGCCCCAGGCCCAACCCCAACCCCAACCCCAACCCCAACCCCAACCCCAGCCCTAGCCCCAGCCCCAGCCCCAGCCCCAACCCCACCACTAGCCTCAGACACAACCCCAACCCCAGCCCCACCTCCATTAACCCCACCTCCACCCCACCCAGGGCCTAACCACAACCACCGCCCGAGCCCCACCCAAACCTCTACCCCCAACCACAACCATCGCCCTAGCCCCACCCCATCCCTAGACCTAGCCCCAGGGCCCAACCACAACCATCACCCGAGCCCCACCCCAGCCCTAACCCCAACCCCAACCCCAACCCCAGTCCCAACCACTCCCCCAACCCCGACCACAACCATAGCCCCAACCACAACCACAACCCCAACCCCAACCATAACGAAAGTCCAAACCATAACCATAACCCAACCTCCACCACCACCGCCTACTGTGTCTCATGGCTTTGGCCCTGAGATGCCCCTTACGCAACCTTGCACCGAGGAGAAATGTTTGGTGTAAGATGAAGGCCCAATCGTCTTAGGAGAAGTGAGGAACAAGGGTAAAGCCTCAGCAGCGACTCCTCCCTCACAAACTCTCCCTAAAAGAAAGGGAGAGCTGTTCTCCCAGCCTTGCAAAAAGAAGGCCAAAGCGAGGGGCTCCCCGTCCGCATCACCCTTGGCCTATATGAAGGCTATTTGGGAAAAGCCCAACTGGGAGAACGAGTAAGTATATCCCCCCCTGACCCTTTATCGAAGCGCCAACGCGTCATAGTTGATTCGTAGTCGCCTTTAGGTGAAAGCGCTAGTGCCACACCATCTTGAAGCGCCAGTGCCACGACATCTTAAATAGCCAGCTCATCTGTTACTAAGCGTAACCGCGTTTACTACGAAGCGCCAATGCTCCATATTTTATTGACATCCCCTTATGTCTTAATTTTAAAGTAGGACTGTCATCTCGACTGTTGGGTCCTGACATATTACCGTCGACTTGATGCGCCACCTGGAATTCCCACGGGAAATAGAAGACCCAGTGAGTATTAATCCCTAATCAACCGCACGCATCCCTGATTCCATATTGATATAATCTATTTTCGTATGTAGATAATGTTTGCGTACTTTAGGGTCATGAACAAGCGGGAGGACATGCAACTTGGTGAGAATAAGAAAGAGAAGGCTTTCCGGATGTCCCCCGTTGCACTCAAATGCATGATCACGGATTTTAGAACATTCCAATAGGATTGCGAAACTAATTCAGCTTACCTGCCACCCGACATTGCGGGACGGAGCATGCATTATGCCGATTTTTTTCAGGCGCAGAATGACACGAAGCCATTGCAGTGTTTCTTCATAAATAAAAATCACCCCTTTAACGCGATTGATTGTTTTGAATTATTTATTCCGATTCACGTCAATAACCATAGGCCAAAATATCGCCCGATACCGATATGTATCGGTTTTGGACCTCATCGATACGGTACATTCAAGGTACCGTATCGGTGCCTCCCATACAAAAACTTCAACTTTCAGACGATACATTGGAATGTATTGTCCGAAACCGATACGTATCGGTTTTGGGGTTGGACGATACGTATCGTTTTTCCGAGATTTTAACCCGTGTCAATAACCCACCCCACTGGGCGCTTGCCGTGGCACTCCCATCACAAAGAGTTATACTTATCCTGAACTTGTGCCCAGATAAATCTTCGAAAACCAAATTTCGCGGGGAGATAAAGACATTGGTAAGTTCGGAAACCGTTGTTAGAAGCGCTAGAAGTGCTAGCGCGTCCTTATTGAAGCGTCAGCGCCCCCATATATTTTATAAATGCATTGACGCCCGAAGTAGAAGCGTTGCTGCTTCTTACTTCGGGGCGTCAGCGCCCCCATATATTTTATAAATGTGTGTAACTTCTCTTTTATTTTTTTTATTGACAGACGCTTTACCTCCGCCCTGTTAGATGTCCACAATGTATCCAAATCCGTTTTTTAGAAATATCCTTGGGAATGTCGGAGTGTGAAGGCGCCGCACTAAGAAAACGGTCATGACTGTGGGATTTTCGTGATGAAATACGTTGATTATTTCAGCATGGGCCTCCAGCCTACATTTGAGTACAAAGATATCATTCGTTTCAGGGCCGAGATTGGGCACCCCATCGCTATGCACGTGGAAAGAAAATTGGGATGCCAGTGACGATGTTGAATATCTTTTATGAATTAAAAAAAAAAATATTTTTTATACATAAATGTATCTTCATATTTTTTGATATATATAGCATGTACTGGATTCATACAATGTACACAAGGCTAACACATGATAGATACATTGTAAACTGTTAATAGTACACGGGATTTATTCACAAGAAGTGTCGTTAAATTATGACTTCATAAGGGACGCGCCAACGTCCCTTATTGGAAGTGATATATGGATGAAGAATAAATTGACAGCACCCTAAACAACCCTTTTTTATTAGAATACGAATTCGTAATAATCAAAATGCCAACGCTTGTCATTAAGAAGCGATATCGCCTTAGTGAAGCACTGACACATCAATAAATAAGCGATGACGAGTCTAAATGAAGTGTTGGAAGCTCTGACGCATCAAGAAAGAAGCGGTGACGAGTTTAAATGAAGCGCTAACGCATGACGAGTCTAAATGAAGCGTTGATGCTTCTATCTAATTTTGGTGACGCATCTCACTGAAAAGTTGATGCATGGAATGTAAATTGACCTAAACATTAGGGCTACTGATTGACTTAAGGCACCAACGTATGTAATAGCGCTACTAATAAGAAGCGACAACGCCTTGAATATTAGGCTAGCGCTTAGCTACCTGAACATTAGGGCTGACACTTCTTGAATGTCTTGCGTTTATTATAGTAATTCGAGCTAAATGCAATAAATATGAAGCTCAAAGATTTACGAAATTGATTTTTGGCGGCAGTGCACTATTTTGGGATGAGAACAGTCGCTGCCGCAATAAAGTTGAAAAAGACGGTGCGAAGAGACAATACAACCATACATCCAAACGCTTTAAAATTTGTAATAAATGGAAGTATGAAACATTGTGTAATTGAAGTGCCGACGCTTCCTATTTTAAGCGATGACGCTTCGAGTAAGAAGCAATGGCTTTTCTTAAAGAAGCGGGGACGCTTCTAACAATAAGCGACATGAGGAAAAAAAAAAGCGGTGCAAAAATTTACGAAATCCCTTTATGACTTCAACAGTCTATTTAATGAGGTTGCATGACAAATTGCTATTTAAAGGGCATCATGGCGCTCAGTTTGTTCATCTTCCTCATCCCATACCGAAATGCTTCGCTACGGTTTGCGGAAGAGCCACCGGCTTGCCCGTCGGTGTTTTATCAGTTCATTCAAAGGTTCGGTTATCAAAGTCCCCGACGACAACGAGCCGGCTGTCGTCCCCAATGAGCATGTGGTTCCCCTAACCAACCATCGCCATCACTATATCCACTCATCCACCATATCCCTTCACCTTTCCCTTGCGATGACCCTCTTCCTCTCCCGATACCAATTTTTTTTATTGGAATAATAACAGCCGCTACTTCCGAGCCCCTTCTTCTTCCGCCTCCCCTCTTCTTCTCCCTTCATTCCCTTGTTCTTCATTCATTTCATTTCTCCATCTTCAATCCCTTCTCCTTCATTCCCTCAACTAACCACCACTATCACCATATCTACTCATCCACCATATCCCTTCGCCTACCCCTTGCTCCTCCTCCCTTCATTCTCTTTCCTTCTTCCGCCTCGGCCTCGGCCTCAGCCTCCTTATCTCCACTGTCTCCGCGTATCTTTTGTGGTATTTTGTTGACAGTGTAATCATTGCTCCTACGAATGGTTGCGATGACCTCGTCAAGGGCTGAATCAGGGTTCACTAGATCGTCCAATGCATCAATACCATCTTCAATTTAATCAGACCCATTTAGGATAAAGTAAGACAGTGTAAAGGAAGTCGGTGTAAAGGAAGTTAGTGTAAAGAAATAGTTTTGATTTATGAATGAAATCTTTTTGCATGATAAATAAATTCTTTTTACTTGATAAATAATTTTGAGTAATAAAAACGAATCTTCATGAGTATATGAAAATGTCAATCCACAGCGCTTTTCATTGGAATACGAATAACCGTTGCTGCAATAACGTTAAAAAAGACTGCGCGAAAAGTGAATGTAAATTTATTTGAAGCGTTATGGCCCTTATTCGAAGCGCTGACGCTTCATTTGAGAAGCGATGACGCTTCGAATTAGAGCGTTATCGCTTTGAATAAGAAGCAATGACACTTCCCTCTGAAGCGCCGACGCTTCCTGGACGAAGCGCTAACACTTCTAACAGTAAAAGCCATGGGGAACATCAAACAGTGGCTCGATACTTATTGTAATTTGAGATAATTTTACGAAATCCCATTTTGGTGGCGCTGCACCATAATGTCGTTGGATGACTTTGTTATTTAGAGGGCATCATGGCACTCAATTTTTTTCATCTTGTGGATCTCCTTAGATTAGCATTTCATCTGCCTTTGCCTCAGCCCGCTCCGAAATGCATTGCAACTGTTTGAGGAGCAATCGGCTGGCTCGCCGGCATTTTATCAATTCATACGATGGCTCGATTATCGACATCCCGACGACAAAAAGCTGATTGTCGTCCCCGATGTCGACAACGAGCAAGCAGTTCCACCTCCCCCCGATGAAGTTATCGTCATTTCGGACGATGACGACCTTCCCGTTGTGCTGGCAGTGGTGGGAGACCAAGAGCCCCTCCTTCTCCCGGCTCTAGAGCCGATACTTCTTCTCCCGGCTCCAGAGCCACTGCTTATTCTTCTACCTCCTCCCCCCTCCATCAATAAATGAAAATGTCAATCCATAGGAGTGCGTTCACGAAAAATTAACGTAGTCAATGGTTCCAGGTTGAACCGCACTCGCCTAATACACGTAGCGGCGCTTCGCGAGAAAGCATCGTCGCACCAAAATGATGGAAGTTCTCTTCCTAAGCGAGGCGTCAGCGTGACGTCGCTATGATGATACAAAATCCATAATGAATAAAAATTTTAACGCACTTTTAAAGAAGTCTTATCAACTCGCTTTCATAAATTTTTAAACGATGTGACTGTGAAATTGCACTTTCCATACTCAATCCAGAGGAATGCAAATACACTTGTGATATAATAGGAGCAAATAGAAATTAATGAAGCGCCCACACTTAAAAAACGAAGCGCCACGCTTAAAAAACGAAGCGCCCACGCTTCTTTCACGAGCGCCGTCGCTGCCTTCTAGATGCTCCGTCGCTTCTCTTTCACGAGTGTCGTCGCTTCTTTCACGAGCATTGTCGCTTCATTCACGAAGCGCCTTTGCTTCCTTTACGAAGTGTCGTCACTTGAGAATGATAGTCATGAAACTTTGAAATCAATGCTTAAATCATCACTTGAAAAGATTATCATAGGCTATCCACATTATTCAGAAATCATAATACAGCGGCACTCGTCAGATAAGCACAAATGAAACGTGAAGAAGTGTTAGCGCATCGAAAAACGCTTTAAAGAACTTTTGCGACGCGCCCACGCTTCCGAAATGAAGCAACCATGCTTGAAAACCGAAGCGCCTGCGCTTCCAAGATGAAAAAGATTGTGCTTTTCATATAATTGAATCAAACTGTGACGGGGACGCCACATACATGGACATTAGATTTGAACCACATCAGTTTTACCGGCGTCGGAAGAAGCGTAGAGGAAGCTCGGAGGAGAAAGGAGGAAGAGGGACACAAAGAAATGCGCTGCAGCACGCCGCCACAACAACGCGCCGCAACATCTGCCGTCATGCCTTGTAAATTTTTATGCAAAAACTTCCAATTTTAATTTTATTTCTATTAGGACTCTTTCTTATTTCGAGTTTAATTATTGGTGGCCTATATATAGAGGCTTGTAAACACTTTTTAGTTAGTTGATTGATTATTTGAATGCATTATTGCTTGAGTAATCTTTGCCTGAGATGGGTTTGGTGTGAGGCCAAGGGAGTGATTCCCAAAAGCCATTGTTATCTTCTCTATTATATTTGCTTTCTCTCGATTTGTGTTTGCTTCCCCTACACCGTAGCCTAATTGTTTCCTTGCCTTCTCAAAACCTAAACCCTTTTGAAACCCTAAATCAAACATAGCCACCACCCTTTTCCAAACCATAAATCGATCCGAAAACCATAAACCTGTTACAAAACCAAAACCTATTACAAACCCATAATCTAATTCCGCAACCCTGGTTGGAGCCGTGAATCTACATCGAATCGAAGACGAGCACCTAAACTTGGAAAAGCTAGAGTCCTATCTCTAGGCCCGATCCCGCCTCAAATCTAACGGATCTCGCGTGATTTACTTACCAAAATTCTACGAACCCGAAGGTATCGTGATAGTTTTGAGATTACTCTTGAATTAATTTTATTTAATTTCGGCAAATCACATTAAAATCATATTCACGCATTTTAGGGTTCCCGTCCCGCGTCAGTTTTGGTATCAGAGACCTAGGTTTCTAGGTTAGGGCATCTTTGTTTGTCATCTTTATTTTATTGCATTATTTTTTTAGTCCATATTGCATTCCATATTAGAACCCTAATAGACCTTGTGATCACCATGGACTTGAGTGCGATTCTCAATACCCTTAATGGTATGCGAGAAGAGTTGGGTGCGATTAGTGCACGACTGAATACCATTGAGCAAGCCCAAACATCCCTAGGAGTTGGTAATGATAGATTACGTGATCGAATCAACCAACTGGAAGTGATGGGTGGGCTGGAAAATCAACACCAAGAGTGTGAATGTCCCCACTTAGAACGTAATGGTCGCCAAGACAACCGGAACCGTAGGGATCATCGTAGAGATGACTATGACCCCGAAGTTCAACTCCTTAAGAATGTCCGAGTTGAGATTCCGACTTTCGATGAAAGAATGGACCCTACCGTCTTCCTCGATTGGCTTTCTGACATGGACCAACACTTTGATTAGTATGCCATGAATGACGACCGTTGCGTTAGACTCGCTAAAATGAAGTTGGTTGGTCAAGCTTGACTTTTCTAGCTCAATGTCGAGCGCATTAGGGTGAACGCGGGTTGTCCTCCCATTACTCATTGGGACGACATGAAGGAACGACTTACGGAGAAGTATGTTCCTTTATCATACCACCAATGCCTCCTCGACCAGTGGCAGAACTTACGCCAAGGTGGTATGCCCGTGACCGATTACATTGCCAAATTCGAAGAGTTCATGATGAGGGTAAAAGTATCGGAAGACCCTGAAATCACTCTCTTTAGATTCCGCACCGGATTGCGACTTGATTTGTAAAAAGAGTTGATTTCTCACCCCGTAGAAACTCTTGAAAGATGCAATGCCGTTGTGCAAGATCTTGAACGGTATTTGAAAACTACGGTGGTGAAGAGGACCGAGTCCCAATATAGTATAACCAACGATCCAGTGAAAAGGGAAAAGGTGTAGGCGGAGAATCCTCAAGGGTTAATTCTAAAGTAAAATGCTATAAATGTCATGGGATGAGACACTTTGCCGCCCAATGCCCTACGAAAGAACCCCAAAGGACTCTCTTCATTGAGGGAGAGGAGGATGATGATGAGGTAGTGGTTGAAGAGGAAGTATTTGAATCGGTTAGCACACCCAGTGATGAAGAGGGTGATGCTATTGGTCATGCTTTAGTTGTGAGGTGTGCCCTTGCACAACCTCAACGGGATGAAAAGGATGACTGGCGAAGGGAGAACATCTTCCACACCTACGCCAGATTTGGTGAAAAGAGTTGTAGGGTCATCGTGGATAGCGGTAGTTGTACTAATGTAATATCCACTCATGCAGTCCACCGCTTAGGGCTTACACCCGAAGTCCACCTAGACCTTATAAAGTCGCATGGGTCAATACTTCATCCATTCCTGTGTCGAAAAGGTGTCGTGTACCGATTCAATTAGGTTCTTATTCGGACACCTTATGGTGTAATGTGGTGTCGATGGATGTGGGCCATATCATTTTGGGAAGACCGTGACTCTACGACATGGACGTGACTCTTTCTGGTCGAACAAACATATGCACGTTCATGTATAAGGGCAAAAGATCACTTTACACCCTTTGCCTCCCAAAGCACCATCGACCAACACAGTCGAAAAGAAGGGCGAGTCTTCTAAATCCATTAATATTGTGAGCCATTTTGAGTTCGAGAAAGCATCGATAGAAGAGAGTGTAGTGTATGTAGTTGTCACCGTAGAGAGTGCTCCCGAGTCAGTGAGCGAGTGTCCCCAGGAGGTTGAGCCGATTTTAAAAGAGTTTACGGAAGTCTTTCCTGAAGACTTACCAAACGAACTCCCTCCCCTACGTGATATCCAACACGCAATAGACTTGGTTCCTGGATCTACCTTACCGAACCTGCACCACTATAGGTTGAATCCGGTTGAGCACACCGAGTTGACTTGGTAAGTCAATGAGCTCCTTCAGAAGGGGTTCATCCAAGAGAGTCTGAGCCCGTGTGCCGTACCTGCCCTACTCACTCCTAAGAAAGATGGTACGTGGCGCATGTGTGTGGATAGCCGTGCAATCAATAAAATTACCGTTAAGTATCGGTTTCTCATACCAAGGCTCGATGATATGCTTGACATGATGGTTGATGCCACTATCTTTTCAAAGATAGACCTTAAGAGTGGCTACCATCAAGTCCGCATCCGCCCCGGAGATGAGTGGAAAACCGCCTTTAAGACTAAGGATGGTCTTTATGAGTGGATGTTCATGCCATTTGGGCTTTCTAATGCCCCGAGTACTTTCATGCGACTCATGACCCAAGTGTTGAGGCCGTTTCTAGGCAAATTCCTTGTTTATTTCGATGACATCCTGATCTACAATCATGACAAGGAACAACACTTGACCCACCTTAGGTTGGTTTGTGAAACCCTCAAGGGTGAGAAGTTGTTTGCAAATCTCAAGAAATGCACCTTCATGCAACGTTCTGTTGTTTTCTTGGGATTTATTATCTCGACCGATGGAATGGTTGCGGACCCCGAAAAGGTTAGAGCCATTGTGGAGTGGCCCGAGCCTAAGAACATACACGATGTCCGCAGCTTTCATGGCTTGGCTACTTTCTATCGACGCTTCATCAAAAGCTTTAGCACTATTATGGTCCAAATTACTGATTGCATGAAAAAGGGGAACTTTAAATGGGGCAAAGCGGCGACAAAAGCCTTTACTGAGATCAAACAACGAATGAGTAGTGCACCCGTCATGCGATTGCTGGACTTTTCCAAAGTCTTTGAAGTCGCATGCGACGCATCGGGAGTAGGAATAGGAGGAGTGCTTAGCCAAGAGGGTCACTCGGTGACCTATTTTGGTGAAAAACTTAATGAGGCAAAACAAAAATACTCCACCTATGACAAAGAGTTCTATGCGGTCGTCCAATCTCTTTGGTATTGGAAACATTACCTTAGATTGCAGGAATTTGTGCTGTTTTCTGACCATGAAGCCTTACACTTTCTTGCTTCACAGAAGAAGTTGAACCCAAGGTACGCGAAGTGGGTTGAGTACCTTCAAGGGTTCACATTCGTGTTAAAGCATAAGGCTTCTGAAAATAGGCCGATGCACTTAATCGGCGAGTGGTGACTTTGCGCACAATGAGCACTGAGGTCGTCGGGTTCGAAAAGTTAAAGGATGAGTACCCCGAGTGCCCAGATTTTGGGGTTGAGTACACTGCTCTCGTTAGTGACCCGACCAACACACACCCCATGTACACCATCCACGATGGGTACTTGTTCAAAGGTAATCAATCGCCTTTGCATCCCTCGCACTTCATTACGTGACTTTCTCATTTGAGAGTTACATGCTGGAGGGATGGCCAGACATTTCGGGCGTAATAAAATTGTTGCGCTCGTTGAGGATAGGTTCTTATGGCCGAGCCTAATGAGAGATGTCGCTTGGGTTGTCAAACATTGTTGTACTTGCCAAGTGTCAAAACAGACCAAACAAAATACCGGCTTGTACACCCTGTTACCCGTGTCACACACACCGTGACAAGACCTCTCTATGGATTTTGTGCTTGGACTTCCTAAGACCCCTAGGAAACACGACTCCATTTATGTCGTATTGGACCGATTTTCCAAGATGGCCCACTTCATTCCTTGTTCCAAAACCTCCGATGCATCTCATATTGCTAAACTATTTTTCACGGAAGTAGTACGTCTTCATGGGTTGTCCAAAACCATTGTGTCTGATAGGGATGTTAAATTTACGAGTTATTTTTGGAAGACCCTTTGGCACATGATAGGCACATTGCTCCAATTCTCAACTACTTACCACCCTCAAACGGATGGCCAAACCGAAAGCACCAATAGGAGCCTTGGGAACCTCCTTCGTAGTCTTGTCGGTGATCATGTTAGGACCTGGGATACCATCTTACCCATAGCTGAGTTTGCCTATAATAATTCTGTCAATAGGTCCATAGGCATGAGTCCTTTTGAGGTAGTACATGATCATAGGCCTAGGACCCCATTATATTTGATCCCCAAGTCTGCATCTCATAGAGTGTCAGAGTCTGCCGATGCATTTGCACAACACATTTATAGTTTGCATGCCAAAATTAAACAGAAAATTAATTCAAGCAATAGTCAATATAAGTTATCTGCAGATGCTCACAGGCGTTCTAAAGAATTTAACGTGGGAGATTATGTGATGGTCAGGGTTAGGGTTGAGCGGTTCCCATTGGGATCCACAACGAAGCTCCAATCTCGAGGTGCTGGACCTTTTAGAATTTTGGCTAAGAGTGATCCTAATGCATACGTGCTTGAGCTTCCTCCAGGTACGGGAGTTAGTTAAACGTTCAATGTTGAGGACTTGGTTCCTTACTTGGGTTTCACCTCACCTCCTGAAAATCCACTACAGCCACCTCCTAGTCCTAGCCCCAACCCCAACCCAACCTTGCAGCCTGTACTTCTTCCTTCCCCAAGCAGACAGAGAACAGATGAAATAAAGGATATAATCAATGATCATGTCATCTTTACACATGACGGGGGATTCCAGAAGTACTTGGTTAAATGGGTCGAAAAATCAGAGTCCGAAAACACTTGGATCCCCGAGGATGAAGTTCGCCGCTTGAACCCCGACCTGATAGACATCTACCACCAGCGTGTTTCATCAGTGATGAAACCTTTTTGGTCCAGGAGAATTGACGGGGACGCCACATACATGGACATTGGATTCGGACCACATCAGTTTTATCGGCGTCGGAAGAAGCGTAGAGGAAGCCTGGAGGAGAAAGGAGGAAGAGGGACACAAAGAAATGCGTAGAATCGTCAGCCACAATAATAGCGTCGTGACATGTCATAGGCGCCGTGGATATGACATCTTGAGTATTGTATCATAGATGTCATGAGCGCCGCCGCCGACGATTTCAGACGGGATTTTAAATTTTTATGCGAAAACTTTCAATTTTAATTTTATTTCTATTAGGACTCTTTCTTATTTCGAATTTAATTATTGATGGCCTATATATAGAGGCTTGTAAACACTTTTTAGTTAGTTAATTGATTATTTGAATGCATTATTGCTTGAGTAATCTTTGCCTGAGATGGGTTTGGTGTGAGGCCAAGGGAGTGATTCCCAAAAGCTATTGTTATCTTCTCTATTATATTTGCTCTCTCTCGATCTGTGTTTGCTTCCCCTACACCGTAGCCTAATTGTTTCCTTGCCTTCTCAAAACCTAAACCCTTTTGAAACCTTAAATCAAACATAGCCACCACCCTTTTCCAAACCATAAACCGATCCGAAAACCATAAACCTGCTACAAAACCAAAACCTATTACAAACCCATAATCTAATTCCGCAACCCTGGTTGGAGCCGTGAATCTACATCGGATCGAAGACGCGCGCCTAAACCTGGAAAAGCTAGAGTCCTATCTCTAGGCCCGATCCCGCCTCAAATCTAACGGGACTTGCGCATTGGATTGGACACCCTATTCGGATCTCGCGTGATTTACTTTCCGAAATTCTACGAACCCGAAGGTATCGTGATAGTTTTGAGATTACTCTTGAATTAATTTTATTTAATTTCGGCAAATCACATTAAAATCATATTCACGCACTTTAGGGTTCCCGTCCCGCATCAAACTGTCTCTGTGATACCGCACTTTCCATCGTCCCTTGTTCTGGTTGGCTCTGTCTGGCGCTAGCAGCCATCATTCTGACTCTCTTTAGGGGCAAGTTGTGATTTTATGACCCAACTCACCACAGGCCTTACACTGGCGCGTCTCTTCTTCTTTGATTGTTCAAAACCAACCTCGATTCCAGACTGCATTCTATCGTTGTTGCTTGGTCGCCTACCTTTGGTGGTGCATCGTAATGGATCTCGCACTGTAATGTTGGCATGATCTTTCAATGAAATTCCTTCACTAGCCTGGGAGGAGCCGTAAGGAGAGGATGTGACGATAGTGTATCTTTCATTGTCCTTTTCCATTCTAATGGCATCTACGCCTTCTAATAGTTTGGCCATCCCTTCCAACGTGTGTAATCCACCAAGCGATTCGATTCTATCCCCAATTGAATTAACCTTAGTCCGCTTCTCTCAACTTTCATATTTTCATTGTAGAAACAGAATTGGAATCCACTTTCTCACTGACCCCAAACATATAGTACTGTATTTAGCTTCTTTCGCCTATCGAGGTAGAACGTATTTATATGGAATTTGCTCTACCTCTTCCTTGAAGTAAACATGGAAGATGTGAGAACACAACAAACCCTCGGTCTCGAAATGCTTACAGTCACAAGTGGCCGTGACATTTCCACATTCGAAACAAACTTTGAATGTTTGACCGCTATCCTCCGTGCCATCCCTACCACTTTTACGCACTTGGTATACAATAATCGGCCCGACTTCCTAATGGGGACGCTGCCTAGAGGACCTGGGTTTAAGGCCGTACCAGGTGTGCCGACGAAAGAAGAAGAGGCGGAGGAACCATGGAGCCTCAAGATCCACCGAGGAAAGGCCCTAGAGATCAGCCCATGAGGCACAAAAAGTCATCAGGCGACGGACATTCGAAGGCTTTGGACGGACGTCCGGAATTAGAGGTCGCACTGCTAATGTGCGGCGGACGTTCGTGGAAATCTCCGCCCTGCGACTTAAGTGGCGTGTTTTGTCCTTTTTGTTCGGATTTTATTGCTTTTGTGTCTAATTGTAAGTTACCACTTAGGGTAATTTCGTACTTTGCCATTTTAGGGATTATTCCCTTTGTAGTTACTATAAAGCATACTTTTGTAAGCCATTTTTGGCACTTGTTGATTTAATGAAAATATGCTTTGCATTTGGCTTGAGATGAGCTTGAAGAGGGAGTCTTCTTCCCTATGTGGGTTTGGTGTGAGGCCCATGTTATTTTGATCTTCTCCTTTAATCTTTGCTCTTGCTTGATCTTCCTTCTCTTTAATCTTTTGTATTCAATCTTCTCCCTTTCTATTGATCGTTCTAATCCCCAAACCCTAGATCTAGAATTCCCTCAATGTTCATCCTCATGGATCGAATCCGACCCTACTCGTTGATCCACAACCGTTGTTGGGCTTGAGCGCATTTAACTCGTGCCATTGATCGCTTCCATTCAAAGCCCTAGTGAGGAACTTTTGATTCCACGAAGAACTACAATCCAACGTCCCGACCTAGACGAAGCGAGAGTTCTATCTCTCAGATAGTCTCTTCCGCCATCCTAACGGATTTCATGCGTCGGATTGGACCCTACACGAACCGAGCATGGTCACCTAAGCGGAATCCCGCAAAACCCAAGGTATCGCTTTAATTTGTGATTTAATTAGTCAAATTAATTAGTTTAATTTCGGCAAATTAGCATATCATGGGCATTCACGGATCTTAGGTTCGTTGTCCCGCGTCACTTCCTCTTTCGATAATCTTTTGGAATTTAAAAGAGGCAAACTTTCGGAACTCAGAGTGGAATCTATTTAATATGGTTCTCGTATACACAGTAGCGACATGCCTCTCGATTGAATTTTCGAACAAGAGTTTCGGTGTCGTAGACATTGAGACGAGATCCTCCCTATTTTCTTTATCGCGATGAGATTAGACAGCAAGATCGTATTGCTTGGCAAATTTTGTGAAACTTGTCTGGGCATTGACATAGCTATCGAAGAAAGAATTTATACTCTCACCTCGTTGTGTAGTGGTCATGCCGGCCCCAAAAGGTATCGCTCAAGTAGCATGGAATCCATTTCCTTCTAAGAGCGTACATTTGTTTGAACCACACGTTTTCTTGCAATTGAAACTCCTCCACGAGTTCTGCCCATCTCCTTTTGAAATCATCAACCGTTTGACTGAACTTGCATTGATTGTACTTTCTCCTAAAATTCTCAAAGTTTACCTTCAGCTGAGAGAGATGGTTCAATTCATTCCTCCCTATATGTCATATGTAGAGGCGATGCGTGGTCCCCGGAAGAACTTCGGAGATGGCCTTGCTCATCTCATTGCATTGGTCAGTGATGATTGCATTAGGTTTCTTACCATCCATGCACTTGAGCCACGTGTTAAACAACCAAATGAATGTCTCCTCTGTCTCATCCGCGGGCAACGCACATCCAAAAAGCGTCGTCTGCCAATGATGGTTGACCCCGTAAATGGGGCGAAAGACAGCAACAATTTATTTGTTTTGTAAGTGGTGTCGAATACCACCACATCACCGAAATGTTGATATGCTGCTCACAACCTATGATCAGCCCAAAATATACTACACATACGATATTCTTCGTCTAGTTCAGCTTCAAAGAAGAAACCATCTCCTATATTCTGCTTATCAATAAAGGACTTGATGACTGTCATGCACATTAGATGGATGTTACTGTCTTTTCTTATTTTCTTTAGGTAATCCCGAATTTGTTGAGGGCTTACCGTCACGCCAACCTCTACATCCAAACTCGACAAAACAATATAAATCGTGGATGGAGGAATTATGCCATCAAATGCTCCAATCAACAATTACTTGCCATGCTCATCTTATTATGTGATCGGAGTTCCTTGACCTTCGTAGGTGATACAACTGATGATAATGCGGCATTCTAAATTCCATTACCTCCCACAACTTTTGGTCGCCGATCCTAATCTTCAACCTTCTCTCACATCCGCATCTGTTATCTCTTGAACACTTTATATCGGCGTGTATTTTGCGCTTGTCAGGCTGCTTGAACCTTCGAAGGAACATACATATTTTTTCTTTATAATTTTCCTCTTTGTAGATTTGTAAATGTTACTTTTCCTAACGCTGAAACTAACTTTCCTCGCATATAAATTATATAATTTATATGCTTCATCGTCGGATTGGAACTTCAAGCCGATACGTGGCTTCCATTCCTCGCTGGTATTCTCTGACCCTCCACAACTATCATACAGTTCGATATTCGAATCACAGCCAAGTGAAACTCCTTCTAAAGAAACCGTCTCAGGGGTGACATTTAAATCAACATTACCTACATTGAATCCTCCGATTGAGTCCATTACAGCCCCTGCATTAGACGAAAAATAAACGAAACCGCACATAACAAGTGTCTGGTTCTACGAAGCGATGGTGCAGCCTTAAAGAGCGACAACGCTTCGATTTAGAATCGATGGCGCTTGTACTTCTTCTCGCTGTCGCTTCGTATCACTTCGCATGACAAGCGTCAAATATAATTTCAAAATATTTTCGAATGCTACTAATTTTATGATCACCACATGATTCATAACGATGCAATGACGCGACCATAAAGAGTGTCAGCGCTTCAAATTAGAAGCGATGACGCTTCTAACTTTAAGCGACAACACTTCATATTGCTTCGCATAAAAGCGTCTGCTTCAACAACGGGCTAAAAAGGAAACCGATTCATAACTATGCGATGACGCGACCATAAAGGACGTCAGTGCTTCAACTTAGGAGAGATGGCGTTTGTAAATGGTCGCGTCCTCGCTTTGCATCACTTCTCATGACAAGCGTCAAATATAATTTCAAAATATTTTTGAATGCTACTAATTTTATGATCACCACGCAATTCATAACGATGGGATGACGCGACCATAAAGTGCATTAGTGCTTCAAGTTAGAAGCGATGACGCTTCTAGCTCTAAGCGGCAGCGCTTCGCATGAAAGCGTCTGCAACGGGCTAGAAAGGAAACCAATTCATATCTATGCGATGACGCGACCATAAAGAATGTCAGCGCTTCAACTTAGGAGCGATGGCGTTTGTAAATGGTCGCGCCGTCGCTTTGCATCACTTCTCATAAGAAGCGTCTGCTTCTACGTCGAATATATTTAAAATATTTAATAATCTGTAACTTTACTTCGTTTATAATTTTACCTCAAATAGTCAAATGACAATGTTATGATCGACGCTCCGATTCTATCCAATTAGAGCTCAAGAGTGAGGGAGAGAGAAAAAGTTGACAAAGCAGTTGTCTCTTCTGCGCTAGAGACTGCGCTTGCGCTTCGGTCAGAGCTCCAGAGAAAGTTGTTTCTTGTGGCACTTGCGCTTCAGTCAGAGCTCTAGAGAGAGAGAAAGTTGATTCAGAAAAGTGCAAGCGAGAGAGAGGAAATAAAATGAGAGATAGAAAGAACCTCAAGAGAGAGAGATAGAGAAGGAAAATTAGTGCCAAAATATTTAGCGCCATATTTTGAATTCATCTACTACCTATATCATGACAAGGCCTTCCCCCTTGGCACTTTCTCCTTCCTTATTTCGTCAGATATAACCTCGGTTTCAGTTCCCACTACTAGTACCTACATTACCTACCACCGTCAGTAGGCAAACCCCGCTGTAGGCTAACTTGGATTAGTGCAAATGCACATTCCACGTGTCCGCTCCCCATTGGGGGAGCATAGAGAAATATCAACGCCCGAGCGCATTTTCCCCTTTGCCATATATATATATATATATATATATATATATATATATATATATGGCACCCAAAACACTGATACAGTGAGCGGTAATGTACCCTAACATGATACAGTGAGTGTATCACGACACCCATGTGGCACCCAAAACACTGTTGGTGCTACATGGTGGTTTGGTGCATTGTTTAGATCACTTTAAAAAATATATAAATTCAAAAATAAATTTTTAAGAGGCAAAAATAAAAAAATGGACTCATTTCAAAGGTCCAAATTTCAAGGCTAAAACACTCACATGGTGGGGATGATTTCTTTTTTTTTTTTGAACTATGCGACAAAAACTTGCTCCAGTGGCTCCAAAACAGTGCTTTTGGGTGCCACTTGGAGCTCCACGTGTCACGATGTGATCCGCTCACTGAATCACATCATGATACAACGCCCCCCTTTTCCATATATATATATATATATATATATATATTATGATTTTTTAGTTTCCTAAGATTCCCTAGGGACTGGGGAACCCTACAGGTGTCACATGGTACTGAAGTCATGGAAAGAAATGGACTGCTACAGTGCTTAAATGCTGCACCCTGGTCCAAAGATCATTCTCTTTTGCATTGGTAGAGTTGTTGGTGAATATGTTAATGTGGCTGATACATACTCAAGGACAAACTGGTTGACTCAAGTGTATAAGCACAAAATTTTCAATTTACTCTCTGCCTTAATCGGTTACCACTTTCCTATCTATCGCTGTGTCAATATTTGAGGGAACACCTTGGGATCCTCAGCTTAACGGTGATATTTGAGTGATTCAAACACTGAATCTTTTTGTTGAGAGGTGGTTGGTAATGCCAAAGTGCTTGTATCAAATCAATTTTAGGTGTTTGAGATGTTGAAGGATGACGTTGTTGCTTCTTTTCAAGCCTAAGGTGCAGTCCAATAGAAATTTTGGATTCTAAAGATGTCCTGAGTTCTTACTCCTGAGGAAGGCTAGGTGTTTGGTTGTCACTGCATAGGTGGTGCCAAGTACTAAAAGGTGTTAAAGGGAACATCAAATGATTCAACTTATTTGAAATGGCAGACTGGTAGACTTGATTTGAATTCCTAGTTCCACATTGGGTGGCTTAATTCCATCTCGAGTGTCACTTGGCTTGATGTGATTTAGTCCTTGGTCTATGTAAGATGTAGCATTCACCATTACCTAGTGTCCTTGTTGATGTAACATGTTTCAAGTGCCACATCAATTGGGATGTTTGACTTCTTGTGGTGCCTGTCATAGAGGATAATATTTGCTAAACCTGTTACCAAAGTCGTGCATTGTTTTCAAGCCGCCTGAAGAATGGTTCGATTTCATATTCCCAGTAGTGCTATCCATCAACCTGCAAGGATTTGGAGTATGGCTTTTATTTTTTATTTTTTCAAACAAATATATTTGTTAATGAAAACATAATGTACATATCACACTTGGACAAAGAAAGGAGCAAAAATACAAGCCAGGAATTGCCACCAGCTCGTAGGCCTATTGGAGGGCAATCACTCACTTGAAGCCCATACCACCTGCGAGTCAGAAAAGTGATTCCTGAATTTTAGAGGAGGTGACCATTTCAAAAACTTCTGACATGAACCAAGAGAAGCACACAGCACGTGTTGGAATATTGTATGATATTTACAAAGAAAGAAAGGCTAGTGATTGGGCCATGTTATGGCGTTGAGGGACCACTAGATTAAGAAGATAAAACTAGTCCAAAGGGTTTTGACTTCTGTGTCAATTGTTCTAGAGTGACCAAGTGGGTTGATATTGTTGACATAATAGTGATATATGTATCCATGTATGCCAGCATAATAGTGATATGTGTATCCATGTATGCTATGTTTAAGTGTGAAGTTGGAACGTGTAGGTGTAAGATGTGGTGTGTTAGTGTTAAGTGTCAAGTTATTAGTGTTATGTGTTGTTGCGGGTTTTAGTCGAACATTGGCTAGCAATGTAAGAATGATTTGGACACTCCACTATGCAAGGAGCCCCTCTCATGTATCTTGACTCAACACACAATAGTAAAGATGTAGCCTCTTTTGCAACTTGTCTTGTCTTCTCCTTTTCTTCTTCTTCCTCATTTCTTTAGTTTAATAAACCCTATCACAGGCATTTCTTTAGTTTTGTCATGCTTTATGTTGAGTTTATTTTAATTTTTACTTGGTACAAGCCCACCCTAGGCTAGGTTTTCACGCTTCTTAATCTCATTTTCAGGTTGGCTAACATCAGTTTCTAGCAACAGTTTTCATCTTTACTTTACATAGCAGCTTTTTCTAGGTTATTAGTTCAAGATCATTAGTTCTTGTTTTTTCTTAGCAACTTGTTTACAGCAGCACATCATCTTTCTTTTACGACATGTCTTTATTTTTTATCTTTTTTCTGGCCACAGAGTTGATTGGTTTTTTGTCTTGCCTCAGTATGATTGTGGTCTCATTGTCCTCCAATCTGTATTTTTAAAGATATGAAGAGCTCACACCCTATTTTCCTGACCGTGTGGTCTTTTTCTTACTATTTTTCATTTCTGGGCGCTGCTGTACAACCTTTTTGATCGTAGGAAATGGCTAGTGGTCTGTAATTGATTCTATGATGAATGTTTTTGTGCAACTTATTGCAATGGTCAATGAATGTTTGTCTGGTTTCTTGAACTCAACTGTGACAGAGCAGTGAGGACAATGGTTTGTTCTTATGATGAATGTTTAAATGTTTACTGACCTGTTTGATGAAGTTAAGGGCAGAACTCAATGAGATGCATGTGTATTCTTTTGGTTTGCTGTGAAATCTATTGAATGAGATCATCATTGGGTTAGCTGTGAACCTGTTTGTGTCACTGTTTCTGCTGCTAAGAGGACTGTTTGTTGCTGCAGTTGCGCCTCTAAAGGTGCTGCTGCTAGTGGTATATTTGGTGGCTTGCACTGTTGGTATATTTCAGTATATATTGGTGCTTATATGCTTGCTCACAAGATTTTTGTTAAAATGCTCTCATGGAAGAGTTGATGCTACCTACTATCCATTGTTGCTGGCTGCATTTTTGGTGCAAGACTTCTTTGTTTGATCATGAATTAATGATAATGTGGCTGTTGATGATAATGATGTTGAGGTGTTTGTTTTCCCCTTCTAACCGTGTGTATGTGTAGTATATTAGCTGATGCATATTAATTGTTGCCAAGGACATGTTGTTGTAGGGTTTTAGCCACTTGTTTGGTCCATGGGCTGTTTCCCATGGCTACTTGAGTGCAAGGTGTTGCACTAAATCATTGTTGTTCTGACCACTTGAGTGCAAGGTGTTGAACCAAGGTATTATCATTGTTGTTGTGTTGTGCAAATGTTTGCACTCAGGTGTTGAACCAAGCTATCATGATTGTTGTTGTGTTGTGCAAATGTTTGCACACATATTGTGACCCTATCTGGTAAAGGGGAGATGATGGTATAAAGCATGTATATACTTCTTAGCAAGTTGGTTACCATTGTCATGATTGCATCATCTTGAGGGGGAGCGTTGGCATACTGGGGATATATGTATCCATGTATGTGTAAGAGTCCTTGTATGTTATGCTTAACTGTTGATCTGTAGTGTGTAGATGTAAGTTGTGGTGTGTTAATGTGAAGTGTCAAAGTTATAGTGTTATATGTGATGTGGGTTTTAGTCCCATGTTGGAATGATTTGGGCACCCCACTATATAAGGAGCTCCTCTCATGTATCTTGACTCAACACACAATAGTAAAGATGTAGCCTCTTGTGCAACTTGGCTTTTCTTCTCCCTCTTTTCTTCTTCCTCATTTCTTTAGTTTAATAAACTCTATGACGGGTATTTAGTTTCTTCATGCTTCATATTTAGTTTATTTTAATTTTAACTGATAAAGGAGAGAATCTCTTAAATCTTACCTATATTTTTAGTGAACACCTTGTCCAAACCCAAATGCCTTGGATTTTCCTTTGCTGGACCTATCAAAATTTATCTTAATCCAGTCCTGGTCTAGGCTAATCCACAAGTTTAGATCCTCTTACGAGAGTTTTTAATGGTGCATGAAGCCCTCCAATCTACCATAAGATTTGAGAAAGGGATTCCAATGAAGTAATGAAGGGACTTTGTCCTTTCAGCTACATGGCTGTTCATGTCTCTAGCATGGTATCAAAACTCGGCCGATACCGATACGTATCAGAGTTACGTATCGGTTTCGTTGAGAACTGATACCGATACTACCCTGATACAAGTATCATGGTGGTGTATCAGTATTGTATCAGGTCGATATGCGTCAGTATCAACCGATACTGATTGATGCAAATTTGATATTTTATTTTTATTTTGTATTTTTGTTTTTCAAGAAAAGAAGAAAGGATCCAATTCTTATCGACTATCCTGTATCTGCATGGACCGTACCTATCTGTCCAAGATGGACCGATACCTTGGTCTCTAGTATGACCACTTGAGAAATGTGGAAGAAACTGTGGTAAGGATTCCTCTTTGGAGGACAGGTACTATAATTAGTATTCCTATGATCAGTTCAATGGATATTATGATCAGTTCTATGTGTACGTTCTTTTACAGTTCATCCTCTGTATTTGAGGGCACCCCTGTAATATTCGAATGAATGAATTGTAGACACAAAAAAGTAAGAACTCAACAATACCTTATCCTTCTTTGGCTGTTCTAAGGTATTTCCTTCATTCCATTAAAATCATAGACTTGCATAACAGATTGACTGCTAGAGACTTTTTGTTCAAATGTTTCAATGCATTCTATGCCACACATCTGACAAGTTAGACACAGAGGAAATCAAATCCAAGTTTATATAGGTTTCAATGCATTACGAAAAAAGATCAAAATTTTCTAGTCCAACCATAGTAACAAATATCGACAAGTGTTCAAAATACCACGACATATAAGTTATAATATTTCTAGTTATTTGGAGTGATGCAGAAACTAACATGATGCAAATATGATGGGCTGAGATTATTTTAGAATTAACACGAGTAATTGAAATATTAATTTTCCTAATAGATTAACACTGAAATTAAAGAGAATTTCAATTAAATAATTTGATTTAGCTCAAAACAGTGTTACTTTCGCCGTATGTTCCCTATAAGATCTAGGAGACTAGGGTTCTTTAGTGAACAACTAGATCTCCAACAATTTAGGGCTTCAAACGAACTTCGAGGGGTTCTTTCGAATCCGTGCAAAATAAATCAATAAGAAGATTCCGAGTCTTTAGCAATTAAAGGCTCAAATAGAAGAAATTCCGTGTTAGGGCTATAGAATGACCTTAGCTTAGGTTATGGAAAGATCGAGCAAGCAAAATACGCAATTAGTTTCGAATTTTGGGAATAAAATAAATAGAAAATCAACCAAACACTTACACTTAGATGGAGATAAGAGAAGATAAGAAGGATAGAAAGTTGGCCTCGCATCAAACCGCACGTGGAAAGAAGAATAGCTCTTCCAAGTCTTGAGAGAATCTCACCCTCGAAGAAACTTTGATAAAAGCTCTCAATTATGCAAAAGCAATATTCAATAACCATTAATTAATTAAAAGTGTATTTGCAATTCCTTTATAGAGGCAAACCAGCCCTAACTAAGCATAAATTCGAAATAAAAGAATCCTAAAGCAACTAAAACTCTAAAAATGTAAGTTTTGCATCAAAACTCGTCTAGTCGTCAATGTGTTGATGTGTCCCACGGATGTCCGTCCTGAGACTCACGGACATCTGTTTTGTGCTCACGGATATCTGTCCATTTCATGAACGTCCGCAGTGCACAAAACAAAGAGCCCTCCGAATCATGAACATTCGTCCTGATGTCACGGACGTCCGTGGGTACGGATGCCGTGAACACGAATGGGCGTGCTTCAACCCTTCAGAACGTTTTCATTCTTCAGTTAGGAGCCTTCAGGATATTTTCGCACGCTTATTTCTCCTTTGATAGACCATAGGCGGTTCTTTGAATCGGATGTTCCTATCAATTCTCCTTGGGTTGGAAGAATTCATTCTCGATGAATATTGGCCGTGATTGTGCTCGAGGAGATTCAGATCAAGCTGTTGGAACTCTTCTTTTGTGATCAACGTATTCTCTGAATCTAACTTATTCTTCCGCTTGACAAGATACTTTTGAAATCCCCCCTGGTTTGTAGATACAATCTGTTTTTTCAAAATATCCCCAATTATCTCACGAGAAGGATGTGTAGGCGAAGGTAATGGAATAGGGAGGGAAACAGAGATAGGGTCGGATGTGGAAGGTTTAAAAGGATTAGGTGGTGTAATTGCAGGGCTTTAGGACGGAACGAGATCCTCCACATTGAAAGTCGTACTTATGCCCAAATCTGGTAGCAAATCTAGTGCGTAAGCATTGGGACCGACAAGCTTCAAAATCCTATAGGGTCCAACACCAAGAGCCTATAACTTTTTAGTAATTCTTTGAGGGAAGCGCTCGGGTCTATTTCGAACCATCACAAAATCACTTCGATGAGAATCTGTAGAAACTTTATATTTTTCATTACTCACATTAATTCTTCTTTTAATCTCAGCATGAAGTTCATGAATGCGATATGCAAATGTAGATGCAGACTCTGACGACCTCTGATGAACTGACATCGGAATAAGATCTATGGGTGTCCTCGGTTTGTAACCGTGCACATCTTGAAATAGACTCAACCTTGTGGTTCTATTAACCGAATTGTTATATGCAAACTTTGCGACAGGTAAGATGGAATCCCAACTTCTAACATGTTCACCCACAAGACACCTTAAGAGATTTCCTAAACTCCGATTAACAACCTCAGTTTGCCCATCGGTTTGGAGATGATATGCCGATGAAAACTGAAACCTAGTCCTCATTTTATGCCACAATGTCTTCCAGAAATGACTGGCAAACTTAACATCTCTATTTGACACAACGGTTTTGGGCAAACCGTGCAAATTAACTACCTCACTAAAGAAAAGTGTAGCAATTTTACTTGCACCTAAGGTTTTCGAGCAAGCCATGAAATGGGTCATTTTCGAGAAGCTGTCCACAACAACAAACACTGAATCGTGCTTTCGGAGGGTCTTAGGAAGCCCTAACACAAAGTCCATAGAAAGATCTTGCCATGGAGGTGTAGCATAGATAAAGGCGTATACAACCTCGTGTTTTGCTTCCTTTGTTTTGACAATTGGCAAACACGACATTTATTGATATTTTGACAACATCTCGTGTGAGATTGGGCTAGTAAAACCTATCTTCAACCAATGCAACAGTTTTGTCGCGGTGGAAATGCTCGGTGACACCTTCAACGTGTAATTCCCAAACAAGGAAGTCTCGTAGAGACGTGCGGGGATTACACAAGAGTGTTTCAAAAACAAATACCCATCGTGTAGGGTATACTCTATCAGACTGGTTACTCATGAGTGATGCGTACTCTTCTCCAGAATCTGGACACATAGGATAATCACCCAATAAACGCTCGAATCCAATCACCTCAATACTCATAGAGTGCAACGTTGCCACTTTACGGCTAAGTGCATCAGCAGCCCCATTTTCCACTCCAGCTCAATGTTTCTGTACAAAGGTGAACCCTTGAAGTTGTGCAACCCATTTCACATGTCATGGGTTTAACTTCTTTTGAGAGTTCAAAAATATTAGGGCCTCATGATCTAAGAACAGAATAAATTCTTGTGGTAATAAGTAGTGATTCCAATATTTGAGAGATTGCACTACCGCATAGAATTCCTTTTCGTACATAGAATATTTCTGCCTGATCTCATTTAACTTTTCACTGAAATAAGCTATAAGGTGACCCTCTTGGCTCAATACTCTACCAATACCTACGCCTGACGCATCACAGGCCACCTCAAAGACTTTAGAAAAGTCAGGAAGGCGCATAACTGGAACCTCGATCATACGAGACTTAGTCTCCTTAAATGCTTTTGCCGCAGCAGGTGTCCATTTAAACTCCCCCTTTTTAATGCAATCGGTGATAGAGTTGTTATCGTACTAAATTTACGGATGAACCGCCTGTTTAAAGTGGCTAACCCATGGAAGCTATGGGTTTCGTGAATGTTCTTAGGTTCGAGCCACTCCACAATAGCCTTGGCCTTTTCCGGATCCGCAGTCATTCCTTTGGAGGTTACGACAAATCCTAAGAAGACAACACTAGGCGTCATGAAAGTACACTTCTTTAGGTTTGCGTATAACTTCTCTCCTCTGAGAGTCAAATAAACTTGTCTTCAATGGCATAAGTTTGGTTCCTTGTCGCGGCTATAAATAAGGATTTCATTGAAGTAAACCACAAGGAATTTACCTATAAAAGGCCTCAACACTTGTGTCATGATCCGCATAAATGTGCTCGGGACATTTGAGAGCTCGAAAGGCATGACAAATCACTTACATAAACCATCCATGGTCTCAAAGGCAGTTTTCCATTCGTCCCTTGGACGAACTCAAACTTGATGGTAGCCACTCTTCACATCAATCTTTGAAAATATTGTGGCATCAACTATCATGTCCAACATGTCGTCTAATCTCGGTATAGGAAGCCGATGCTTGACCGTGATTTTTTATATGGCGTGACTATCGATGCACATCTTCCAAGACCCATTTTTCTTAAGTGTGAGTAGCACTGGCACGACACATGAACTCATACTCTCCCTAATGAATCCCTTCAAGAGAAGTTCATCGACTTGCCGTTTCAACTCCGAGTATTCGGATGGATTCATGCGATAATGGGGCAAGTTAGGTTAAGTAGACTTGAGAACCAAATCAATGGCGTGTTAGATATCCCTTAAAGGTGGGAATTCATTCGGAAGGTCTTTAGGCAAGACATCTTGAAACTCTCATCATAGGTCCATCCTCTTTAGGAAACTGAACACTTGACTCTTTGGGTGACTCCATTGTGACAAGAACATAGACAATATTTTCTTCCTTAGCACCTTGTTCAAACTCTAAAGGGCTAACAATATTAATGACCTTAGTTGTTTTCTCTCTCTCAACTAGGCTTTTATCACTTGACTTGCTTGTTTTCACTTGAGATGCTCTAGGAGGTAGAGGGTACCTTAATCTTCTTTCCTTTGTGCATGAAAGAACACACGTTCAATCTCCCGAACAGTGTAACGCCCTTATCGTACAACTAAGGCCTCCCAAGGATGCCATGCCCAACATCCATAGGCACAACATCGCACCATAAGGTGTCCATATACGAACCAAACTGTATAGGAACCTGATACCTTTGTGAAATTGGAATTGATGACGAATCGACCTATGCCACTTTATAGGGTCGCGGGTGAGGAACTAGTGTAAGTCCCAAGCAGGAAACTGTGCTTTTCGATACAACATTGGTACATCTTCCACTATCAACTATAATCTTGCAATCCTTTTCACCACATCCGGCTACGGTATAAAAAATGTTTTCCCTATGCCAGTTGTCACTCTTTAGATTAGGCTAGGGTGCATCTAACTACATTGGGCTAGGGTGCATCTAACTACAAGTGCCTGCGAGGTATTACTCTCCTCAATAGGGTAGGAGACTTCCCTGAGACAAGCTACTGTCTCTTTCCTTACATGATCCTCCTCATCACTAGGGAACGATTCGGGCTCATAGACTTCTACTTCCTCGTCTTCCTGTTCATCTTCACTTTCCTCTGTTATGAACAAATTCCGGGAAGGACATTGTGCTGCAAAATGTCCAAAGCCATGGCACTTCTAGCACTTGTTTTGACCACCACTCTTGGGGCCCTCTAACATTGGATTCTTACCCTTATCAGCTTTAGTCAATCGGTGTGGTAATTGAATTGGACCTAGCTGAATGGTATTGACATTATACCTAAACTCATAATAGTTAGACTTGTAATTAAACCCACTAGTATTGAAATATTTGATTTGGGGGGTCTTGAGGTATCGTTCTAACTCATCGACTCTAGAGAAACACTCTTCTAGATCGGTAACAGGATATGAAATAAGTTCCCTTTGCAATTATGGACGAAGGCCCATCCGAAATTGAGATAAAGTAACTTTGTCATGTTCCTCCACATTGGCCTAGAACATCAAGTCCTCAAATTTATTAACGTATTCTGTGACCAACACATTCCCTTGGCAAAGTCTGTGACACTGATAAGGGAGACGTTCATCATAGGAAAGAGGAACATACTTCTCATTCAGTTGGAGCTTCATGTCTGCCCACGAGGAAATGAGAAGTAAACCTTGAGATTGTATACGATGCTCTATACCCATCCAGTACAACCTAGCTTGGCCCATAAGGTTACCTTTGGCAAACCGGACTTTGCGGTCCTTAGACATGGCATACCAATCAAAATAGGCCTCCATGCCAATCATCCACTCTAGAAAGACTGTAGGTTGTCTTTTCCCATCAAAAGTAGGAGCGTCCATCTTGACGGACTTCATGATTTTGTTGTTCTGATTAGGTGGGGGATCGCGTTGGTGAGGACCGTCTCTTCTACGGTCATTGACGTGGACTTGATAATGGTCATCGATGATATCCTTATTCATTACCTCGACACGGGTCACTAGAGCCTCATGGTGGGCTTGTTGGTCACGTAACTAATTTTGTAACTGAGTATGGCGATCAAGCATCTGGGCTTGAAGATCTGCCTGACTCGTGGTCAACTTACTTGCAAGTTCATTAATAAGGGCTTCTATTCTAGCGGAATCCATAACGATGCAAGACACAACAAATATGAAACCTAGAACCTATATGAACACTGACAACCCTAAACTGACAAAGCTCTTATTACCAAATCTAATGCAGAAACTAACACGATGCAAATATGATCGGCTGAGATCATTTTAGAATTAACACGAGTGACTGAAATATTAATTTTCCTAACAGATTAACACTAAAATTAAAGAGAATTTCAATTAAATAATTTGATTTAGCCCAAAACAATGTTACTTTTGCCGTACTTTCCCTGTAAGATCTAGAAGACTAGGGTTCTTTAATGAACAACTAGATCTCCAACAATTTAGGGCTTCGAACGAACTCACAAAGGGTTCTTTTGAATCCGTGCGGAATAAATCAATGAGAAGATTCTGGGTCTTTAGCAATTCAAGGCTCAAATAGAAGAAATTCCGTGTTAGGGCTATTAAACGATCTTAGGTTAGGTTATGGAAAGATCGAGCAAGCAAAACACGCAATTAGTTCCGGATTTTGGGAATAAGATAAATAGAAAATCAACCAAACACTGGCATGTAGATGGAGATAAGAGAAGACAAGAATGATAGAAAGTTGGCCTCGCACCAAACTGCACGCGGAAAGAAGAATCGCTCTTCCAAGTCTTTAGAGAATCTCACCCTCGAAGAAAACTTTAGTAAAAGCTCTCAATTATGCAAAAGCAATATTCAATAACTATTAATTAATTAAAAGTGTATTTACAATGCTTTTATATAAGCAAACTAACCCTAACTAAGCATAAATTCAAAATAAAAGAATCCTAAAGTAAAAGGCAAGCTTTGCCTCAAAACTCGTCTAGCCGTTAATGTGTTGACGCACCCCACAGACGTCCGTCTTGAGACTCACGGATGTCCGTTATGTGCTCACGGCTGTCCGTCCATTTCACGGACGTCCTCAGTACACAAAACAGAGAGCCCTCCGAATCACGAACGTCCGTGAATACGGATGCCGTGAGTACGGATGCCCCTTGAGTACGGATGCCCGTGACCACGGTTGCCTGTGCTTCAACCCTTCAGAACGCTTTCATTCTTCGGTTAGGAGCCTTCGGGATATTTTTGCTCGCTTCTTTCGCCTTTGATAGATCATAGGCGGTTCTTTGAATTGAATGTCCCCATCATGGAGCATATAGATATTGTAATATATATTTAAACTAGTGTAGAATTTCTTAGTAATTTGTTGTTCTAGAGTTAATAAAACTTTAAATAGATGTTAACGAAATATTCCGGGATAAGAAATTATGGATTGAAAATGTGGTATTTGATTAGGAAGTTATTAAAATGGAAGCAAATTTAATTCTTTTGTATATTTTTTTATCACTTATTTTCTTCCTTTTTCCCTAACAAGGAAAACTGTTGATTGAACGATTAGAATTAGCAAATTTATGCCATTTTCCATTTTTTAGGCCACGGCACATCCAAGAAGAAGCCCATTTGTTTGATGGTATGGATCAGATTGCCCAATTTTTCCTTGTATATTTAATTTGGTGGACTGCTTTTAAATATAGATGATTAATGCTTCACTAAATTCCCAAGAAATTGGTTGGCAACTATGATACAACTGCACTTTTTGAATAAATGATGAGAATCATTTGTAGGACATCCATAAAGATTGACATGGGATCATATAAACATATTTCTCAATACCAATCAAGGATCAAAAAATCGGATTTTGTTTCGGTTTCGGTGGGGACCAAAACCGAAAATTTGAATGGTACAAAAAAAACTGAAATTTTAAGTTTTCGTTTCGGTTTCGGTGGGGACCGAAACCGAAACAATTGAAATTTTGAACCATGATACCAATTGACCTTCAGTTAGGATGCTATCCTTAAAAGCAGTCCAAAGAAAGGCTTGAGCCCTAGGAGAAGGAAAATTTAGGTTTTGTTAAACAAATATTCTAGGCGTAGAAAGTATAGTAAAAATGTGGTATATGATTAGGAAGTTATTAACATGGAAACAAAGTTATTTTCTTTGTACTTTTTATCAATTACTTTCTTTCCTCTTTAAAGGGAAAACTATTGATTGGGCAGTTAGAATTATCAAGTTCACCTCCGGGCGAGTATGAGGGGGTGAAGGAACCCTCTTCGTATGGATTGGATACCGACTTGAACATCTCTCTGCTGTAATCTATCTCCGAAGGGTTTTATTAGAGGGCAGCTCTCACTCCCCATAGCTCACTCAGCCCGTACTCCAAAAAGGGAGGGTAAGCAAGCATATGGGAGAGGGAGAGTGCCCGACAGAGAAGACATATAAGAGAAGGGAGAGCTTCCTTAATGAGAAACTATTTAGGTTATTTTCTAATTTTTGGGCTAGGGCACATCCAAGAGGAGGCCTGTTTAAATTGAAGGTAAGTGCATGTTGGAAGGGACCTTTCTATTGATCTGGGGACGATTCTGGTTAAAATGATTTATGTCGTCCAATTAATAGTGTAGGAAAAGGTACACAATGGAGGTCCGGTTCATATTGTTTGTGAGTTGAACTATGTAGCTGTTCTATAGTCCAATCAAATGTGAAGAAACTGTTGAATGCCCGAAATCTGGCAGTGGGTGATGTCAAAGATTGATTTGAGATGCACATTGATGGGAAGGAAGATGAGGTAGTGGGAGGGCGGGAATCAAACAGGGGGTCAAGGTGGATTGTCACAGAATTTTTAGGAAGCGGAATGTCGTATGTGTGAGAGGAATGGAGGGTCAGTACGAAGTGGAGGCGATACAAATTTCAATTTGAATGAGTGGAGTTTCTGGATTGCATCTTTAGAATGGTGAGTTGATCCAACGATGCGATCGCCCTGGTGAGCTGGAAACTGTAGATTTTAAGATCTTGAGTTGGAAGTATTCACGAGGGTTGGTGTAAGAACGGTGAGGGGAAGACTTATACGAAAGGGGGAAGGACTGAAATGAATCCAACAGTCGTGAACTGGACACATGTTTTGGATGGTGAGAATGGCGGTCGGGGAAGATGTATGCTGAAGAGCATATGTTCCAAGTTAAAGTTGCGGGGTCTGAGGTGATAGGAGGGACACATGGCGATTGGGGAGTAAAGGGGTGGTGGTGTGGGGCTGTTATTGACAGGGGTCTTGGTGATAGTCGATTGTGGCCACTGCTGGACTGTGCGCCGAATATGGATGGTGACACGACACTTGCACAGTTGCATGTGACCGATATGGTGGTGTTGGGTGTTGTGTTAAGTTGGCCAATGGTTTCAGGTTGCATGTGCCCATGTGGATGAATTTGGGGCCAAGTCCAGGTTTGCTGGTCCAATGTCGTTTTGGGCTTTAGAGAAGTCCTCTCCTGTGGAGGATTGAGCCCAACTGCCTTGTATTGTTAAGGATGGCCCTGAGTGTTTGTGTTCTGGTCGATGTCTTGACACCAATAATGCGGCTGGCAGGGAGATTCAGGCTTCATCTTCAACGAGAGGCACCGATCCTTTCTGTCCCGCATGTTCTCCTCGGCTCCCAAGGATGGGTACGTGTGTTCTCTTGTTGACCCATTTCTACCAATCTCAAATCTTGAAAAATTCCTAAAGTCTACCATCTTTTGTAACAATCTACTAAATGCTTCCTCCACCATATTAAAAAGAAATGTAGATAAGGGGTCCCCTTGCCTCAGATCCCTAGAGCTTTTGAAATAGCCTTTAGGTGTACCATTGGTCATAATAGAGAACCAAGCCGTAGGATAGCAAGCTTTCATCCATCCCCTCCACCTCTTATCAAACCTGAACCTTTGCATTATAGTCCCAACTCCAATGTACACGTTCATAGGTTTTCTTCATTTCTACTTTCTAAATAATACCCAATTTTTAGCTTGTATGCTGAGAATCAATAGCCTCATGATCCACCACCGTAACATCCAACATTTGTCTTCCCTGAACAATGCACCTTGAGAAGTCGAAATAATAGAACACACAAGCAGACCCAATCTGTGTGCAAGCACTTCCGAAATAACTTTTTAGACGTTACTCAACAAACTAATGGGTCTGAAGTCTTTAATCTCTTCAGCCCCTTCTTAGGATAAGGGGAAATAAAAGTGGATTTTATCGCTCGACCCGTATAATTGCGTGCATGGAACTCGTGAAAAACTCCATCAATTCCTCCTTGAGGACCTCTCATAAAGCTCTAAAAAACTCCCTAGTGAAACTGATGTGAATTTTAGATCCACCTATTTGAATCGTGGTCGGATAAAGATGAGACGTCAAAATAGAAAGTAGACTCATGAATGGGTTTTTTTTAAAAAAAAAGGCGCATAAAAAACCTGTTTGATCAGAAAGAAGAAAATTCAAAATTTATTAGAGTCTTCAACTTTCAATCCCGTCACTTTTATGTTTGGCCTATTTTGAAGTATCAAACGAAGTCGGATTGATACGAAATTGGTCATATTTGAAAGCTTATCGAAGTAGCTTTCCAACGAGCCAAAATTTGAGCAATTCCGACAAGTATGGAAGAAGTTATGGTCACTTTTCGGAGGCTGCACATAAAGTGACGAATTTCAAGAATCCTAATTGAATTAGGATTAGTTTCTTTTATTATTTTATTTTAGAAAGTAAGAGTTGTTTCTTTTATTAGAAATATGATTAGTTTCTTTATTGTTTTAAGACTTTATTGTTTTAGAAGAATTAGGATCTTTCTTTTATTTGAATTAGAAATTAGAGTTATACTAGGATTTCTAATTTTATGCATCGGTTAGCCTATTTAAAGGCTTGTAAACACTTTTATTATTACTTTTTGGTTAATGAAAATTGCTTATGCAAAATTGAAAGTTTTTAACTTTCGTGAGGGTGTGATTATCTCAAAACGGAGAGCGATTCTTCGATTCCCGCTTGCGGTTTGGTGCGAGGCCAACTCTTCTTCCATCTCTATCTTCTTTAGATCTACGGTTTGCGTAAGTAGCGTAATCCTAATTATTTTATTGATCTCATAAAAACCTCAAATCAATATTTTGTTCATCATTAATTTTATTAGCCTTTTATTTTCGTTTGGTATCGAGAGAACCCGCTTGCGAGTTCGTTCCACGCCCTAAAACTATCGGAGATCTAGCCGTTCATAAGAACCCTAGTCTTCTAGATCCGCGATAGGGAACGTACATGAAAGTAACACTATTTTGGGCCGAAATTAAATCACCTAATTGAATTTCTAGAATTTTCGTGGTAATTTGTTATGAAAAATTATTATTTTTTAATTGATTAAATTAATTTTAATCATAATCTCAGCCCTAGCATTGCATTTATTAAGTTCCCGCATCAAAAACCAACCTGTCTCAACGCTTTTTTTTTTCATGTGGGACTTGAAAATTGCTCTCCTCCCTTGTCAACTTCAAACCCTCTTTTAATGCCTCACCAATCACTTTCTGAAATGGATTCAAACTCCAACCCATTGATGATTGGATGCATACATCCCTTGTCCGTATAAAGCACCTCATAAAAATGAACTATATCCACCCCAATATGATTTGCGTCCTTGATCCTATTCCCATCCCTCACTATGTGTTGGATAGCATTAATTTCACTTCTTGTATTTGCCAGAGTGGAAATACTTAGTATTGTTATTCCCAACTTTGAGCCAATTAGCCTCTGACGTTTCCCTCTAAGAAATTTCCTCAAGCAATTTACTATTATACTGAGTCTTAGGCCCCACCCTCTCTTTACTCTCTTCCACAGAAAGGTTCCTCCCCTCCTCAATCAAGGCCCACAAATGAATCTCAAACAGAAGTTCCTCCAAACTTCTCACTATTCCATCTTTTTATCTTCTCCTTCAAATTCTTTAACTTAGCAGCCAAATGGAAAGCTACTGTTCCTCTAACAAGAGCTTGAACTCCTCATCCTGCAACCACCTATTTCCAAAGCAAAATGGAGATGACCCCTTTCCTTTGGAAGCACACCTCAGAGCAAAAGGGAGATGTGATCCCAAACAGCACATTAGGGAAGAGGGTATCCCAAGTAACTGAACAGAGAAAACAATCCAACTTGCACAAGATGGTTCTGCTGTAAATTAATCCACGTATAGCAACATCCCCCATGGGAATATCCAGGAGGCCACACTCTGGAATACAGTCTGCAAAACGTCTCATACCTTATCGTTAACCCCCCCACAGACACACACACACACACACACCCCTAACACACCACCTCACCCCACACACAAATTCTTTTCAAAATTGAACCTAATTATTTAAAATCACCCATAAGCACGAAGGCACGTCCCAGATACACGAAGCAACTCTTGTTAAGTGGAGGTAGCAAGCTCTAACTGAATAGATGCTTGAATTACAAGCAGCCAAACGCTTCTATCAGGTTTGGTTATGGGCAAGTAAATCATATTGAGTTCCTGTAGCAGTTCCATGAACATCAGCAGCTCAACCTCTCATTAAGATTTCTGCGCAGCCTGATATTCTAAAAAACAGTCCCATTGCTGTTCTTGTTTGCCATATCGAAGATAAGGGTTTCTTTATTGACAACCAGGGATAGAATATTCCGTATCTGCATTGTAAATTGTCCTCGCCAATCAAAGCATTGTTTCAGAGCTGGATGTTGCAACTCCAAACAAGCTGCCTTTGCCAATCTGAAATCTGATTTCTTGAAGGATTGGTGAGCCAAATGCAAATTACTTGTCCAGAAGCCAAACGATTTAGGGGACATACATGGATTGATTCACAAATTACCATTTACTGATCCATTTTCTGCTGGAGAATCCTTCATGTATGTCCACCTTGTTACCATAGACCTTTTTTCACTTCTTTTGCTTGGAGGTTAAGCTAGGATTCCATTGAGCTACAGGCTCAACCACATAGTTGCACCATATCGATTTACATATTCATAGTGCTTCATTGACGGCTTTGATATTTTTGATACCTAATCCACGACATACCATGTACCAATTTTCCAAAAACTTAGCATTTCAATTGCAATATAATTGATTAAAACGGTAAGTTTGCAATTACTCATCAAAAAATGTTAACAGAAACACTATTATCTCCTCTCTCTCTCTTAATAAACTAAGTTTAAAGTAAAGGAGTTTTAAATTAAAACCAAGGGTTTGAAAAAGTAAATACTCCAAGCATAAAATCCATTCTCATCCCCTACGTCTATTTTTAGTGACTATAGATGCTTTCATTAATCTTTTCTGATTTAAATCTTTCATTCAATTGAGCATCTAAATCTAGCTCTACTTGGGAAATGGCTTTGGACGGTGAGAGTTCATGGTAGGCAAGTGGTATTGTGGCTAAACATGGAAAAGAGAGTGGTCATTGGGAAGTGAGAAGGTGCAGCGGCCGAATAGGATTGGGGTGGTGGAAAGGTGTACATAAGGTCAGAAGGAGTTCGTAGAAGGAATCAGATTTATCCCGGGGATGGTTCATAGAGAGATTTTGGCAAGGCCAATGGTATGGAGATCAACCATTTAAGACTAGATTGCCAGGATCTTTAATCTCGCATTAGACAAGAACACAGAAGTAATATCTGTATGGGAAAGAGATCGTAGCAAATCATCATTGGATTATCCCCCTCGACATAAATTTAAAGAGGAGGAAAGGGAATTTATAGAACTCTTAGGGGAGCTTAACAATGTGTTGGCAGATAGAAATGGTCTAGCTAAGATGTAGAGAAGGGAAGGGGGAGGAAATTTCACTGTGAAATCCTCTGCAAGCATCTGTCGAGAAGATCCTTAATTGATCTCCCATGGATGTCATTATCATTGAAGTCATATGCGATCGCATATGCCATCATGGCATATGCGACAGATATGTGTATGCCATCACATGCATGTGTATGCGATGGCATACTTCCCCAACGAACATATTTATGAGTGTTGGGGATTTTTTTTTTGCTTCTAAGGCCTCCCCCAAGCCTATAAATGGGAGGTTTCTCTTCCTAATTTATACTACATCCATCCAAGGTATGATTTGTGTCTCTTTGGTCTATTTTTTGAGTTTTTAGTGCTCTTTCTCTCTCTCTCTCTCTCTCTCTCTTTTTCTTAAATCTTTAATCACAGTTTCTTTTGCTCTATTTTGTAGTTAACTTAAAGAGTTAAGAGGTTCAAGCTTCTATCTTCATTCTTCAAGCAGAGAGGGAGGAATCAGAATAAAGAAACAAGAGTTAGAATTAATTTCTAATTCCTATTAAATTTTGTTTGATTATTTTTCTTCCTTATTACACCTCATTTCTTTCAATTTTTTTAGTGTGGTGGTTAATATCTACCTACCCACTTCTTTAAATTACGTTATCATTATGTCTATGTCCTCAAACGACGCTCTTAGACCGGCAAATTTCGCCGGTCGGGGCTGGAATATGGGCGTTACAAGAGTGTAATCGAAAAAAATAATGTTCAATGTACCCTGTGCCCCCATGTAAGCATGGGGGGAATAGGGAGACACAAGCAACATCTTGCTTGGCAACCTAGATCGAATGCGAAGGCATGTCCAAATGTCTAGCCGGAGATTCAAAAAGAGATCTTAGAATGGATAGATAAGACTTCGAGGATAAAACATAATGACAAAGTGATTTTACAATAATACTATGATGTTGATGAAGATAATGAAGAACATGATAGATCTGCTCCCTCCACGGCTCGTAGTGGGGCAAGATCACCACCCTCTAAAAGAGCACGTGGTAGAAAGGGAAAGGGAATAGACAAATTCTTCTCTTGTAGACTACATTTCGAGGATGTGGTAGACGCTAGCGGTAAGGGTTCGGCCCAAACAACTATAGAAAATAGGTTTAAAGCTAAGAACCGATCCACCACTATTTAATATGTGGCTAAGTGGATGTACCAAGCCGGTATTGCATTCAATACCGTAAAGTTAAAGAGTTACCAAGTAATGGTTGAATCTCTTGGACAATTTGGACCTGGTCTAAAACCTCCATTATATCATGAGATAAGACAAACATGTCTTAAAAAGGAGGTAGACTTCACAGAAGTCTTTCTCGAGGAGTATCGTGAGGATTGGAAGACATGGGTGCTCACTAATGATCGACGGTTGGACCAGTAGGGCCGGTAGGTCAATCATCAACTTTTTGGCAAATTGTCCTACCGGAACTATATTCATAAAATCCGTAGATGCTTCGGCCCATTCTCACACGGCCGAATATCTATTTTCCCTTATAGATGAGGTAATAGAAAAGGACATTGGCGCACAATATATTGTCCAAGTTGTCACGGATAACGCGGCAAACTTGGTGGCCGTGGGTAGACTAATAATGGAATGGAGACCACACATATTGGACCCCATGTGCGGCCCATTGTTTAGACTTAATCTTAGAAGACATAGGAAAAGTGCATATTAAAACTGTAGCTAAGGCTAGGAAGGTAGTAGTGTATATGTATAAAAGCATTCTACTCCACCACATGCGTAAAGCAATTGGGGGTAATTTGCAACGCCCTACTATCACCCCGTTTTACTATGACCTTCTTGACATTACAAAGCATGTATGCTAAAAGAGGAGCTTAGAAGCTTCGTAACTTCCACCAATTGGAGGAATGAAGCTTGGTCAAAGAAGGCCGAAGGGAAGTGGGTGGCACAAACCATCTTAACCAACTCTTTTTGGAATAATGTTGCCCAATCACTTAGAGACTCGCAACCAATCGTAGAATTACAAATCTCATCTCTTTCAACCCATTATTAACATAGTTGAGAAGAGATGGGGTATCTAAATGTATAGCCCCTTGTATTCCACCGCGTTCCTCATAAATCCCGCAGTTTATTTCTCTTATCCGAATCGAGAGGTGGCGGAAGCAACACATATTAGTGGTTTCCTTGACGTTTTAGAGAAGATGGTTCCGGACAAAGAAGAGCAAGATCGGGTTAGTAACTTTTTTGACCGATACAAGAATGCTCAAGGGATGTTCGGAAGAGATTCGACAAAGAGAATCCAAAGTACCTAGTAAGCATGTTTATGATATATTTTTTATTACATTTCATTTCTTCTAAATTAATAGTTTAATATTATAAATATATCTAATTAATACTAATGTTTGTTGCCGATTGGTGGTTGTCCTATGGAGTGGATTCGGTGACAAAATGTGGATTGTTGAAGAAGATGGTCGTTAAGGTTCTTGGCCTTAAATGTGTCGCCTTGGCATGTGAATGGAATTGGAGCACATTTGAGATGGTAACTAGTTTATTTTTATTTCATTTTTAGTCTCATAATTTTAATTTAATTGTTGTGTAAATTTTAATAGATTATTAAATGTTTCTCTCAAATAGATACACATGAAGAAGCGGAACAAGCTTGAGCGAAAAAAGCTCAATGATTTGGTCTTTGTGCAATACAACCAAAAGCTATGGGATCGCTTTCTTAAAAATCGAGAACATTCGGAACACTTTGATCCCATCTCTCTCGAAGACTTGCCATCTGATTCTCCTTGGATGGTAGATGCCTCCGATGAGCGAGTCTTTGTGGATGAGGATCTTACGTGGGAGCAAGTGGAAGAGGGTGCTTTTGGAAATGAGCTTCCTACCGGGCGGAGAAGATTGATAGCGGGGGAAGGTAGCTCACGCTTGCGTCAAGAAGAAGAAGAAGAAGAAAACGATATATATGAAAAAGCACCCATGGATGATATTGATACCGTCTTAGTGAGATCGGATGATGAAGAAACCGAGGAAGAACAATATGTTGAAGAAGGAGACGATTCAGATGATGACGACATTGCAAGTGACGACGATGGTGGAGGTGGAGGTGGAGATGCACCATTGTGGATTAGAAACCAATGTATAAAATTTTTGCCCGGTACACAATACCATTAGGACGTGACGATGATGGAGATGTACCATTGTGGGTTAGAACTTACAACTTAGAATTTACTCTTTTCCTTCTTTCTTGTATGTTCCTATGTTCATTTTTGTACTATTTTGTTTAACATTAATGAAATTTATATTTTCCCTTCTAACTTATGGGTTATGTACTTATATTATATACATTTATTTCGCATTCTAGACACTACAAAATTAATAAAGCCCAAAATTAACACACAACATATTATTGATCAATATGAGGAACTTTGAGAGTTTTTTGGGAATTTTTTGAAAAAAAAATAATTTATGCCATGGCATATGCGAACCGCATATGCGATGGCCCTATGCCATCGCATAGGATCACATATGCCATTTGACTATATTGGGTCATTATAGAAATTGTTCGCTCCCTTCAAGGTTAAATTCTTCACATGGGAAGTGGCATGGGGACAAATCTTAACATGCATTTTTCTGTGTGAGGGGTAAAGCGGTTTACAAGACATGTGCCTCTTGCAGAGAATTGGACGAAATCGTTGAATACCTTTTCTATCCTGCCTGTTTGCAAGACAAGTGTGGGCCTCATTCCTAGCTGGCTTTGGGATGTGCACTTCTTGGGGAAACATGGCCATTATGTGGAGGTTGCTCCTGTTAGCAATCTTTTCAGAAATATGGAAGAACTAAATTGAAGGATTTTTTATAGGACGCTTGGAACCTGCAGTGCACTGATAAACTTGGTGCCTGATAACCTCTCATGGTGGTAATGCTCATTCTATGGGAATGGGAGCAACTTAAGACCTCTATAGGTTTTTGTGGATCATGTCCCGATGGTGGTGCATGTGCACTTGGCTCTCCCTTTTTCGGTGGGGGGCTGTTGTCCAGGCTGCTAGGACCATGGTCTTGTCCCCCACCCCTCGTCATCCACTTTTTCCTTTTTCCCCTGTTGTATTTTTACGTTTTCTCTTTTGCTGAGCATCTTGCTCGGTCTCTTTGATTCTCTGTAATTTCATTTCCTCTAATGATATTAGAGCTCTTACCAATTATAAAAAAAGATATATATACAGAAGTTACTTGATATAACATAGAATAAATAAAAAATGATTTCTTTCTTACTTCAAAATCCCCCTTTTGTAATATTTTTGCATTTCCCCTCTGTTCTTCTCCCAAAATCCTTTCTTTAAAACTGACTAAAATTTATAATAAATAAAATTAACTGTAACAACATACCCTTATTTCAAAGGTTCGCTTGTTTGAGTACACCTTCATAGTGTGCTAACATTTTCATATATCTTGCATGATTAATAACATGCAAATCGGATGCAGGACAATCAAGTTTTTTTTACTCTGATCAGCTTCCCTATTTTGTTTGGCAAAAGTACATAGGAGAATTATTAGGTCTTCCTAATTCCATATTTAGATAGCGTGGGGGTTGAGGATGAATTGCCCTCTTCATGTATTCTTCTGTTTTTTTTTTTGTCTCAAATTTAATTAAATCTCACTTGCTTTGCAAAATAATGTACATTTCCTGTTGTATAAATATTCAAACAGCATCATGCATTACTGAAACACGTGAAACTCTTTGATGTGCAGTGATGTTCCCGTTATATTATTATCAGCAGAAGCATCCACTGAATTTCATACTTCTGGGGCTATTTACTCTATGCCTTAGCCTCAGTGTTGGCGTCGCTTGTGCAAATACACAAGGTTGGATTTTCATCTCTCTCCAATTTATGTTCTACTGGGATCAGTGATTATATTCTAGATTAGATTATAATTTGGGTAAGGTTTCCATGTCACACTCATAGTTTCATTTGCACTGTTTTTTACAGGGAAAATTGTACTTCAAGCACTGATTTTAACATCAGCTGTGGTTTCTTCTTTGACCGGATATACTTTCTGGGCTGCAAAAAAGGGGAAAGACTTTAGTTACCTTGGACCAATTCTATTTGCTGGCCTTATTGTCCTTCTTCTGACAAGTTTCATCCAGGTCATCTCTAAACTATGCTCCTTCATATCTTTAAGTTGTTGACTTGGACCCCTTTGTTTTAAAATTGTTTTGTAGTTTCTAGTTCTTATCTGTTCTATACTGGATTTCCAAATTGTTGCATTAAATTTGACATCGTGTGAGCATCTCTATCTTTTGTTGAGAAATTGTTGGCCAAGAGTAGTAACTGGGTGTTCATTTAATTAATATTCGAAAATAAACCCTTTTGAATTTGAATTTTTTTGGAGGATTTGAATATACCCGCCAAGTCACTATCAGAAGTGACTTCAAGGTACATCAGATTTCTGTTGGATTTGAAGGTGCATTAGGTTGTGGTTTTCAAGTGAAAATGCAGGCATGTTTTCACTTGGAAAGGGTGCAAACTACAAGCAGGAAGAGTCTAAAGCAATATTTGATTGAACCGAGTTCTGCATCACTGGCATGTTTAAACACAGCCATTATTGTTGGAATTAATATTATCCGGGAAGTTTCTAGAAGCCTCCTGATGGGTCTTTAAAAGTGATATGATCCCATTGAGGTTGGACATAACTTGTTTCCTAAACTAGATCTGCCTGGTATAAGTTAGCCGCATCTGACACATTTGATTTATTACGTGTTCAAAATGCTTTTCACGTAATGATTTATTATGTTGCCATGTGTTTCTACACACCTAACATACCGTTCTTACAGACAACTAACGAATTCACCGATTTGTGTGGCAAAAATGAGCAGATGTTCTTCCCAATTGGGTCAACTTCAGTTGCTATCTATGGCGCATTTGGGGCTGTTCTTTTCTCTGCCTATCTTGTTTACGATACAGACAACTTGATAAAGCGCTTCACCTTCGACGAGTACATATGGGCATCTGTGGTTCTGTATCTGGACATCCTCAACCTCTTCCTTTCCCTCCTGCAGGTGCTGAGGGGTATGCAGTCTAATGGGTAGAGATGTACCCACCACTCACCACAGTTACTATATGAATCCTCATTACTTGTCTTTTTCTGCATTTCCTTTTATGTGGGTAGTATCTAGCTATCTTTTATGTCTCTGAAAAGATTTAAACAGCTGAATTGGTCCTTATTATGCTGCTGCAGCAGCAGCAGCCATACCTGATGTTCATAATCACACATGAATGGTTCACCACTATCTTCAAATGATCAATTTTTTATGCTCCTCTACCAATTGTGAAGTATGCTTAGTGTGGAAAATTGTTTCTTTATAAGAGACGCCTCTTCATGTGCATAATGGATAAAATTAATATGCTTAAATATGACTTGGCGTATTTAGGAGTCTCAATGGGCCGGGATTGAGCTTGCCCCGGTCTGAAATGGGCTGAGGTAGGTAGGTCTGGCCTGGCCCTATTAGTAATGTTGTTGGGTTTGGGCTTGTTCCAAAAGCCTCATTAAAACTTCACCCGACCTGGTCATTTGAATAATTTCCATGGAAATTGTCAGGTGGCTCATGATTTTGCTTGGCCCGGCCTGAAATCACCTAGTTATGGGCTGAGTAGGCCCGAAAAAAAAAATAGGCCCAACTCGTCCAGGCCCAATTTGTGATCAGGCTGGGAATAGGCTATTTCCAAAAGCCTGATTAAAAATTTAGGGGTTAATTTTGTAGGGAATAATGGCTCCTGACTGACGTATAAACACCAGTGGTGTTTAAATGATCTTACACCATTAAATTAGACTTTTTTAAAAAAATCTTACACAATTGAAATGTATGATCAACCTAAGTTGTCAAAATGGCAATCTTATGATCCGCTGTTAGGGCGTGATCTGCAGGGATGGGAGTCCATTTCTTATGGATCATGGAACCTCGCTGTTGGGTCTTGGGCAGCTCCTTTGATGGCTTGGGATCAATTTAAGGGTCTTCAACTAAATTTAACAGAAAACAAAATTATATAAGAATGATTCTTCAAACGAAAATTTCACAGTGAAATGCCCTTGGAACTTCATCATCCTATTGCAGGGTCAGCAGTGGTGACCCCACCATTTGATCTGGCATGGTCAACACTAGATCCCAAATATGCATTTTTATGGAGGGGCTGCGAAACAGAAACCATAAGCTCGTTGTGCTGGTCGGAATTGCGGATATTGACCACCTCTTTTTCGGCTATTCCTACTCCTTGGTTTGCCGATCAATGCTTGCTAGAGTGGCCATCCTTAGGTCGCAATTAGGCACTCGATCAGACGAGCTGGTATCGTTGGAAAACAGTTGGAGGGAAATAATCCCTGCCACGACTCAAAATTGTATCTCATTCTGAGAGTTTAGAATTTCGTGTTATGACTCACACACATCTTAGATATGCTAAGCGGACATATATATAATCTAAGTTCTCATGTTAACATGATTTCACAGAATTCGTTAATCCAATAACATAAAGATAGAGAATCAGGGCATAAATAAATAATGAATAAAAATGATACTAAGCTAATAAAATAACTACTAATCAAGGGAAATAAGAGTCAAACAGAAATCAAAAGTACGAGACTAACAAGGGAAATAAGGGTCAAACATAAATAAAAAGTACGAGACTAACAATAATTGTTCAATGATAAACGATGACTATACGAAATGATTAAATAAACTATCCAAACTGAAAATCCTAATTTCTATATCAGACCTAGCGCTATCAATAATCGGCACTAAAATCGTAATTGGCACTAAGGTCTTTTTGATGTCCTGCCGCATTGCCCTTCTAATGCTCTTGATATTCTTCGTCCATAGGATCAACAAACTCAGCGTCCACAGGATTGAGATAATCAGTGTTCGCTCCGTCGATAAAATCACCTGAAAGAGTTAATGTCACGGGGGCTGAGTTGCTAAACAACTCGCAACTCAATGGATACACCATCACTCCATCCCACACTACTTAGGTGCATTGTGAGTGCATCTTGTAAGTGATAATAATATAGTATGACAATATATAAAAAATAAAGAAGTATCATCAAAATCATATCTTAACCTACATGCAAGACTATGATCTAGATACATTCCAATCCTAACGTACCTCACTATATCTCATAAACGTAACTTATTATATTATAACGACACATGCAGCTGTACCAAGGAATTAAAATCGATATCGCTCTCGGGTATTGGTTTGCCCATGGCCGATACGAATCGGCCGATACTGATACGCATCGGTCAACTTAAAAAAAAAAAAAAACGTCTTGGTCGAAATCGAGACGTATTGGCAATACCGATACATATTGGTGTGGTCGAAAATCAATATGTATCGTCGATACGTATCGGTATCGGCCGATTTTTGATACATTGGTCTGTACCTCGCATGGGCATATATTTTTATTTCTATTCCCTAATACGATTTATGCCAGAGTCGTTGCTCGAGCCTACAATGTGAGGGTCACCATAGTAGCATATTACTATAACATATTACGCTCCATAACATAACATACTCATACACCCCATCCAGTCTCAGAGGCAGCCAACAAACGTAACTCATAATATAACTCATACTGTCTTTTGAGAGACCTATCTCGACTATAGACATTGTGATCCTTATGGTGGCTACGTAAGGAACGACACGTAAAGACTTAGTTTCTCAATCTTATATTGGCTTACACAGCAATGTCTTATTATATTTGTATTTTATCGTGCATATTCTTTCTTATTATATTCCTACAATTCGAATATAGAGTGAGTCATGGTGCGATAAGTTTCACTTAATCACGATTTTTAAAAGACGGGTTTCGTAGTAACTTGGATATACTTCATGTGACAATTTATATTATCATAGAGGTGCTACATCCGTACATGGATGCCTATATTTCGAGTTTCATGTGACCGTGAACACTGACGGAGCTACGTATAAGGGTGTGAGGGCTCAAGCCCTCATTTGATTCTTAAATTTGTGGTGGCTTTAGATAAGATTTTCTTTTTATACAACCTACTTTTGTGTATAAGCCCCACGATCCATGGTGTACAAGCCCCCTAATCGTCGGTAAAATAACTATTAAGATATATGAAATCATTGCTAGCCCCCACTGGAAGAAAATCCTGACTATGCCCTTGACCATGAAAGGAACTCCACAATGACTAAGGCCTAACGGTCAAGTGTCGTATCGTATTATTTAACTTAATCTATCATATTTAAAACGCAGGGTGATAGGGGCACTGTATACGATGTTACACTTAATTCGCACTCACGCCACTCGTTATGATGTCCCATACCATCATGAGTTATAAGGCATGCCAATACGGTGTAGTCTCCGCTCCGATATCATCTCAGCCAATCACTAGGCCCAAGCGTAGACATAATCTCACACACTCACGTATATGATCTATTATATCCATATAACGTACAACGTAATAATGATAGAAACATAATTTTATCTTACTAATGAATTGATTTGAATTCAAGGTTTCGTTATGTATATACATATATATTTATATAGCACACCAATACAAATATAGAATAGGGTAGTTATTAGTATACGTAAAATCGATAACATAAAGGTCAGAGTTCGATTTCACAAGGGCAACGAATTTCTAAAGTCTCCATGCTATCACGAAGATCGCGTTGAAACGATAAAAATTGATATATAATATATTATAATCGGATAATTAAATGACAAGATATCGCAATTCTACATTTAAATCAATAATGACCATCGATCGCAAACCTAATTTAATATAAGCATGCAATAAGAATTTTGGTCATAATACATTAAGGGTAGAGTACTTGATATTTCGCCAAAAGAAATCAATGTTTTGGAACCCTAGACTTCGAATCGGGTATGAAATTTGAGTCCAAAACATCGTTGGTCGCTGGAGCAATAACCAAAGTCATTCAAGCGATAACGAAAGTCGTTCAAGTGACTTACACCAGAGAATTCGACCTAACAATGGTGCACTGGTCGCTTGAGCGATAACTAAAGTCGCTCAAGCGACTTACACTAAGAAATTGCCCTCAGAATAGTGCACTGGTTGCTTGAGCGAGAACCAATTAATGCTCCCTCGAGCGACTTACACCAGAAATTATATCTCTTCGTGCGATCCACCTCGCTTAAGTGATAACCAAAGTTCGCTCGAGTGAGCCAAAATTTGGATGTTGCCCTGAGGCTTATGGACGCATGATCTGAAGCTTACGGAGTCCATTCTATACAGATCCCAACTAGTTAAGACTATACTCAACCAATTTGAGGTCGATTTCTCCATGGAAATAAGGGTTTGGGTAGGGTTGGACCTCCCTGCCAATTTTTGACACCGACCGGCCAATGGATCGCCGACGGCGGCCATACAAAGGGATAACTTCAAAGAAAAATACAAAAGTATATACAGAAATTTCAAATTTATAAAATATGCAAATTTAATAGAAAAATAAAATACTAAATATGCGGATCTATCGGATTACAAGATATTTAGGTTTAATTAATTTAAATCCGTTGATGCGCAATCGAACGCGCCCTTTGCGATCAGATCTGAGAAGAATATAGGGGATTAATGGGTACCCAGTTGTTGAAGCGTGAATGGTTGATCTTGCGGCGGTTCGGCCCAAAGCGCCTGTTCGTCCAAGTTTTCTTCTTCTTATTCCTTCTTCCTTCTTCCTTCTTCGATCTTGTCAGTAGTTGAACAAGAGATTTGAGGGAAGAGGCTAGAGAGTTTTGAGAGAGAAGAGTTAAAGAGTGCTAGGATTTTTTTACAAGAAGAAAGTGAGAGAGGCTAGAGTTTCTTAAAAGAGTAAAAAAAGGGGAGTTAAGAGATTTCTAAAAGAGGGTGGGTTCCGGTGTGAACCGCTAACACCATATACGGTGTGATACATCATTTAACACCGTTAAAATAATCAAAATGGGTCAGGTTGTTACAATCCGGTAGCCATCTTTAACAAACTTCCAATAGCTGCTAGTGTGTTCTACATATTAGGATATCAACCCCCTTGGCTTGGATAATTGCCCGGATACTTTGAAATCTCTATGAAGAGACTTATTTTTAAGTCATACTAGACTGTAACATCTCTTAATTTGCAATAAATGGGTGGGACCCATCAACCCCAGCTGATCTACCAAAAAACACAAAGGAGAGGAACCACAAATTCATTGAAGGTGAAATGCGACACAAGGTCCGCCTTCGAAAGCAAGGGATGTTCGACATCAAGATGGAGTGCTGAATTTGAAAAAAATTAAGAGAGAAATTGGATTTCTAGGGTAAATGGGGCTGTACGCAGATGGAAAAGAGCTGGTATCTGTGTTAGAATGGGTCCTTGATTGCAGACATGTGGCACTATTTTTCCTCAAGTATACCACTTGATGCAAAGAACCCAATGTATTGATATGGTTGGTCAAAGATTGCATCGAAGAGAGAGAGAGAGAGAGCATGAGGTAACTTTACTTTCAAATAGCCTTACATAAATATATAAAAACCATACGAAATCACCACCATAGCTCCCCCTCCCTGAATTAAAACGTAATAAATCTTAAATGTTAGAAAACATCCAAATTCAAAGGAACCCTTTGTTTTTATTCAACAATTCTCATTCTTCATTTAATAGATGATGCCTTTCCACCACCAGCAGTTGAATTATTCCTTATCTTAATCTTAGCACGATTAATATAATCATCCACCTTTTCATTAATATTACTCAAGGCTGCTTTTGGCCCGGTCCGCACTTTCTCTGTTGGTGGCGGTATGGGCTCCATTGCCTCTATCTTCTCTTTTTGCTGTAATGGCAGTGGAGTCGTCTCTTCCTTAATTTTGAGCTTCCCTTTCTCTTGCATGGGCTTAGGGGGAGGTGTTGGCTCGATCTTGCTAGGAACCTTTGGTACTTGACTTTTCTGTTGTGTGGATGCAGACTGTGGGAGCATCTTCTCTTTCTCCTTTATTGTTGGCTGTGGTGGTGGTTGTGGTACTGGTGCAATCTTGGCAGCGATTACTTCGGCTGCTTTCTTCTTTTCGGGCATATCAGCACGTTGGGAATCCAGAATTGGTCCGGGTTTCTCCGGAGTAGTTGGTTTGGTCTCCAAATTACCCGGACCGATTCTTTGGGTTTGCAAATTGTAGTGTTTGGCATTGGAGTTGGTATTGGGAATACTTGTATCAGTAGCCGGGTTGTGGGGACGGAGACTAATACGTCGTAAAGATCGGAAAGTCGGGCTGACGTTGAGGGCGTTGAAGAATTTCTCACACATACTTTGGGAGTTTGAGGTGTGGGTCTCCTTCTCCATTGATGAGGGACGATGTTATGATAGAAGAATGAGAGGTTTTAGAGGGGTTTTAATGAGGAGGGTGGTTTGATTGTTGGTGCCAAGAGGTGTTATTCTTGCTTTGCTTTGATTTTCTTTGCTTGTGTGAAAACTAATCAAGGTTGCGTGGAAATCAAGTGGAATTACTGCTTATATTCCTAAAGGTAAGCTAAAGAAAACATCTTTCCATTTTTTAAGTAGGGAGTTGGTTTGGGATCATATTCTCACTTTTCTAAATATCTAGAAAAGATAGGGCTTGGATCCTGGGTTTTTTATCCGTCCCACAGTAGTGGGGACCATGGTTCAAAATTCGGTTTAACAGCACTCATCCTTCCATCATCATCCAGACGATACATATTGGGTACCTGCTGATACATTGAATGTAACGACGATATAATAAAAATATTGGTATGTATCGGGCATGAACCAATGATACATACCCAATATACCATGTATCTTTGATACCGATCCGCATCAGGTCTTACTTATTTGGTGCTACCTGGGGCTATTAATCTAAGGGAGGAGTTGCTAACAATATTAGGTATAGGAGTAATTTTCATGAGCTTTTCTCGTACTTGCCTCCAAAAAACACGATACCTGAGTTCGAATTCCCTCCCCACCTTGAGGCCACCGTAGGGATTGATATCTCGTGCTGACCTGACTTGTGCTAATTTGTGGTGCGTATATGCCCCTGGGATTAAACGGGTGCTCTAAGAGGCCTGATCTTTTCAAAATAGAGACCTTGCAAGTGCATGCACAACTTCAAAAAACTAGGGCGAGTACAAGGGTGTTAAACCACAAGGAAGCAAGTGATTTAATTAACCCAAAGAGTGTTAAGTTTAAAATTCTTTTTTTTCTTGCCAAAGGCAGTGGGTTTTTGATGATGAGAATACACTATTTGAAAAAGCACAAATAAATAACTAAAACTATCCAGATGATGCACAAGTAATAAAAGGAATAAAAAATGAAAACAATATTCAAGGATACAACTACACTCTAGATTCATAAATTTTCTCCCTTTAATTAGATCAAACATAACTAACAATCATCTACCTACCCTTGTTTTACTACAAGCAAAACAAATCGAAATAAAAACGATCGCGAATTCACGCATACATTATCTAAGTTACTAAGATGCATTCAAAGATGACATGAGTTGTGCGTAAAGTATAACGGATCATGAATAGACAACCATAACATGCTGACCAATCACAGGGCATCCTATATCATTCTACAAGATTGATCCAGGTTTTGAGATAATCCTTCTATGCTCTCAAATCTACAAGATTAATGAGTATAGACGGATTTTAAACGAGAAATTAGTATTCAATGAGAATATCATAGCCCTATGATTCAAGATTGAAATAAAGAATGAAAAATTAAGGGGAGATCATTTACTCATCTAGGGCTCGCTTTCTCCTTGAATAAAAGAGTTAGCTTCTCATCTCTGATCTACACGTAGCACAAAAATCCGACATCGCCAACATGATATTCCACTATTAATTGTTGAATTTTTAAGGAAAAGATTCAAAACCTTACACTATTGAAAACGGGAAAAACTTACAGAGTGTCGAGAAAACTAGGCCTAAAAGAAGAGCTAAATAGGTAGAGGAAAAGACTACAATGTTGAAAATAAAAGATATATTACAACCTAAAATACCAAACCCTAACTAAAAGAAATGTAAAACAAGAGATAGCCGACCCTAATACAACCTTTTGTTTATATAGGCCCCCGGCTCCAAACGTTTCTATTTTAGAATCGATCAATCGAATTCAAAATTCGATCAATTGATTTTTAAATAGTGTTTTCGCGGTTAAAGTCACTTATAATCGATCGATCGAATTCAATAATCGATCGATCGATTTGGACAAGGATCTTCTGACGCATTAAAAACTTTCTCTGTCGATCGATCGATTCTGAGGTCTCGATCGATCGAATTTAAATAGGGTCTTTTGCGGATTTATGTCTTTTCAACATTGATCAATCAATCTGAGGATAGATCGATCGATTCTTTATGAATATTGTGCCCCCGATGGTCTCATGGTTCAATGTTCCCGCGTTGTCCTCTTGTACGCTCTTTTATGCTTTTGAAAGATCCAATGGTCAAAAATACCTAAAACCAGCAGCACTACACAAAAGTTATCATATTGCTTTCATTGGATAGCTAATTATTTGTATTAGGGTGCGAAATATGATCATATTTCGACATTGATCAAGATCCGAATACCCAAATTATCAAAAAAAGAATTGACATGTCAGATTCAAGTTGACCTCTTGATGGAACCTGAGCCATTTACAGCCCACCATAGGAGCAGGTGAAGCCGGCCGTAAGGGTAAGTCTAGGTTTAAACCTCTAGCTCATGTAGCAGATTTTAGAGGTTGGGGCAAAGGATTGGGGCGGACTAATGATTGGATCAGGTATAGCTTGGTCCATTAGTGCCATTTCAAGCTAAAAGTTAGGCCAGTTTCGGTCACGGCCTGACCCATTCCCCCTACAACATTCTGAAATGACCTTCAAAACGTGCACAGATTTTAGATTGCATGGAGATCCGTGCACATAGCTTAAAATCCACCGCAAGGTGCATCAAATGATTGATTATCAAGCTTTTCGGGTTAGCCAAGTAGGCTTTTGACAGAATTCAGTGGCTAGAAGGCTATTTATAAGCTTCAAAATTAATACATCATCAGCCAACATAAGGCACGCTGAACTTGTAACAATGGAACTACAGCCTCAACTTTTAACCAACTGGTAAATCTTTTATTTGGTCTACAGGCTTGGTTTTACCACTTTTTGGGGTTTATATTTTCACTTTGTAATATATATATATATATATATATATATATATATATATATATATATATATATATATATATATATATATATATAATGTTACAAAAATAATCTTAACCCTAGCCAAATGGTGTTGATATATATATATATAATGTTACAAAAATAATCTTAACCCTAGCCAAATGGTGTTAGAGGGGCTGGAAGTGAAGTGACTGATCAATCAGGCCTACTAAATGTAGAATTCATAAAATGATAGGCCCATCCATAACTGTTATGGAATATTTTAACCAACTGGTAAATCATGTGTCACGTAACAAATGATCTAAAATAAAATAAAAATAAACTTTTTTTTATCTTAAAATATTTGGTCAAATATTAGGTGAAACCCAACATATTGGATGCATTGATTTTTTTTTTTTCCAAATTTTATCACCTTCTGAACAGTGGATAAGATGTTTTTTCAATTTTTTATTAGGGGGATGGACCTGATCCATCTTGTGCATATTGCCTTGGCTCATGATATTCAAAATAGGTGCCACTTGGCACCCAAATGGCAGTAGTGTAAGGTTGAACCCTACATCACTAGTGCAGCGTTACATTACCGCGTTCATATGAAGGTTAAAGGCTCCCAACGCTAGTCATTCAACGTTTGATCATTGCACTAGTGCGGAGATCACATGTCACGCGGCACTGTGATCTAAAAAAATAAAACGTTTTTTACCTTAAAAAATATGGTCAAATATCAGGGGACTCCCAACATATTTATCTGGTGCATTTTTTTTCGAACTTTGACAACCTTTTGAATGGTAGATTATTGTTTTTTCAAATTTTATTTTGGGAATGGTCCTAGTTGATCTTGTGCATGTTGCCTTGGCTCCCGATCTTTAGGATTAGGTGCCACTTGGCACCCTAAATGGCACTAATGTTGGGTTGAACCCTACATTGCTAGTACAGGGTTATCGCGCCCTACTATGAATGAGTGAACATGTTTTTTACGTCTAAGAAATTAGTATGATAAGGTCATTTGGGATCACGTGTCACATGATTTAAAAAAAAAAAAAAAAAATTGACCTTCAAATATTTGGTCAATATTATGTGCTCCCAACATATCTGGCGCATTGATATTTTTTTTCAAATTTTATCAACTGTTTTTTTTTTTTTTTGAAGAAAATTTTTATCATCTTTTGAATCGTTGATAAGATGTTTATTCTTTTTTTTTTTTTTTCAGGGGGGTTGGACCTGATCGATGTTGTTCATGTTGTTTTGTCACTTGATCTTCGAATTGCACCTAATCTTCGGATTAAGTGTTACTTGGCACTCAAGTGGCACTAGTGTAGGGTTGAACCATAAATCGCTAAGGCAGGATTACTGCATCCATATGAAGATTAAGGGGTCCTCCGCACTAGTGATTCAGTGTTTGAACATTGTACTAATGTCGAGATCACGTGTCACGTGATCCCCAAAAATACCCATTTCAGGATCACGTGTAATGTAGTACGTAATCTAAAAAAGGAGCTTTTTAGTCCTTAAAAAACTGGTCAAATATTAGGTGATGTCCACCATATTTGATGCATTATTTTTTTCAACGTTTTGAACGTACAGTCGATAGGATGTTTTCAATTTTGTTTGGGGAGTAGTGATCGATCTTGTGCATATTGCCTTGCCACCTTATCTTCAAATTATACGCTACTTGGCAACCAAATGGCACTATTTGAGGGTTGAACCCTCTCTCTTGTAGTCTATGTAGTGGGTTACCACATCCATATGAAGGTTAAGGGATCCATGCACTAGTGATGCATCGTTGGAACACTCCACTAGTGTTGAGATCACGTCCCACATGGCATGTGATCCCAAAAGAAACCTGTCTTGGGATCACGTGGCAGTGATATGAAAAAAAAAAATAGAAACTTTTTTTACCTTGAAACGTATGGTTAAATATTTGCTGACACCAAACATCTCTGGTGCATTGATTTTTGTTTTTCTAACTTCGACAACCTTTTGCATCGTGTAATGTTTTTTCAGCCAAGATTTCGGATTTCGGTTTTGGACATGCCCGAAACCAAAATTCGTGCAAGGTTGAGCCGTGCAGTGCTAGTGTAAGGTTACTGCATCTATATGAAGGTTAAGGGATCTCCGGCCCACTGGTGATGCAAGTTTGAACACTGCACTAATGCCTAGATCAAGTAGCCCATGATTTTGAAAAAACATTCATTTTGGGATCCCATCTCACATAGCATGTTATCTGAAAAAATTAAAAAAAATAACTTTGTATCGTAAAAAATATGGTCAAATATTAAGTGATGCCCAACATATTTGGTGCATTGATTTTTTTCAACTTTGGCCACCTTCCGAATCGTGGATAAGATAGTTTTTCAATTTTTTTTAAGGATGGACCTAAGCGCTCTTGTGCATGTTGCATTGACAACTGATCTTCGGAGATGCCACTTGGCCCCAGTGGCTCTAGTGTAGGGTTATACCCACATCGTGAGTGCAGGATTATTGTGTCCATACGAAGGTTAAAGAGGACCGTGCACTGGTGATGCAGCTTGAATGCTGCACTAGCACTAGTGTCGAAATCATGTATCATGCAGCATGTGATAAAAAAAAATAGCCATTTTAGGATAGTGTGTCACGTGGCCCATGATTTAAAAAATGAAAAAATAATGAACCTTTTTGACCTTTAAAAATATGGTCAAATACTAATTGAACCCAAATATCTGGTGCATTGATTTTGTGACGACACTAAATTCACAACTGTTGATTGTAAGATGTTAGGTCTCCCATATGTGAATCATAGGAGTGCGTTATACCATAGATATATGTATATATATCATAGGATTATCAAGTTAGCTTGCTAATCTTAACCATTTATTGAGCACATATATAATGCAGAAACTAAAATTAATTATTTCATGCCCACAGATAGGCCCAAATATAAATTAACGTTAAATAAAATATTTCACATTGTAGAATTATTCTAAACATAAATATATAAGGTATCTTCAATGTTCAAACTCATGCTCGTCATTCATATATATATATATATATATATATATTCTACCGTTCCTTCTTGTGTAGACTGTACTACTGTTGAGGTTCAATGTAATGCATGAGCAAGCATGCACATTTTGTCCTTGGGTATGAGTACGCATCAAAAGATACGATTTTTTCCTCAAGCCTGAAATCTCTAGCCACTCACTGGATCGATCCAACGTGGTTTACGGTATGCATCATATCATAACCTATATGGTCAGGAAAACCTATAGCTTTTTGTAGAATCTTCAAAAGAAGCTCTACATGGAGAAGCCGATCCCACACAACATCTTCTAAATGAAAGAGAAGCCAATCCCAAACAACATCTTCTAAATGAAAGAGAAGCCTTGCATGGTTAGAAGGAACCCAAGAGTCTATCTCAAATTCAAACGACAGATTAAGATTTGCGTGACCAAGAAGATCCTAAGCAAATCCTTCAAAGTCAATAAATAATCAAATTTCTCTTAAAGCATAAAATGACTAAAGTCCCTTCTAGTCATCGAATGACAAAAATACCCTCAGTCTTAGAATGACCAAAACTCCCTCAAAATCGCTCAAGGTCGATATCTCTAAAATCTCATGGTTTATACTTTCAATACTTTCAAAGCTTATGCCCCTAAATCCTTTCAAAATGTTTACTCCTAAATCTCTCTACTCATTCAATGTTCACAGCTTATACTCTCATAACCTTTGAAGGTTCACATCCTCAAACCTCTTAGAGTCTATGATTGCGTATGGCATTGCTCTTTAGTAGCTCCTGCCATAGCAGACCTCACCTGCTTTAGCATATTCTCATCCTCTTTGTTAACATTATGCTGCCTCCTTTGGCAGGTATCCCTTCTCCTTGATAACTCCTTGCATAGTAAGATTTTATGCATGATTTACCTGCACTAGCAACAACCTCTGCTCTCTACTAGCTCTCAATTAGAGTAAATAAAATCAACTCTGACAAAGAGTGAATAGAGAGGAGGGTAGAACTGCTAAATAGGTACATCATGCATAAAATCTTGCTATACAAGGAATTATCAAGGAGAAGGGCTACCTGCGAAAGCAGGTAGCAGGATGTTAACAAAGATGATAGAAACCTGTTAAAACAGGTGAGCTCTACTATGGTAGGGGCTACCAAAGAGCAATGCCATACGCAACCTATATCTCCAATGCATTTCAAGTTCTCATGGCCTCTCAAGGCCTATATCTTAAAACTTTGCATAGTTCATACGCCCGATGCCTCTCAAAGATTATGCCATCAAAGTCTCTCAAGCCCTTCATTATTAAACATTTTATGTTTTATATCACTAATGCCTTTCAAGGCCCACATACGCAAGCATCTTATGGTACAAGCCTCTCCAAACCTATACCTTTATCAGCCTCTACACATGAGAAAAGGTGATATGTTAAATGAAAACCATTTGATAGACAAAGGCTCGCTGCACAACCACATCTGGAAGCATACTAAGCTTGAATGTTAACACATTTGAAAGGCCATCTCTAAGCTTGAATGTTAACACATTTGAAAGGCAATCTCTCAAAAAAGGAACAAGATAGTTCTCATAGTTAGAAGGCCTACAAAAATTATGAAAAAAGTTTTGGAAACTCGAACCTAAATGGAAATGGTTCCTATAGGATTCTCAACTCACCAGAAGACAGGTTCAAGGGAAGAATGAAGTTTAGAAATAAAAACTCTTACCTTGTGCTACTAAAGGAAAAGACTTATTGTCATAACTCGAAATTTTCGTAAATATTGAATCGTTGACATTTGACGAGAATGCGACCTTTTGGCTGATTTGATCCGAGTCAAATCATTTGACTTGGGCAACGTGGACTCAAACCCTACTTGTTATAATTAAGGATACGCGTCAAGTGCATTAAATCCCAACACGTACCCTATGTAGAGTGTATGCGTGTTTCTGCATGTTGCACACAAACCCGAGCCCAATGCTTGAACTTGGGCCTCAACCCAAATTTCAACTCGAACCGAGAGTAGACCCGAGCCCAATAACCCAACCTGTCACATGACACCCAACCAAGTATACGTATTTAGCAAGACATACGACTCACGTTGTGCACTTTTAGAATATTTTATTTTATTTTAGGAGTGTATAATTGGTGTTATGAAATTATATATTTAATTGGGTGATTAGTTATACAAGCTCCGTATGAGCATCAACGGCAAATGATGATTTAGTTTATAGGTGAAGATGGACCACATTTTGGCCTTTGGTAGAAGGCTCGTACACCAACTCACGGTGTGCTTGCTTCACACCGATTGAAGCCCATAAGTTTAAAGAGATAAGACTTGTAAAGAAAAATATCTAGCTATTTTTCTTTTGGTTTTTGTTGTAAGAGAGAAGAGAGAGAGAGCTCCCACCTTCTCCTCAAACCCTCCTTAGGATCCCTAACCGTGAGATCGATACTCAAGCTCCATCCACTTCGCAAAAATCATCGTAGATTCCGACCGCTCCTTGTGATTCCTACCACGAGGAACCTACCAAACTTCTATATCATTTAGATCGGGGAGCGAGAGGGAGCATAGCTTTGACAGAGCTCAAACCAGCCATCGTGAACATTACTTACATGGGTTAAATGATGGAGATCATGAAAGGTTAGTGTGGAGTTCGCTTTGAAATCGGACACCGTTGCAATCGGAGAGAAGAGATTGAATCGGTGGAAGAACAAGAGGGTTTTGAAGCGTGAAAGCCGGATTTTTGGATACAATCTTCGTGGGCATTGCGTGCCCGATTTGAGGAGATAAATACCGATTTGTATTCCTGTATTAGGCTAAAATTAGGATGTCTAGAGGGTGTTCAAAAGATGGGGGTTATTGATTGATAAAATGGGTTTTAGAAAGGGGAAAAATGCACAGAATCGCGCAAAATCGAGCACGCGAGTTGGAATTCACGCTGGCAAATTTCTTTCAGAAAATAGGCAAAAAATTTATGGAAAAACTCGCTCGCGCGTGCTTGCAAAATCGCGCACACGACTTTGGCTGAGGTGCCGACACAGCCTCAATATTTTGGCCGTAACTTTCTGTTCTGAACTCGGATTGACGCAATTCTCGTGGCGTTGAACAATGAGTTCTATAACTTGTATAAATTAATAATTTTATGAATCAAATATTTTAATAGTCAAAATTGAGGGGGAAGTTGGGACAAGTTCTACATGAACTAAGGTTAATTAGCACGAACTTGTCCATTTCGCCTCAAAAACTTAAAGAACTTTGACATGTGTAATTTTTTAGTCATTGACATATTTTACATATATTTTATGAATATTATGTGATGTAGATTGAGGACCGGAGTCCGCCAATAGGAATCATTATTTTGATTTCATAGATGCTTGATATGATCGAATGAAATGTGACAAGTTTGATTTGAACTTGAATTAGTATTTGAACTCTTTTCAGCTGTGGGAAAATTTTATTGCACGATTGCATTCTTGATTTTGATTCATAGACTTTCTGATATAACCGAAATGAATCTTTTGATTTAGAAATGGATTTCGAACTTGTGAATGTATTGAAAGCTTTGAAATAGTTGTCGCCTTAGGATCATTGGAAATTATTGCACGGGAAAACTCGATACCAAATTGCATTTTTGAATTTGTTCATAGACTCGTATGATAATTGTCTGATTTTGAAATAATTTTAGAACTTGGCGATTTACTGTATTTGTATAATTGAAGTAATCGAATCGAATGTTTAAAATTGTTGAAGCTGTGATCAGAAATCAACCCTGTAAATCATTGAACTCTTTGAATCGAATATTGGACATTTAATCGAAAATTGAACATTGAATCGAATATTGAACATTAAATCCCAGAATTTTGTACATTGAATTTTCGAACTCTGAACTTGAATAAGAACTTTAACTCTGAATCATGAATCGAACAGGCACGGCGGGATATCCATGAATCGAACAGGTACGGCGGCTAATCCGTGAATCGAACCGGCACGGCGAGATATGGGTAAATCGATCCGGTACGTCGGTTAATCTGTGAATCGAACCGACACAGCGGGATATCCGTGAATCGAACCGGTACGACGCTTAATCCGTAAATCGAACCAGCACGGCAAGATATCCGTGAATCGAATATAAGTCATATAAGTGAATCGAGCTCTGTAAATCGAATGTGTAAGTCATGTAAGTGAATTGAACTCAGTAAATTGAATGTTTAAGTCATGTATTGAGATGTGGGACCACATGTGAAAGACGAAACAAAAATGTATAAGAAACACCATATGAATTAAGAATCTTTGATTTAGAAATCGAATTCTGAAAAAAAATTGAATGTGTATGTCATGTAAGTGAATCGAACTCGGTAAATCGAATTTTTGATTTAGAAAATTGGATTTAGAACTTATCATTTAATTGCATTCGAATGTTTGAAATTTTTGTCGTTGTCTTCTAAAATGCTTTGAAGTTGCTTTCTGATATTAAATGCTCGTGAATTTGGCTTTAAAAATTGTCATTGAATTTAAGTTTTGAATACGACAATGCTTTGATTATGGTCATCGAATGTATGCATTGATATGATAAGATGTATATTGGTGTTGGTTTTTCTTTACTGAGCTTAGATTGTTAGCTCACCCTGACTATATTGTAGACACCCAAATTCGGCCCAAGGCCCGATCAATCTGTACTCCGAGAGAGATGTACCCCTATGCTTTCGATGGCACCCCTGAACCCTTAGGAATCCACCCAGACCTTTAGGAATCGCCCTGAACCCTTTAGAACCATTCCCTAACCCTTAGAGATCACCCCTAAACCTTAGATTCCCTTCCCATACCTAACTTGAACCTTTCTGAGCAGTTGATGGGAGAGGAGCTACAAATTTTTATATAGACTACCATCATAGATGAGCCATATACCATTAGAAAGAGGACTTCTCCAGCTTTCCAACAAGCTAAAGATCACCCAATTTGGAGCTATGGTTCAAAAGTTATGGCCGATTGAAGTTTCACATAAAATCATAAAATTTTTGCTCAGGCGTATATATTACATACGCCCAGCCAATTTAGCCAAAGATTAGTCAGACGTATATATTATATACGCCTGCCTATTTTGGGGGAAATTTGGCCAGGCGTATATAATATATACGCCCAGCATAGGTGGGACCCCCCGCGGGCTTTATCTTCCCAAGGCTCCCCTGTTTTTGGTGAAATTCACTGTTCCTAAGCTGGGCGTATATAATATATACGCCTAGCTTAGCTACAGTAATTGTCATCAGTTGCTCAAATTTTTTTCATCTAGTTTGACCCTTTGACCATCCCCTTAGTTAAGGTGGGTGTCTTGAGGTTGGTTGCACCCCCTTTGAGCTTATTGGCAACCCTTAAGTTACCCATGGTCTCACCCCATCATCCGCCATTAAAATCAGTTTCTCAAAACCCTAGGACCTTGAAAACCTTAGATGGGGGATTACCTAATTGCTAAACCAATTAGCTCTTAAGTAAGCCCCTAACCCATCCCTTCTCTATAAATAGAGAGGCCCCCCTCTTCCCAAGGGGTTGAATTTTTGGTTGAAAGATTAGAGAGTGCTTAAGAGAAAACCCTAGTGAGAGAAAATGCTAATATTTTTCCAGAATTCCAACATGCATATTTCATCTATTTCAGTCCATTTCCACCATTAGATCACTCCCTTTAGCTAAAGCCTAGCCTTTAGCCTCACCCTACACTTCCTATTTTACCGAATCCTAGTGTTAAAATCCATTTCCATACCGTTTAAGCCATCGGAAGCACGCCAAAGCGAAGATCTTCTACGGTGCAATAAGGGCCCGTGAGCTCCGGCTCACCCCTCTCTTCCTCTACCTTCTTGGTGTCTCCTCCGTCCAAGGATTCAAGTCGTTACGCCGTCGAAATTTTGGTTTGGCTCAAAGCTTGATAGGACCGTATTGCCTTCGGGCAAGGGGAAACTACGCCCTTTTATTTTCATTTTGGCCATAGATAGAGACCGCTACATGCGGGTCGATCGGGTGCCTAAACCCTTCCCGATCGATAACCGAAGCCCCTACCCTAGAGCCTTTGGCAAAGACCGGTAAATCAGAGTCATATTTAGCACTTCGGTGCTCAAAATATCGATTTGAAGGTTTCCCGGGTCACCAAAAGTTTTGGGTGGCGACTCTACATTTCATACAAAGCGAGCGCATCGCCGCGATGGGTTCGAGAGGATCCATGGTCGCACAGATGGCGACTCTGCTGGGGACATCACCTTAGCGCTTCCCCTCTTGTTGGCCTTGTTTTTTTTGTTACTAACCATTGCTGTTTTCTTCTTATTTTCTGCTATTTTTTTATATATTTTTTATTGTTTTTACTAACGTACTCACCCCTACGATTCAGTCCATTAAGTGCCTTAGCCGATTGGCGGGCCTATGTGCGCCTTTAAATTTCTATTTTTCCGATTCTTGTTATTTAAGCCGCCTTAGCCGTTTGGCGAGCTCGCTCGCATTTACTTTTCACGTCATTTAAATTTCAGTCATTTACGAGCCTTAGCCATTTGGCGGGCCTACTTGCGCACTTTATTTCGGTCATCATATCTCACCTTTGAACGCCGGCCCGTTGAGGCGGCACGAGCTTATCATCCCCGACCCATTTTTTTGGACTTAATTTCACTCCCCTTTAAAAATCTGTAATTAAAAGTGAACCAATAGTGTGGGGACATAATTGAATTTATTTTTGCATTTTTGGGTAGTTTTCGGGGGGTTTAGGCGCAGATGTACTTTACCCGGTTCCCAGTAAGGCGGCAGCCCTAGTGGTGATGATCCTGAAAAGAACCACCCCTTCCAGTACCTGAGAAGGCGCTTGCGCCGGAGGTATATCGGTTGGGTTGCCAATTCCGATCAAGCCGTAAAACCCGCATTGGTGAGAGCGTAGACAACCCAAAATTCAACCGTGTATCCCTAGGAAATGGAAAGGAGGGACCCGATAACATACACAGCCGTCCTCGGGAGCATTTCTCCCAAGAAACCAGTTCAAAGACGCACATTCGGGCTTGCTGTTCACTGTCAAAACTTCACTGACAGAGCTATTTTGGCAGGCGTATATAATATATATGCCCAGCAAAAAATCCCCAGATTTACTCAGGCGTATATAATATATACGCGCCAAAATCAGATTTAAGCGGTATATATATATCGCGCCAAATCTACCTTTTTGGTCGCGATAATATACGCCCGATGTATCGGGTCACAGCAACCCGATCTGAGGCCCAATCCACCACCCCAACTCCCTGATTAGCGGTATTAGTGCCCGCAGTAGCCTCCCACATTCTATAACACCCAACATGCCCCCGCCCAGTCAAAGGAAGGCGACTTCTTATTGATTTGCTCTGGGAGATCGGGTCGTTTGCGTGGATTCCTTCGCCTTCAATAGAACGAAAGGGTTCCCTTTCGCTTCTTCCGAAGTACGTCAGATCCTGCCGTGGGACCTACTAAAGGTACATATATCACCCGAAACGGGAGTTGACCCTGGGCACCAGGTCATCATTCTAGGTAGAGGGGAGTTAATTTCCATTTAAAAACAAAAAAGAAAAAAAGAGAAAAAGAAAAATCCTCATCTTCAAAAAAATCCACCTTAAAAAAAAAATAAAAAACAAAAAACCACAAAAAAAAAAATCATCATTTTTCAAAAACCAAAAAAAAGAAGAAAAACAATCAAAAGAATATATTTTGGTGCGACCGTCACCATGGCAACTTCAAACCCGGCCTGTAGAAGGAGAACCAGGAAGGTATTCGGCCCTTATCCGAGACATTGATACAACACTCGCCAGCGGATCATGTCAAGAGCCGATACATCCCCACCGTCATCCCCATCCCATTCCCATGTAGGAGAAGACCCGATCTCCGACAGCTTTGCCCAAACCCGGTTCGATATCACGGGTCCCTTTGGGACACCCGTGTTCACCTCCACCCCATCCCCCTCCCTCACATTCTCCCAACATACCCCCTTTTCATCCCCTACTGAAACCCCTCATTTCCCAACCAACCCATACATCCCCATCTCCCATCCATACACCCTCACATTCTCCCAAAGACCCCATAGGAGCCCCATCCCCACTTCCCCACGTGCTCCATCCATATCATCATCCATGCCCCCTACATCCCACATCCCATCCACCTCATCTCACATGCCATTCCCACCACATGGCCCATCCACATCCCAACATACCCCCCCATTTACCCAGGTCATGCCCAACTTTTCCCAGGATATGACCAATAACCCACCATCTTCCATAGCCATACATCCATACCCCCCAAGCACAACCACCCATACCCCCCATACCAGGGTCATGCCCAATTTCTCCCAACCCTCTCCATCCTTAAGTGAGCCATCACCCCCCAATCTCACACCTGAATCCATGCCCTCAACGGAGGACATGAGAGCGATGTACGCCCTGTGGGCTGCTTCTCGGAACCCTACATCTCAAACCCTGCATCCAAATCTCCAAAACCTCCATACCCCATTCCCTCCTAACCATGCCCAACCACCCATCGTCCATACCTCCCAAGATCCCCCACCTCAATTCCAGGCCCAAACCCACACAAATCCATGGGCCCCAGCCCAAACACCTCTAGAGCCATGGGCCCAAGCCCAAGCCCATCAGACCCAGGCCCAGGCCCAAAACCCCCAAAGCCCAAAATCCTCAAGGCCCATGGACCCAAGCTCATCGGGCTCAGGTCCAGGCCCAAAATCCTCAAAGCCCATGGGCCCAAGCCCAAACCCAGCAGACCCAGGCCCAAGTCCAAACCCCCCAAGGCCTTTGGACCCAAACCTATCAAGCCCAAGCCTAGGGCCCATGGACCCAAACCCAACCCCCTCATGACCCATTAGCCCAAACCCAACGAGGCCCATTGGCCCAAAGTCATACTAACCCCCACACCCAAGCCCAAGGCCCATCAATCCAAGCCTTCCAAAACCATCAAACCCAAATCCCTCAAACCCAAGGCCCATCCACCCACGCTCATCAAGGCCCATTCACTAACCCCATACCCCCCCACCAGTACCCTTCATTCACCTATACCCCTTATGCCCCCATCCCGCCTCCAATAGGAAATCCAATCCATCCCATTCCTCAAACCCACAACATCCCGCCACCTCAACCACACCCCCCTCACCCCTAGAATGTGCACTCAACTCAGCACATCATTTACCCACAAATCGCTCATCCATTTATCCCTTCTCATCCCCTACAAACCATATGGCTCCACCAGGTCATCCAACCCCTCACCCCCCAAGTCCAAATAGCAGAACTCGCCCCTCACCAATACCATGACCAATAGTACGAGGAGGATGAGATCCGCAACAGTGGAGGAGTTGCCAGTTTCAACCCTTCCGGGCCCACCATCATGACACATAGGGTCGAACCAAATCAGGGGGAAGCAGTCCCCGCTACAGCCTCAAAAGAACCAGAATAGTTGAAAGAACAAATAGACAGAATACAGAAGCAACTGATGAAGATGGGAGGAGTAGAACTGCATTCAACAGACTTTTTAGACTTATGTCTGTTCTCTGACGTCCCCCTGCCACAGAAATTTAAGATGCCATTATTCGATAAGTATAATGGCACTGGCAACCCCATCGCCCACTTAAAATCTTACTGTGGGGATATGTGCCAGTATGACGGAGATGAACGACTCCTCATCAAAGTGTTCCAAAAAAGTCTAACGGGCCCAGCTCTGAGATGGTTCACATCCCTAGAGCCATCTATGATAAAAACTTGGAAGGATCTGACACACTTATTCTAAGAACAATATGTCTATAACATGGACATAGAGCCAAGGAAGTCAGATTTAGCCCGTCTAAAGCAAAGACATGATGAAACATTCAGTACTTACTTGGGAAGGTGGAGGGCATTGGCCGCTCAAGTAACTCACCGGATTCCCGATGATGAGCAGATTGAATTGATAACCAAGGGAGCCCTCCCAGTCATCGTAGATTTTTTAGTATATCAGCAGCAGTCTAGTTTTGCTGATCTGGTTCGAAATGCCAATCGTTGCGAAGACGCCATTAGAGAGGGCAGGTTAGGAAGGAATGTGGCTAGCGGGGCCACCGGGGTTCGAAAAGCTGCCGAACCAAGAATTGAAAGAAGACCAGGAACAGAGGTACAAAACATTGTTTACCCCCAGGCCAATACCAATGCCCCCCCGATACAGCTCCAGGTTACACAACCACCCCCGGCCCATTTCGAGCAAGCACCAAGGCCAACCAACGGACCAAGAGCCCCATTTACCCAGGAGCAGATGAAAGCACGATTTGAACGAGTGTTCACACCGTTGGGGCAATCCTTGAGTGTCTTATTGCCGGTATTGCTACAGAAAGGCCTGGTACATTTACTCTAACCTCGCCCGCCACCCCATCCCATATCGAGGAACTATGATCCGAATCTGCATTGTAATTTCCACCAGGGACCAGGTCACCCTACGGACCGGTGCTTCCCGTTAAAGCACGCGGTTCAAGATCTGATAGAGGTAAAAAAAATCATTCCCCTGCCACTTCTTCAAGGGCAGAACCAGAATATCCATCAAGCCCCTCTGCCATCGCACCCAGGAGGCCCCAGGCCTAACATTCATTGGATAGAGGAGGAAGAAGAAGAGTTTGACCCTTCAAATTATATCAGTAATCAGGAGGAGTTTTCACTCCCCAGGTCGAACGAAGATGAACTATTGTGGGGGTGATCGAGCCGTTGTATCTGGCTGATTATTTCCCCGCACCGGCATACCAAGAGGAGCCCTTAGATTTAGGGCAGTATTTTTCCACTCATGCTCCCACCTATCAAATCCAAACGGGCACAGCCTCGCCTCCATCATACACATATCCGCCCCACACCCAATTTACCCCATACACCCCTCCGTCACACCCAAATCACCCCATACCATACACAACTCTGCCATCCCCATATTATCCTACCCCATACACCCCCTCAAATCTCTCCACCCAATACACTACTCCGCCATCCCCAAGTTACCCCATTCCATACACACCTTCAAATCCCACCACCCAATATACCATCCCACCACCCCCAAATCACCCCGCTCCATGCACAACTCCATCATTCCCAATCTATCCCATTTCATCCACAAACCCATTATCATCCCACCATGCTATCCCCTATACAAACCCTTCATATCCCCCTATTCCACCCACTACCCCGCCATGTCCCAATCATCCCGCTCCATGCACAACTCCATCACCCCTAATTTACCCTACGTCATCCATGAACCCGTCATCATCCCACCATGCCACCCCATATACAAACCCTTCATATCCCTATCACCCCGCCCCTCAGATTTCTTCCCATCCCTACATCCCAGTCACACTCCCTCCATCCCTTCGTTATTTTGGCCGCCATCCAACTCCACCGCCACCCAAGCAAGCAACCCCTCACCCAATCCCCTTATCACCTGCTCCCCATCACCACTGGTCTTACCAAGCCCAGACAATACCTATACAAGCCCCCCCTACACCCACAAATTCAACCCCGCCAATTCCCACCACTACCATTCTGCCCCCTATTGGAGTCAACCTGGTGGGACCTAAGAAACTGGCGTGTCCAACCCAATCCTCCCCAGAATTACCATGCACTCCTTTCCTTATCTCGAAACCTGCCTATGACCCGCATCAGGTGCCATTAAGCTATGAATAGACAGACATGAATGTCGGGTGCAACCAAGAGGAGGCTGTTGAATTTGTTACCCGGTCAGGCCAGATTTCTACACAGCCGGAAGCATCAGGGGCCATTAGAGGAGAAGAGAAGAAGAAAGAATAGGCAGCAGGGAATCCCTTTGAAAAAATGGCCAGAGAGCACATACTAGAGACACAGCTCAAGAGAACACCCACACATATTATTGTGTGGGATTTGTTATTCACATCCTCGCTCCACTTCCAAGCCCTAATGGGAGCACTCAAGGACGCACATGTCTCCACCCACGTAACTCCAGATGAAGTAGGAGAAATAATAGGGCAAGTATTGGCCCCAAATGCCATCTCATTCATTGATGAAGACCTACCAATCGAGGGGAATGACCACTCTAAGCCCTTGAATATAACAATGGAAGTAGGAAACTTGGTGGTGCCGTTGGTCCTAATAGACAACGGGTCGGCATTGAACGTAAGCCCTCTAAGGACGGCAATCAAAATTGGTGCGAACCCCGACACCTTCCGGCCATCCATATCAAGCGCCAGGGGATTCGACAACACTAGAAGAGAAATCATATGAGAAGTAGACCTCGACCTGATCCTCAGGCCGCAAACCTTCACCACCCCCTTTCAGGTGATGGACATCAAGTCTACTGTCAATCTGCTATTGGGCCCGCCATGGATACATAAGCTCGGAGCAATACCATCTACCCTGCACCAAAAGCTCCGATTCATCTCGGAAGGAAAAATTGTCACCATCTTGGGCGAGAGCAGAGAAGACAGGGAAAGAAGCACTCTGCACATTGAGAATCCGAAAGTGCTGAACATACCGCACACAGCAGAGGACGCCGATCTTCACCGATTCGAGTATGACTTCCCAACCGTCACCCTCGGACCAATTGAAAAGACCCTGGATAAAACTAGAGGAGGAATGGACGCAGCTGTATTCATGCTCCATAGATGGGGCCATCAAAAAAGGAAAGGGCTGGGCCCACGCCTCCAAGGAAGAAGAGACCCCGTCAAGGCCAAGGGGCAACAAACTAAATTTGGCTTAGGCTACAGGCCCAGAGAAGAAGAAGTCAGAGAGGCCAAGGAAAAGATGAGAGCCGCAGCAGTCACCAAGGCCAGAGGAATCATCTTGGAAGAGGAACCTCACGCTCGCCCCCACATCCGTGAAACCTTTGTGAGTGTCGGGGTAGTAAAAATTGATCTAAATGGGGAGACGAGGGTTACCCCACATAAGCCTGCTTTCGTCCACCCCACCAATCCCTACATCATTCCCCCAGACTTCGAGATGGACTTAGCCGCCCTTTCCTTATTTGAGGAAGAAGTTCCTCGGTCCACCCATCGCTCTAGCACCAGCCACTCTAGGCCCATCCTAACCATAGAGGACAGGGTCCCAGACGATCCCTTTATAAATATGTTGAGGGAGGAACTGCAAGAGCCTACCGATGCCGCTCCCAATCAAAGAGGTAAAGGCCAAGCCTCGCAGGTGAGTAACTGGGCATCCTTGCCCCAACTCCTGGGAGCCGCCAAATATCGTGAAAACGGCACCAACTCCCCAAAAAAAAAATAACCTGTAAAAAGTGAGGTTAGCCACTGGACCACTCTACCTTTTATATATAGAGATCCACCTCGCCAGGGGCTGACCTCCGAAAAAATGTAAAAGACCATAAAAATAGAAAAAATACCAATTCCAAAAATATTATCCTTTAAAATTCCTAATAAAATTAAAATTGATGTCGTGATACCCATCCCACATGAATCCGACCCCTTTCCTGTAGAAATACAAGAAGAGGTAGGAGTCACGAGTCTGGACGAGGAAGGTCAAACCGATGAGCTCCCCAATGAGCTCCTCAAACAATTTGCCGATTTTGAGCATGGCCCTACCCCGATCGTCGAAGAGACGGAGGATGTCTGGGCACCAAAGAGGCCCCCAGAATCACCAAAATCGGAACATCGCTGTCCCCTGCAGAGAGGAAAGGTATGATAGACTTCCTTCGGTCATACCAAGACGTCTTCGCATGGTCGTATGAAGACATGCCTGGTTTAGATACCGATCTGGTTGAGCATGAGTTGCCACTCTATCCCGATGTTAAGCCGGTTAAACGAAAGCTGAGATGCCTCCGACCTGAATGGATGTTGAAGGTGAAGGACGAGGTCATTAAGCAGTATGATGCAGGTTTCCTCATGGTATCCAAGTACCCGCAGTGGCTGGCCTATATCATCCCCGTACCGAAGAAGGATTGAAAGGTTCAAATGTGTATCGATTTCCACAATCTCAACAAGGCGAGCCCTAAGGACGACTTTCCATTACCCCACATTGATATCTTGGTCGATAACATTACAAAGCATGGAATGCTCTCATTTATGGATGGATTCTCAGGATACAATCAGATAAAGATGGCAAAGGTTGATCGCGAGAAGACAGTGTTCATTACCCCCTGGGGAACCTTCTGCTACAAAGTAATGCCATTCGGGCTGAAGAATGTTGGGGCAACCTACCAAAGAGCAATGGCGGCCCTGTTCCACGACATGATGCACCGAGAGATCGAAGTATATGTCGACGACATGATTGCCAAATCACCAGAGAGGGAGGACCACTTGATAAATCTTCAGAAGCTATTCGAGAGGTTAAGAAAGTACAGGTTGCGATTGAACCCCCAGAAGTGCGCCTTCGGCGCTATGTTAGGAAAGTTGTTAGGCTTTATTGTCAGCAAGAGAGGGATCGAGGTCGATCCGACCAAGATCAAGGCCATCACTGAAATGCCGCCACCATCTACAGAGAAGGAAGTCAGAGGCTTTTTAGGCAGAATCCAGTACATCAGTCGATTCATCGCACAGTTAACTCCGATATGTGAACCAATCTTCAAGCTACTGAGAAAGGACTCACCAGTCGAGTGGAATGATGACTGCCAAGTTGCATTTGATAAGATTAAAGGTTACCTCCTAAATCCTCCGGTATTGGTACCGCTTGTACCTGATAGACCTCTGATAATGTACCTATCCACAACAGAGTTTTCCATGGGCTGTGTGTTAGGACAGCATGATGAGACAGGAAGAAGAGAGCAGGCCATCTATTACCTAAGCAAGAAATTCACTGATTACGAGACGCGCTATTCTCATCTGGAGAAAGTATGCTTGGCGCTCGTTTGGGCTACTCAAAGACTTCGGCACTACCTGTTATCCCAAGCCGTTCTACTTCTAGCACGGATGGATCCGTTGAAGTACCTATTCGAGAAACTTGCTCTCACTGGTCGAACTGCACGATGGCAACTACTCCTATCCGAATTTGACATTACTTACATCACCCAGAAATCAATCAAGGGGCACGCCCTCGCTGATCATCTTGCTGAGAACCCTCTACCGGACTATGAGCCTCTACGGACTGAATTCCCTGATGAGGACATTCTATTCATGGCTGAAGAGGATGCTGAGGAAACAAAGGAGTCCTCGGTAATGCACTTTATGGAGCATCGCATGTTGAAGGCCAAGGAGTTGGCGCCATTCTTATCTCGCCAAGAGGATCACATGTACCCATCTCAATCAAGCTGAACTTCCCATGCACCAACAATATGGCCGAGTATGAGGCCTGTATAGCTGGTTTACAGGCAGCTCTTGATCTGAATATAACTCACCTTAGGGTCTTTGGGGATTCACAGTTGATTATATGCCAGACCAACGGAGATTGGAAGACCAAGGATGAGAAACTGATCCCATACCATGAACATCTTGAGGATCTAATAACCTGCTTTGAGGAGGTCACCTTCTCCTATGTGCCACGAGCAAGAAATTGGTTTGCTGACGCCCTGGCTACCCTGGCCTCTATGGTCGATATTCCATACGGAGTTGTGATGAAGCCGATCATGATAGAGCAGAGGAACGAACCAGCTTTCTATCACCTAATCGAGGGACCTACAGAGTTATATGATGAACCACCCTGGTTCTCGAACATCAAGAATTTCCTCGAGACCCGAACTATCCCAGAAGGAACATCGAAGGTAGACAGATGCACCATCCAGCGATTGGCAACGAACTACGTCATCTGCGGCTATCTCCTGTACAGATGGTCTCACGACAATATTCTACTCCGATGCCTAACCCGGAAAGAGGCGGTTGAGATCATGAAGGAGATCCATGAAGGAGTCTGTGGGGCACACGTCAGTGGACACATGCTTGCGATGAAAATTCTAAGGCAAGGATACTTTTGGACCACTTTGGAGACTGATTGCTGCAAGCACGTGTAGAAGTGCTACAAATGCCAAGAGCACTCCAGTCTAATACATGCTCCGGCCATTGACTTGCATAGCATGGCCACTCCTTGGCCGTTTGCCACCTGGGGCCTCGACGTCATCGGCAAAATCAATCCTAAGGCTTCCAACGGGCATCAGTTCATCCTTGTCGCGGTAGAGTATTTTATGAAGTGGGTAGAGGCAGCCTCCTACACAAGCATTAATGCTAGTCAGGTAGAGAAGTTCATCAAGAATAACATCATTTGCAGATTCGGTGTACCCAAAGATATCATCACTGATAATGGCACTAATTTCGCTAATAGGCGCATCCGGACCTTGTGTGAGCAGTTCCAGATCAAGCATCATCGATCATCCCCATACAGGCCGCAGACGAATGGAGCTGTAGAAGCGGCCAACAAAACTCTGATGCGCATCCTAGAGAAGATAGTAGTCACTTACAGAGATTGGAGTGAGCAGTTACCCTTCGCACTTTGGGCCTATAGAACGTCTATCCGTACCGCTACAGGGGCAACGCCATTCTCCCTTGTGTACGGAATTGAGGCCGTATACCTGAGGTGGTCACACACTCCGTATCCTTTTGGAATCCCATCTACCCGAGGTTGAGAGGGAAAGAGCCTGTTTTGAGTAGTTGGATTTAATTGATGAGAAGAGACTCCAAGCGTTGTGCCACACCCAGATCTATCAGAGAAGAATTGCACATGCTTACAATAAGTGCGTTCGCGGCCGAGATCTGAAGGTAGGAGACACTGTACTGAAGAAAATTTTCCCGTCTCTCCACGCCAATCCGAGAGGGAAGTTTAGGCCTAATTGGGAAGGACCCTACGTCGTCCGAGAAGTTTTGCCAGGATACGCCGTTCGCCTCGCCACCATGGACGGAGACCACTTTCCTGAGCCCGTCAACGCTGGATACCTTCGTAAGTTCTACTCATAGTTCTTGAGACAAGGTGAGTTTTGATAAAAGTAGATGCGTGACCGCTTAAGGATCCCATAGAAGAGGCCATCATTTCAAAGACTAGTAGCCCAAAAAAAATATTCCCTGAAAGCCTTCACCCTTTTTGCTACACATGTCGGGCCAATAGCCATTTCTTTCATACACCCCTCCCAAAATTCCAGAAAAAAGAGAAAAGAGAAGAGAGGAAAAATCCAAACCGAAAAAAAGAAAAGAAGAAGAAAGCAAAACCCAAAAAGGGGGACCAAGAATAAAGAAAAAAGAAAAAAAAGAAAAAAGAGAGAAAAAGAAAGAAATGACTGGGGCATGTACCATAAAAAACCTTTGGAAAGAAAGAGGAATCGCCAAATCTAGAATTCGCTCAAAACTTTGATCCAAATCCCCAGAAAAACCCAACCTGTTTGAGCCCCGGCCACATTACAACCCGGAAGAAAGCCCTCTTTAAGGTCCACAAGCGGTCATAACATCTACAACATCATAACAAGCTGAGTTAACAAACCACACAGAACTTCATTCAGCCGGCTATGACGGAATCGACGCCCATGTCGTGGCCTTCTGGTTCAAAAAAAAAATAAAAAGAAAAGAAAAAAAAAAGAGAACAAAAAAAGAAAAAAAATAATTTGAGTTCAAAGCAAGATGGACGTGGTGAAAACCCGCAGGGGCACCACGGGTAAAAACAGCGAACTCACGCGGACCAGGTGAAAACCTGAAAGGGCACCTGGGGTAAAAAAGTGAACCCATGGACGTAGTGAAAACCTGAAAGGGCGCTAAGGGTAAAAACAGGGATGACGGGCATGGCAAAAACCCGTATTGGGCGCTATGAGTAAAAATGTCAAGAAGAGAGAGATCAGGAGAATACCTGTTCTGGCCCGCCCATTTCAGTTTGAACCCCTTGAGCCCCTTTCCCCCCTTTGATGGGCCACTCATGTGAAAATTAGATCAGATCCCGATCAAGTATGTCATCTCTACCGCGGCATCTGACGCATGACCAAAGGGAAAGACAGAAGACTAGACCAATCCCTGGGAAGCTGACCTTCCCACATTTAAAGGAAAAACCTGTATCTCATAAACAGGGTTCGATCATGCTCAAAAAAGACCCACTGGTTTGTCCTTGTAATTACCGACATCACAAAAAGATCCAAAAGAAAAAAAGATAATAGATTTCCCTTTCCCATAAAAAGCCCCACACTGTGGAGGAGAAAATTTCAAAAAAGATAATAGATTTCCCTTTCTCATAAAAAGCCCCACACTGTGGAGGAGAAAATTTCAAAAAAGATAATAGATTTCTCTTTCTCATAAAAAACCCCACACTGTGAAGGAGAAAATTTTAAAAAAGATAATAGATTTCCCTTTCCCATAAAAAGCCTCACACTGTGAAGGAGAAAATTTAAAAAAAGATAATAGATTTTCCTTTCCCATAAAAAGCCCCACACTGTGGAGGAGAAAATTTCAAAAAAGATAATAGATTTCCCTTTCTCATAAAAAGCCCCACACTGTGGAGGAGAAAATTTAAAAAAAAGATAATAGATTTCCCTTTCCCATAAAAAGCCCCACACTGTGGAGGAGAAAATTTCAAAAAAAAGATAATAGATTTTCCTTTCTCATAAAAAGCTCCACACTCTGGAGGAGAAAATCTCCATAAAAAGCCTTACATTGCAAAACGTACGAAGGAAAAAGTCGAAAAACAAAAAATATATATGTGTGTATAGATTTCATTCCATTTCTTACAGTATTGCGTGCGAAGTGTCATGTCCCAAAAAGATAACGACATGACACACTTTCTATTTTGCTGCTTTCTTTATAGATAAAAAAACCAAAAAATATATATATATCTGTATATATATCACAAAAAAAAAAAGAGAAAGTAACCCAAAAAGAGATCTCTATTATGGGGCATTCCTCCCCTCTGTGTATATGATCTATGATGTGTGCAGGAACAGGTCAAGGGCAGGGAGCACGCTTCAAAGCACTAATCTCTGCAAGCAGAGAGTCCTCGCGAGCATTTCGATCAGACATCCACCTACCATGAAGACTCTTCTGCTATCTCCGTGAAGCGTCAGTTGCACTGCGAGACTCAGTCAAAAGCCCAGTCAATCGAAGAACCTCACTCTCGGCTGTGGCAGCTCTCGCTTCTGCAATCTCAGCTCCGACCCTTTTGTTCTCCAAAGCCTCGGTCAAAGCCAGGATCGCTTCCTTACATGGCCAAGGCCCGGCCTCTATCACATCTACCGAAACTGGGCTAGGGGTAGGTAATTCCTCAGATACCAGCCAAACCTCGTAATCAAGAGAGACGACGCCCCCCTGAACTAAGCTGCACATGTGCGCTGATTGGCGGGTCTCCCAGAGGGCAGCTATGCGGTCGAGATCACTGAGAGAACCCCGAGAAAATATTAGAGAGCACAAAGGTGGCCTCACAGAGCATGGCACATGTTGAGTATACCCGAACTGATGAAGGACCCGAGATGGGAAATAATATGTGCTACCGGCCAACCCCAATAGGGTGATACCCTCACAATCTTGAGAGCGGACAATCAAAAAGGTACCGTCCAACTAGGGAAGCTGCCAGATCAGCTCCGCATCTGATAGCCACGTACTCAGCTCCTCGGCGCTCCCATGAGGCAATCTCGAGCACCGGATCAGAAAGCCCCGAGCCACATCCCCTCTTATATAGCACAATCTTGCACAGGCCCCATGATAGCCAAATGCTATCCTAGCCAAATCTGAACAAGGAGCGGGCTCCCGCTGAGAATCCCAACCCGGCCCGAGGCCGAGGCATCTAGGCCCCGATACATCTCTGCCAAGACTAGGTGCACCAATGAGTGGCCTCCCTCCAACTCAGTCAAGACATCACACAGCCCGAGGGAAAAGGTCTCGCCCCCAGTAAAGAAGAGAACTTTCGACAACAAATAAAGGGCAAAGGCCTTTACATTGAAGGGATCTGTAGTGGGCAACTTTCGGAGGCTCGAGTCGCCGAAAAGCTCTCTCAGGAATTTCACTGAACACCTAGTGGGCCCTCCGGCGAAACATTTCTCATACCCGCCCTTTTTTAAACCGAAAACCGCGTGGACCGCCTTTGCATATCCCGGTTTGGGCACCACTTTAGCAAGCCCTTGATGCATCTTCAAGCCAGTAATAGAGGCCAGCTCTTCCAAGGTTGGGGTCAGCTCCCTAGACCCAAATCTAAAGACATGGGCCCTATGGTCCCACGACGCCAAAGCCATCTGCAGCAGGTTGGGCAACAGAGGAATAGCAAGGAGAGAGGAAAGGCGGGACAACCCGAGGCAATTCAGAACAACAAGCTCGCTCTCAGCCAAGCTATCATGCCATTTTTGCAAAAACTGGGCCTCGGGTCCAAACAGGGAAGTATACCAGCCCCCGTATAAGAGCTTGGGCCCCTTTTCGAAGGCAGGTCCATGGACATACAAAGATGTTCTTTATAAAATCAGTCAATGTATGACGATGGACCCACTAGAAAAAAGAAAGGGAAGGAAAAGATGAAAGGAAGGGCAAAAATGCCAAACCAAGATGGAGGAGGAGACAGGGGGGGACCAGGCTCGGGTTATAAGGAGCCCGCTGAGTCCAAATTATAGCAGGCGTATATATTATATACGCCAAGGCAAAAGTTTGAAACATTTTGCCAGGCGTATATAGTATATACGCCCGGCCATTCCTCACTATGGATTTGCCAGGCGTATATATTATATATGCCCGACCATTATTGCTGAACATTTGCCGAGCGTATATAATATATACGCCCAGTTTAAAGCCCCCCTCTCATAGTGGTCCATTTTTGTTCCCCAGGGAGGAACTTATTTTTGTTTGGCCCACTTTTTCATCTAGGGGCAGCCCACAGGCAGGCATGCTCACACCCCCATGAGGGGGGGGGGGCTCGGATGACGCACTATCCATAGGTGATATACGGAGAATCACCTGCAGGATCACCCCCATCATTGGATGGGTGCCAGCTCGTTTTAGACCAAAGAAAAGAAAACCATCAAAGGAAAGAGATGAAACATTCATATAAAGCATAAAAATTATAAACCATCCAAAAAAAAATGTGTTGTTTAAAAGTTATTACATATCCCCCAAATAAACCAAAAGTTTAAATTATTTTTTTGTTTGTGTCAAATTTTCAGGAAAAGAACTAGTCCTGGGTAGACCCTTCGACTTCTTCCGGTGCCGGCTCGTGCTTTGAAAAGTACGAGTCTCTCCCACTCGAGTCCACGCCTGAGAAATACGGCTGAGCAGGGAACGCGACTCCTTTTCACGAGCACGCTGTTGGAACACACCAAAGGCCATCAGGTAGAGAAACAGGCGAAAAGTAAATAAGAAAATGACTAGGTTGGGTCAATATTCACTCACCACCTCGGTCTCCCTAAGCCCAACAAGGTTACGATAATATTCGGCTTGACTCACTGCCGACTCATAATCCTGGCCTGTAAGAAAAAGGAGGTGTTAGTCACACAAGCTTTCAGCATAATTCAAAGGGAAGGAGAACAAAGCATCAAGATAGAGATTACCCCAGGGATCAGCTCAGGAGGTGAGCTTCAACAGTGATACGTGCCTTCTTGGCCACGTTGGTGCACACACGGGACAAGAAAGCATCATCCAAATGCTTGAAAGTCCCCTGGACCTCGACGGGCAAACTACCAGAAGCACCAGCACCAGAAGGGTCAGAGGGTCTAGCACCTGAGGCCGCACTAGAAGCACCAGCACCGGAAGGATCGGAGGGTCCAGCACTTGTAGCATCATAAGGAGCAGCCGCCTCATCCCCCTCATCTGAGTCGTCGCCCTGCTCAAACTATAGAGAGAAACATTTTATCATTTAAGGTGGTAGGTCAATCAAAGTAATCATGAGGAGGCTGCTAGAGAAAAAGAGAAAAGGGCATTACCTGCGATCGCGGCCTGCCAAAAGCTAAAAAGTTAGCACCGGAAGCGGGCAAGAAGAAATGATAGGCAGGAGAATCGCATCGTCGATACCCCTGTAAAAGAAGGTCATCAATAGGAACCCCATGGTGAAGAAAGTGAGCAGTAAGCTCATCAATGGAGCCTTTCGGAGCCAACACATCGACGGGAGGAGCTTGGGGCACGACAAAGAGAGGGCGATACTGATGAACCACTCTCTCTCCTAAATAGTAGGCCCTAGTCCAGGACCCGTAGAGAAAGATGATGCGACGGTCCAGCAAAAAGCGAGAAGGACCCACTGAAGCCAAGTTCCAGAAGGGAGATCCTATGTAGGGGTAAAGGATGATTTGCAAAAGAAGAGAAAATAGAGAAAGGATACACACATTTGGTCAAAACCCATAGCACACAAGAGCTGTCAAATTTATAAAAAGGGAATTATTTGATCTGGTCTGGGATCAACAGGTTGAACTGAGAGTGTAGCCCTAACTCCAAATGCTTCATACCTACGTCCCGACGGCGGCTCACATGCCAGTTACTCATGAGGGGGAACGTGGCAACTTCAGACTGAAGCAGAGGGCGACCCAGTTGGAAATGAAGATACCCCCAAATCTAGGAAAGCAAGCAGATAAAGACAGGTATGCCATAAAAGAAAATTGGACAAGCTAAAACCAAAGGATAAAATACCTCAATTGCAGGCCAGAAACCCACAATGGAGCTAGACTCCCCAAAGAACGGCTCGCTTTAGGCTGGACATGAGTACCGCATAGCTAGCGCCGCCCCAATCGAATCGATGCACAATTTCCCAGTTCACCATCAGGCTGAGCAGGGACAACGAGACTCGCCCTCCGCTGGTGTTGGAGAGGAGAGTCTTGCCCAGGAGGAACAGCAGAGCAATGCAGAGCAAGATATGTTGCGTAAGGCTCGAGATAAATGTCCATGTCAGGCTGGCCTTGGTCCACTAACTCGTGAGGCTCAAACTGATCAACCAGCCAGGACAGCTTGACCTCAGAACCTCGAATATTCCCAGAGGTCGGGTAGGCCCCTATCAGTCGAATCACCTCCTCCTTACCCGATGTACGGGTAGGTACCACGGGCACCCCTCCAATACGGACCCCAGTGATCATAGACCAATCCGCAGGTGTAAAGGCCATCTCTGCCACAGCCATGTGAAATGTCATGGTCTCGGGGCGAAAACGCTCTATCAGAGCCTTCAAATAGGCCGTATTGGCCCTCACAGCGGGGCATGAAATGAAATCCCCGAAACCGGCATCGGTGAGCAGGTCCTTCACCACTGGGGGAAGATAAAGCACGAGATGCTGGAGGTCAAACCAACCGCCTCAGAACATAATGTGCGGCAGGGGCTGCAAACAGAAGGCATCAGTCAGATAGGGGCAAGGTGGTATAATGAAGACATCAAAGGAAAACAAAAGCGAGAAAGAGGGAGGGGCTCATCTATTTACCTGACCGACGATCCCAAAGTTGGACATATGGGTGTGTCGCAAGAGGAGGCCTCGCTTGCATTTCATACCAAGGCTGGGAGGAGCGTTGAGACACGATGAACTGTTCCCCATGGGGACTGTAGGCCATCTCTGGCCCTTCCTGCTGATCATGCCCTTCGTCACCAGACATCCTGAAAATATGAGACGCATCGGCATATGAGAAGGGTGCCAACACAAAAAAAGAAAAGAAAAAAATACGCACTAATCCAAAGACAAAAAAAAATCTCATAAAAAAAGAAAAAGAAAACCATGTGTGTATGTGTACTAATCCATAAAAAAAAATAAAAAAAAATAAAAAAAAATAAAAAAATAAAATAATAATATATAAAAATAATAATAATACAAATATATACGTGTGTGTGTGTGCGCTAACCCATCGAAAAAGTGTGTGTGTGTACTAATCCAAAAAATGCGTGTGTACTAGCCCATGTGTGTGTACTAATTCATCAAAAAAAAAAAAAAATAAATAAATATATACGAGTATGCTAACCCATCAAAAAAAAAAGTGTGTGTACTAATCCAAAAAAAAAATGTGTGTGTGTGTACTAATCCATAAAAAAAAATGTGTGTACTAACTCATTAACAAAACAAATGTGTGTGTACTAATCCAAAAAAAAATGTGTGTATAAATGTACTAACCCATCAACAAGCAAAAAAAAATATGTGTGTGTATACTAATCCACCAAACCAATATATATATATACGTATACTAATATATGTATGCGCTAATCCCAAAAAAAGAGAGGCACCAATCCATCAAATAAAATGCACTAATCCATCAAAAACAAAAAAGAAAAAAAACAAAATGAACGAATGATGGATGGAAAATAGGCCTAAGGAATCAAACATTTCAAAAAAAAAAGGGGGAAAACGATAAAAACAAAAAAAAGAGAAAAAGGAATATAGGCATCACAGAGCATTTCACCATAAAGAAGAAAAAAAAGAAAGAAGAGGCATCCAACAACAATATCATCAAAAATTCAAAAGAAAAATATAGGAAGGGTAATGATTACCTTCAATGGGAGAGAAAAACAAATATCAGCGGAGGACAAGCATCTTTCGATCCACACCCGCAACCGCCGGTAATAAAACTCAAGCCAAATCAAATGCAAAAACCCTAGGGGGCTGTCCCGAACTCAAGAAGGAAGGAGGGAGGAAGATAGAATTTGAAAAGGGGGGCCCCTTTTGTGCTCGGGCTCGGGTAGTTTTGTAACTGCCAGTTTTTTTAGACGGGCGTATATAATATATACGCCCGACCATTTTCGCCAGATTTTGGTCAGGCGTATATATTATATACGCCCGACCAGAAATGACAGTTTCTTTAACTACCTGGCCATTTTCGATTTCAAGGCCCGACGGACCCCCTTGAATGCTATGGATCCCGGTCCGGACCCCCTTAGTGGCCCACATGTCATCGGGCCATGATGCACGCATCCCCAAATGACCCTTCGAGTTCTCTTTGATTGGCCCAAAGGGATCGTGCTACAATAAACGGATCTAGGTCCGTAGGCGCCCACCTATTGCGCCCACAAAACCAAACAAAAAAAGAAGAAAAAATGCTAAAAGTGACACTAGTTCTCAAAAGAGCGCTGCAATGACCATTTACACCACCCGAAAGTTCTCGAACCCCGTCTTACACAGGGACACCCCAGCCTGATCCGACAGGCAAATAAACTTATCCATCACCGGTCACTCCTAGGAACACACACCTAGCCCCAGATCTCCCCCAGCAGATGTCGAGGCCTGATCCGACAGGCAAACCAAGAACCCATCACCGAAATACACACTTCCCTAAGGTATATCAACATGGCAAGTTGATTCGCCTAAGGATGCGTGCATAAATAAAGGCAGTTTGAGCATGCCCAGAGTCTCAATCTGACATGAAAAAAGAAAAAAAGAGAGAAGAGGAAAAAAGAACAGAAAAAAGGAGAAGAAATAACAACCTGTTGCTGCTTAGTAAAAATCCTGAGTAGGTTGACCCCATCTTCCAAGCATTCGCTCTGGTCATCCCCCTTTAGATCTATGTTGACCAAGAGTGCCCCCGACTTCAGACCATTTAAAAAGTCTATTGTCAGTTGAAACTGACCCGTCAAAAATGAAATTACAACCAACCAAACTATGTGCAAACATACAGATCGAAGGGCTCATTCCCTTTTATTTCCTTTTACACAGGCTTAAAACATGTATAGGCACGGTGTCCCTATTGAATGTACGCACTTGCGTTTGGGTATCCGCAGGATGGTCGTTTGTCCTCGTAAATTATACCTTAGGATTGAGGCTTCCGTTCACGCCTATTTTGTTGCTTATCGCCCCTGATGGGTGTCTGTCTGTGCATAGTTAGTAAGATATGATTTCATTAGGGATGGGGGCTAAAATTGGCCATCTCTTTCAAGGGATGATTGGTCCTAGCCTGATCATTTTTAGCTTTGTCTCAAGTTAAGGCACTCCGGTTCATGTAAATCAGGAGCACCTCAAGGTGTACCTATCCCCGACATGGCGCACGCACTCTTAAAAGTGTATCGGTTGGCATTTGATCCACTTAAAGAGTTGTGCAAGAATAAAATTATCAGAGGTCCTTGAGCTTTGCTTAGAGGCCTCGAAACAAAAGAAAAACAAAAACCCTAAAAGTTTTACTCAGAAAATGGGCATGCATTCCCAAGAAGTGTTGCGACATCAATATTCGCTCCACTCGGGTAAATCATGCTAAAGCAACCTCGAGGTTGATTGGTTTCGCCCAGAAACTCTGAGCCTTACCTAGGTAAGGGCACCCGTGGCCAATCCAATGGAGCTATCAATATCCCATAGGATTGGACACAGTTTGTAGGCCTTCGCTTTGTGTACTTCGCATCGCTTTCAAAGCATAGACCGATCACCCCGTTTTATGGAGCTGTCTGGTATAGATTAATACTCAACATCACCAATCTATAATTTCCCTCAGGAAGTGGACGATATCCCGGCTAGCGGGCTTACACTTTTTGTGATCATCGCAGTTATGCCCAGTAATGTCGCAATGCGCTTGGGGACTGTTAGCTTTGAGGTACGGACGATATCCCGAAATGAGAGGGCTTACATACACTCACCATCACCGTGGATGTTTGAGAATTGAGTTGAACCAGGCGGACTCATCAAACGCGCCTTGGACCTCTTCGGATGTCTCTTGTCTTTAGCATTCGATCATTAGTGATCGAATACCAAAGAGGGGCATCTGTAGACACCCAAATTCGGCCCAAGGCCCGATCAATCTATACTCCGAGAGAGATGTACCCCTGTGCTTTCGATGGCACCCTTGAACCCTTAGGAATCCACCCAGACCTTTAGGAATCACCCTGAACCCTTTAGAACCATTCCCCAATCCTTAGAGATCACCCCTAAACCCTAGATTCCCTTCCCATACCTAACTTGAACCTTTCTGAGCAGTTGATGGGAGAGGAGCTATAAATTTTTATACAGACCACCATCATAGAAGAGCCATATACCATTCGAAAGAGGACTTCTCCAACTTTCCAATAAGCCAAAGATCACCCAATTTGGAGCTATGGATCAAAAGTTATGGCCGATTGAAGTTTCACATAAAATCATAAAATTTTTGCTCAGGCGTATATATTACATACGCCCAGCCAATTTAGCCCCAGATTAGTCAGGCGTATATATTATATACGCCTACCTATTTTGGGGGAAATTTGGTTGGGTGTATATAATATATATGTCCAGCATAGGTGGGACCCCCCTGCGGGCTTCATCTTCCCAAGGCTCCCCTATTTTTGGTGAAATTCATTGTTCCTAAGCTGGGCGTATATAATATATACGCCCAACTTAGCTACAGTAACTGTCATCAGTTGCTCGAATTTCCTTCATCTAGTTTGACCCTTTGACCATCCCCTTAGTTAAGGTGGGTGTCTTGAGGTTGGTTGCACCCCCTTTGAGCTTATTGGCAACCCTTAATCACCCATGGTCTCACCCCATCATCCGCCATTAAAATCAGTTTCCCAAAATCCTAGGACCTTGAAAACCTTAGATAGGGGATTACCTAATTGCTAAACCAATTAACTCTTAAGTAAGCCCCTAACCCATCCCTTCTCTATAAATAGAAAGGCCCCGCTCTTCCCAAAGGGTTGAATTTTTGGTTGAAAGATTAGAGAGTGCTTAAGAGAAACCCTAGTGAGAGAAAATGCCAATATTTTTCCAGAATTCCAGCATGCATATTTCATCTATTTCAGTCCATTTCCACCATTAGATCACTCCCTTTAGCTAAAGCCTAGCCTTTAGTCTCACCCTACACTTCCTATTTTACCGAATCCTAGTGTTAGAATCCATTTTCATACCGTTTAAGCGAATATCTTCTACGGTGCAACAAGGGCCCGTGAGCTCTGGCTCACTCCTCTCTTCCTCTACCTTCTTGCTGTCTCCTCCGTCCAAGGATTCAAGCTGTTACGCTGCTGAAACTTTGGTTTGGCTCAAAGCTTGATAGGACCGTATTGCCTTCGGGCAAGGGGAAACTCCGCCCTTTTATTTTCATTTTGGCCATAGATAGAGACCGCTACATGCGGGTCGATCGGGTGCCTAAACCCTTCCCGATCGATAACCGAAGCCCCTACCCTAGAGCCTTTGGTAAAGACCGATAAATCAGAGTCATATTTAGCACTTCGGTGCTCAAAATATCGATTTGAAGGTTTCCCGGGTCACCAAAAGCTCCGGGTGGCGACTCTACATTTCATACGAAGCGAGCTCATCGCCGCGACGAGTTCGAGAGGATCCATGGTCGCACATATACGTCACAGGTAAAGACTTTGATCAAGATCTTGGATTTGAGAAAGATTTAGATTATGTATGGGCAGAAGAAGATCTTCCACCTGAGGAGTATCTTCCATAGATTAGTGGTGGTAGCCTTTTGGGACTCGGTACAGTATGGATTTTTGGACTTTGACCTTGGTATGTCTAGTGACTTTTGTAGTTCTTTTTGTATACAGTGTACACCACTGTCTAGGTGATGGTCGACCATCACCGGTGGCTTAGCTTGTTTCGTTTCCTCATATGTTCTGCATGAATGGAAATTTTTAGCTCTGCTTTATATTACATCTACTTTGATTTCCGCATATGTGTGTAGAGGTACCATTATGAGGCTGTATTCAGATTGTATTCTGCGATCTGGCAGTTCGATTTTCCTAGAGTTTAGTTCAAAAAAAAAAGTGCGGGAAAAATCAGGCTGTCACCCTTATTGGAGCAATTTTGGTAGATGTAGTTTTCTCATATCTCAAGAAGTTTAAATCATAAGGTAAATATCATATATAGTTATACTTGCAACATATATGTTCAATGTCAAACAAAGACACTCTAAAATCATTATAGGAGAAAGAAGAATATTCCCACCACTGTTCGAAGGACTAGAAGAACTCCGACATTGTTACAACATATGAAATTGAAGTTGAAGACTGAAGGCAACCTATAAATGATTACCTTGAGTATGGGGGCTTGTCATTGGAGCCCAAACAAAGAAAGAAATTAATACTGCTACTTGTGTGAGTCTAAACTATGTCGGATAAATGTTACATACTATACTCCTCGTAGGAATATACAGTGCATCATACACAAACAAATACTCCTACACGCATGAGTATAAATTGCATCAGTATATATATATATATATATATATATATATATATATATATATGTTACTCGCATGATTATAAACTGTATTAGGCATATTTCATATATTAAACTCGTGATCTCACAAGTATAAACTACATCAGACAAAGTTTATTTATTAAACTCCTACTCTCACAACTCTAAACTGCGTTAGACAACATTTCATATGAACTGTGTCAGGCATATACATAAACTCCTACATGTGCGAGTATAAAATTACTTTCACCACCCAATGGGCTAGATTTCCATATCAATGAGGCAATTTTCATATCTGGTCTAGTGCTAGGTATGGAAACCCCAGCTCGTTGGAAATCGAAGGCAGAGACGACAAAAAAAAAAGACCGCAAGTGACTTTTTCTTGTTTTCTCATATTTTTTTGCGTTTTTCTTTGATTATTTGACCAATTTTTGTGTATTTGCCTCGATTTTTAGATCGGATACCGTGCTAGGTATGATATCCTCTTGTCATTCTCCCTGAACTCATTCTGATATGAGAGACAAATCTTACATACTAGTTTTTTAATCCAAAAGTTCATGAAATCTGTTGGATCTACCAGTTTGTGAATCTCTTGTGCAAGACCCATTTTCCTGTTTGAAAAGTTTATCTTTGCATGTCATGTATTTGATTTTATGCCTCTAGGTAGCATAGATCAATATCTATGGTACGAACCCAATCTGAATCGCTATTCCAAATCCACCTCTGTTCTCTTTAACAAAACGCTTACTCCCCCATTCATCTTTCTCCCTCTCTAACTTTCTAAACTCAAAATCTCAAATCTGAAGAAGAAGATTCTGTGAATTCAGTCAATATGTGATTTGATTCAAGTCATCTTCTACTGGGCAAAGGTAGGGATTTTGTTTGAAAAAGCTAGGGTTTCGAGCATACTCTAAAAGATAACCTCATTTTTTATCTTCTTTCTCAGTTTCTTGCGTTATTTCGACAAATCGGAGTCTCAGTTTCACCATCTATGGAAGAATTGGGGTTTTGCAGCCTTAAATTGGAGAGCTTGGGAGGTGGCTTTTCAATTTTTGCTTTACTTGTTGATTAATTATTTAATTAGCAGTTGGTTCAACAATAATTTTTATTTATTTCTTCATTCTTTTTTTGTGGTTAAGCAAGGATTGAACCTACTACGTCATGGTTGCAATATTATCAACCTTCCAATTTAGCTACAAGCCATTTTTTTTTCTTTGATTTGAAAATACTGATATAATATTTGTTTAATAAGTTGTACCAATAGTACACGTATTAAACACATATTAATAAAAGGTTTTTTTTGTCACTGTATAAACTACAGACAACTTTGGAATTTGGGGTTTGGAAATTACTACAACTTGGAGCCAAACTCTTCAAGATTCCAGACCTCAAAGATTTAGATGAGATGCACTGTATCTAACATGTACTAAGACAGATGTTGAGTGGCACATGACCTTGTAAGCTATATACGTCTCGGACGAGATTTAAATCCATGATGCCATATGGACAATGGTAAACCAACTCCTGGACAAAAATTATGGTTCGTTGAATCAAAGCAGTTTCAGGTCTTTTCCCAATTGGTACACATGGGAATTCACTATTCATCTCGTTTGGAGTTTCTCCTAAAACAATGTCTCTGAGGATATTAATTGTGATAGCCTGGATTTTCCCAACCAGAAATTCCTAAGATATATATATTTTTAAACTAACTTACTAAATGGGAAAGCCCAGATCGCCAAATCGTAGATCACAATCTAATACAGAAAATCTTGGTACAACAAAGCGGAACATAAACTCCAGTTCTACAATGAAGGAATAGTAATTAAAATAAATATATACAAGTATATTAAGAGACTTACAAACTAAACATACCAAAGCTCAAATACAGATCTACGATCCCGAAATCTTACTACTCCAATCCTCAACCACGAAGCCCATATCTCGATAATTGCCAATCCTGTGATGTGTAGTCAAAGGGTGAGCTACATCTAAGATCAGCTGAGGAAAGACAATATAAAATCATATCTTAATATCGAAATCATTGAATTTATATCAAGAGTAAAACCATCAAAATCAGAGTTCCACAACCTTAATCATTCCTTCATTTAAAGCAGATTATCAAAGCATTCCTCACAACCTCTATTTCAGAACTTAATCTCAAACATTTAACTTTATCATAAATTCGCATCCAACAGTACACATATAAAGCATCATAATGATCAACCTTAATCAAGTGTATCCAAGATTTCACACATATTTACAACAATGTCGAATTTGTAAACACACACCGCACAAGAGATGCAAAGATGTTCCAAGGGTTCCAAAGGTGTTCACATTTTCCAAAGTGTCCAAAGGATGCAATGCGTGTACGGATAGGCCGCCGTATCGGCTTAAGGGAAGCAATGCAACATATGTATGAATGCGCGCACGGATAGGCCGTCGTGTTGGCCCAAGGGATGTAATGCAACGCATGAATGAATGCGCGCACGGATAGGCCGCCGTGTCGGCCCAAGGGATGCAACGCAACGCATGAATGCGTGTACGAATAGGCCGCCGTACAGGCCCAAAGGATGCAATGCACATATGAAAATTCCAAGCATCGCCGTGTTAATCACAGTTCCAAGAGTCACGAGTTCACATTTCAAAGTGTCAAAATGAAGCACAAGCATCACAACCATCTCAAGTTTTTACTTTAAAACATGAATCAAACTTACACAATATCAAAGGTTATCTAAAATCGAACACTATCACATGCATATTCACACTTTAAGATCTCACGAGTTTATTCTAAATCATAATATTTCCAATCTAATAGTCCAACCACAATTTACTCATCTACTAATCCAACTGCAATTAACTCATCACATTCATTCAAACACATCCAAGACTATGAATCAAGTCAAACATATAAATTTAGGTTGAATTTCCCCTACCTTAACCTTGAAGCTGCTCGAAGCCAAGCGAAGCTTTATCTATGGCCTTCCGCCCTCAATTTACATCACAAATATATGCTATGAATCAAGTCAAACATATAAATTTAGGTTGAATTTCCCCTACCTTAACCTTGAAGATACGCGAAGCCAAGCGAAGCTCTATCTATGGCCTTCCGCCCTCAATTTACATCACAAATATGTAATGTATCAAAGACCAACTCTAGTTACTAGAAACTTAGACATCTATAAATGTTTTCTCAAAATTGAGGTGGAAACGGCAAGTTCGTGCTACTCAGAAATTTGACGTAAATTCCCACAAACTTTTAACCTTTAAAAATTAGATTCATGAGTTGGTCAAAACATAAACGTTGTAGAGCTCGATGTCATCTTTCCAATGCAATAAGAATCACATCAATTAGAGTTCGACACAAAAAATTACGGCCAAAATACCAAAGCAGTGTTGGCACACAGTCAAATTCGATCGATCGAATTCTAATTTCGATCGATCGAATTTGAAACTCGATCGATTCCAATAGAAATCCTTAATACTTCCAATTCTGCACTTTTCTATCGATCGAGTTTTCAACTCGATCGGTCGAAACACATTTCGATCGATCAAATTTAATTTTGATCGATCGAAATCCTTCAGAAATCGTATTCTTAAACCTCAAGTCAAATTCGATCAATCGAATCCAATTTCGATTGATCGAAATTCACAAATTGCACCCATTCTTAAGTTTTTCTCAAATTTTCTTCCTTTTTCTTCTCTTAATCCATTATTTATACAATAAATCTAGACTAGATCATCATACACATCATAAATCTACAAAACCTTTCCTAAAATCGGTCCGATTAACCCATAGATCGGATCATCTTCTCCGTTTCGCAAAAAGGGCTTCCAAACCTCCATCGGTTTCTTCCAAGCTCCACGATCACGGCCAAGCACTCGAAAATGTCGGCAATCTCCCCACGCACACTTCACACAACCCCCCGCTACTAATAGTGATTAAAATCACACAATTTCATCTCAAAAGAAAATGGTTTCAAAACCCCTAAACGGCTCAAAATGCCCAAACAACGCACACGTTGAAACCAACGGCGATCCTTCCTTTCCACGAGTCCACAAACCTTTTTCATGCAAAAACCTAAACTCGACGCACCCGGATCCATAAGATTTCTCCTTCTTCTTCCAAAAACCCAAAGCCCCAAAACCCTCAACTCTTCACACGGTTAAAGCTTCTCAAGGAAGCTAGCCCTTTTCTAACTAAAAGGGCCGACTCTCGTATAAAACACATACACCACTCTTGGGTGTATACCAAAGTCACCAATCCACAAGGTGTTAAGGAGATACACTCCAAAGTGTGTGACCACACACACAGGTCACACACACGCGATCTGACGTACACGGTTCTCCAGAATTTAGGGTCGTTACATGCATAATTCCATGCAAGTGTTTCTTGGGAGTGCTCAAGATGAACATCAAACCGTTTAACTGATGATATTCTATTTCGAGGTGAAAATAATTCCACACATGATAATATTGTTGAGATTTATAGTACGGCTTTGGGCTTTCGGCACATGGTCGATTATTAAACTTTGAACTAATGATGTTCTGTTTCTACCTCAACCATTGTCAACATAATTGAAAAGTGTGTGTGATGACTTGTTCTTTTACAATCATTAGCATGTATTTGCAGTTGTGCACTGATTTGTGCCGAAATATGATAAGATTTCGCACCCTAATACCAATAATTGGCCATCCGATGAAGGCATTCTGACGGTTGTTGTGTAGTTTTAGTGGTTTCAGGTATTTTCATCCATTGAATTTTACAGAAGTATAAAAGAGCATAATTAGGGACAACATGGAAGCATTGCACCATGAAGCCAACAGAAGCATTGAAATCCGTGAAGAATCGATTGATCCCATCATTGCTGAAGAGAACTAAATATGTCATATGTTAAAATCAATCGATTGATTTTAGAAAATCAATCATTGAGGTGGAGACAGTTGTTTTGTCGCCTAAAATCTAAATTTAAAATTAATCGATAATTTCATAAATCAATCGATTGAGGTGGATAATGTGATTTTTAATTGTGATGTTTTACTCGCAAGCGCATGAATCAGATTATAGACAGTGGGTGCAGAGTACGAGATCGTTCCCACGAGGACTATTTTAGAAGATCTAAAAAGATAAAATAGTAACTCAAGAAATCTACCAAGATTTAACAGTACCCTACCAAAATTGTGATTTAGGCGGTTTTGTGGGATGATAATTACTGACTACAAAATAAAGCTTAATTGATAACTCAAAAATAAAGGTAAAGATGAAGATACTAAATCCTCCCATTTCGGTCTGTTCTTCTTATAATACAAATCTAAGGATTAAATTATGAGATATACCCTTGAAAAATATCTTTTATGGAAGATAAATGATCAAAACTCGGATAGGTTTTACATTGCATCCCTGCAATCAGAACTTAATTTCAGAGATAATTTCCATATATAGATCTGAGATCAAGTGATAGATCTGGGATCAAGGGCATGACTCGGCACACTTGATCTCAGATTATAAATAAAAATCATCCCTAAAGTGGGTAAAAATTCCAACATGAATATCGCCATAGATCTGAGATCAAGGGCATGACTCGGCATACTTGATTTCAGATTAGGGAGTAAATAAGATAAAATTACCATTACAGATCCAAGATCCAGGGCATGACTCGGCATACTCGATCCCAGATCGTAATCATTAGTAGATCCACACGATAAAAATAAAAAGACTATATAACAATGATTGGGATAAAATTACCGTCACAGATCTGAGATCCAGGGCATGACTCGGCACACTCGATCCCAGTTAGTGGCTGGGATTTCATCCATTCATGATAGCATAACAACCATAAAATAAAATCTCAAAGTTTAATCTTAGATCTGTACTATTAGAAGTACATCCCTCGGATGGGAATCATTAGATCCCCATCCCTAAGAAATTAGCCACACATGTTGTAATTGAACGACATAAAAAAGTAATAAACGAAAAATAATATTGAACTAATTAATGAAAAATTCCTCAACCTTCAATAGAAAATCTTTGATCCAAGCTTAACCCACGAGTGTAATAATCTTTAGAAACGAATTTAAAAATGCTCTCTAATAATCTCTGAATTTAAACTAGGAATTGATTGAACAAAAAATAATATTCTGTCAAGAAAGGAATGCTAAAAAGGTTAAAGGAACAAAGCTTAAAAAATAAAATCTCTATCTCTGCGTGTATTTGCGTCTATGAAAAAAATAAAAACTCTAATCTCGCTCTCCCTCTCGAGTTGTTGGTTTGGCTTTAAATACTCTCCAAGTCACGCAGCTTTCCCGGCTCGAAAAGTTAGGGTCGATTAATCGACCTTATAGGGTCGATGCATCGACCCCCTAAAAATCTGCACTATGGAGTCACTTCCATCTCAAACTCTATTCTGTACCTCGATTAATCGAGTGCCAGGTCGATGCATCGACCTCCTATAATTTTGCAGCCAAAAAGGTGCTTTTTGTGTCAGACTCAGTCACTTTCCTCGATTAATTGAGTGTAAGGTCGATACATCGACCTTCCCAGATTTTCGTGAAGTCCAACCCAACTTTGCATCAGATATTGCCTCGGTATTTCAGCCATAACGTTTTACTCCGAACTTGGATTAACATGATTCTTATGGCATTGGAAAGATGACAGAAATCTCTATAAAGTTTGTGTTTTAGTAATTTCATGAATCGGACATTGTGAAGGTCCAAATTGAGCTACAAGTCACACTAAGTTCTCGATGACCCAAGGTTGCAGTGTTTTGACATTATTTTCAGAATTCTTGGGCTGTTTTATACACTTTGATTGTATTTACCTGAAACACTTCAAATCTAGTAATTCTCATCAGATAGTCTTTATCAAACAGCTAAACGTAAGTATTTAGGGGTGGAATATAATCATATTTCACTACTCATCACGCCCCCAAACCTACACTTTGCTAGTCCTTGAGCAAAGCAAACTAAAGAAAATGAATATCACTTTCGTAGGGAGCACGATTGCACTTAGCCTGTGCAACAAGCCTTTAAACTCCTAGATGATTCCTAGTGGAGGAGTTGTGTCTCCTGAGGGTTTACAGTGAAGTTACCCACTAACTTTCAAAAATTTCAAACCATCGGCAAAATTGAGTTTTCAAAACATGATTTTTGTAACATATATACCATTCAAAAACAAAAACATTAATTGCTTCAATATGTGAATTATCAATCTTAAATATTAATGTCATATCAATCATGCTAGTGTCCATTCAAATTAATCCAATGCTCAAATTGTTAGATAACTCATCCACTCATGCCTAAACGTGAAGTGTGTGCATACCCAAACCAAGATTCATCCATCTCTGAACTAATCCAAACGGGAAACTGTCGGATCTGTTGTTTCGACTCAATCCTCACTTTAGTTATACTCTTGAAATAAAATTACTCTGATAATGGGTAAGTTTTCACACACATGTGAGAGATCAATACAAAGCAAATAAAAAGGTCTCACATGATAAATGAAGTACGATGTAATCAATGAACAAAAATAAATTTCAAAAGAAGATACTTGTATATCCTAAGCATGTGATATCAAGTGCCATAGGTATTATATATTGACCCTCCACATGACAGTTACCAATGCAAGATCAGATCATGAAGGTCTTTTTAGGGTTGTAATGGGGCTCAGGTAAGGCTAAGAAAGAGATGGAAGTTGGGATCCAAAATTTCTGAGAAATCGGGAAAGAAACTAACTTTTAATTTTTCTATTTTTCTCAACTTTTTCTTTCCTTTTCTCACTCCTTTTTCTTCTTTTGAATTTCATTTTCTTGAAATACCTCATATTTTTCATTATTTTTTACAGTTTTCTTTTTCTTTTTCTCCCCCCTTTTTTTCTTTTATTTTTGCCATACACTCTCAGTAAACACCACAACTAGGTATCTCTCCACTTACTCTCTTTTTATTCATTCTCATCCCTCGTTCCTAATTTCTCAGAAATAAGAAGGGTAAAGCTGAATTTTCAGAAATGGTGAAGGGTTAAAGGTTAACGTGGCTTATCAAAGAATGTATAAAGGTAAATTTTTTAATAGGCTCAAAAGGGTACTAGAAAGATAAATTTATATGAGGTGAGACATTTTAAGCACAAACGAGTCAAAGATGGCCTTCGATCATGTCCTTAAAAGATGGTAATTATGTCTATTTGTCTTGAGAAAAAATACAATATGTTCTAACACAATAATATGAATTTGATTGCATGCAAAGTCACAAGCCAAAGTGAAGTGTATACGATCATGTAAAATAATTCGTATTCAAAGAAAACTCCGAGTTTATGTATTCACTCATCAATGACGGGAAATTAGCTCTAAAGTTTATCAGGTTTAGTCTCCACTAAGAACCTAAGATTCAACGTTCAAAACAATTCATCGATTTCTAAGTCTTAGCTTGGTATAAGTGTAAAAAATTAATATCTAAGCATGAATTTCAGAGTCATCCACAAAATATCACATTAAGCTTCATCATCCTAGATACAAGTAGTTAAAATATGACATCGATATTCTCAAAATTAAATTCTCATGCATCATCAACTAAAGTTTGAAAACAATCGTAAAATAATGTGTGATGGCTCCAAATCAAAAATTTTTATTATTTAATTAATTTTTTTTTTTTAATATATCTACTGTCGATTAATCGACTCGAAGAAGTCGATTGATCGATAGCGGATGGTCGATTAATCGACCTTCATTGTCGATCAATCGAGACAAAGTGATTTTTTTTTTTTTTCATATAAAAAATAAGTGACGCAAGATAGATAACCATACCCCCAAACCGAAAGATGACAATGTCCTCATTGATTGAAATAGGTATTGCACCCCCAAACCTGTTGAAAAATACCTCAACACGAAGATAAGGTACAGAGAATATGTGCATCAAATTGGAACATGACCAAAAATTTATTGGAGGTAATGTGGCTACACTACTTAGGGAATTAAAAACAACCTAAACGAAACTAAAAACTAATATTCTAGAACTAAACATACGAAATAGAGAAATCCTAAATCCTAAATCCTAACTAAAACATGAATCCAACTCCTTTAACCATTGTTAGGTAGGCCCATCCACCTTGGTTCACTTAAATCGATGTTCTTTGGCACAGGGAACAATTTCTCCCAGAGTTCAAGCAGAAATTGAGGAGTCACGTCCGATGGTATGGATGGAGGTGTTGAGGCGATGGTAGGAGATGGAGATGGTGGTGGTGGTGGAGGAATCACATCAATCATCTCGATATCAGTAGTGATGCACGGTGTAGGAGATTTGGAACGATTTACCTTCTTTCTAGATGGTTCACCCGAGGAAGGAATGATCATCGGATCGAGGTCAATAATTTCAACAGTGTTAAGCTCAAAAGGGACCGTTCGATTAGTGCGGCGCTCTCGCTTTTTAGCAGTCTCCTCCATCTTTGATAACCGTGTTCTGGTGAGATAGATTCGTCGGGCCATAAGAAGGTTATGCAAGATGTGATGGAAAGTGAGCCTAAGGGTGAATATAAAGAGAAAATTGATAGAGTGGTAGTAGGAGAAGGAGTTGAAAGAGGTGTCTCGCAAAAAAGAAATAATGAAAAGTGTGTGTAGTACGCTTGAGGGATCCCATAGACGAACGAAAAGTGGAAGAAAATAAAGTCCCAATAGGAGTCGATTCCGAAAAGTGGGGTTGATTAATTGACTTTGGGGGGTCGATGCATCGACCCCATAAATTATGTATTCTCCGAAAAGGTGGCGGTCGATTAATCGACTGTATGTGGGCAAAGAGGTGAAATTTCTTTGATTTTCAATTTTTTATTTTTTTATTTTTTATTTTTTATAATAATATCGTTCACCTCTACTCTTCTAAATGCAACATGAAATCCATAAAAATATAGGCAATCCTAAACAGATTAGAAGCACACTTTCGTATTGATAAACACAGAGATTATAAGGACACTTCTGATTTGACTCTCAAAATAAACAACCTAAACTAAAGAAAGAAAAACAAAACAAAATGGAAAATCCTAATCCTAATCCTAAACCGAAACTAAACAAACTAATCATCCCCCTCCTCTTGGCCCTGGCGGGTGATCGGTGCCGTAATATGATTATATTTCGCACCCTAATTCCTATATTTAGCTGTCCGATGAAAGCATTTGATGGTTGTTATGAGGTCTTAATGATTACAGGTACTTCTGACCGTGGGATCGTTAAAGAGCATAAAAGAAGATAATTAAAGGTTGCACAGGGGCAATGGACTAAAAGTCAAAAGAAGCACAGAAGTCGTGAAGTAACTCAACATCCACCAAGAGAGTGAAAAATCTACCCTTAGATATCAATCAATTGAGGACTAAGGGTCAATCGATTGACAGGAGAAGACAGCTTTGTCTCCACTTATTTCGATTCAAAAGTCAATCAATTGAGATTTAATTCTCAATCGATTGAGGCTATTAGGGATAGGGTTTGCTCGGCCCTATAAAAAGGAAGCTATGACTTTTGTAAAGGGATCTTAATCAATTTTTTATTATTATTGTGGGGAGACTATCTTCTCTTCTTGGAGGGTTCTTCTTTCTCTCAGTAGATTGTATTAGGGTTTTAATTCTCTTTCATAGTTTTTGAGAGCATAGATTGTACTAGGAACAAAAGCATTGTAAGGAGAATTTTGTGATAAATAAAAGAGCTTTATTAAAATGATGTCTTCAAATCTACAACGGGCTTGTACACCGAGGATGAGCGGCTAAATTTATTTGCTCAAGGAGGAGGTGAACTAGAGATAAGTAACTGTTCTGTTATTGTTTCTACAATTTCATGGTATTGTCATTAAATCATTCTGTTATAAGTGTGTGCTTGGTTGAATATTATCGAGTCTTCTTTTACAGTCGTTGATCTTAGTTATCAACGACCGTAAAAGAAGTACTCCATCTAGATCTGTTCCTACAGGCCGATCTAGGCTGCAGAATGATTGATTTATCATTGTCGTGACTTAGAATTTTGAGATATGCTATCCTTTTTATATGATTCATACCACAATGATAGGCTGAATTATAGTTTTTAGATAGGGTATGCCGGATCAATAGTCGCGTTTCTCTTGATTCATTTATTTTCCTATTAAATGATGGTGTTTTGATTTTAAATGAAATTGTGAGATGGAATAGTAGAAAAGTTACAAATCAATGGTTAGCTAACTCCTTGATCAATTCATAAACTGTCATTTTTTTCTTCTTTATCAAAATTTGTTCTGGCCTAGATTGATTGCCTTCCTTTTATTGCACAGGGGCAATGGACTAAAATTCAAAAGAAGCATAGAAGTCGTGAAGTAACTCAACATCCACCAAGAGAGTGAAGAATCTACCCTTAGATATCAATCGATTGAGGACTAAGTGTCAATCGATTGACAGGAGAAGACAGCTTTGTCTCCACTTATTTCGATTCAAAAGTCAATCGATTGAGATTTAATTCTCAATCGATTGAGGCTATTAGGGATAGGGTTTGCTCGGCCCTATAAAAAGGAAGCTACGACTTTTGTAAAGGGATCTTAATCAATTTTTTATTATTATTGTGGGGAGAGTATCTTCTCTTCTTGGAGGGTTTTTCTTTCTCTCAGTAGATTGTATTAGGGTTTTAATTTTCTTTCATAGTTTTTGAGAGCATAGATTGTACTTAGGAACGAAAGCATTTTAAGGAAAGTTTTGTGATAAATAAAAGAGCTTTATTAAAATGATGTCTTCGGATCTACAACGGGCTTGTACACCGAGGATGAGCAGCTAAATTTATTTGCTCAAGGAGGAGGCGAACCAGAGATAAGTAACTGTTCTGTTATTGTTTCTACAATTTCATGGTAGAATATTATCGATTCTTCGTTTACAGTCGTTGATCTGGTTATCAATGACCGTAAAAGAAGCACTCCATCTAGATCTGTTCCTGCAGGCCGATCTAGGCTGCAGAATGATTGATTTATCATTATCGTGACTTAAAATTTTGAGATATACTATCCTTTTTACATGATTCATACCGTAATGATAGGCTGAATCATAGTTTTTAGATAGTGTATGTCAGATCAATAGTCGCGTTTCTCTCGATTCATTTATTTTCGTATTAAATGATGGTGTTTTGATTTTAAATGAAATTATGAGATGGAATAGTAGAAAAGTTACAAATCAATGGTTAGCTAACTCCTTGATCAATTCATAAACTGTCATTTTTTTCTTCTTTATCAAAATTTGTTCTGGCCTAGATTGATTGCCTTCCTTTTATTGCATTGAGAATCGTGTGGTACTTGTGTGGTAAATTGAATTTCTCCCTTGATACTTCCTTGGGTGTTTTAAAATCTCTGAAAGGATTAGATAAATTTCACCTTTCCCTGTGGGTTCGACACCCCTATTCTTACCATGTTACGATGGATCTTGTGCACTTGCAAGGGTTAAACTTAAAATTGATCAAGTTTTTGGCGCCGCTGTCGGGGAAATCGGCCAAATTTTGAGTAATTCGAAAAGAGATTTGTTAAAATTATTCGACAGTTAATCGATTGAGATGTTTTCCTCAATCAATCGACTGTGTTCTGTGGTTGTGAGTGCTGATTTGTCAATCGATTGAGTCGAAAGCTTCAATCGATCGACTGTTTTGAGGCTTAATTCTTAAAATTCCAACAAGTAAAAATCTGAATTTTTAATTTCAAATTTTGAATATTAAAATTTTTGATTTTTGAAATTTGAATGATGAAAATTTTGAGATTGTTGAAATTTTAAATATGGAGCTTGAAAGTTGAATTTTGATTTTTGAAATTTGCAATTTGGAGTTTGAAATTTAAATTTTAAAATTTGAATTTTGATTTTCATGTGTGAATTTTGATTTTGAAATTTAAAAATTGGCATTTTGGATTTTTGACTTGCAAAATCTTCTTTCACTTATTTTCTTCTCTTTCGTAAGATTTTGTGGAGTTCTTTTAGGAAGTATAGATTTTTAGGATCTCTTGTTGGAAGTATAGGAGTCTTTTATTCTTTTCCTTATTTTTCTCTTTTAGGTAAGATTTCTATAAGATTTTATGGGATTGTCTTTTGGTTTTAAAATTTGAATTTTGAAATTCAAATCTTGATTTTGGTTTTCAACTTTTAATTTAAAATTTTTAATTTCAAATTTTGATTTTTGAAATTTGAATTTTTAATTTTGAAAATTGAAAATTAAATTTGAAAATCTTAATTTTCAAATTTAATTTTGATTTTTGAAATTCGAATTTAAAAAAAAAAAAATTAATTTAAATTCGAATTTTAATATTAAAAAAAAAAAAATCTTTTCTTCTAATAGTGGCTATTGTTCATCTTAGAAATTAATCGAATGAAAATTTCTGTCAATCGATTGCAGCTGGAATATTATTTACTGTGGAAATCTATAGAAGTGTATCGATCGATTGACATTTCTCTGTCAATCGATTGACTAGACCACTGCTATTTGCCTTCTAAGCTGAAAAATCTGTGCTGACTCAGTTTGACTTTTGAATATCAATCGATTGAGACAATTGCTTGAATCGATTGACTGTTAAATTCGTTGTTGGGACTTTTGTTGTGTGTATTGCTTCAATTGCTTGAATTTGAAGTTGAGGATTTATTGTGGATTCATCAATCCTTTATTGGAGTGTTGGTGTATGAGCTTTACTAGATCTCATCATCCATCTCTACAATCATTTAATCTTGAGATTGAACGATCTTGTAGAGAGGATCGCAGAATCCAAAGGAATCAGTATCATCATACTGAGACTATGGCAGATCAAAGGAACGGGAACAATCAGAACATTAATAATGGAAATAATGGGAACAATAATCATGATGAGGGCCCAAGAACATTGGAATATTATAATGATCCTGGTTTTTACGAGGATCAAGATAGTATCATGCACGCCCCCATCCCAAGGAACCATTATGAATTCAAATTCGCAATGATTCAAATATTACCGATTTACTATGGATTGTCAAACGAGAATCCACATGTTCATTTGAATGAGTTCATTGCAGTGTGTAAACTGTTTCGAGTGCATAATGTTAACGACGAGATAGCTAAGCTACGACTCTTTCCTTTCTCTTTAAGAGATAAGGTAAAAATTAGGTTCTACTCCTTAGAACCACAATCTATTTAGAGTTGGGCAGAGTTACACCATCAATTCCTTAAAAAATATTTTCCCATGACCAAAACCATTGAGTTGTATCAGAAGATCCAGTTCTTTTCCCAACAACCTACAGAAACATTTCATGAATGTTGGGAACTCTTTATGGAATTGATTAAGAGTTGTCCTAATCATCAACTTCCAAGGTGGCAACAGGTCCAAAGTTTTTATAATGGACTAATTTCAGAAAATAGACGCATGGTTGATGCATCTTGTGGAGGATCGTGTGCCACGAAGGAGGCAGATGAATTGTGGGCGTTGTTTGAAAAGTTGTATCAAACCTCAATACAAAATGCGACTCTGGGGCGAACTAATTTGGATGTGGCCGCTAAATCTCATGTGTTGACCAGAGATGGACTATTTGATGTCAATAACAACACCTCAGATCTTTCAACAAAGGTTGACATGTTGTCCAAGAAAATGAACATGCTGTTAGCTGCAACTAAGCAAGCTAAAAGTCCCAGCAACCCCACCGCTTGTTCAATCTGCGACCACCCAGGTCACATGGCTAACAATTGTCCAACTATCTTGTCATTCTTCCCTGATGAACCTACTCCTCAAGAGCAGGTGATTCTGACTCAATCGTATTAGCGACAGGGTAGGAACATATACTCAAACACCTATAATCCGGAATGGAAAAATCACCCCAACTTAGGATGGGGAGGATCAAACCAAACTGGACAGGCAAACCAGCAGTACAGATCCAACATAATGAGTGGAAAGCAGAACTTTCGTCCACAATAGAATTCTAATTTCCAGCAGAATTCTAATTTCCAGCAGAATTCTAATTTCCAACAAAATTCTTCTTATTATCATCCAAATTCTGAATACCAAAAAAATCAGAATTTTAATCAATCTCAGACCACTGCTTCGAAAGGTTCTAATTTGGAAGAAATGATTATGCGAAATATGCAAGCTTTTCAGCAGATGATGATGGACCAATTTAGCCAATTGACAAATCAATTGAGTCAACGCGAGGAAGGTAGGCTTCCTAGCCAACCCATCAACAATCCTCAAGGCTAAGCATCATCTGATGAAGGACTATCAAATAGTCAACAGTTGAAAGCTGTCACGGTGCTGAGAAGTGGGAGAGTAGTTGATAATCAGGTGGAGATGCCAGTGGAACCTCACAAGGAAGAAGAAAAAGAAGCGAGAAAAGGCAAAGGACTAGATAAAGAAAGAGAGAAAGAAGGTCCTCAAATTGTCCAACTAGTACCTGAAGGAGAACCAGAAAATGAATCCTGTTCCTATACCCCAAAGGCACCATTCCCTGAGTGCCTAACACCTCCATCTAGAATGGGGAAAGGAGCGTAAAAAATAGAAGAAATCTTCGAAACATTCAAATAAGTGAAGATAAATCTCCCATTACTTGAAACAATCAAGCAAGTCCCTGAATACGTAAAATTTTTTAAAGATCTATGCACTCGAAAAAGAAAAGCACGTACTCATGTTTCAAATAAAGTGTTCCTGACTAATCAAGTCAGTTCGATACTGCAATTGGATGCCCCACGAAAACTTAAGAACCCTGGAGTCCCAATTGTTTCATGTGTCATTGGTGGGCAACCAATTGGGAAGGCGTTACTGGATTTGGGAGCAAGTGTCAATCAGATCCCCTACTCAGTGTATGAGAAATTAGGACTGGGCGAATTAAAACCCACGACAGTTACACTGCAACTTGCTAATAGGTCAGAAAGAAGACCTAGGGGTATCATCGAGGATGTTTTTCTTAGAATAGACAAATTTTTTTTCCCAGTGGACTTTGTTGTGTTGGACATGGAACCTCAAGTTAAATCCATCAATCAAGTCCCAATCATTCTTGGACATCCGTTTCTCGTGACCGCAAATGCCTGCATCAATTGTCTAACCAGAGTCATGGATGTTTCTTTTGGAAACATGAAAGTTAGAATCAATATATTTCATGCAATAAACTATTTTCCCAATGAGGATAAGGTTGATTGTTTCTACATCGATCAGGTGGACGAAGTAGTGGATGAAGCTTTACCAATAATGCTTACCAAAGAAGAATTTGAAACTGCTTTGTCAGCCATCTATGAGGAGCCAGGATCTGCGAAGAAACAGTCAGAAGAGAAGAGGACGATTTCATCAACTGCAGATGATACGTTATGTGAAATTGAGACTACGATGGAACCGTTACCTATTGAGGTAAAAGATGAGTTGACTCTATCAATCGAGCAGCCACCAACCGTCGAATTAAAGCAACTGCCTGAGTCACTCAAGTATGCTTTTCTGGAACCTCAAGAAACACTTCCGGTAATTATCTCATCAACATTATCAAAAAAATAAGAGCATGAATTGTTAAAAGTGTTGAAAGATCATAAAAATGCCATCGGATGGACCTTAGCTGATCTTAAAGGGATTGATCCATTAGTATGTATGTACAAAATACATCTGGAAGATGATACTACACCATCGAGAGAACCACAGAGGCGACTTAATCCGAATATGAAAGAAGTCATTTTAAAGGAGATCATCAAGTTACTTGATGCTGGAATAATCTATGTGATCTCGGATAGTGAATGGGTAAGTCCAGTTCAAATTGTTCCCAAGAAGTCTGGGATAACAGTGAAAGAGAATACTAAAGGAGAATTGGTACCTAGTCGTGAAACTACGGGGTGGTGCGTGTGCATCGATTATCGAAAATTGAGCACGGCTACCAAAAAGGATCATTTTCCTCTTCCATTCATTGATCAAATTCTTGAGAAGTTAGCTGGGCAGGAGTTTTACTGTTTTCTCGATGGATATTCGGGCTACAATCAAGTGGCCGTATTTCCTGCAAATCAAGAGAAGACAACATTCACGTGTCCTTATGGTACTTTTACATATCGCAGAATGTCATTCGGCCTATGTAATGCTCCGGCCACTTTTCAACAATGTATGTTAGCCATATTTTTAGATATGATTGACAAGTTCATCGAAGTATTCATGGACGATTTCTCTGTTTTCGGGAAGATGTTTGAATCTTGTTTAAATCATCTCACACAAGTGTTGCAATGTTGTCTAGAATCCAAACTTGTTCTCAGGTAGGAGAAGATCCATTTCATGGTCCGACAAGGAATTGTGTTGGAGCATATCATTTCGAAAAAAGGGATTAAAGTTGACAAGGCAAAAGTCGACTTAATCGCTAATTTGCCTCCACCAAAAAATGTTCGTCAAATCTGATCATTTTTGGGTCTTGCTGGATTTTACTGACAATTCATCAAAGATTTTAACAAGGTGGCTAAACATTGTGTACCTTGCTTGGAAAAGATGTTCTGTTCGAATTCGATGAGGAATGCATGAAGGCATTCTTAAAATTGCATGAGTTGTTATCAAATGCGCCAATAATCCAACCACCAGATTATTCTCTACCTTTTGAACTCATGTGTGATGCATCCGACTATGCTATTGGAGCAGTTTTAGGGCAAAGGGTAAACAAATTACCTCATGTGATCTATTACGCCAGTAAGACGCTGATTGATGCCCAATTGAATTATACCACCACCGAGAAGGAATTGCTAGCTGTGGTGTATGCATTGGATAAATTCCGCTCCTATTTGCTTGGATCGAAAATAGTAGTCTTTTTATACCACTTTGCATTAAAATATCTGTTGGCAAAAAAGGACACAAAACCAAGGTTGATCCGATGGATCTTGCTCCTCCAAGAATTTAACTTCGAGATCAAAGATAAAAGAGGGTCGAAAATGTTGTAGCAGATCATTTGTCAAGAATTTTGTCTGAAGAATCATCAGTATCTGAGGATATCCGTGACACCTTTATGAATGAACAGTTAATGACAATTGATACAACAGGTACAAAAGTTCCTTGGTTTACCAACATTGTGAATTATTTGGTCACTGGCAGAATCCCTACCCAATGGGGTAAAAATGATAAAAAATCTATTTTTCTCTCAAATAAAATACTATTTTTGGGATGAACCGCAATTGTTCAAATTCTGTTCCGACCAAGTCATTAGAAGATGTGTGCCTGAAGAAGAACAATTGAGTATCATTAACTTCTGCCATGCTGGGGCCTGTGGAGGCCATTTCGAAGGACAAAAGACCGCACACAAGATTCTTCAAAGCAGATTCTATTGGCCCTCCATCTTTCGAGACACTGCCAAATTTTGTAAAGAATGCTAATGATGTCAACAACTTGGAAATATTTCACGACGAAATATGATACCACTGAACCCGATTCTGATTGTTGAAATTTTCGATGTTTGGGGGATAGACTTTATGGGTCCTTTTCCCCCATTGTTTAGGTATTCATATATTCTAGTAGTTGTTGACTATGTTTTCAAATGGATAGAAGCTGTGGCAACCCGCTCGAATGACCACAAGGTCGTGGTCAAATTCTTGAAAGAAAATGTCTTTAACAGATTCAGAATTCCAAGAGCAATCATTAGTAATGGCGGTTCAGACTTCTGCAACAACCATTTTGCCACTTTAATGAAGAAATACGGTGTTACCCACAAGGTGGCAACGCCGTATCACCCGCAAACTAGTGGTCAAGTGGAAGTGTCGAATCGGGAAATCAAAAGAGTTTTAGAGAAGACGGTACGACCGGACAGAAGAGATTGGTCGAATCGGCTATTTGATGCTCTTTGGGCATATCGTACTGCATTCAAAACACCGATCAGAATGTCACCATTTAGGATTGTCTATGGGAAGGCATGTCATCTTTCAGTTGAATTGGAGCATAAGGCATTCTGGGCCATAAAAAGATTTAATTTCGATGTGAAAAAGGCAGGGTCCAATCGACGCCTACAACTGAACGAATTAGAAGAACTACGCTACGATGCGTATGAGAATTCGAAGATGTATAAGAAAAGATATAAAAAGTTACACGATCAGTCAATTTTGCGGAAAGAGTTTCACTTTGGGTAAAAAGTTTGGTTGTTCAATTCCAGACTTAAGCTTCATCCGGGGAAATTAAAATTGCGGTGGGAAGGACCATTTTAGGTTGCCTCCACTACCGTGGATGGTGCGATTGAAATTAGAAGCCTTACGGACAATCGAATTCTCAAAGTCAATGGGCAACGACTCAAACCAATGATCGAGCCAATGACCCAGATGAGGATTGAGGCAACATACCTCAGTGACCCGAGAAATTGAACGATAAAGTGGTCGAGTTGTCAACACATAAACTCAGCGCTTCCTGGGAGGCAACCTAGTGTATTTTATGTTGGTTATATTTTATTTTCATTATGTTTTTAATTAAAAAAGAGTCCTCAATCGATTGATTTGAAAAAGTCTAATGATTGACCAGTTATAATGCTCAATCAATTGAGAATCACCATTCTCAATCGATTGAGGTGTCCATCATCATCATCATCTCATTCTTTGGTATGGTCATGTCAGTCGGATTACATTCCTATCAATCGATTGAGATCCCAATTTCAATCGATTGACATCACCTCGACTTGATGACTAGTTGTCAGCAATCAGAACGTCAATCAATACATCTTGTCGATTACAGCGAACTTTTGAGGCACATCATTGTCAATCAATTGAGAACAACCTCTCAATCGATCGACTTGATTGCCTATTTACTCCGCCAGTTCCCAAGGCACCTAACGGTGCAACTTTTCGCAAAAAGATTATTGTCAATCGATTGACATTACCATATCAATCGATCGACATTAATAGTGCATGAGTGGATTATACCACATCGCGTCCGCGTTCCGATTGCCCTTTGAAATTCTTGCAACGTGGGGAGGCTAACCATTGTGAATCGATTGAGACTTCATCCTCAATCGATTGACATTCAGATTATATAATGGGGACACCTGTGGTCCCCTTCGTCCCAAATCCCCTCCAATCCGAGTTATGCATCTCTTTACTCTCATCGTACGTGAGCGAAATGGCGGCGCCTGGCCCACCGATATACCGACCACCTCATCCCGCCAACACTCCTATGCTCATTCCTGACGATGAGTACGTGAATCGTCAGTTTCAAACAGAGAATTTCTTCGATCTAGCCAAATATCGTCGCATTGTAGAGGCCACCCGTTCGATTGAATTTATCGAGGCTCTGTGTTGGCAGATTTCTAAGTGTGCTTGCTTTATTGGTTGGTGGTAAAAGTAATTTAATAATCAAAGAAAGAGTAAAACAGGGGATGGAATCAGCACAACTAAGAAATCCTAGACCTGCAAGATACAGGGTCCATTGTGGCAAGTTTTGATAAGTAAGAGTTTGTCCTACAGGGAAAGGTGATCTACAGCTCCAAGGGAGCCATCTCTAGTAGTCCCTCCAGATCTGACTACAGATCTGGCAGTCCTAAAAAGGAGGAGAGTTTAAGGTCACTTATTTTAGGTATTCTAAGGTAACCTAATGTCTAAACTACAGAAAGGGTTGAGAGGATGGATGGAGTGTGGAAAATAAATATAAAAGGGTGAGAAGTATGTTATTGAGTCTAGATCAGAGGATCTTTGTAACTCAGATTCAGATATGATGTTATAGAAATCCTGTCCAATGGCTACGTTATCACCACTGAGGAGAAAGGATCCAACCCATCTCTCTGCCATGATTCAATCCCTTAAGGTTATAACCTGTCCACTCAAATGGTCACAGACTATCCCATAGGGGAACCACAATCCAGGGATGGGTCAAAACAAGTTAATCATTGTAGGCACTATTTCATCTAGGCTATCAGCTTAAGAATCCATAGGGAACCTCAACCTCTAAAGCTCCATGTGTGGGGCTAAGGCTGTATAGGACCATGATAGCCCAGACACATAGAACCCACAAGAGATTGAGTACAACCTTTGATCTAGCTGTCCATTGCTTGAGTGAGGCTACAATGGTCCAGTCACAAGCCTACAATCTCTATAACCAGATCAGATCTAACATCTGATAGCGAATCTATACAAATATAGGGGAGTCTGCCTCTGTACAATCTCCCACCAGGCTTCTACAAGCTCAGGTGTAAAGAAGAAAGATCCATCTTGGATCGGTGGATTAGAATCACCCTAAGGCTATAACCTGTCCACTTGAATGGTCACAGACTATCCCAGAGGCTATCCTCCTCATGGAGCCCAAGACAAAACAAGAATATCGCTGCCACCACCATGGTCACAAGGCTACCAGCTCAAGCTCCCACGGGGATTTCAGATCTAGTGGGTCCTGTGGTGGGGCTAAGGCTGTATAGGACCATGATAGCCCAGACACAGGTTACTTGGATCTAAGTGGCCCTTAGAATCAGTCCTCCATTGTTGTGAATCACAGTCAAAGCAATGGCGGATCACAAGGCAGCAGCCTTGCACAGAGCATCTCACATTCAAACACAAATCCTATAGAGTACAAATCTTATTACAAAACTTCCATTGATCTAGTTCAAAAAGCATACAAAGACATAGCCAGCAAGTGCTGGACTATGGAGAGAAGGAAAAAGAAAAGAAAACTACTTACAGCTACCAAAAGAAAAGAAAAACGATCTCAGATCAAGTCTCCAAGAAATGAGATGTGTTCCCAGGTATTCCAGGATGTCTAAACCTAAGTTAAGTATGGGTTTATATAGCAGTGGTGTGGCGGTGCATTATGGTTAGGAAACCCTAACTTTTAACTATGCCACGTGGTCGAATAGTGATCCTTGGATGCCTTGGGGCGCGTGCACGGAGATTTAAGTGTGGGAATGCATGCCCTAATCACTGGAAATTCCCAGAAGGTCCTCTGCTGAAGAGATGGAAGTTGAAGTTCAGAGTTTCGCTAGGTAGCCATTGTTTCCCAGACTTGTCGCATGCTAGCTCTTGCTCTTCGCGAGGATGATTTGATATTGAAGCTTCAACCATCGTGAGGTTGCCTTGGTTTGCTCTTCAGGCAGTCGCGAGGTTGAGTAGACATCACAGCCTTAGATGTCGCGGGGTTGGAGTTCAAGCAGTCGCGAGGTAGCTGTTGCTCTTCTCGAGGATGATTTAAATAGCGCGAGAACTTCGCGAGCACTTCTCTTCAATGGACTTCGCGAGTTTCCTCGCGAGGCTTTAATGAGTTCTGAACTGTGTGAGGTTTCATGTCTTGATTGATCTTCGCGAGGATGGCTCCGTCTTTGCGAGGATGCTTTCTTCTTGGATGGTGCGAGAACTACGCGAGGAGTTCTCTTCTGATAATTGCATCCCGCAATCACTGCACGATAACTGCTCGAGGAGTCTCCTGAAGCTCTCTCTCCTCAGCTGTTCTGAGCGAACTGCGTGAGGTTGAGAGAGGTCTGCTTTGAACTGCGCGAGGCTCATTCCAGGTCTAGATTTAGAGTCCACCCTTCTAAGGGACTTCTGGTGCCAAAACAGGCTCCTTAGCAGGATTCCTGGCCTTATTTCACTGCTAATTATTACCTACATAAAACACTTAACAAGAACTTATTAGATGGCTAAGGGTCTAATCAAAGGTTAAGTTAAGGGGTGAAAAGTGGTACTTTTCAGGTCTTAACACTCTGTACTTAGAAATGTTGCTCGCTCCTCCTATCGATGTTTCGCTCCGTATTCTAAGACTATTTTATCAGAACATGGAATGGGTGTCCGCTCTAGTGTCGCCAACGGGATTACCCTTCATCCGCCTCGAGATCGACAATTGGAGATATAACTTGCATGCTGCCGATCTCGCATGGGCTTTCAATTTATACATGGTTCGCCCATTGAACCACCACATCAATCTCGCCGTTGATCTCAGCCAGGACCTTATGATCAACGACATGTGTGGGGGACGTCATGGGTCCAGTTTGGCCACTAAAAGAGCCGTCCTACCAATGGACATCCTGTTTTGGGACATCATTATGTCAAACAATTTGCTACCGCATGGCACGAAGAGCGAGAGGATGAAAAATAGGGTGTTAGCACTGTATGCGGCGCACACAAATACTTGGTTTGATGTGTCGGGTTTGATGCTTGAAGAGATGTATCGATGTCACAGCGACATCATGATCACCACCGCACCAAAGAAGCGAGAAGCCATTCTTTTACATTTCCCGCACTATGTAATACATCTTTTAGACCAAGTTGGGTGCCTGATTTATGATGATGAAGAGATGGGTGATATGCAATTTTATCACTACGGCACAAACGTTTGGGATAAGAGCATCAAAGCTATACTTCGTGTGACGCCACCACCTATTGACGTTGATGATGTACCTCCTCCTCGACCAAATCCCGCACAATGCCAACGCAGAGGCACTAGAAGGCCTCGTCCTGAAGAGGTCACCGATTTTAACGCCGAGGCAGCAGTCGCTCGCTTCGAGGCATGGATGGATGGGTTGAGTACCACTATGGGAGGTCTTGATCGACGTTCACGATTTCAGACTTCACTTCTCATGCGAATGGCCCGGGAATCATTCCCAGGGCATGCCGACGGATTCATCGCAAGAGCGAGAGCGAGAGCGGTGATGGATGAGGAGGGAGACCCTGAAGATGATGATGATGATGATGATGATCAGTGATTGTTTGTTTGTGTTTGTGTCTGTTTAGTGTTTATGTTGTTGTTGTCTTAGTTTGTTTGATGTGATTTTCATTTTGTCTTTAGGTAGGGTTAATCGTAGTGTGTTTTCTAGTGAAGATGGATCATGTGGGTGTAATCAAATCAATGAAATCAATGAAATCGGAATGTTTTTAGTGTGTTAATTTCTATTCGTTCTCGGATTGGTACATAAGTGCATCAGTCAATCGATTGAGATTACACTCTCAATCGATTGAGCCCTTCAATTGATTAATTCCCGAAAAGCAACTCCATTTAGTCAATCGATGGAGAAACAACTCCCAATCGATTGATTCCTGCATGGGCAGAACTGTCTCATCTGTCAGAAACAGAAGATTTCTTCAATAAATACTGATATGAAAAAGGAACGTTTGAACCGTGCACGCAAAGGCACCCTTGGCATCTAGTGTCAATCGATTGACACTAAAATGTCAATCGATCGACACTAGTATACTTCCGGAAAAATACATCGTCCAATCCGAAAATAGAAAGGGTTGAGTCCACTTGGAGTGCGTATTTAGAAGGTTCTTAGAGTCTTTAGAGTCCGTATTTTAGAAAGTCTTCTCTATTTAAACCACTTTTAGGGTAGTCCCTTCTATCATCTTAGTCCTCATAGTATTTCCTTCTCCCCAAGATTTCGCTATGGCTTCCATCAAGTATCGTACTCGCTCGGCTGTTAAGAAATTGATGGAACCAGCTAGGAAACGTCCACGCCATCACTCACCTCGATCACGGCCGAATTTATCAAATCGTGAAGTCATCGACCTCAACGTAGAATCATATCATGAAGTCAAATCGAGCTTTGAACGTTCCACCGATGCCAAAAACGATCCATCAAAGAACTTGATTCTGACCTATTTATGGGCGGAATTAAATCCGCCACCACCTCTCGTACCACCACCTTCTACCCCACCATCATCTCCGCCCCACGCACTTATTCTACCACCACGCAAAGGTGGGATCACCGAGGAGATGTGGAATTATCTGTTGCCGAAATCGAAGGAAGGAAGATCCACCATGGATGACTGAAGGATTAGGAATGTTAGTCGTAGAGTCTAGACTAGATTATTTTAATATTTTTAGGGCTTATTTTCCTTCATGTTTTAGATTAGGTTCGGTTTAGTTTTGTCTTAGGTTAGGTTATTTTATTTAAATTTTTAATAAGTGTAATAATTTGCATACGTTTAAATAAAAGTTTAGCTTTCTGTTTTTAATTTTTCTCAATTACCTTTCACTTGGTTCGATTTCTTGGTCTTCGATTGCATTTAATAGGATTGAGGGAGCTCATATATTTTCTGAACATCTAAGCCAATGAGGACCTTGGACAATTCAGGTTTTGGGGGGGTATTTCGTTCGATTCACGTGTGTAGATTATCATTATTAAAAAAAAAATTAAAAAAAATTGAAATAGTGTATCAGTTAATCGATTGAGACAAATGACTCAATCGATCGACTGATAATCATCGGACTTATGGAAAGTTTGTATCAGTCAATCGATTGAGGTAATTAATTTAATTGATTGACTGATAACCATGTAACTCATAAATTTCCAAATTATAGACTCATGTCCCTGAAGAGTTAATAATCGGATAATTTGTAAGGAAATTGCCATCGCACCATATTGATTTTATAAATGCTCATTCTATCATAAGTTGTATAATGATATTCATGATCTATGACCGGAAATTATGCACCATCACTTTGTTTTAATTCCAAAATCTGAGAATTAAGTACAAAACTGAAATCCTAAGATTCCAAAGAAAGACTAAAACCCAGCGAGCTTTGGAACTTTGTCCTCGTTCTTGATGAGTGTTGAAATAATTTCGGAGTATCTTTGAATTTCTTGCTTAATTTGTTGAAATCTCATATAGTCTATCTTTGATTTGTTGATTTCACGTGTATTATACCATTACAGTAAAAATCATTGTGTAAAAATTCAAGGCAAATAGGCATCATTACCATCATGAGAGGAGATGATCAAAGGCCATCTTTGGCTCGTTTGTGCCCAAAATATCCCACCATATAGTAATTTATCTTGTTGCACCCCCTTTGAGCCTTGATTGAAAATTTTTACCTCAAACATTCCTTGTTAAGTTATATCAACCATATCTTGCACCAATTTGGAAAACCATATCCTTCAACCTTTGAGAAATTGGAAAAGAGGGATGAGAGCAAAATGGGAAACAGAGAGTTATGGCAAAGGTACTATAAGGAATATACAGCGGAAAAACATAAAAGGGGAGAGAAAAAGAAAATTGAGTTTAGTGCAAGGAGTAGAGAAAAATATGAAAGTCGTGTTAAAAGGAAAAAGAAAAAGAAAGAGAAAAGTGTATTATGAAAAGAAAAGGGTTCTAGAAAATGCGAAAAAGAAAGTGTGAAAAATTATAAAATCAATTGTGCTTCTTTTTCTGATTTCTCAAAGAAATTTGAATCCAATTTCCCCTTTCTTTCTTAACCCTTTACCCGAGCCCCATTACAACCTTAGAAAAGACCTTTTTGATCCAATCATGAGTGGTAAATGCCTTGTGAAGAATAATTTTACAATGTCTATGGTGCTTGGTATATGCATGCCTAGGATACAAATATCTTTTCTAATGAGATTTCTCTTAAAAATTCTTTGATGCATCGTTCTACTGATAACATGTGAGATTTTTCTACTTTGGGTTGCAACTCCATCTCACATATGAGTGAAAAGTAAAACTATTCATCAGAGCGATATTATTTTGAGTGCATACTAATGGTGAGGATTGGGTCTAGACATGGAATCTAAAGATTTTTAGTTTAAACTTAGTCTCAGATAAAAGAATTTTAGCAAAGTGATAAGTGCATAAAACTCTGGGCATGAATTATGTGCATTGGAAAACAAAGGATTGAGTTGAATGAGTATTAATAGAATGAGCATGGCCGGTAGCATCTTTAAGGTTTTCACGGGCATTTAACTACTTAATGGTATGAGTACAATTCTGAAATTTATTGGTTATAAAGTTTGTAGGTATCTTCGCTGGAAACCTTCAGGAGACACTACTGCTCAACTAGGGATCACCTATGGGTTTAAAGGCTTATTACATGCACTAAATGCAATCGTGCTCTCTACGAAAGTGGCACTTAATTTTATAGGATAACATCTGCTTTGACATATTTTTCATTCTCTTTGCTTGAGGACTAGCAAAGTGTAGGTTTGGGGGTGTGATCGGTGTCGTAATATGATTATATTTCGCACCCTAATTCCTATATTTAGCTGTCCGATGAAAGCATTTGATGGTTGTTATGAGGTCTTAATGATTACAGGTACTTTTGACCGTGGGATCGTTAAAGAGCATAAAAGAAGATAATTAAAGGTTGCACAGGGGCAATGGACTAAAAGTCAAAAGAAGCACAGAAGTCGTGAAGTAACTCAACATCCACCAAGAGAGTGAAAAATCTACCCTTAGATATCAATCAATTGAGGACTAAGTGTCAATCGATTGACAGGAGAAGACAGCTTTGTCTCCACTTATTTCGATTCAAAAGTCAATCGATTGAGATTTAATTCTCAATCGATTGAGGCTATTAGGGATAGGGTTTGCTCGGCCCTATAAAAAGGAAGCTATGACTTTTGTAAAGGGATCTTAATCAATTTTTTATTATTATTGTGGGGAGACTATCTTCTCTTCTTGGAGGGTTCTTCTTTCTCTCAGTAGATTGTATTAGGGTTTTAATTCTCTTTCATAGTTTTTGAGAGCATAGATTGTACTAGGAACAAAAGCATTGTAAGGAGAATTTTATGATAAATAAAAGAGCTTTATTAAAATGATGTCTTCAAATCTACAACGGGCTTGTACACCGAGGATGAGCGGCTAAATTTATTTGCTCAAGGAGGAGGTGAACTAGAGATAAGTAACTGTTCTGTTATTGTTTCTACAATTTCATGGTATTGTCATTAAATCATTCTGTTATAAGTGTGTGCTTGGTTGAATATTATCGAGTCTTCTTTTACAGTCGTTGATCTTAGTTATCAACGACCGTAAAAGAAGTACTCCATCTAGATCTGTTCCTACAGGCCGATCTAGGCTGCAGAATGATTGATTTATCATTGTCGTGACTTAGAATTTTGAGATATGCTATCCTTTTTATATGATTCATACCACAATGATAGGCTGAATTATAGTTTTTAGATAGGGTATGCCGGATCAATAGTCGCGTTTCTCTTGATTCATTTATTTTCCTATTAAATGATGGTGTTTTGATTTTAAATGAAATTGTGAGATGGAATAGTAGAAAAGTTACAAATCAATGGTTAGCTAACTCCTTGATCAATTCATAAACTGTCATTTTTTTCTTCTTTATCAAAATTTGTTCTGGCCTAGATTGATTGACTTCCTTTTATTGCATTGAGAATCATGTGATACTTGTGTGGTAAATTGAATTTCTCCCTTGGTACTTCCTTGGGTGTTTTAAAGTCTCCGAAAGGATAAGATAAATTTCACATTTCCCTGTGGGTTCGACACCCCTATTCTTACAGTGCTACGATAGATCTTGTGCACTTGCAAGGGTTAAACTTAAAATCGATCAGCGGGCCCTTGCTCGCATTTCATCATAACTATCAGGCCACATGCGCTGCCTGATCTGATGGAGGAAGGAACGATCATAGTAGTTGCGACGCAAAATCACACTACGTTGTCGTTGTTGCTCCTCTTGTAAAGAATTAATTTGGGCTTGGAGCATACCAAGAGACACACCCTCATCGGGTGGTGGTCTTCTGGCGTAAGCAATGGCGCAAGGCAGGGAGCAATTGGGTTGCATCGGCATGAGGGCATCAGGACATTACCTGAGGACGCGTTCCATTGGGTCGCACCATAGTGATAGAATGGGAGGTCCCCAAGATCGTCATCTCGGTAGAACAGGAAACAAAGAAAATTGAGCAGTTTCATTACCAAATGAGGAAAGTACATCATGGCGGCATCACCAGTCGTAGGGTTGGTGAAATCTTCATGGCTTCGCCACATGCCATCATAAAGAATCCCGGGCACGTTGATCCAAGTATTTCGGTAGGCACCATAAAGTGCCTAAACCCGGTCACCGGTGCACTCAGAGACGTGGCCACGGGGGCAGAGGTTACTATAGACCACACTATCCTAGAACAAAATCGAGCGCGGTAACGCCGAATGCCTAGTGGCGATCCCTGAAGAAAATACGCCGTTACACATATCGGTGATCATATTGACCTGAGAACTGTCGAGCTCTTCACCCAGAGTGAAGAGCTCTGGGCGTCGACATAATTTTTAGCGGAGGCATCCACCCATTCCATGTTTTGATAGAATAACCAAACGATCCGTTCGAACACTTTGATCACAGGCGGTTTGAGAAGGAAATGGACGTTAAGAGCCACTGCATAAGCGATGGAGACGGCGCAAACTAGCATGGTCTGAAATGCCGCGAGATAGAAAAGATATTCAGAAGAAAGATCTCGGGACGCGAAATGACCACGTGGCTGCTCACATGGATGACTTGCAGGACGTTGGGAAAGCCTTTGTGGCGCGGCAGATGACGAGGCCATGATAGCACTGGCGGAATGTCGGAGACTAGCAGAGAAAAGACAAGATAAAGATCGAATGAAAAGGAAAGATAGAGTCCTTCCCTTAAGTAGACACAAAGGCATCCTTTCTGGACGGTCGCACCGCATATAGTCGATTAATCGACTTCAGTGGGAAAAGGCGTGGCTTTAACTGCACCGCATGGAAACACGCAACGGCATCGAATGAAAAGACACAACGTCTGAAATTGGAAAAGTCGATTAATCGACACTCGAAGTCGATGCATCGACTCTTATCGAGGCAGTGAAAAGACAAAAAATGCATGCACATAATTTAAGTCGATTAAGCGACTTCAATAAAAACTGATAGAATCTAAAAAGGCAGCATGATTTTCAACGCTGATTAGTCGATGCATCCACTCTGGAAGTTGATTAATCGACTTGCATAAAAGTCAGCCAACAATAAATGCAGACTGCCTTGGAAAAGGGCCATTCATTAGTACAATCGATCAATCGACTTGAAGAGGTCGATTAATCGAGGGCAAGGGTCGATTAATCGACAATGGAGGTCGATTAATCAAGAAAAGTAATATATATAGTTTTTTTTTTTTAGACGAAATATCAAAAAGAAATTACATAAAATTGGGTTGCCTCCCAATGAGCGCTAGTTTAACGTCGATAGCTCAACCATGTGAATTGCTCAGTCAGGGTGAGCCATTGGATCACTCAAAGAAAGAGTGTCAGAGAATGCAATTGCATCCTCTAGGAACAGTTTTAATCTTTGACCATTAACTCGAAAAACATTCCCGTGTCTCGGGTTGATGACATCAACTGCCCCATTGGAGAGATTTTGAATGGACCACTCCAATGGGTTTTTAGTTTCTCTGGAAATAGGTGAAGTCAAGAATTGTATAGTAGAACCTATTGACCAACAACGAAAGATTTACGTAGAATGGATTGATCGTGAACCTATTTCATACTATCCTTGAAAGATTTAGCACAGTCATATGCGTCAGTACGAATTTCTTCCAATTCATTAATTTGCAAATTCCTCTGGTTACCAGATTTCAGGCGATCAAAATTCAATGACTTGATGGCCCAAAATGCTCGATGTTCCAGTTCAACCGGGAGGTGACAACCTTTACCAAAGACCAACCGATAAGGCGACATGCCAATCAGAGTTTTAAACGCAGTTCGATAGGCCCACAGAGCGTCATTCAGTTTTAGCGACAAGTCTTTATGGTTCGGATGGATTGTCTTCTCAAAAATTTGCTTAAGTTCCCGATTAGATACTTCAACTTGGCCACTTGTTTGAGGATGGTATGGTGTAGCAACTTTGTGTGTGACACCATATTTCTTCATTAATTGGGTGAACACTTTATTGCAAAAGTGCTTTCCGCCATCGCTGATTATCTCCTTTGGAATATCAAAATGTGAAAACACTTGATCCTTTAGGAATTTGATTACTACTTTGTGATCATTTGTTTTACACGCCACAGCTTCAACCCATTTTGAGACATAATCAACCCCGACAAGGATGAACGTATTTCCAAAAGAATTTGGGAAAGGACCTATAAAATCGATCCCCCACACATTAAACAATTCAACTTCTAAAATTGGATTGAGCAGCATCATGTTGTGCTTTGAGATTTTGCCCAACATTTGACAATTGTGACAAGATTTATAATGTTGATGACAATTTTAAAATATCGTTGGCCAGTAAAAACTACTTTGGAGGATCTTTGCTGCAGTCTTCTTGGAACTAAAGTGACCTCCATAAGCTAATTCATGATAGAACGAGATGATCCATGGTTGCTCAGATTTAGGAATACATCGTCGTATGATTTGATCGGGACAGTATTTGAATAAATACGGATCTTCGAAAAAGTAGTGTTTCACCCGAGCTAAGAAAATGGATTTCTCATTCTTAGACCATTGGTGAGGTAATTGCTCAGTGACTAGGTAATTGACAAGATCCGCATACCAAGGTGGGCGGCCAATCCTAAACAACTATTCATCCAGGAAGTGCTCCATGATCTGAAGAGGATCGTCAGATTTCTCAATAATAATTCGTGACAAGTGATCTGCCACCACATTTTCTGAGCCTTTCTTGTCTTTTATTTCCAAATCGAACTCTTGCAACAACAAGATCCATCTGATTAAGCATGCTTTAGCATCTTTCTTAGTGAATAGATAACGCAGAGCAATGTGATATATAAATACTATGACTTTACACCCTAATAAATAGGATCGAAATTTATCCAACGTGAAAACTACTGCCAAAAGTTCCTTTTCGATGGTCGAGTAGTTCAACTGGGCATCGTTCAGGGTGTGACTCGTATAGTAGATTACATGTAGTAATTTTTCTATTCGTTGTCCCAGAACAACTCCAATTGCATAATCAGAGGCGTCGCACATGATTTCGAATGGGAAGCCCCAGTTCAGAGATTGAATTATCGGGGCTTTTATCAATTCAGCCTTAATGGTTTCAAAGGCTTGCAAACATTTATCGTCGAAGAGGAGTGGGACATCCTTTAAAAGTGACATTTTTAGCCTTATCGACCTCGATACCCTGGACGATATGATGTGTCCCAAAACAATGCCATCTTTATCCATAAAGTGACATTTTTCCCTGTTAAGAACAAGGTTCTTCTCTTGACATCGTGCAAGCACTAACGACAAATAATTCAAACAGTCGGCAAAACTATTTCCATGGATCGAGAAGTCGTCCATGAAAACTTCGATGAATCGTTCGACCATATCCGAAAAAACACTCGGCATACATCTTTGGAATGTAGCTGGTGCATTACAAAGCCCAAATGACATTCGTCAATAGGAGAAAGTACCAAAAGGGCATGTGAATGTGGTTTTCTCTTGCTCCTCAGGTGCAATGGCTATTTGGTTATAACTAGAATAGCCATTGAAGAAGCAATAGTAATCATGCCTGGCCAGTCTTTCTAACATCTGATCGATAAACGGAAGTGGAAAGTGATATTTCCTCATCATCAAATTTAACTTCCGATAATTGATACACACTCTCCAACCTGTTTGAATTTCTGTAGGAATTAGTTCGTTGTTCTCATTCTTCACCACTGTGACTCCCGACTTCTTAGGGACACTTGTGTGGGGCTAACTCATTTACTGTCAGAGATGGGGTATATGATTCCAGCATCTAAAAGTTTTATTACCTCATTTTAGATCACGTCATGCATTATAGGGTTCAGTATCCTCTGTGGTTCCCTAAAAGGCTTGGCATTATCTTCCAAATGGATCCGGTGCATACACACCGTCAGACTAATGCCTTTGATATCTTTTATCGACCATCCGATGATACTTTTATGATCTTTGAGCACATTCATGAGTTGGCCTTCCTGATTCGCATCCAATTTTGATGAGATTATGACGGGTTGAGTTTCATTCTCCCCTAGGTAGGCATAGTTAAGATTTACGAAAGAGGTTTAAGTTCTAAGGACAGTTTCTCCTCCTCTTTCGGCTTTTCCTTGATTAATTCAATTTGATCTCTAAAATCTATTTTCTTTTCTTCTCCCAAAAGCAGTGTGGAGTCCAACATGTGATTCACTTCTTGGATCAACTGATCCACATCAAAATTTTCTCCAAAATGCGCAAGACAAGCTGCTAAAGGGTCTTCAATTTCGGATGCATGAAATATTTCTTCCACGATTTCATCGATTATGCAGGCTTGTGCATGTTCATCATCCTCCATGGGTTGCTTGGCAATATTAAAGATGTTGAGTTCCACTGTCATATTCTCGAATGACAGATTCATGATCCCATTTCGACAATTGATCAGCGCATTGGAGGTTGCTAGGAATGGTCTTCCTAGAATCACCGGAATGTTATTCTTCAAATTTGGTGCCGGTTTAGTGTCTAAAATAACAAAATCTACAGGAAAGTAGAAAGAATCCACCTTGATGAGGACATCTTCCACAATCTCTCGAGGGATCTTTACTGACAGATCAGCTAACTGAAGGGTCATCGCAGTGGTCTTAAGCTCTCCCAATTTGAGCTCCTTGTACACAAAGTAAGGCAACAAGTTGACACTTGCTCCTAAATCCAAAAGGGCTTGATCAATACGATTATCGCCGATGACGATTGAGATTGTAGGACAACGTGGGTCCTTGTATTTAATTGGGAATTTCGCTTGCAACACTGAACTAACCTGCTAAGCTAAGAAAGCCTTTTTCGGAATATTGGTCTTTCTTTTGATTGTGACCAATTCCTTCAAAATTTTTGCATAAGCAGGTACTTGTAGGGTGGCATCCAGGAAGGGAATATTAATTTTCAATTGCTTGAAAATCTCATTTATTCCTTTCACATCGCGATTTTTTTGTGGTGTCATCAATCTTTGTGGGTACGGTGCTTTAGGAATAAAACTTTTCTTCTGTTCACTCTCTTCTTCTGTTGTTTCTTTTGCTTATACTTTTTCCTTAATTTCTTCTTTCTCTTCAAATTTCTTCTCTCCATCAGACTTTCCCTTCTCCTCTGGCAACACTACTTTGTTATCGACCTACTTTTTAGATCTCAAAGTTGTGATCACCCAAATTTGTTGTTGATTATCATCTTGTGATGAAGTTAGTGTTTGTTCAACAACCATCTGACCCCTTGGGTTAGGGACTGGTTGGCTAGGAAACGATCCTTTTTCTCTTTCACAGAGAAATGTTGCCAATTATCCAATTTGGGTCTCTATTTTAGAGATTGAGGATGTGTGGGAATGGATAAGTTTCAACAGGTCCTCAGTAGGCGTTTGTGTAGGAGGACGTTGGGCAGTTTTACCCAGTGGATTGTTAAATCCAGGTGGTGGAAATGTTGGCATAAAATTTTGTTGTGGTTGGTTTTGATAACCTCCCATTGGTTGTAAAAACTGAAAATTCTTGTTTAATTGTCGTGGTTGCCTAACTTGATTTTGATTGTACTGAATTTGATTTGGATTATTGAACCCTTGCTGTTGAAATTGTCCTTGACCATAGTTTTGCTGCGGTCCTTGGTTGAAATTTTATTGGGGATAAAAGTCCGTCCCCTGTTTCCTGGGCTGTGTTCTTTGATTATTTTGTCTCCACGAGAAATTTGAGTGGGTTCTCTAACTATTTGGGTTATTCTCATTGAAAATGTTTCCTTGATTCCGCCCATAGTTATTCACAACATTTAGCTGTTCAGATGTGTCTTCATGATAGTTCTGCATTGAAGGACAGTAATCTGCTATATGCATTGGGCTTGCACAGACTGAACATGGCTCGGGTTATGTATTTATCATATGCACATTCTTCTTTAATTTTAATTCCTCCACTTGTTGAGTAAGGAAATCAATTTTAGTCATTAGATCCGGAGAATCCTTTTCGACCTATAGTCCTCCCTTCTTGGTTGAACTTTCAGCTTGATCACGAGCTTTGACTGGTTGTTCCCGAGTCTTTATGAAATCCCAGTGCTGGGAATCCTCGGCCAGCTTTTCTAGGAAAGCATAGGATTTAGTTTCCTTGAGGCTCAGGAATCCTCTGCCATTCATTGACTCTACTAGTTGTCTATTAGGTTAACTTAGTCCATTATAGAAACACTGGATCAATCTCCACTTTGAGTATCCATGGTGTGGACATTTTAGTAGGAGATCCATGAATCTATCCCCAAGCTTTATATAATCTCTCATCTTCCTCTTGCGTGAAATCTGTGATTTCACGTCTGAGGACATTCGTCTTCGCCATGGGGAAGAGCTTTGATAGAAACTTTTTGACCATCTGATCCCAGGTAGTTATGGATCCCGATGGTAGAGAATTTAACCAGGCTTTTGCTTTATCCTTTATAGAGAAAGGAAACAAGCGTAGCCTAACAGATTCTTCGCTGAAGTTTTGGTATACAGATGAGCAGACTTCGACGAAGTCTTTAACGTGCTGGTATGGATCTTCTCTCTTCATGCCATGAAAGATTGGAAGGATTTGGATGACATTTGTACGGATTTCAAACCGGCCGCCAGGTGTGGCAGGGTATACAATGCATGATGGAGTATTTGTAGTGATTGGAGAAAACAGTTCTCTCAATGTTGGTTCTTCCTCTTGTCCTTGTTCGATTTGTCCATTCATACTGTCAGTCATATTGACTTAGTGGATGATTCACTTAAAAATTTTTACCTTGATCTAGCGTCCTTACGATTTGACCAGCAAGCATGTTCGATCTCAGAATTTAAAGGCTCTAAAGTTCTTTCTTTAGAAGACCTAGTGTGTATGCAAATGACGCACAGAGTGGAGGTTTCAGGAAAGAAAACCTCAAGAGAGATATTTTTTTGTTTTTTTTTTTAATCTCGATTGATCGAGTAAGAATCTCGATCAATCGAGATAGAAGTCAATTAATCGAGTGGTAGACTCGATTAATCGACAAAGAATAGAGAATTTTTTTTTATTATTTATTATTTATTATTTATTATTATTATTATTATTTTGACAGAGATACTATTTTAATCCCCAAAAATTCCTAAAATTAACTGTCTATTTCCTAAAAATTTAGATTTTCTTGATTTAATCCCTGGTAATGATGCCAAAAACTTGATGTGATTTTTAATTGTGATGTTTTACTCGCAAGCGCACGAATCAGATTATAGACAGTGGGTGCAGAGTACGAGATCGTTCCTACGAGGACTATTTTAGAAGATCTAAAAAGATGAAACAATAACTCAAGAAATCTACCAAGATTTAACAGTACCCTACCAATATTGTGATTTAGGCGGTTTTGTGAGATGATAATTACTGACTACAAAATAAAGCCTAATTGATAATTCAAAAATATAGATAAAGATACTAAACCCTCCCATCTTTGGTCTGTTCTTCCATAATATAAATCTAAGGATTAAACTATGAGATATACCTTGAAAAACATCGTTTATAGAAGATAAATGGTCAAAACCCGGATAGGTTCCACATGGCGTCTCTGCAATCAAAACTTAATTTCAGAGATGATTTTCATATATAGATCTGGGATCAAGGGCATGACTCGGCACACTTGATCTCAGATTACAAATAAAAATCATCCTGAAAGTGGGTAAAAATTCTAACAAGAATACCACCATAGATCTGAGATCAAGGGCATGACTCGGCACACTTGATTTCAGATTAGGGAGTAAATAAGATAAAATTACCATTACAGATCCAAGATCCAGGGCATGACTCGACACACTCGATCCCAGATCGTAATCGTAAGTAGATCTACACGATAAAAACCAAAAGACCATATAACAATGATTGGGATAAAATTACCGTCACAGATCTGAGATCCAGGGCATGACTCGGCACACTCGATCCCAGTTAGTAGCGGAGATTTCATCCGTTCATGATAGCATAACAACCATAAAATAAAATCTTAAAGTTTAATCCTAGATCTATACTATTAGAAGTACATCCCTCGGATGGGAATCATTAGATCCCCATCCCTGAGAAATTAGCCACACATGTTGTGTAATACCTCGAAAAATCATGTTAAATAGTGACCTCGGGATCCGTGCCCGATTGGTCACAGGTTTGACCAATTAGGAGTCCAATGGTTAGCATAGAGTGTGATGAATGGATGAGATGTAATAGTTGACTGACTGCGTGGTGTGTGATGTGAATATGAAGTCGCATACACCTATCGCGGTGTATGTGCTCAACACACAAGTGAGGAAAGAGATAAAAGGGTTTAATAACCCTAAAATCTGTATTTGGTTGTTGAGAGAGGAGTAAAGAAGAGAGAGAGAGGAGTAAAGAGGTTGAGCAAGAGTTATTGTGAGTGATTGGAAGGGAGATTCTAGCATTGAAGAGACCGATTCGACGCGGAGAATCCGTTCAAGCTAAAGCTGGAACCCTAGCCTTTCCAACCATTGATTTGAAATCAATTTGAGATTTATTGAAGGTAAGATTTTGTAGTTTAAAATGCATGGATTAAGGGGTTAAATTGTAGTTAGAATTGGTGTAAAATGCGGGATAAGAGCTTGGAGAAATGGAGGAAAAACTAAGGAAAGAGATTGAGAAGAACAGCCAAAAGGGGGCTGAATCTGGCAATTTCGATTAATCGAAATTGGGTTTCGATTAATCGAAATTGGCCAAGAAGTTGAAAAGTCACAGGACCCCGATCTCGATTAATCGAATTCAGTTTCGATTAATCGACCTTGGATCTCGATTAATCGATTTGAGAATCGATTAATCGACTGGGAGCTTACACTGAACTCCAGTGAAGAAAAGAAATGGGCTTGATGAAGTCGACTAATCGAAATGAAGATTCGATTAATCGATTTGTAATTTCGATTAATCGATTTGGGATCGATTAATCGATTTTGGAAACTCGATTACTCGAATTGAGAATCGACTTGATAGAGCAGAGAATTTCGATTAATCGAATTGGGTTTCGATTAATCGAATGGAAATCTCGATTAATCGATTTGAGAATCGATTAATCGATATTGACTTTCGATTAATCAATTTTGGAAATCGATTAATCAACTGGGCCAGTTTATGTTGACTTTTGAGTTTGACTTTGAGATTCTTGGGGGGTCTTGGACCTCCTTTATTGCATCCTTAGTGATGTGTTTCACATGTTATGTGGTACCATAGGTGGTACGTGTGAGCAAGTGCACAAGGAGCCACGTGGGACCTTGATGCGTTGATCAAACGAAGACTTGAGGTAGGGAACTCCTTGAACATGTATCTTATTTTATAAGAGCATGTATGTAGTGATATAGATTTGAAATTCCAAATGTTTTATTGCTTAAAGAGTTGGGAAAAGTGTGTGTGTGTGATATAAATAAAAGTAATCATAATGAGCCATCCCCAGGGGATGAAGAAGTAAAGAGATTAGAGCATCAGGTGTGATACAAGTGAATGGATACATCCCAGGGATGTATCCACGATTGAATCATGTTTAATGGGGCCTAACTGATATAAGATAGCACATTTACACGGTGAATAACTATATGTAAGGCACCAATGTTTTTGTTATTTGAGGTTTGATAGGGTACCCCACCGACGTGATGGGATATCCACGACTGACATGGCAGGATATCCGTGACCGATACGGCGGCGAAACCGTAGGCCAGTGCGGAGGATTATCCGTACATAGTAAGCACACCCCAGGGGTGTTGATTTGAGACAAGTGAAACCCCGCCACCAATCCCCAGGGGAAAGGGGCTTGGGTACTATTTGTATTCCCAGGGAATATGTTAAAAGTGTCTATATAGATGACGATGATGGGTATCTCATCGGGGCTCGATGCTATATTGCTCGGGGATTACTTAAGTTGAAAGTTTGAGTTTTGCTTTAGGCCTTTTCAGCATCATTCATTAATAAATAAAAGACATGAGTAAACTACCAGTAAAATGTAATGCTTTTTAACTGTTTTCATCATAAATTGCATAGACACATCATGCATGGCATATCATGGAATATATGTGAGTAATAATTTATATGCTCAACTGTGTTTTGTTTCCTATTGAGCTAGGATGTAGCTCACCCTATAGACTATACGTCGCAGGTCCACTACTAGCAGCTGCCGAGGCTTCAGGAGACGCTGACCCCGGTGAGTCGGACCTTGCGGCCGGTGAAGAGTTGGAGCCACCTCCTGAGGACTTCTTCTAGAGGACTCCGTTGTGCCACTTTGAGGGTTTTTGGGGAGATTTTGTACGGCTTGGTATGTCAAGCCTTGTTTGATTAAACAATGTACATGTATAAATTGAGATTATTCTTTTGGGGCGAACCATCCGTGATGATTTCCTATCATCGATGGTTCGGATCGGTTCTCCATTCATGCAGAGGCATGAGGGTAGAATTGTCTTTTGAGAAATGCTTTTATATAGATTTAAATTCCGCAGCTTCATTTACTATTTCATTTTTGCTTGATATGCCAATGTTCCGTGCTTAGCAAAGGGGCACGGTCAAGATGATCGTGCTGATGGCACGGGTTTCGGGGTACCAAAATCTGGGCTGTCACAGTTGGTATCAGAGCCTTTTTCTTTAGCAATTCTGACAATTGTTCTTTTGGTCAGAACATAGGGGCCTCTGCTAACGAAACTTTAGTTTCAAATGCAGCCGCAAATGTCATCTAGAGGAAGAGGCCGACCAAGGGGAGGCCAACAGAGGAGTCTACGTAGTGGAGATGATTACATCTCTCCTACTAATAGAGTGCCTTTAGGTGGTACTGAGGCCCAGGGGGCAGTAGTAGTAGACAGCATGATGAAGAGGATCGAGATCGTCAGGATCAAGATCTAAGAGAACAAGAGAGAGTGAGAGAATGACAGGAAGATAGAGAGGAGCGACAAAGGATGATGCACACTATGGAGACTATGGCAGTTGCCATGGCACAACAAGCCGCATCCTTTACAGCTCATGCATCAAGAGAACAGCAGCCACCTACACCACCTGTAGGACCTGCGCTGCCTGTGTCCTCATCCTTTACAGAGTTTAGGAGGATGAGACCTCCTTCATTTTCTGGGCAGGTAGACACCATGGCCGCTGAGAACTGGCTTATGGAGATGGAGAAAGTCTTTAGCGTGCTGACATGCACGGAAGATAAGAGTGTGAGATGGGCAGCTTATATGTTGGATGGGGAGGTTGGGCCTTGGTGGAAGTCCGTGATACGGACTCGGGCTCAGGAGACCCCAGAGTTGCCTTGGACTTGGGAAGAGTTTGTTGAGGAGTTCAACAAATAATATTTTTCGAAAGTCGTGAGGAACCAGCTTGAGATACAATTTCTACAGTTAGTGCTAGGGAGAATGACAGTGAGAGAGTATGGGGTGGAGTTTCTACGACTTGCCCGTTTTGCTCCGGATTACGTCGCTATCGATGTGATGAAATCCAAGAGGTTTCAGCAAGGTTTGAAGCCTGAGGTTAGGGGAGGCGTAGCTCCATTTCAGTTAAGGACCTATGAAGAGGTCATGAGCAAGGCGTTGGTTGTAGAAGAAGAGAATACGAATAGATATAGACAGAGGGAGCAGCAGAGAGGAGGAAATGAACAGGGAAGGACGGGGACCTATGAACCGGTGAACAAAAAGCCGAGGTTCATGGCCCAAAATCAGAGACCACAGTTTCAAGGAGGTTTCGGAAGGCCGGCGCAACAACAACACCAACAGAGGTTTCCACTACTTGCGTCGGGGAGACCTTTACGCTATGAGAGCCCTGCCATGTCTACTGGCGCTACTATCACACAGGGTTCTCGTACTGTTTCTTCCGCACCTCGGGATACTTGCGCAAAGTGTGGCAAGCCTCATAGAACAGCGGATTGCAGAGCGGGAACTAGGGGTTGTTTCCGACATGGCAAGGTGGGCCACTTGATCAAGGATTGCCCCGCGACGGATAAAAGAAAGACGGTTTCAGTTGCAGCACCACGACCCATTCAAGCAAGGAAACCGATCATTCAGGGGAGAGCTTATGCTGTCACTGCTCATGAAGCAGGAAACGTGCATGACGTCATCCAAGGTGAGACTCTTTTAAATTAAAGAAATTTCCATTTCATTAAAATTTCAGATAGAGAAAGTGCATGCATTAGGATTTGTATATATTCTTTTTCACAATACTAAATTTATATGTGAATTAGGGGTGTAAATTGATGTGTAAATTATTGTATGTATGTATGTATACTATAGGTACTTTAACTATATATGAAAAATGATGCTTTGTTGGATATGACGCTAGAGTGTTGATAGACCCAGGGTCTACCCACTCATTCGTCACTCCACATTTCGCCAAGAGGATGAAGATTGTTCCAGAGGCGTTGGACTTCGTCCTATCTGTGTCTATTCCGACTGGAGAGTTAGTAGACACGGAGTTAGCTTGCAAATCCATCATTGTAGCAGTTCGAGACCTAGAGGTGCATGAATTGGAAGCAAAGTTGATATTGTTAGACATGCAAGGGTTTGATGTGATCCTTGGCATGGACTAGTTGGCGCAGCACTGTGCAACCGTCGATTGCAAGAACAAGGTAGTCATTTTCAGACCCAACACAAGAAGATCATTTCGGTTTCAAGGAGTGAGGTCGTCATACGTACGATCTCGTGAAGGGCCGAGAAAATGATCAGAAAGGGTTGCAGTGGATACTTGGATTTCTTAAAGGAGGACAAGGAAGAAAAGAATGTCATTTCTGAGATAGCAGTTGTGCGAGACTTCGCCGACATGTTTCCGGAAGAATTGCCTGGATTACCTCTAGAAAGAGAAGTAGAATTCGCCATCGACTTAGCACCAGGAACGGAGCCTATTTCAAAAGCGCCATATCGAATGGCTCCTGCTGAGTTAAAGGAGTTAAAGGAACAACTACAAGAGCTTATGGACAAGGGGTTTGTTAGACCGAGCGTGTCTCCATGGGGAGCATCGGTCTTGTTTGTCAAGAAGAAAGATGAGTCAATGCGGTTATGCATTGACTATCGACAATTAAACAAACTCACTGTGAAGAACCGCTACCCTTTGCCTAGAATTGACGATTTGTTCGATCAACTGCAAGGAGCAAGGTATTTTTCCAAGATCGATCTGAGATCTGGATACCATCAGTTGCAAGTCAAGGCAGAAGACATCCAGAAGACAGCTTTCAGGACACGGTATGGACACTATGAATTCCTCGTGATGTTGTTTGGGTTGACGAATGCTCCGGCGTCGTTTATGGATCTGATGAACCGAGTGTTTAAACCACACTTGGACTCCTGCGTCGTAGTGTTCGTTGATGATATATTGATATACTCCAAATCCAAGACGGAACATGAAGAACATTTGAGGATTGCTCTACAGACGCTACGTGAACACCAATTGTATGCCAAACTCAGCAAATGTGAGTTTTGGTTGGAAGAGGTTAGCTTTTTGGGACATGTCGTCTCAAAGCATGGTGTCACTGTAGATCTAGCAAAGATAGAAGCAGTGATTAAATGGGAGCAACCAAAGACAGTGACTGATATCCGAAGTCTTCTGGGCTTAGCAGGCTATTATCGACGTTTCGTCGAGGGGTTTTCAAAGATATCGGGACCTCACAAAGCTGACACGAAAGGATTCAAGATTTGAGTGGAGTGAGGCATGCTAGAAGAGTTTTCAAGAACTCAAGACGAGACTCACTTCGGCTCCAGTGCTGGCTATTCCTTCAGGCAGTGGAGGATACGCCGTGTACAATGATGCGTCATATAATGGTTTAGGTTGTGTGCTCAACCAACACAAGAAGGTGATAGCTTACGGATCAAGACAGCTAAAAGAACACGGGAAAAATTATCCGACTCATGACTTGGAACTAGCAGCAGTCATTTTTGCGCTGAAGATTTGGAGACATTACTTGTATGGTGAGACTTTTAAAATTTTCACCGATCATAAGAGCCTCCGATACCTGTTTACACAGAAAGAGCTCAACATGAGACAGCGCAGATGGATGGAATTCCTCAAGGATTACGATTGCTCCATACAGTACCATCCAGGCAAGGCGAATGTAGTAGCCGATGCATTGAGTCGGAAGGGTTCAGCTCAGTTAGCTTGTTTGATTTTGGGTATGCACCGATAGAAATTATTGGAAGACCTGGCACTCTACGATGCGAACATTGAGTTAAAAGCTACCGGATCCTTTCTGGCTAACATATCGGTAAAGCCAGTGATATTTGAGCATATCCACGATCTACAGATGAAAGATCCGGCATAAACAAAGATTCATCAAGACGTGAGTGAAGGCATCAGGTCGGACTTCTCAGTTAAAGAAGATGGTTCTTTATTGTTTAAGGGCCGTCTATGCATTCTGGACAATGCCGATCTAAGACGAACAATTCTTGATGAAGCCCATAAGTCAAATTATGCTATCCACCCTGGTAGCACCAAAATGTACCAAGACTTAAAAAATAACTACTGGTGGAGAGGACTGAAGCAAGACGTGGCCGAATACGTGTCACGGTGTTTGACTTGTCAGCAAGTGAAGATTGATCATAGACATCCTGCTGGACTATTGCAGCCTTTACCAATCCCAGAATGGAAGTGGGAATCGATCTCGATGGATTTTATTGTTGGATTGCCCCGTACTGCTAAGAGACACAATGCCATTTGGGTCGTCGTAGACCGATTGACCAAATCAGCGCACTTTTTGCCGTACAATACTATGTATACGGCAGGAAGACTGACAGACTTATACATGAAGGAGATCGTAAGGTTACATGGGATTCCAAGCAGCATAGCTTCAGATCGTGATCCACTATATACGTCCAAGTTTTGGAAGAAATTTCAAGAAGGAATGGGAACACGACTAGACTTTAGTTCAGCTTTCCATCCTCAAACTGATGGGCAGACAGAGCGAGTGAACCAAGTAATAGAAGACATGCTCAGAGCGTGCATGCTTGATATGCAAGGATACTGGGATGAGTATCTACCGTTGCTCGAATTCGCATACAACAACAGTTTCCAAACGAGCATTGGCATGGCACCGTATGAAGCTCTGTATGGACGACGATGCAAATCACCCCTCAATTGGGAAGAAACAGGTGAGAAATTTATTTTAGGGCCAAAACTACTTGAAGACAGCGCCACCGTCGTCTGAATAATCAGAGAAAGACTGAAGTCAGCACAGAGTAAACAGAAAAGTTACGCCGACATGAAGCGGACTAGTGTCGACTATAAAGTGGGTGAGCACGTGTTTGTGAAAGTGTCACCTATGAAAGGCGTAATGAGATTTGGCAAGAGAGGGAAGTTAAGCCCACGTTATGTTGGACCATTTGAAATTTTGGGACGCGTAGGTGAAGTTGCGTATCGCATTGGCTTACCACCGCTGTTTGATCGGGTACATAACATTTTCCACATATCGATGCTCAGAAAGTATGTGAATGATCCATCTCATGTGTTAGGGAAACAACCTAGGGAGATGTGTGAGGACATGAGCATGATAGAGGAACCAGTGGAAATATTGGATCGAAAGGAATAAGTACTGCGCACTAAAGTGATTCTCTTAGTGCTTGTTCGGTGGAACAATCATCCAAAGGAAGAGGCTACTTGGGAACGAGAGGCCGATGTGAAAGAACAATATCCAGCCTTATTTCCAACGACGTGAGAATCCAATGTAAACCACAAGCATGTTTGTGGAATCTCCACAATACTTGTAATTCAATGGAAGTTTTGATCAAAGTATGATTAAAGGAACAAATTTTTATATGCACATGACCATGAGGATGTGTTTTTATGGAACTATGAGCCACTTGATCTCATAAACTATCAAAAGAAATCAAAGAACCAAAGAACTTGAAAATCTGCCGAAATTGGGTAAAACCGATTAATCGAATTTCAAATCGATTAATCGATTTGGAATTTCGATTAATCGATTTTGTTCGATTAGTCGACTAGCAGATGCCAGTGACTGGAAATTTGGATAAGAGTTAGGATAGACACAGAATACAATTTCGATTGATCGATTTATAATTTCGATTAATCGATTTGGGATCGATTAATCGATTTTGGGAATTCGATTAATCGAATTGAGAATTCGATTAATCGAATTACATGTTCGATTAATCGAACATACTGGGAATGTTAGAAGAAATTAGGAATGAATTAATGAAAATTCGATTAATCGAGGAGGTTTCGATTAATCGATTTGCTTAAAGGAACCATGAAAATTCTAAGACAGAGAAACGATTTCGATTAATCGAACCATAGTTCGACTAATCGAATAACTTAAGGAATCCTGAAATTTTTGGAAGTTACTGCACGATTTCGATTAATCGAAGTGAATTTCGATTAATCGATTTTGAAATTTCGATTAATCGAAATGGATTTCGATTAATCCACTGGCTCGCGCCAGTGAGCTCTAAAACTTAAATTTTTAAACGGATACGATTTCGATTAATCGAAATGTTTTCGATTGATCGAATTTGACTTTCGATTGATCGATTTGGGAAATCGATTAATCGATTTTGCGCGGCTTAACGTAGTTTTGAATCTCGATTAATCGATTCTGAATTTCGATTAATCGAGCCGGGGCCTATATATTAAAAATTGGGGATTTCATCCCCCATTCGAATCATTTGAGCTTGGAGATTTTTGGGCGCTTCATCTTCTTCTTCTTCTCCAACCATCTGGTGCCCTAAGGTTTGCATCTCCGTGGTTTTCGGCTCGTATTCAAATCATAACGCCTCCAAAACCCACGGTAAACCCTAATTTTGTACTTTTCCTTCAATTTGAGCTAGCTAAACCCTAGATTTTTGCTATTTTCTAAAAAATGCCGCCCAAAACCTGGTTGTCTTCGAAGAAGGCAACCTCTAAGCTACCGGTTCGACGTAAGAATGCCGCACCACCACCACCTACCCCATCGCCGATGAGGACTCCATCACCGTCGGCATCGGAGACCACCTCCGGTTCGATGAGCGCATCTTCGCGCGAGTCTTCCCGCTAGTCCACCCCCATGCCCCCACCACCCACTAATGTGGTGCAACCAAATGAATGGTGGGCCGCAAAGACCTTTGAGGTCGAGGACCTCATCGACCCTACCCTTTTCACAAATCCCGATGTACCGGGCGAGACCCAATGGGCTCGTAATTACCTTAACAATGCCGGTCTCGGCAACCTTCTCAAACCAATCCGGGGTTCCTACTACCCTAGATTGGTGAGATTATTTTACCAAGGGCTTGTGGATGACCCGACGGACGATGTGATCAAGACCACCATCGAGGGTCGAGACTACACGATCACACGTCGCCACGTCCACGAGGTGCTTGAGTGCTACCTCGACTTTACCCCTGAGACCACCCTATTCCCACCCTTTGAGGAGGACCCCCACTTTGAGGAGGTCATGACCCGCATGACCAACGGCAAAAAGGGGTCGGGATCCTCCATAAAGAGGGTTGACCTTCCCCACTATATGTGGATGCTTGACTCGGTGATCAAGTGCAACCTCTACCCTATGCGCCATGATACCGAGCGCGTGGAGCGAGTGCAACACGCACTCTACGCGGCCTTCTGTGGCCGGTGGTTCGACGCCACCATGGTCATCCTTGAGGGGATGAGGTATATTAAGGGCAAACTGATGAAGGGCAACCTCCGGCCCAAGGAGAAGATGCCCTATGCTCGCCTCATCTCGAGCATGTTGGAGTGCTACTCCAACGATCCCTCCTACACCATCTCACCTCACGAGGAGGGCTACTGAGGCGTGAAGACGCGTTCTCCAAGTCTTCATGGACCATGCTTCTAACTGCTCAGCGGACCCTACCGGCTCTGGGTCCCGCTCCAGCAGCATCACACCGCCACCACCCCACCACTCTGGCCGGGACCCACCCGTGGGTGGGCACACCAACCGAGCCTTGGTGAGAGGGCCACCTCTCACCTGCTGCAGCCTCCGACACCGACTCACTCCGCGCCGCTACACCCACCTCATCATACCGCGTGCGCCCCATCCAGTCCTACCATTGGCGGCGTGTTGGCTCGCATGGAGGCCAACAGCGGATGAACCGAGGAGGATGGACTTCTTGATGTTCCACACCTCCGCTACATCTACCCGGACTACCACCACTACCTCGCTCGGGAGGAGGAGTGGGCGCGGACGGACCGCCTTCCTGAGGTCCCGTCTTCCATCCCACCACAGCCCTCTGCGGCTCCTTCCACATCTACCCCGCTCCGCCGCAGAGCGCGCAGCCACAGCCACCGCTACCTCCGCCTACTCAGCCCGGCCACGATCGCCACCACCCGTCAGGCTCTAGCAGACCCACCGGCCCCAGTGCCGTCACCTCGGATGGAGCACTGCTCGACCAGACACTGGCAAGGGTGCACTGAGTCTTGTATTTATTTTGTTTGAGTCATGATTGTATACATGTAGATTTTGTACGCCAACTTATCTGGCATTGTAAAAATTTTCAATTATAAATATAAATCAAAATTTTGGTGTAAACTCTTCAATTTCGTAACATTTTAATTCTACGCTAGTATTCGTAATTACCTGGATGCGTCTGAGTCAATTGGACCGCCTCACCTGAGAGTGTGGGGGGGGGAGAGACCCCGACCGACGCACTTTGGGTTATTTTCGAGGACGAAAATTCCCAAGGTGGGGAGGATATAATACCCCAAAAAATCACGTTAAATAGTGACCTCAAGATCCGTGCCCGATTGGTCACAAGTTTGATCAATTAGGAGTCCAATGGTTAGCATAGAGTGTGATGAATGAATGAGATGTAATAGTTGACTGACTGCGTGGTGTGTGATGTGAATATAAAGTCGCATACACCTATCGCGGTGTATGTGCTCAACACACAAGTGAGGAAAGAGATAAAAGGGTTTAATAACCCTAAAATCTGTATTTTGGTTGTTGAGAGAGGAGTAAAGAAGAGAGAGAGAGGAGTAAAGAGGTTGAGCAAGAGTTATTGTGAGTGATTGGAAGGGAGATTCTCGCATTAAAGAGACCGATTCGACGCGGAGAATCCGTTCAAGCTAAAGCTGGAACCCTAGCCTTTCCAACCATTGATTTGAAATCAATTTGAGATTTATTGAAGGTAAGATTTTGTAGTTTAAAATGCATGGATTAAGGGGTTAAATTGTAGTTAGAATTGGTGTAAAATGTGGGATAAGAGCTTGGAGAAATGGAGGAAAAACTAAGGAAAGAGATTGAGAAGAACAGCCAAAAGGGGGCTGAATCTGGCAATTTCGATTAATCGAAATTGGGTTTTGATTAATCAAAATTGGCCAAGAAGTTGAAAAGTCACAGGACCCCGATCTCGATTAATCGAATTCAGTTTCGATTAATCGACCTTGGATCTCGATTAATCGATTTGAGAATCGATTAATCGACTGGGAGCCTACAGTGGACTCCAGTGAAGAAAAGAAATGGGCTTGATGAAATCAACTAATCGAAATGAAGATTCGATTAATCGATTTATAATTTCGATTAATCGATTTGGGATTGATTAATCGATTTTGGAAACTCGATTACTTGAATTGAGAATCGACTTGATAGAGCAGAGAATTTCGATTAATCGAATTGGGTTTTGATTAATCGAATGGAAATCTCGATTAATCGATTAATCGATATTGACTTTCGATTAATCGATTTTGGAAATCGATTAATCAACTGGGCCAGTTTATGTTAACTTCTGAGTTAGACTTTGAGATTCTTGGGGGGTCTTGGACCTCCTTTATTGCATCATTAGTGATGTGTTTCACATGTTATGTGGTACCATAGGTGGTACGTGTGAGCAAGTGCACAAGGAGCCACGTGGGACCTTAATGCGTTGATCAAACAAAGACTTGAGGTAGGGAACTCCTTGAACATGTACCTTATTTTACAAGAGCATGTATGTAGTGATATAGATTTGAAATTCCAAATGTTTTATTGCTTAAAGAGTTGGGAAAAGTGTGTGTGTGTGATATAAATAAAAGTAATCATAATGAGCCATCCCCAGGGGATGAAGAAGTAAAGAGATTAGAGCATCAGGTGTGATACAAGTGAATGGATACATCCCAGGGATGTATCCACGATTGAATCATGTTTGATAGGGCCTAATTGATATAAGATAGAACATTTACACGGTGAATAACTATATCTAAGGTACCGATATTTTTATTATTTGAAGTTTGATAGGGTACCCCACCGACGTGGTAGGATATCTGTGACCGATACGACGGCGAAACCGTAGGCCAGTGCGGAGGCTTATCCGTACACAATAAGCTCACCCTAGGGGTGTTGATTTGAGACAAGTGAAACCCCGCCACCAATCTCCAGGGGAAAGGGGCTTGGGTACTATTTGTATTCCCAGGGAATACGTTAAAAGTGTCTATATAGATGACGATGATGAGTATCTCATCGGGGCTCGATGCTATATTGCTCGGGGATTACTTGAGTTGAAAGTTTAAGTTTTACTTTAGGCCTTTTCAGCATCATTCATGAATAAATAAAAGACATGAGTAAACTAGCAGCAAAATGTAATGCTTTTTAACTATTTTCATCAGAAATTGCATAGACACATCATGCATGGCATATCATGGAATATATGTGAGTAATAATTTATATGTTCAACTGTGTTTTGTTCCCTATTGAGCTAGGATGTAGCTCACCCTACTACTAGCAAATGCCGAGGCTTCAGGAGATGCAATTCGGTGGCCTGACTCATGTAGGTGAAGAGTTGGAGCCACCTCCTGAGGACTTCTTCTAGAGGACTCCGTTGTGCCACTTTGAGGGTTTTTGGGGAGATTTTATACGGCTTGGTATGCCAAGCCTTGTTTGATTAAACAATGTACATGTATAAATTGAGATTATTCTTTTGGGGCGAACCATCTGTGATGATTTGCTATCATCGATGGTTCGGATCGGTTCTCCATTCATGCAGAGGCATGAGGGTAGAAATGTCTTTTGAGAAATGCTTTTATATAGATTTAAATTCTGCAGCTTCATTTACTATTTCATTTTTGCTTGATATGCCAATGTTCCGTGCTTAGCAAAGGGGCACGGTCAAGATGTTCGTGCTGATGGCACGGGTTTCGAGGTGCCAAAATCTGGGCTGTCACATGTTGTAATTGAATGACATAAAAAAGTAATAAATGAAAAATAACATTGATCTAATTAATTAAAAATACCTCAACCTTCAATAGAAATTATTTGATCCAAGCTTAATCCATGAGTGTAATAATCTTTAGAAACGAAGTTTAAAATGCTCTCTACTAATCTCTGAATTTAAACTAGGAATTGATTGAAGAAAAAATAATATTCTCTCAAGAAAGGAATGCTAAAAAGGTAAAAGGAACAAAGCTTAAAAAATAAAATCTCTATCTCTGCGTGTATCTACGTCTATGAAAAAAATAAAAACTCTAATCTCGCTCTCCCTCTCGAATTATTGGTTTGGCTTTAAATACTCTCCAAGTAACGTAGCTTTCCTGGCTCTAAAAGTCAGGGTCGATTAATTGACCTTATAGGGTCGATGCATCGACCCCCCTAAAAATCTGCACTACGGAGTCACTTCCGTCTCAAACTCTATTCTGTACCTCGATTAATCAAGTGCCACGATGCATCGACCTCCTATAATTTTGCAACCAAAATGGTGCTTTTTGTGTCAGACTCAATCACTTTCCTCGATTAATCGAGTGTAAGGTCGATGCATCGACCTTCCCAGATTTTCGTGAACTCCAACCCAACTTTGTATCAGATACTTCCTCGGTATTTCAGCCATAACTTTCTATTTCGAACTCGGATTGACATGATTCTTATGGCATAAGAAAGATGACAGAAAGCTCTACAACTTTTGTGTTTTAGCAATTTCATGAATCGGAAGTCTTGAAGGTCCAAATTGAGCTGCAAGTTGCACTAAGTTCTCGATGACCCAAGGTTGCAGTGTTTTGATATTATTTTAAGAATATTTGGGCTATTTTATGCACTTGGATTATATTTACCTGAAACACTTCAAATATAGTAATTATCATTAGATAGCCTTCATCAGACAGCTAAATGTAAGTATTTAGGGGTAAAATATCATCATATTTCACTACTTATCAGTGGATGACAACTATTTCCCTCTCAAATTTGAATTTAAATTCAAATTGATTAATTTCCTAAAATCAATCGATTTATTTCAAATTCAAATGATTCAGCCAAAATTCAGATTTTGAATTCAATCGATTGAATCTTGGAATTCAATCGATTAACCTATTTATGAAAGGTTTTTAGTCCGAGCCCTATATAAATAAAACAATGTTTAGGGCTTTGGGAGCCTCTGGAACCTCTTTTGGTCCTCTTTTGGGAGCCTCTTTTGATCCTCTTTGGGGGCCTGGCCTCTTTTTGGCTAATTTTCTTAGTATTTTTCTTAGGTTTTCTCCTTAGTTTTTTAGTTTGTAGTTTAGCTTTTGATAAGTAGTTTGTGATTAGAAACCAAAGCTTTACAAGGTTTCGGATCTTTTCCTAAAAGATTCGAGCATTTGATAATCAAAGAGCGTTTTTATGATTGTTTCATATTTGTACCTTGCGTGTGGATCGGAGATGAACGGCTAAAATCACTCATTCAAGGAGGAAGCGAGCCCTAGATAAGTAGTTAATTTATTTCATTTCAATCATGTCTTTTTACAAATATTGAATCGTATGGCTAATAGTTTGTGCTTATTGATACATCTTTGAATACTCATTTATAGCCGTCGAACTTAGTTATCGACGATAATAGAAGGGTTATTCCACCTAGATCTGGTCTTATAAACTGATATAGGATGTCATATGATTGATTATTAATGTTGTGGCTTCGCATTTGAGATACGTTATACCTTTCGCATGATTCATGTCGTGATTGGATGCGCCATAGTGTTGAAATGGGGTCCGGATCAATAATCATATTCTTTTCGAATCATTTTGCTTGTAGTAAAATGAGGATTAATATTTATATTCCTTATCATAATTATTGAATCGTACGACTTTCAGTTTGAACATATTTTGTTATTATCGAATACTCGTTTATAGCCGTTGATTGTATGATTGGCGACAATAAACGAGTTATTCTACCTTGATCTAATCTTGTAGACTAATTTAGGATGTTATGTGGTCGGATCTTAATGTTGTGGTTTCACACGTGAGATACGTTATGCCTTTTGCATGATTCATGCCATGATTGGATGCGTCATAGTGTTGGGATAGGGTATGTCGGATCAATAATCATATTCTTTTCGATTCATTTTAGATGTAGTAAAAGGATGATAAATAATTTGACATTTAAATGTGTGATTGATTGTTGGCAGAAAAATTACAAATCTTGGGTTAGCAGACTCCTTAATCATTTTTTCATCGTTGTTTGGTTATTCATTGTTTTCCTTATTTAAACTTTGTTTAGATTTCATTACTCGCATTTTGTGTAGTTCATAGTCTTCCTCATAGATAAATCTCACCTTTGGTACTTCCTTAGGTTCACTTTACACTCTTTAAAATTAATGAAATAACGTGCTTCCATGTGAGTTTTACACCCTTGATTTTACCATTCTTCAATAGATCTTGTGCACTTGTAAGGGTACATTTCAAAACCATACACTATGAGGCTTTGGGATGGTAAGATTTCAAGTATTGACATAAATTATTCCTAGGTCGACAATGGCCATATTTGAGTTTATTTATAGAGATAAATGCAATTTACTGTTCCTTCTTAGTGTTGGGTACCATGCCTTATCCATTGCACTTGATGTTTTTTTATTTTTAAAATTTTGTTTGATTGGTTTGCAAATTTATATGCTATTGGAACGATAAATAAGCATTTTGTAGTTGTTGACCTCTTGTGATATGTTGGGAGTTTAGTTCTGGTCTGGTTCACGTAGTAGATGACTCAATAATTTAAGCAAAGCACCCCTTTGAAGGGAATCTCTTTTCATTACCGTATCTTCAAGGTAGATTGCTTGGGGGTTTCAACATTTTATTCATATGCCACAAGACGTTAGCTCAGTTCAAGTTCTTCCTTTTAGTATATCACCTCTCCAATTTATCACTTAGGATTATTATTGTCCTGCTTTGCAATCATATAACTATGTAGGCAGTTTGAGATTACAAAAACTCTCACCTTTTTGTTTATAAATTTAGAGAGTGAAAAAAATCAGGGTATATGGATGTATTTATTATGTATCCTGGGAAGTTATTTTGATGATGATATATGGAATACTGTGGAGGAATATATTTATATGTTCTTAAGAATTGGATGACAGAATGGACAACACCGAGTAACTGTTTGATATTTTACTTGGTTCACATAATGTTCATTTGCTTCAGCAAACCATTAGATCAATTCTTTCTTGGTGTTAGGATGCAAATAGTTTAAAATTTGAATGATGGATTGATCAAACGGTTTTCACCATAACTAAATTCTAGTGCTTGAACCCTATCTCGTATTTACTGGTTATGATTCGAATCTTTTTGTTAGGTGAGAAGCTATCAACGACCAACATGCTTCATTATCCATTACTTGTTATCCCTTACTCAACATAGCATGGTTCAGGCTCTATCGAGACGGGTATGTATAAATATAAAGTCAATGTTGAAAATTAAGCTTTTGCAAGGTTCTTGAACTGACAAGCGCTTATTTTTTGTTGTGTAGATTGGAGGCAATACTATTCTTGCTCCAGAATCTACGGATAAAGTAAACACTTTGAGGTGCTTTTTCTTCGATTTCAATATAGTATTGTATCCATTGAAATCTATGTATGCTCTCAATAATTAGATGGTCTTATGCACCTCTCCATATCCTACCATGCCATCTGTTTGAGATTTAGGTTTGAACTTTGTGGTCTTGATGAAATTTTTTATCATTCACTATTTGTCTCATCTACTGAATTGAGAAAATGAGCAGAGAAACCATGTGGTTATTGGTCTTAAAATTTATCTTTGTGTCTTAGTTGTCTTCTTTCCATGAGATAGTTGAATAATATAATATAGCTCTGTTTATTTCTACATGCTAGCATGCGATTCATGACTAGTACCTGTAATTGTGTACTATCATTTGGTATGTTCATCCTAGATTGCAGCCATGGTGAATTCTGTCACCTGCACTTCACATGTAACAAACGTGCCCCATATTTTTTGTTCTTTTATTTCTCTTAATCCCTTTTCCCTCTTTAAGAAGACATAGTTTGGTCACCCAAATCACGAGGAAGCCATTTAGCTATGCAGAATTTTCTTTGAGGCTATAACAAGACCTCCTTGGGTTATGTCCATGTTTGCCTTTATATAGAAAATATATGGGCCTTTTATGGGAAAAGCCAAAGCACTTCTAAGTGTACATCTCTCTAGCTAGTCCTATAAGAATTGTGTTTTATTGGGTATTCTTTTCTTGTGGAGAACCATTTAAGATTTTGTATGAGGGACAATGCTGGAATTAACCTGTGAGGTTGTTTGGGAACCATTTTGTTTGGTGTATAATCAGTAGTTGTGAGTTTTGAAATAATTTCATGAGTTCTTACTAAGAAAATTAATTCAATTCTATCAACAGTTAATGGAGTAAAGAAAATTGATTCAGCCATAATTAGCGATATATTGAAAATATTCAATAATATGGTCTATCAAACAGTCTATGATTAAATTGTTGGTAGTTGCTCAGGACAAATAAACCAGATTGACTCAAAATTCACTAAGTGCAGTTTTTAAGAATAAATTACCAAGAGACTGCACATTGGTCTTGTAGACGAAGCTGTTAATAGCCTCTTAGGAGATTTTGGGGTGATGGCTTTGGGGTTTTAGGGATTCTGATGATGGAACTAGTGATTTCCTTATCAATTGAAGTGTCGCTAGGAAATTTTGAAGTGTCAACAAGTAGTTTATTATTATTTTGAAGTGTATATTTTACATTTATCTTGGCCTTCAGTTCATTTATTAAAAAAAAAAATTAGGCCTGCAGCTTGCAGCTAGAACAAGGTGGTGATGTCCATAGCTAGTTTGATGCAATAAGAATTTTGAGACAACATATACAATTTTATGGGTACATGTATTTGCAACTTTATTGTGTTGCCATCAAGTTTTTATGTGTCAAAACTTATTTTTGTGGATGGAAAATGTAAATTTTACACCTTTTTTTTTCTTCATTGAATTTGTTCCATTTTGGGCTGAACAATTGCATTCTTTTATATGTACATTTGCATTTCTAACTTTCCTGCATATTATTGGAGGTGCAACAAGTGTATTGACACTTGCGTGAAAATGGAAGAAAAACAACTCTAGAGGTATGAAAAGAAAGATTGCTTAAAATAGAGGTTCAACCCTAGCGCCTACCTCTCTCTCTATCTCTCTCTCTCTCTCTGCAAAGCATTGCTCAGAGGTTCAACCCTAGCGCCTACCTCTCTCTCTATCTCTCTCTCTCTCTGCAAAGCATCGCTCATCCCACCCTCTTGCTAAAGCCCTAAGTTTAGTTTCTCCACCCCTTCGATCGCCCCTATTGATGTTTTATGGTTTCGATGGTGTGTTAGGGTTTAGTTTTCCCTCCCTTGAGCTGCCATTTTGATTGGTTTGTTTATAGCTTCTGTGTATTGTAGAGGAGTTTGGGAGTGTGCGCTATGCTGGTGAAGCTTTCAGGTCTCCATAAGTACACTTGGTAGTAGCTTCAAAACTTTAGAGGAAATAAGGTGTTGCATCAATCCTATGGCTAGATAAGTTTTTTTATAGAATTTATCATCTCTTAGATGCATTTGGAGCGTCTGTTGATCTTTGAGTATTACCTGCTTTGATCTTGATTTTTTTAAAACTATTGGATCATGTTATTGAATGAAAACATCATTTAATGGTTTAGATTTGTTCACTTCAGTCAATATGAGGTCAAAATTTGATTCCCTCTTGATCTATTAGCTACTTCTGCTAATTTATTTAGATTTTATTTTACAAATTCATTTACAAGTCAGCAAATGTGTTACTGTAGGATTTTTTTTAGGTAAAAAACCTGGTTAATAGCTTTTTATATTAATTAACTCACATATAATTCAAATTCATAAATTGCAGTATTTTGTTGATTAATATGCTCAGAGATAGATGACAAAGGTCTCCAGAGTTTGGTTTTGTCCACTTTGGTGAACACTTTGTAATAATCGAATCACACATAATGACCATTCGTTAGATTTGTAATGTGGTTTCAGATCTAAGCTACTGAACTTCATATCTTAAGAAGTGTAAAAGATTTAGCATTTACATTTCAATGTGTTAATTGGTCTAGATACACAACAATAAATTATCTTTTGGAGCTTAAAATTTTGAATCTCCTTTCATGTAGATTAGATTTTATATCTACCTACCAACTGTATAACTAATTCTATGCTCAAGCATAATCTAAGATCGTTAAAGGAAACAAAAATCATTATGTACCTTTATATGCTAAGTAAACTGCATATATTGTTTTTGCCGCAAATCAGGCTGCACATGTGGAAATTGTCGTACATTGTTGACATATCAATACGGAGCACGATCTGTGAAATGTTTAGTTTGCAATTTTGTGTCATCCATTGGGGTCAGTATTTGCAAAAGTTAGCAATTTTCTTACTTTCAAAGATTTGGGTTTGAATCATCAAATATGGGGATTCAACTCTGTTTGATTATTTTTACGCATTTTTGTTCATTATATGGGGTTTGGTCTTGCATGTTATCACAAATTTGTGATACTCGCATGTTATCACAAATTTGGGATCATTGCAAGTTATTTTCTCCTTTTTTTGCTGTAACTCTAAATCATAAATCCAACGAAGCGTATTCTAATTCGGGATACTTGCAGGTTATTTTCTCCTTCTTTTGCTGTAAATTTGTGATGTATACATGTTTTAATGTAGCTTTGGTGATCATTGAGCTTAGGCTTTTGTCAATTTCAGGAGAGTGTCACTTATTACTCTCTGCTTATCCATAACATGGGTTAAAAAATCGTCCGATACCGATACGTATCGGTTTTGGACCTGGGCGGTACGATACATTGCCTATGTATCGTACCCCCTAAAAAATAGAGTAATTATCGTCCGAAACGGGCAATGTATCGCCCGTATCAGACGATACGGACGATACTTTGAAATTATCGGGCAATAATTTCAAATTATCGTCCGATAATTTGGTTTTTAATTTTTTGAAAAAAAAAAAAATGTTTCAGACCGATACATTCAATGTATCGCCAATACGCGATACGTATCGAACGATACATGATACATATCGAACGATACGTATCGCCCGTATCGTCCGATACGGACGATAATTTGATTTTTTTGATTTTTTGAAAAAAAAAAAATGTATTGAACCGATACATTCAATGTATCGCCGATACATTGAATGTATCGGACGATACGCGATACATATCGTCCTGAACTTCAGGACGATACGTATCGGAAATCCGATATTTTAACCCTTGATCCATAGCCTTATACAATAATAGCTTTTCAATTACGTGTGAAATCTGAATAAATTAAGGCTGCAAATTTATGGAATTCATCTGTTGCATTTTTTTAACTTCCATGATCTTTAACAAGTGCTCATGGGATTGATTATCAATCAGGTGAAAATTTTCATCATTAGTTTACTAAATTTGTCTATCTTTTATCATAGTCGAAGTAATTTCATTGGTTAAGTTGATACTGAAGCTTCCAAGAGAAGGTGCAGTGAATTTGCACAATTTGGTTTTGAGTCACCTGATCAACTTTTTGTGTTTGAGTCACCTCATCAATCTATAAATTCTAGAAAATTCAAGTTCAAGGCCCTCATCAAAGTTCATGTCGTTTGGATCTCCTCTCTATCAATCCTAGTTGGTCCCAAAATGACAGTAGTAAATCCAAAAGGTCAAAAGCTGAATGGAATGGTGCAGAATTTGATGGGATCCATGGGGATTTCTGGAACTCTACAGTGTTCACAGTGTTTTGGGCCATATGGTTGGAAAGAAATGACTGGATTTTCAGGAAAATTCGCAAACCAATTTCCATGATTATGAAAATATTCATAACCTAATAACCTATTCACTGTAGTAGAAATCATGGACCGAAAACCTGAAAACTCGACTCAAATCAACTCAGAAGTCAACTAGGTCGAGTTAATTCAAAGACTCGAATAAAACTCTACTCGGCGAAACTCAATAAGAGAAGGAATGGTATATAAAACTCTACTCGGCTAAACTCAATAAGTGAAGGAATAGTATATATATATATATATATATATATATATATATATATATATATATATATATATATATATATATATATATAAAGAAATATTTAAAGAAAAATAGTAAAAATGTACTTACAAGAAGAGAAGGAAAGATATGTTGGAAAAATAAGGCAGTTTAACACTTTCTAAAATCCTAGATTTCTAAAACCATTGCCATGACATATTTTATATATGGGAGTGGGTTATGAGCCATAGCTGCATCATACTAGAAATCTAAGACTTGATTGGAATCTAAAGTGTACATTTTGAATAAATGGAAATTGAATATCAAGCCATTTTACACTAATATAAGACTTAGATCTCGAAATTAGAAAAGACCCCCCTGCTGGAAAAATATTTGATCAGGAATTCTTGTGTCTTCTTCTAGATGAGTTAGTTTCAATTACAGGAGTAAATGGTGACAGTTTCTGAATTAAGTTTAGTGGGTTTTCTGATTCTTTTTATGGCATCATTGCTAAAGTGAATCTAGAGTATACAAATAACTACATAATTTGTAAGTTTTGAGGATTTTGTATTAATATTTTTAAAGGCTGTTAGAAGTATTGAGGATATTCAAAGATCCATTGGAGAGAGGGACACTGCTGTTAAAAAAGCTGAAGATGAAGCAACTGATCTGAAAAAGAAGGTAGAGGATCTTTCTACTAACATGGATGAATATGAAAAGGAATACCAGGTATGCTTCAATATAAATTTTCATTTTTATTGGGCATTGGTTTTACATTCAGCCAATTACTAATTGCAAGTATTACTCCTTATGGACTTCTTTGTCCTGTGATTCTTATTGATAGGGTGTGCTTGCCAGTAAAAGCAGTGGTAACGAGGAGAAATGTCTCGAAGATCAATTAGCTGATGCCAAAGCTGCAGTTGGGAATGCTGAGACAAAATTGAAACAAATGAAAACAAAAATTAGTCATTCCGAGAAGGATTTGAAAGAGAAAAAGGAGAAATTCATTTCAAAGTGTTGATCTCGAAGATCAATCAGCCGACCACCTCCTAATTCATTGTCAATGTGCGGCTCCTGTTTAGGGATCAATTTTTTCTATGTTTGGGGTGTCTTTTTGTTTTCATGCCATGATGCCCTGCTCCAGGTTTTGGTAATTGTGACAATCAGAACCAATTTTTTCTATGTTTGGGGTGTCTTTTTTCTATGTTTGAAATAAGTATAAAATGGATTAAAGTGACAACCAGTATTACATTTTGAAGTTATATATAGACTAGTTTCTAAAAACCAACATTGTTCCCAACTAGTAAAGATTCCAAAAGGCTCCAATGCTTATGTTCCTTGTGCGGGATGCATTCTAAAAGCTGCTGAACAAAGAAAGAAGGAGGGCTGAATGGGAATACCCATTTGCTGTTGCTGGCATCAATGTATCTATTATGTTGATACAGATGTTGGATTTACAATTAGGTAAAAAAGACTAGATTAGTGAAAGTTGAATTCCCTCATCTTCTTTTCTTTTCTTCAATCCTAATTTTTCAGACTAGGTAAAAATATTACCTTTTTCTAGATAATTCTCCAAGCCTAATTTGTCAGATGTTGGGGCTCAACTTACTTTGGTGCTGCTACAGGCCCAACCCCGTATTTTATGTAGTTGGTTTCAGTTTAGACTTGGAATAATAGTGATGTCAGTGAGCATGTAGCTAGGGCTGTCAATAGGGTGGGTCAGCTTGTTATCTGACCCATCCGACCTGATTTTTTAAACCCGGGGCAACAGGCACATATACTTGACCCATCAAGTTGGGTGGGCTTGAAGCATCCGACTGACCTTAAGTCAAGTTGGTTTGGGCATATATTTTGACTCATCAGGTTGGGGTTCAATCTAGGGACGGGTTGGGTCGGTTTGAGTGCCCAAAGGGTTGGCTGACCAAAATTTTTGCCCGAGCCGATCTGACCCATCCAGTTGACATCCCTAGGTGTAGCCTTGGGGCATAGTCTTTTGCAGCCCGTGAGTTTGCATCGTTTTTTTTTAAATGGAAAATATGCGTAATTTATTCTGAGATAATATTTTCGGTGCTATAAAATTGCTTACTGTTATTTGTGTAGCTAGTCGGGATTCTGAAATAATATTCTCAGTTTAATGATATTCTCCTTTTGATTTCAGGCGAAGCTTTCCGATTTCAAGCTCACCTCAAACGGATCACTAGGAGGGACACTTGGCATGAGAGGCGAAGCAAATTTAATTTTTTTCCTTTTATTTTAGAAATGGGTTATGGGGTCCATAGATTGTTAACTCTCTTTCTTTTCTTTCTCTTTTTGTTTGAATAAAAGGATTGGACATGTAGAGTTTAAAATGTTTGGCTAATTTGAAAGGTTGGATCATAGGTTGAGATGCAACCTTGTGTTTGAATAAAAGAATTGGGCATTGAATGATTTGCATTTGAGTTGAATGGATGTGTTGATATATAAGATTAATGACTTTTTTTTCTTCATATATATATGTTTTTAAGCATTAAAAAAATTGCAATAGAAAAAATATTTTAAAAAATAGTATTTAAAAAAATATTTGCATAAAAAATCATCGCGTAAAAAATAATTTAAATATATATATTTAAATTGCATAAAAAACAACTATCCAAAATGGTCATTTTTCTATGATTGTTGAGAGCAGTTGTTGTTGAAGTTCATAAACCACTATTGTGTATCGTAGTAAAAAAATCACTGTTTTGTTTATAACTGGCTATGATTGTTGAGAGCAGTTGTTGTTGAAGTTCATAAACCACTATTGTGTATCGTAGTAAAAAAATCACTGTTTTGTTTACAACTGGCTAGGGCAATGATTTTTTTTAAAAAAAAATCACTGTCAAAGACAGTCGTTTTTTGACTTTTTCACGTAATGAACTTAAAGGAGTACTTATAGTTTGTAAGAGATCAATCTCTCACTACCTTGCTCCTGCAATCTCTCAAGATTGAAATCACTCAAAGAGTGAAAAGAAAAATATCTCTCCCAATCTTTTCCAAAGAGGACCTTATAAGATATTAAAATATCTAAAAGGGGCTTAAGATAAAAGCAAAATTATAAAATGAGCCCTTTTAGATATTTTGCTAACAATATCTAGAACCTGGTCATCTTTGAGATGAGAAGAGAAATCTCTTCTCACTCTTGAGTGAATTCAATTTCTGTATTTTTTTTCTTTGTAGACAAAATCTTGGGCTCCTTGTCTCCAACCCTTTTGGGCCACACTTATCAGGCTTGATCTAAAGCCGCTTTACGCATTCAATCTTGGGCTCCACTTATCGGGCCTGACTTAAAGCCGCTTTGCATGTCTAATGTTGGGCCCCACTTATTAGGCCTGTCCAAAAGTTACTATGCGCAGCCAACCATGGGCACACATCTTAGTCCATTTTAAGGACCGCTCCATGCACGCCCGGTCACAGACAAGACGATTTGTCAAAGCTGCATCAAGAGTGAACTGTGAGCACATTTTATGATTAGCAGGGGTTGCTGGCCCCTAAATCTGTGGTCGAACCCTAAAAGGGTGGTCCGGTGGTCCCCCATTCTAAAAAGGCAGTCAAAGCCGAGTTTGACCCGACCCTAGGGCTTTGATTTCATATGGGAGTGTACGGGCCTGCACGAGTTTGATAAACTCGATCATTTTAAACACACTCGGCGCTATTATGAGCACCTATTCGCAGTAGTAGCTGTTGCCCACCTTGCATGCATGCCTTGCATGCAGTCCTAGGAAAGGTTGGCAGTGGGGTCTTCATCTATTTGACTCCTTCTTGGCATGGCCCTTTCTTTCCATCTAACTCACATACTCATCCACCAATGCTCCTTTTCCTTATAAAAAGGACCATCCTCCCTCCTCACATACTCATCCACCAATGCTCCTTTTCCTTATAAAAAGGACCATCCTCCCTCCTCACATACTCATCCACCAATGCTACTCATCCACCAATGCTCCTTTTCCTTATAAAAAGGACCATCCTCCCTCCAGTAGAGACACCTATGGAACCGTGAATGGAAATTATGCAAGAATTTAAAGAGAACTTGAAGCCCAATTAGCTCTAACTCCTCCAAGCCTTGAATTTGGAAACTAAACGGCTGGGACATCGTACAACATGGCATCCCTTAGATTTGGTGAGTTAGAATCCCATTCATTTATACCCTTAGCGAAAGACGCACGCGCTACAATGAAGACTCCTCTCTCACATTTTGAGATGGTTATCATGGCTGCTAGATGGACGCATGGAATAATACAAGGCTATTTGGACTACTAACCTTTTCATTTTTGTTATATATCTTCTTTATGAATATTATTTGTTTTAATTTCTTTTTTTATCTTCCTCATACACCTCATTTATCGTTAGCTTTTCCTTTTTATTTTTGGGACGCCAAGACTACATAGATACACATTTCCATTTTGTTCCCTTGGTTAGGAACAAAATGGTTACACATATAGTTTAATGTTATTGTTTCCATCACAACGGAAAGATGACTATGATGAAGCTAGGGTTTCACAACGCACACTTTGAATCGATCTAGGTGTGCTCACACACAATTTTGTTCCTAACCGATCGAGGGACTACTGTTATCATTCCACTCATTGGATAAATGATACACTCTGTTTGAAATACTAGATTAGGCTATTTTAAAGATCAGTCACTACTGAAAATGCAAAAAAAAAAAACAATAGCTCATGACTGTCGAGTGAGCTGTCTTAAAAAAAGCAGTAGTATTTTTCAATGACATATTTAGACCGTTGTTTATTTCATCAAAATAACGACTGTTTTCGGCTGTCGACCACAAACAACGGTTTTGAGCTGTTATTTTTTAGGTCCTTTTTTAAAAAAAAAATACTCACCAATTTTTTTTGACGACCCATTATAACTGTTGTTTTTCTCTCATACAACGACGGTCATAGATGAGAAGAAGAACAACGGTTTTCGACTGTCGTTTTTATATATATTTTTTCAAAAAAATAATAATACATTAATTTGAGAAACTGAATATATATATTTCAGAATTCCTAAGCATCACTCAAACCCAAATATATATATATATTTCAAAAAAATTGGCTTTGAAGTTGGGCAATCAGATTTCTGAGTCGACTCAACTGAGGTTTTAGAAAACTGCTAATTCCAGTACCTTTCAAGTGCCCCTTTCTAGCCCAATGGATGTATCTCTTCCATCGATGCAACACAAATGCCATATTAGCACGACACAAATCTCATACTAGCACTTAGACCAAAAAACCACCAAACTATTGTAGGCACAACAATAAAAATACGTAATAAACACTAGTAATACCACTGGTTGAGATCAAAACAAGTGTAACTCAACACCTTCCACACTTATTTCATTTTAAAAAAAATAATTTGAATACACGCACTTACATAAACACCATAAAAAAAAACTTTAGATACTAAACGAAATCTAACTATACCACTTCTGTATGAATCCTTATGGAAAATCGATGCAAAACTCTCAGAAAAACTGTAACATCCTGAAAATTTTTGAAACTATAGGTCTTGATTGGGTGCAAGTCTGTTATGAAACATATCATCGTTTGGATTTTTCAAACAGGATTGTTTTCGGTCTGTTTGAGCTCGTGTAAGATTTTTAGGACCAATTTCATACATTGTGGTAGTGTGTATCGGCTCAACACCGAATTCGACTGATGAGTGATTCGGGTGTGCAAGCCCCACACTGAACCAAAGATCATTTGTGTGGTGTAAAACAACTCGATTAGATATATGGGTTCTGCATCGGAACGAAACCAATGGATAAAGCTTACACCCAAATGGGTGTATGTGTTTTATAGGGGAACAAGTCCCTTTAGTTATAAAAGCAAGGGGCTTCCTTTGGAAGCTATACCCGGTTGCATTTGCCTTGGGGCTTTAGGTTCTAGAGAGAGAGAGGAGCTTGAGGAGATCACGCCGTGAACCGTCCGAGCGTCGAATCGGCTCCGTTGAACTTCGAGGCATTGGCCTCATGATTAGTTGTGTGCCGAGGAGAGTCATTAGATTCCGACTTTGGGGAGATTTGAGAGAACGTGAATGTGTGGATAGAACCAATCGTTGTGATCACGACATACACGATTAGGAGAGTAAAGAGTAGTACGTATTCGAGCGGAGCATCATCATAGGCTTCATTTCGATTCAAACGATGAAATTTGCTCCGAAAACTTAGCTTGGGCGTGGGCTCGTGAATCGAGGAAATCAATCCATTAAAGGTAAGAAATTATATGAAATTATGAACTAGTCATTGTGTTAGTTTAGTTTATGCATATGGGTGAAAAATTTGAAGAAAGATGATAGGATTTGAGAGAAAATGGGTTGGAGAAGTTCAAAAAAAATGACTCGATTTCAAAATCGATCGGTCGAATTTGCTCGAGCTTCTTTGTCATCCTTGTCATGTATTTTGGTCGTAACATTTTACTCCAAACTCTGATTGACACAATTCTCATGGCGTTGGAAAGAGAACAGCAAGCTCTACAACTTTTATGAAGTGAATAACTTGTTAATCAACTATTTAAAAGGTCAAAATTTAGTGAGAAGTTGGACCGAATTCTGATTTTTATACAAAATTGACTGATCAAAATTATTTCGACCAGTCGATTTAGAAAATCAACCGATCGAAAGAAGCACGATCAGTCAATTTTCAAAAAACAGTGAGTATGTAATTTGGATTTGGAGAAATCGATTGGTCAGATTTGAAAACGACCGGTCGAATTTGAAATCGACCAGTTGATTTTGTTTGAGCTTTTCGAGACTGCTTTGGTATTTTGGCCGTAACTTTCTACTCCGATCTCCAATTCCTTCTTTTTTTATGAAGTGGGAAAGAAGAATAAAACATCTACAACTTTTATGCATTGACCAACTCATGAATCAAATGTTTTGATGGTCAAACTTAATCTGAAATTTTGGCCAAATTCTAAGTTAGCATATTTTGACTGAAGTGCCGACACAACTTTGATATTTCAACCATAATGTTTTACTTCGAACTCCGATTGACGCAATTCTTACGGAGTTGGAAAGAGGACAACGGGATCTATAAAATTCAGAAACCAAATGTTTTAAAGGTTAAAATTTATGAGTAAGTTGCATCAAATTCTAAGTTGGCACGAATTTGTCTGTTTTCACCTCGTTTTGAGAGAACACTTAAATATGTCTAAGTTATTAGTGATTGGAATTAATCCTTTATGGATCATTGTGTGCTTGTGATGTAGATTAAGGGCGGAAAGCCATCGATAGGACTTTGTTTGGCTTCACACAACTTCAAGGTTAAGGTAGGAGAAATTCAACCTTTAATTCCATCATTGTCTTTGATATATAGACTCTCATGATATGATTTGAGTGCAATCAAAACATGTGATTTGACTTTGACTCTTAGGTGTTATGATATGATAAATGAGATGTGATGAGTTTGATTGTCAGTAAATTAGAAATGAACCTGCTAGAGAAGATATGTGTGTTTTGAATCTGATTTTACTGATATTAGGAAATCTTTGAATCTTTAAGATATAATTAAAGTTTTGGAATTTAGTTGCATCCGTGATTTTAATATGGAATATGAACTTTGAGTTAGAATAAGATCGATTTATCTTGAAATTACTAGTATGGACATGAACTTTAAACTTTGTACATGATAGTGAATATGAATTTAGAAAATAGACTCTGAACAATAATATGAACTCTGAATATGGGCCATGAATTGAAAGATATGAATAATAATTGAACTAAGATGAACATTGAACCTGATGTGAATTTTGAACGTAAACTGTGAGTTCGGAATTTGTGTAAACGGATTGGACACTGACTGCATTACTGAATGACTGGATATTGACTGGACCGTTATGGCGGGTTATCCGTACATACTGCATATTGTACACTGCATACTGCATCTACATAATGGACCGGTACGGTGGGTTAATCCGTACACACTGCATACTACATATTGGACCAATACGGCGAGTTAATCCGTACACACTACATATCCGGACGATGCAAGTGTTAATCCGCATACACACTGCATACTATATAACGATACCGCATAATAATCGGATCGATTGATTGGACCACTGGAATTAAAAATTTAGAACACTGTGAGTTAGCAACGTGAACACCGTAAGATGTGAATTGTGAGATGTGGATATGAGATGTGAACTGTGAGATGTGGACTGTGAGACATGAACTGTAAGATGTGGACTGTGAGATGTGAATTGTCAGATGTGGACTGTGAGATGTGAATTGGGAGATGTGGACTGTGAGATGTGAACTCTGAGTGTGAGCTATGAGACGTGAACTGAGAGATGTGAACTGTGAGATGTGGACTGTGAGATGTGAATTGTGAGATGTGGACTGTGAGATGGGAATAGTGAGATGTGAACTGTGGGGTGCGAGCTATGAGACGTGAACTGAGAGATGAGAACTGTGAAATGTGAACGCTATAAGATGTGAACGTTGTAAGATGTGAACTAAGAATTTGAATGTGAACTTGGGGACTAATAATGAATCATTGAAATTTTATGTGAAATTCTAAAGTATTTATGAGCTTTACTCGATTTAAGGATATATGCGAGTTATGTTTTGAATAGTAAATTATACTTTCGAACTCTATCATGATTATCTGCATTGATATGATAAGATGTGAAATTAGTCTTGACATTTCTTCTACTGAGCTTAGTTGTAGCTCACCCTTCGACTATACGTTATAGGTATAACTCGTGATCTGGACATGGAGAAGAAGATCTACAACTTGTGTATTTGTGCCTTAGTCCGGAGTCGTAGATTTGCATGTTGTGGAATTTGGTAAGTTTTGGCTTGGTACCTTTGTGCTGTTGTACACCACTGTTAGGTTCTGTGACCCGACGGTCTGGGCTTTCCCATTTGGTTTTGGTTTAAGTTAAAAAAATTAAAAAATATATATATATATATATATCTCAGGAAATTCAAGTTGGAAAAATCCGGGCTATCACAGTTGGTATCAGAGCTATGACTTTAGAGATCTCTGACAAGACCTAGACTTAGACTGGGAGTTTAAGATTTTGTCAAAGTGTAGGGACCGTCTGTTGACGAAACTTGTGTTTCATGTTAACAGATCAATATGGCTCCACATGTGAGAGGTAGAGGCAGACCAAGAACGGTCCACATAGCAGATGTCCCTGAAGGCGAGGGCACATCATGTGGCGTAGGAATCGCCATAGGCCCACACACTATTCCATTAGGAAGAGAGAGTAGAATAGATTAAGAGAGAGACGAAATACAAAGGATGATGCAGACTATGGAAGCCATGGTAAATACTATGGCTCAGCAGGTAGCACTATTGGCAGCCAATAACCATCAGCAGATGCCACCTACACATCCAATTGCACCTGCTACACCATCTCATTTGGGGTTTGTTGAGTTCAGGAAGTTGAGACCTCCAGGTTTTTACGATCAGACAGATCCATTGGAGGCAGAAAAATGGCTGAATCTGACAGAGAAACTCTTACAGAGACTGTCATGTACTGAGAGAGAAAATGTGAGTTGGGCTTGTCAACTAGAGGGAGATGCCGACCCTTGGCGGAAGTCGGTATTGCTGAGAAGAGAGCAAGAGAACCCAAATGGGTTATGAACTTGGGAGGAATCTGTTGAAGCATTCAAAAAAGAGTACTTTCCAAAGCAGGTAAGAAATCAGATGGCAGTAAGGTTAATGACCTTGGAGCAAGGGGTGATGCCTGTACAAGAGTATGGTACAGAGTTTATAATATTGTCACGATTTGCCCTGGATTATGTGGCCAAAGAACTTATGAAGGCCAACAAGTTTGAAAGCGGCTTAAGGCCGAATATACGTGATAGAGTTTCCATGTTCGAGTTGGAAACTTATGAAACTGTAATGGGTAAGGCCTTGGTTACCAAGAAAAATCTCGAAGAAGTTTATAAGAAACGCGAGCGGTGATGTCTGGATACAGCAAGTTAAACTAAGTCGTATGTCCACGAGCCAATGGGCACAGAACCGAGATTTCTGATGCCAACACCTATTCAGCCTGCTCAGATTGCCTACTCGAGACCACCCATGACTACGGCTAGAATGTCAAGGGTACAACATCCTTCACGCACCACGTCATCCGCACTAGTTGAAACATGTGCACGTTGTGGCGGTCAATATAAGACGAAGGAATGTTGGTGGTCTATTGGCGCATGCCTCAGATGTGGCCAGTTGAGACATTGAGTAAAGGACTGTACCCAGAAAGGAAAGGAAAGAACAACTTCAGCATCCATTTCGAGGCCCTAGGTCATTTGGCAGTTAATGGTTTTCCACTTTCTTTTGTGGACATTGCATTTTGGACTAATTGTTAGGATTTGTGGTTGTGGTTAAACTTTTGATGGTTGATCGAGTAAACTTGTAACGATGTAAAACTTAAGTCTTGACCATGTGCTTACCAGTTTTGTGGATATCTGATTTTGATAAAATGGTTAGAAATGGTTGTCGGAACATTGCTTGAATGTTTTACTAACACATTTACTGTTAGGCTTTGAGGGATGTTTGGATATATCAATGTGTTTTCATTGCAGGGTTAAAGAACTTACTTAGTCACAATGGGTAACTTGTGCCTTGTTCATGTTGTTTGGCTAGTTGTGCCAGATTCATGTGCCAGGTGTGAATTTTCAAGGATGAAAATTTATATACGGGGGGAGAATGTAATGACCCTGGTCTTTAATTACTATTGCTCAGACCTGTCAATTATCCATACACTTTTGAATTAGGCACGCCAATTTTTGAGGACGAAAATTCTTTAAGGTGGGAAGAATGTAACATCCTGAAAATTTCTGAAACTATAGGTCCTGATTGGGTGCAACTCGGTTATGAAACACATCACCGTTTGGATTTTTCAAACGGGATCGTTTTGGGTCCGTTTAAGCTCGTGTAAGATTTTCAGGACCAAGTTCATACACCGTGGTGGTGTGTATCGGCTCAACACCGAATTCGATTGATGAGTGATTCGGGTGTGCAAGCCCCACACCGAACCAAAGATCATTTGTGTGGTGTAAAATAACTCAATTAGGTATATGGGTTCCGCATCGGAACGAAACCAATGGATAAAGCTTACACCCGAATGAGTGTATGTGTTTTATAAGGGAACCAGTCCCTTTAGTTATAAAAGCAAGGGGCTTCCTTTGGAAGCTATACCCGGTTGCATTTGCCTTGGGGCTTGGGGTTTTAGAGAGAGAGAAGAGCTTGAGGAGATACGTCATGAACCGTCCGAACGTCGAATCAACTCCGTTGAACTTCGAGGCATTGGCCTCGTGATTTGTTGTGTGTCGAGGAGAGTTGTTAGATTTCAACTTCGAGGAGATTTGAGAGAACGTGAATGTGTGGATAGAACCGATCGTTGTGATCACGGCATACATGATTAGGAGAGTAAAGAGTAGTGCGTATTCGAGTGGAGCGTCATCATAGGCTTCGTTTCGATTCAAATGATGAAATTCGCTCCGAAAACCTTGCTTGGGCGTGGGCTCGTGAATCGACAAAATCAATGCATTAAAGGTAAGAAATTATATGAAATTTTGAGCTAGTCATTGTGTTAGTTTAGTTTATGCATATGGGTGAAAAATTAGAAGAATGATGATAGGATTTGAGACAATGGGTTGGAGAAGTTCAACCCGAGCTGACAAAACCGACCGGTCGAATTTGCCTAAGCATGCTGTCATAGCCGCGGTATTTCGGCTGTAACATTTTACTCCAAACTCCGATTGATGCGATTCTCTTGGAGTTGGAAAGAGGACAGCAAACGCTACAAATTTTGTGAATTGATTAACTTGTTAATCAACTTCTTTTAAGGTCAAAATTTAGTGAGAAGTTGGTCCAAATTCTGATTTTTGTCAAGATATGAAACCGATCGATCGAAATTATTTCGACCAATTGATTTGGAAAATCAATCGATCAAAAGTAGAACGACCGGTCTATTCTCATAAAAAAGTGAGTATGTAATTTGGGTTTGGAGAAATCGACCGGTCAATTTGGAAACCGACCGGTCGAATTTGAAAACCGACCGGTCGATTATGTCTGAGCTTGCCCATACTGCTTTGATATTTTGGTCGTAACTTTCTGCTCCGATCTCCGATTGCCGCAATTTTTATGAAGTGGGAAAGAAGAAGAAAAGATCTATAACTTTTATGCATTAACTAACTCATGAATAAAATATTTTGATGGTCAAACTTGATCTGGAATGTTAGCCAAGTTCTAAGTTAGCACATTTTGACTGCAGTGCCGACACAACTTCGGTATTTTGACCATAACGTTTTATTTTGAACTCCGATTGACACAATTATTATGGAGTTGGAAAGAGAACAATGGGATCTATAACTTCGGTGAATTAATAAATTCATAAATAAAATATTTTGAAGGTCAAAATCTAGGAGTAAGTTGCGTCAAATTCAAAGTTGGCACGAACTTGTCCATTTCCACCTCGTTTTGAGAGAGCAGTTAAATATGTCTAAGTTATTAGTGATTGGAGTTAATCCTTGATGGATCATTGTGTGCTTGTGATGTAGATTGAGGGCGAAAAGCCATAGATAGGACTTTGCTTAGCTTCGCGCAACTTCAAGGTTAAGGTAAGAGAAATTCAACCTTTATTTCCATCCTTGTCTTTGATATATAGACTCTCATGATATGATTTGAGTACAATTAGAACATGTGATTTGACTTTGACTCTTAAGTGTTATGATATGATAAATGAGATGTGATAAGTTTGATTGTTAGTAAATTAGAAATGAATCTGCTAGAGAAGATATGCGTGTTTTGAATCTGATTTGACTGATGTTAGGAAATCTTTGAATCTTTAAGATATAATTGAAGCTTTGGAATTTAGTTGCATCTAAGATTTTAATATGGAATACGAACTTTGAGTTAAAATAAGATCGATTTATCTTGAAATTACTAGTATGAACATGAACTTTGAACTTTGTACATGATAGTGAATATGAATTTAAAAAACAGACTCTGAACAATAATATGAACTCTGAATATGGGCCATGAATCGAAAGATATGAATAATAATCGAACTGAGATGAACATTGAACCTGATGTGAATTTTGAATGTAAACTTTGAGTTTGGAATTCATGTAAACATATTGGACACTGACTGCATTACTGGATGACTGGATATTAAATGAACCGGTATGGCAGGTTATCCGTACATACTACATACTGTACACTGCATATTGCATCTGCATACTGGACTGGTATGGCGGGTTAATCTGTACACACTACATACTGCATACTGTATACTGCATACTGGACCCGTACGACGGGCTAATTCGTACACACTGCATACTGTATATTGGACCGGTACGGTGGGTTAATCCGTACACACTGCATACTATATACTGCATACTACATACCGGACACACTGACTAAATATTGATTGGACCACTGGAATTAAAAATTTAGAACACTGTGAGTTAGCAACGTGAACGCCGTAAGATGTGAATTGTGAGATGTGGACTATGAGATGTGAACTGTGAGATGTGGATTGTGAGACGTGAATTGTAAGATATGGACTGTGAGATGTGAATTGTCAGATGTGGACTGTGAGATGTGAATTGTGAGATGTTGATTGTGTGATGTGAACTCTTAGATGTGAGCTATGAGACGTGAATTGAGAGATGTGAATTGTGAGATGTGGACTGTGAGATGTGGACTGTGAGATGTGAATTGTGAGATGTGGACTGTGAAATGGGAATACTGAGATGTGGACTGTGAGATGTGAACTGTGGGATGTGATCTATGAGACGTGAACTGAGAGGTGCAAACTGTGAGATGTGAATGCTATATGATGTGAATGTTGAAAGATGTGAACTAAGAATTTGAATGTGAACATGGGGACTGAGAATGAATCACTTAAATTGTGTGAAATTCTAAAGTGTTTATGAGTTTTATTCGATTTAAGGATATATGCAAGTTATGTTTTGGATAGTAAATTATACTTTGGAACTCTGTCATGATTATCTGCATTGATATGATAAGATGTGAAATTAGTCTTGACATTTCTTCTACGGAGCTTAGATGTAGCTCACCCTTCGACTATACGTCATAGGTATAACTCGTGATCTAAACCTGGAGATGAAGATCTTCAGCTTGTGTATTTGTGCCTTAGTCAGGAGTTGTAGATTAGCACATTGTGAAATTTGGTAAGTTTTGGCTTGGTACATTCGTGCTGTTGTACACCACTGTTAGGTGATGCTTAGTCATCACTGGTGATTTATTTTAATTACTGTCATATTGGATATAAGAATTGGAATTTTAAATTATACCATATATATTACCTACTTTGATTTCCGCATGTATGTAGATGTACCAAGTATTCTCTGTATTCGGATCATGTTCTGCTACCCGACGGTCTTAATTTTCCCATTTGGTTTTGGTGTAAGTTAATATATATATATATATATATATATATATATATATCTCAGAAAATTCAGGTTGGGAAAATCTGGGCTATCATAGTTGGTATCAGAGCTATGGCTTTAGAGATCTCTGACAAGACCTAGACTTAGACTGGGAGTTTAAGATTTTGTCAAAGTGTAGAGACTGTCTGTTGAAGAAACTTGTATTTCATGTTAACAGATCAATATGGCTCCACGTGTGAGAGGTAGAGGCAGACCAAGAATGATCCGCATAGCAGATTTCCCTGAAGGCAAGGCCACATCACGTGGCGTAGGAATCGCCACCGGCCCTCACACTATTCCATTAGGAAGAGAGAGTGGTACAGATCAAGAGAGAGTTAAAGATAAAGGATGATACAAACTATGGAAGCCATGACAAATACTATGGCTCAGCAGGCAGCACTGTTGGCAGCAAATAACCATCTGTAGATGCCACCTACACCTCCAGTTGCACTTGCTGCACCATCTCATTCGGGGTTTGTTGAGTTCAGGAAGTTGAGACCTAGTTTTTACGATTAGATAGTTCGATTGGAGGTAGAAAAATTGCTAAATCAGACTAAGAAGCTCTTACAGAGACTATCATGTACTAAGGCAAAAAAGGTGAGTTGGGCTTATTATCAACTAGAGGGAGATGTCAACCCTTTGTGGAAGTCGGTATTGCTGAGAAGAGAGCAAGAGAACCCAAATGGGTTATGGACTTGGGAGGAATTTGTTGAAGCATTCAACAAAGAGTACTTTCCAAAGCAGGTAAGAAATCAGATGGTGGAAAGGTTTATGACCTTGGAGCAAGGGGCAATGACTGTACGAGAGTATGGTACGGAGTTTATACTGTTGTCACGATTTGTCCCAGATTATGTGGCCACGGAACTTATGAAGGCCAACAAGTTTGAAAGTGGCTCAAGGCCGAATATACGTGATGGAGTTTCCATGTTCGAGTTGGAAACTTATGGAGCTGTAATGGGTAAAACCTTGGTTGCGGAGAAAAATCTCGAAGAAGTTTATAAGAGAAGTGAGCGGTGCAGTCCGGATAAAGCAAGTCAAACTCAGTCATATGTCCACGAGCTGATGGGCACAGAATCGAGATTTATGATGCCAACACCTGTTCAACCTGCTTAGACTGCGTACTCGAGACCACCCGTGACTACGGCTGGAACGTCAAGGGTGCAACAACAATTTCACGCACCACGTCATCCGCACCAGTTGAAACATGTGCACGTTGTGGCGGGCAACATAATACGAAGGAATGTTGGTGGTCTACTGGCGCGTGCCTCAGATGTGGCTAGATGGGACATCGAGTAAAGGACTGTCCCCAGAATGGAAAGGAAAGGAAAGAACAACTTCGGTATCCATTCTGAGGCCCTAGGTTCATTTGGCAGTTAATGGTTTTCCACTTTTTTTTGTGGACATTGCATTTTGGACTAATTGTTAGGATTTGTGGTTGTGGTTAAACTATTGATGGTTGATCGAGTAAACTTGTAATGATGTATGACTTAAGTCTTGACCATGTGCTTACCAGTTTTGTGGATATCTGATTTTGAACAAATGGTTAGAAATGGTTGTGGGAACGTTGCTTGAATGTTTTACTAACACATTTACTGTTAGGCTGTGATGGATGTTTGGATATATCAATGTGTTTTCATTGCAGGGTTAAAGAACTTACTTAGTCACAATGGGTAACTTGTGCCTTGTTCATGTTTTTTGGCTAGTTGTGTCGGATTCGTGTGCCTGGTGTGAATTTTTTAGGACAAAAATTTATTTACGGGGGAAGAATTTAATGACCCTGGTCTTTAATTACTACTGGTCAGACCTGCCAATTATCTATATACTTTCGAATTAGGCACGTCAATTTTCGAGGGCGAAAATTCCTTTAGGTGGGAAAAATGTAACATCCTAAATTTTTTTGAAACTATAGGTCTTGATTGGGTGCAAGTTTGTTTTAAAATACGTCATTGTTTGGATTTTTCAAATGAGATAGTTTTGGGTCCATTTGAGCTCGTGTAAGATTTTTAGGACCAAGTTCATAGACCGTAGTGGTGTGTATCAGCTCAACACCGAATTTGATTGATGAGTAATTCAGGTGTGCTAGCCCCACACCGAACCAAAGATCATTTGTGTGGTTTAAAACAACTCAATTAGGTATATGGGTTCCGCATCGGAGCAAAACCAATGGATAAAGCTTACACCCGAATGGGTGTATGGGTTTTATAGGGGAACTAGTCCCTTTAGTTATAAAAGCAAGGGGCTTCCTTTGGAAGCTATACCCGGTTGCATTTGCCTTGGGGCTTTGGGTTCTAGAGAGAGAGAGAGAAGAGCTTGAGGAGAGCACGCTGTGAACCATCCGAGCGTCAGATCGGCTCTGTTGAACTTCGAGGCATTGGCCACATGATTAGTTGTGTGCCGAGGAGAGTCGTTAGATTCTAACTTCGGAGAGATTTGAGAGAACGTAAATGTGTGGATAGAATCGATCGTTGTGATCATGGCATACACGATTAGGAGAGTAAAGAGTAGTGCGTATTTGAGCAAAGCATCATCATAGGCTTCGTTTTGATTCAAACGATGAAATTCGCTCCGAAAATCTAGCTTGGGTGTGGGCTCGTGAAACGAGGAAATCAATCCATTAAAGGTAAGAAATTTTGAGCTAGTCATTGTGTTAGTTTAGTTTATGCATTTGGGTGAAAGTTAGAAGAAAGATGATAGGATTTGAGAGAAAATGGGTTGGAGAAGTTCAACCCGAGCAAACAAAACTGACCGGTCGATTTCAAAATTGACTAGTCGAATTTACCTGAGCTTGTTGTCACTGTCGCGGTATTTCGGCCGTAACGTTTTACTCCAAACTCTGATTGATATGATTCTCATGACGTTGGAAAGAGGACAGCAAGCTCTACAACTTTTGTGAATTAACCAACTTGTTAATCAACTATTTTAAAGCCCATATTTTTATTTTTGTCGAGATACGAAACAGACCGATCGAAATTATTTCGACTGGTCGATTTCAAAAATCGACCGATCGAAAGTAGCATGACCGGTCGATTTTGTTTGAGCTTGCGATATTGCTTTGGTATTTTGGCCATAACTTTCTGCTCTAATCTCCGATTGACACAATTTTTATGGAGTTGGAAAGAAGAAGAAAACATATACAGCTTTTATGCATTGACCAACTCATGAATCAAATATTTTCATAGTCAAAATTGATCTGGAATCTAGGCCAAGTTCTAAGTTAGCACGTTTTGACTGAAGTGCCGACACAACTTTGGTATTTGGACCATAACCTTTTACTCCAAACTCTGATTGACATAATTCTTGCAGCGTTGGAAAGAAGAAAATGGGATATATAACTTTGTAGAATTAATAAATTCAGAAATCAAATATTTTGAAGGTTAAAATTTAGGAGTAAGTTGCATCAAATTCTAAATTGGCATGAACTTGTCCGTTTCCACATCATTTTGAGAGAACACTTAAATATTTCTAAGTTATTAGTGATTGGAGTTAATCCTTGATGGATCATTGTGAGCTTGTGATGTAGATTGAGGGCAAAGAGCCATCGATAGGACTTTGCTTGGCTTCGCGCAACTTCAAGGTTAAGGTAGGGGAAAGTCAACCTTTATTCCATCCCTATCTTTGATATATAGACTCTCATGATATGATTTGAGTACAATCAGAACATGTGATTTGACTTTGACTCTTAGGTGTTATGATATGATAAATGAGATGTGATGAGTTTGATTGTCAGTAAATTAGAAATGAACCTGCTAAAGAAGATATGTGTATTTTGAATCTGATTTGACTGATGTTAGGAAATCTTTGAATCTTAAAGATATAATTGAAGTTTTGGAATTTAGTTACATCTGAGATTTTTAATATGTAATATGAACTTTGAGTTAGAATAAGATCAACTTATCTTGAAATTGCTAGTATGAACATGAACTTTGAACTTTGTACATGATAGTGAATATGAAATTTGAAAATAGACTCTGCACGATAATATGAACTCTGAATATGGGCCATGAAGCAAAAGATATGAACAATAATCGAACTGAGATAAACATTGAATCTGATGTGAATTTTGAACATAAACTGAGTTTGGAATTCGTGTAAACTGATTGGACACTGACTGCATTATAGAATGACTGGATACTGACTGGACCGGTACCGCGAGTTATCCATACATACATATCGATAATCGCATAATCGATACTTCATCTCAGATGGACGACGGTGGGTTAATCACATACCTGCATAATCGGAACGACGGGTTAATCCGTACACACTGCATATTGTATACTGCATACTTCATACCGGACACACTAACTGGATACTGATTGGACCTCTGGAATTAGAAATTTAGAACACTGTGAGTTAGCAACGTGAACACTGTAAGATGTGAATTGTGAGATGTGGACTATGAGATGTGAACTGTGAGATGTGGATTGTGAGACGTGAACTGTAAGATGTGGACTGTGAGATGTGAATTGTGAGATGTGGACTGTGAGATGTAAGTTATGGGATGTGAACTAAGAGATGTGAACCGTGAGATGTGGACTGTGAGATGTGAATTATGAGATGTGGACTGTGAGATGTGAGTTATGAGACGTAAGCTGAGAGATCTAAACGCTATAAGATGTGAAATTTGTAATGTGAACATTGTAAGATGTGAACTAAGAAATTGAATGTGAACTTGGGGACTGCGAATGAATCACTAAAATTTTGTGTGAAATTCTAAAGTATTTATGAGTTTTAAACAATTTAAGGGTATATGCAAGTTATGTTTTGGATAGTAAATTATTCTTTGGAGCTTTGTCATGATTATCTGCATTGATATGATTGGATGTGAAAATAGTCTTGACATTTCTTCTACTGAGCTTAGATATAGCTCACCCTTCGACTATACGTCACAGGTATAACTCGTGATCTGGACCTAGAGAAGATCTTCAGCTTGTGTATTTGTGCCTTAGTCAGGAGTCGTAGATTAGCACGTTGTGGAATTTGGTAAGGTTTGGCTTGGTACCTTCGTGCTGTTGTACACCACTATTAGGTGATGGTTAGTCATCACTGGTGGTTTGTTTTAATTATTATCATATTAGATATTAGAATTGGAATTTTAAATTCTGCCATATGTATTACCTGCTTTGATTTCCACATATATGTGGATGTAGCAAATATTCTCTATATCCGGATCATGTTCTGTGACTCAACGGTCGGAGTTTTCCCATTTGGTTTTGGTGTAAGTTAAAAAAAATTTATATATATATCTCAAGAAATTCAGGTTGGAAAAATCCGTGTTGTCACAGTTAGTATCAGAGCTATGGCTTTAGAGATCTCTGGCAAGACCTAGACTTTGAATGGGAGTTGAAGATTTTGTCAGAGTGTAGGGACCGTCTGTTGACGAAACTTGTGTTTCATGTTAACAAATCAATATGGCTCCATGTGTGAGAGGTAGAGGAAGACCAAGAACGGTCCGCATAGCGGATGTCCCTGAAGGCGAGACCACATCACGTGGCATAGGAATCACCACTAGCCCTCAGACTATTCCATTAGGCAGAGAGAATGGAATAGATGAAGAGAGAGACGAAAGACAAAGGATGATGCAGACTATGAAAGCCATGGCAAATACCATGGCTCAGCAGGCAACACTGTTGGCAGCATATAACCATCAGCAGATGCCTCCTACACCTCCCGTTGCAAATGTTTCACCATCACATTCGGGGTTTGTTGAATTCAGGAAGTTGAGACCTCCTAGTTTTTACGATCAGACAGATCCGTTAGAGGCAGAAAAATTGTTGAATCAGACTAAGAAGCTCTTATAGAGACTGCCATGTACTGAGGCAGAAATGGTGAGTTGGGCTTCTTGTCAACTAGAGGGATATGTCGACCCTTGGTGGAAGTCGGTATTGCTGAGAAGAGAGTAACTGAATCCAGATGGGTTATGGACTTGGGAGGAATTTGTTGAAGCATTCAACAAAGAGTACTTTCCAAAGCAGGTAAGAAATCAGATGGCGACAAGGTTTATGACCTTTGGAGCAAGGGGCGATGACTGTACGAGAGTATGGTACAAAGTTTATACGGTTGTCACGATTTTCCCCGGATTATATGGCCACAGAACTTATGAAGGCCAACAAGTTTGAAAGCAGCTTAAGGCTAAATATACGTGATAGAGTTTCCATGTTCGAGTTGGAAACTTATGGAGCTGTAATGGGTAAGGCCTTGGTTGCCGATAAAAATCTCGAAGAAGTTTATGAGAGAAGCGAGTGGTGCAGTCCGGATAAAGCAAGTCAAACTCAGTCGTATGTCCACGAGCCGATGAGCACAGAACCGAGATTTCTCATGCCAACACCTGTTCAGCTTGCTCAGACTGCCTACTCGAGACCACCCATGACTACGACTGGAACGTCAAGGGTAAAGCAACCTCCATGCACCACATTGTTAGTCACTGATTTATACCATTTTATACCCCTTAAACCTGGCTTTTGCTAGGGTTTAGAGTAATTAATAACTACTTTTTAATATTGTTTTGCAGTTAGGAATAAAAATGCAGCAAGTGCATTGTTCCCATATAATAAGTGCCAATAAGAGGAGATGAGAACCATTTTTTATATCCGAAAGAAGTGAGGTCCATGGCCTGGAAAATAGCCACTGCTGTTGGAAGAAATGACAGAGCAAAGAAGCCCAAGCCTCAACACCTTTAGCTCCAAATGGTCAAAACCAACTTCAGCTCTGATCACATTGGAACATAGCAGCAACACATGAACATTTTAAAAGTTGCACACAGCCATGCAGTTCAACATTACAGCAAATGCAGCAGCTTTACATCTTTAGCAGCCTCACTTGCGGCTATGTGCACATTGCAGTAGCCACCTCAACAATATATGAAGCTTTGTGCACACTAGACAGCAACACAAAGAGATGCAGCCATATGGAACACCCGCAATAGCTGCACATAAGAGGAACTAGGCATGCACTTACCCCAGCTGTGTGCACACATGAGAACTCCAACATCTTCAGCTGCAACGGCAATCTATAAGAGTTGCTATAAATAATGAAGAAGAGCTGCCCAGATCATTTCCTTGAGCTGATGATTGAAGCCCACGAGTGGTTCAAAACTGCAAAGTGATCTTATTAAGTTGTGCAATGAGGGAAAGCCCGCTGGAACCAAACTCGAGCAGTGCTGCAATGTGAAGCAGTACATTACTACACTCCAGCACCTATCGAATGTATCCCTTTAACCTGTCGATAGGTATTGAAGAGGAACTGAACCAATCGAATGGTTCATGAGGCTGGAAATTCAACCTCTTGAATGCACACAACAACAACACCCATCCTCTCAAATGGACCTTTTACAGCTTCAGCTAACCTCTCGAATCCTTCAGCTTTTAACCTATCGAGAGGACCAGCCTACCTATCGAGTTTCTCAAGCAAGAGCTCTCAGAATCTCTCGAATGGTTCATTTCAGCCTCTATATTAAGCCAACCTGTAGATTGGTTCTTCCAATCCTCACGAAAAGACACCTTAAGCTATTGTTTTACACCTCAACCTATCGAGTTCTCCTTCATCCTGTCGAGTTGGTCATTGCACCCCACGAATAGATGGCTGAAGCTTCTCCACCAAAGTTCCATCAGCTACCAGCCTTCATCAATGGATCTAAAAGACTATTCTTGAGAACTCCATTAAGCCTTGAAAGATGTGAGGGCTGTTTTGGTAATAACAGCAGTAGAGCTATCTTGGGACTCCATTAGCAATTATAAATGGTCGACAGGGGTATTTTTGAGAACTCCAAAGCACAAAAGAACTCTGCCCACATGCAAACTGTTTTTCAAACTAAAAGGAGTAATTCTTGGCGGGAAGCAAACCATTTCAGTTGTGCATAACTGAATGGATCTCTCTCTTCTCTCTGATTGGCTGAAACCCAAGGCACAAAGATCAATGCATATGTATAAATACCCATTTGTTTTCTGTAATTCTTCAGCAAGGAAACTAGGAAATTCTCTGAGTTCTTCTTTACTCATTTAGGTCTAAATTTAGGTTTTATTTTTCCTTTTCTCTTCCCCCTTCTCTCCCTAATTCAGCCTGTTGGATTAGATCTAGGTACTAGCTCAGATATGATTTGTAATTATAAATTCGGTATGGAGATGTGTGGATTGATGCACAGACTACAGATCTGAGAACAATCTATAGTAAGTTGTTTTGAATCAATAAATTATTGGTTTTAAAGTTCATTTAAATCTATAGATCTTTTGGTTCCATTAGATTCTCAATCGAATTTATGTATTTTAGAAATGCCCATTCATTTAACCTTTAGATCTTTTGATTATCATCTGATTTTCCTAGATTTAATATTCCTGCGGATGCCTGAGCTGTTTAGACTTGCATCCACAACATCTGTAGTGATTTTATTCTTCTAATTAAAGCCTTTGGGTTTAAGGAAATACCTAGGATGATCTGTGACCATTGAAGTGGATAGATCATAGCCTTAAGATCAATTCAAACCTTTGGTCTAAATTGGATTCTTCTACCATGCACTTGTGCTTCTAGCCAAGTGAAGGACAACTGCAAATTCACAAATCTTGATCTGCTTTGTAAGAAAAATCCATCCCTAGCTGTCTATTTCTCCCTATTTTATATTCTATTTTATCATTCATCTCTATGATCTTGTAGATCTAGTTTTGTATTTCCGTTTTATAGTTTAGATCTAGTGACACCCGAAAAACTCTCTTCATTTCCCTGTTTTCTTAGACTATGTTAGAATTGCCATATCTGTAGAAGATCTGGAGGTCTACTATACGCCCTTGCGGTTTAGATCACTACTCCCTATGGGACAAACTCTTACTTTTAAAACTTACTACAAAAGACCCTGTATCTTGCAGGTCTATATATTTTAGATGTGTTGTTTTCATCTCTTTCATCTTCTATTTTACTTTGATTTTTCCTTCACAATAATAATCAACACCTAAAATATCACAAGTTTTTGGCGCCGCTGTCGGGGAGTTTTGATCTAGTTTGTAGATCTGAGTTTTGCTTTTTGTAGATCTAATTTTCTTTAGTTCTTATTGTTGTTTTGTTTTAGATCTGTATATTGCATTCCAATTGTTTGAATAAATTATTGCTACAGTGTATATATATAAAATCTGTTTTACTGCTGCAGTATTTATGAGTTTTCTTTCTTTTTCTGAGTTTTTATTCATTGCCTTCTAGCTATTTGAATAAAGTACTGTTGTAGTTTTTGAGCTTTTACAGATCTTGAGCAGCAACCAGAAGAGGAGCAAATGGATTGCAGCTGGAGCAGCTCTACCTGAGTTTGCATTTCCTTCTCCTTTATTTCCATTTTCATTTATTTTAAATTCTTTGCATCCAGCAGCTTTGCTGTGCTTGTTTTTAGTTTTGCTGTAATTTTTTTTCCTTTCTTTTTAGTTCTGCAATTTCAGATTAATAAAAAAAAAAATTTTAATAAAAGAAAATATAAACACAAACAAAAATTTCAAACTTGTTTTTCAATATTGTTTGTATTCTTCAGCATTTGTGTTTAAATAAGGGTTGTTGTTAAGCCCCAACTGATAATAAACAAATGAAAAAATAATAATAATAATAATTTTTAAAACATAATTTTTTTTTTCCAGATGGGCTGTTTTCTTTTGCTGTCATTCATGTACCCTCATCTGGGACTGCTGTGATCATGGATCATAATTTTTGGGAAGAATCATAAGCAGTGGCTCATATTCTGTTTTGAAATTTTTATGGCGCCTCTGAATTCTTGCACTTTTGAAAACTTTCCACCTTTTAGTTGATCTTAGCAGTACACAATCCATATGAATCTTGCTTTTCAATGTGTGCTATTCATGCTGATCATTTTTTTTTAACATTCACATAGATTCATAAGTATCAACATCAACTGGTTCATCTTTTTCACCACATACTTCCCTGGTTTAACAATCATACTCAGCTCAGCTCATTTTAGGAAGTCTTAGGATTTTTTTTTCTGTTTTAGGAATTTTGTTTTTAGTATAACTACTGTTTTTAGTTTAAATATTGTTTTTGTAATTGTTTGCTGATTTTTCAATTTTCTTTCTTAGGATAATGTGTGTACTATTCGTTTACTGTTTTTCTTCATTTTTGTATGTTTGTATTCAGTTTTTGACTTTATTTTACTGTTTTTTGTATCTGAAGTTATGTTTTTACAGGAATTTTCTTCCATTTGTATAACATTCTTTCTATTTTTCTATCAATATATTTAGTTTTGTGCTTTTATTTTTTATTTTCTTTTTTCTTTTCTGCATATAGTTCATTCTTTCGTGAATACAAACCCTGCTGCCCTTAGCTACTCATTGTGTAAACATTAAGGATAATGTTCATCTTAGGTTTGGGGGTATGGCAGGGTGTGCCAATAAAATAGTTAATGATTGTGCAGCAGTGTTGGATAATTTTTTCAAAATAAACTGATTTCCCACCTGATTTTTGAAAAAAAAGAGGAAATTAAAAACTTTTTTAAACTGAAATTTGTTGAAGCTCTAACACTTTCATGAAGTAAATGTCAAGAATTTTTCACAAATTGGTGCTTCGTGAGGATTTACCCTAGGAATTTGTTGGAAGACCATACCCAGTGAGATTTGGGCCTGTAAAAAATTTCTTTTGAAGAGTATTTTGGTAAATTTTTCTGCTCTAAGGACTATTTGAACCTATTCTTTTTCACTAGAAGTTATTCACTCCAAGTTGAAATAGCGTGATAGCATTCATGACACTGAGGACATGATGTAAGGCCATCCTTTGGACAGTTTGAGCTAAAAATCCATACCTTTTGAACTGCCTTGATACACATCAGTTGAACCTTAAAAATCCAAGCTTTCATTGATAAAAACCAGAGAATTTGAATCCAAAACCTCAGTGATCTGATGCAGCCTAACCCTCATCCTGAGATTTCAGAAGGTAAAGGTGAAGGAGTTGAAGAAGGTAGAGCTGGTTTGACATTTGGTGGAAAGCAGAAGAAAGAACATTTGAAGACAGTTGTGTGTCAATCATGGAGCTGTGGCATTCCAGCCATATAAAAAAAATGAGAAAAATATAAAAAGCATACAAAAAGAAAGAGAAAAACAGAAAAGCAAAACAAAAATGAGAAAGAGAAGTCATTTCATTGGAAATTTTGAAAAAGAAGAGAAAAAACTAATCACTTTGGCTCTAAAAATTCAAAAAGAAGATGGAATTGTGTTGAAATAATGAAGGTGAAGTCATGAATCATCTCCTTACCTTGCTGATTTCTCAATTTGAATCCTTTTATTCCCTTTTATTCTTTTAAAACCTCACCATAAGCCACATTACAACCCAATAAAAAGACCCTACTGATCTGAAATTGATTGAGCTGTCATGTGGAGATAAGGAGCTGTGTAATCTATGGTGAAAAGAGTCAGAAGATTTCAGGAATTTGAGCATTGCCTATGCTCATCCTTGCAGTCCTATTTGAGGAACCACTCTTGAGCTGTGTGAAATGATGCACCCTTCATGTTTATTTTGAGTGACAGCTCTGGTGAGAGACTTGAGTCTGAAATCAAGTTTGTTGGGGACATTATCAAAATATAATTCTCAAATTAATGGTAAGCTTTGCATTAATTTTCAAACACAATGCCTTGACATAAACTGATTGGTGGTGAAGGAATTACAGCAGAATTTTAGTATTAAACTGTTGTTTTACTACTGAGACTCCTCTTAAAAAATTGAATGAGTAAGGTGTGGAATGAATTTTATTTGTGTGAACTCTATTTTGACATGTTACGCTGATATTAACTATTTTATTAGAGATGTTTGTGGGTACCTTTACTGGAAACTCTCAGGAGGCTTAACTCCTCCACTAGGGATCACCTTGGGGTTTAAAAGGCTTGGTGCATGTTAAATGCATCCGTGTTCTCTACGAAAGTGGCATTAAGCTTTGTAGGTTAATTATTTTAAATTTCACTTTGCTCGAGGACTAGCAAAGATTAGGTTTGGGGGTGTGTTAGTCACTGATTTATACCATTTTATATCCCTTAAACCTGGCTTTTGCTAGGGCTTAGAGTAATTAATAACTGCTTTTTAATATTATTTTACAGTTAGGAATAAAAATGCAACAAGTGCATTGTTCCCATGTAATAAGTGCCAATCAAAGGAGATGAGAACCATTTTTTATATCCGAAAGAAGTGAGGTCCATGGCCTGGAAAATAGCCACTGTTGTTGGAACAAATGATAGAGCAAAGAAGCCTAAGCCTCAGCACCTTCAGCTCCAAATGGTCAAAACCAACTTCAGCTCTAATCACATTGGAACATAGTAGCAACACATGAACATTTTAGAAGTTGCACACATCCATGCAGTTCAACATTACAGAAAATGCAGCAGCTTCACATCTTTAGCAGCCTCACTTATAGCAGTGTGCACATTGCAGCAACCACCTCAACAATATATGAAGCTCTGTGCACACTAGACTGCAGCACAAAGAGATGTAGCCATATGGAACACCCACAATAGCTGCACATAAGAGGAACTAGGCATGCACTTACACCAGCTGTGCGCACACATGAGAACTCCAACATCTTCAGCTGCAACAGCAATCTATAAGAGTAGTTGCAAATAAAGGAGAAGAGTTGCACATATCATTTCCTTGAGCTGATGATTGAATCCCATGGGTGGTTCAAAACTGAAAAGTGATCTTATTAAGTTGTGCAATGCGGGAAAGCCAATTGGAACCAAACTCGAGCAGTACTGCAATGTGAAGCAGTACGTTACTGCACTCCAGCACCTATCGAATGTATCCCTTCAACCTGTCGATAGGTACTGAATAGGAACTGAACCTATTGAATGGTTCATGAGGTTGGAAATTCAACCTCTCGAATGCACACAACAGCAGGATCCATCCTCTCGAATGGACCTTTTATAGCTTCAGCTAACCTCTCGAATCCTTCAGCTTTTAACCTATCGAGAGGACCAGCCTACCTGTTGAGTTTCCCAAGCAAGAGCTCTCAGAACCTCTCGAATGGTTCATTTCAGCCTCTATATTCAGCCAACCTGTCGACTTGTTCTTCCCATCCTCACAAAAGGACACCTGAAGCTACTGTTTTACACCTCAACCTATCGAGTTCTCCTTCATCCTGTCGAGTTGGTCATTGCACCCCACGAAAAGATGGCTGAAGCTTCTCCACCAAAGTTCCATCAGCTACCAGCCTTCATTAGTGGTTCTAAAAGACTATTCTTGAGAATGCCATTAAGCCTCGAAAGATGTGAGGGCTGTTTTGGTAATAACAGCAGTAGAGCTATCTTGGGACTCCATTAGCAATTATAAATGGTCGGTAGGGGTATTTTTGAGAACTCCAAAAGCACAAAAGAACTCTGCCCACATGCAAACTATTTTTCAAACTAAAAGGAGTAATTCTTTGCGGGAAGCAAACCATTTCAGTTGTGCATAACTGAATGGATCTCTCTCTTCTCTCTGATTGGTTGAAACCCAAGGCATAAGGATCAATGCATATGTATAAATACCCATCTGTTTTCTGTAATTCTTCAACAAGGAAACTAGAAAATTCTCTAAGTTCTCCTTAACTCATTTAGGTCTAAATTTAGATTTTATTTTTCCTTTTCTCTTCCCCCTTCTCTCCCTAATCCAGCCTATTGGATTAGATCTAGGTAGTAGCTCAGATATGATTTGTAATTGTAAATTCGATATGGAGATGTGTGGATTGATGCACAGACTGCTAATCTGAGAACAATCTATTGTAAGTTATTTTGAATCAATAAATTGTTGGTTTTAAAGTTCATTTAAATCTATAGATCTTTTGGTTCCATTAAATTCTTAATCGGATTTTTGTATTTGGGAAATGCCCATTCATTTAACCTTTAAATCTTTTGATTGCCATTTAATTTTCATAGATTTAATATTCCTGTGGTTGCCTGAGCTGTTTAGACTTGCATCCACAACATTTGTAGTGGTTTTATTATTCTAATTAAAGCCTTTGGGTTTAAGGAAATCCCTAGGATGATCTGTGACCATTGAAGTGGATAGATCATAGCCTTAAGATCAATTCAAACCTTTGGTCTAAATTGGATTCTTCTAATTTGCACTTGTGCTTGTAGCCAAGTGAAAGACAACTGCAAATTCACAAATCTTGATCTGTTTGCAATAAAAATCAGTCCCTAGCTGTCTATTTCCCTCCATTTTATATTCTATTTTATCATTCATCTCCATCATCTGGTAGATCTAGTTTTATATTTCTGTTTTGTAGTTTAGATCTAGTGACACCCAAAAAACTCTCTTCCTTTCCTTGTTTTCTTAGACTAGGCTAGAATTGTCAAATCTGTAACAGATCTGGAGGTCTACTATATGCCCTTGTGGTTTATATCACTACTCCCTGTGGGACAAACTCTTACTTTTAAAACTTGCTACAAAAGTCCCTGTATCTTGCAGGTCTGTATATTTTAGATGTGCTATTTTCATCTCTTTCATCTTCTATTTTACTTTGATTTTATTTTTCCTTCACCAATAATAATCAACACCTAAAATATCACAATAAGTTATTGGCGCCATTTCCGGGGAGTTTTGATCTAGTTAGTAAATCTGAGTTTTTCTTTTTGTAGATCTGATTTTCTTTAGTTTTTATTGTTGTTTTATTTTAGATCTGTATAATGCATTCCAATTGTTTGAATAAATGACTGCTGCAGTGCATATATATATAAAATCTGTTTTACTGCTGCAGTATTTATGAGTTTTCTTTCTTTTTCTGAGTTTTTATTCATTGTCTTCTAGCTATTTGAATAAAGTTCTGTTTCAATTTTTGAACTTTTATAGATCTTGAGCAGCAGCCAGAAGAGGAGCAAATGGATTGCAGCTGGAGCAGCTCTACCTGAGTTTGCATTTCCTTCTCCTTTGTTTCCATTTTCATTCTTTTTAAATTCTTTGCATCTAGCAGCTTTGTTGTGCTTGTTTTTAGCTTTGTTGTAATTTTTTTTTCTTTTTTTTTAGTTCTGCAATTTCAGATTAAAAAAATTAAAAATCAAAAATAAAAGAAAATATAAACACAAACAAAAATTTCCGACTTGTTTTTCAATATTTTTGTATTCTTCAGCAATTGTGTTTAAATAAGGGTTGTTGTTAAGCCCCAGCTGATAATAAACAAATGAAAAAAAAAAAAAGGAATTATTTTAAAAACATAAATTTTTTTTTTCCAGATGGGCTGTTTTCTTTGCTGTCATTCATGTACCCCTTTAGTTGATCTCAGCTATACACAGTCCACATGAATCTTGCTTTTCAATGTGTGTTATTCATGTTGATCATTTTTTTTTAACATTCACATAGATTCATAAGTATCAACATCAACTGGTTCATCTTTTTCACCACATACTTCCCTGGTTTAACAATCATACTCAGCTCAACTCGTTTTAGGAAGTCTTAGGATTTTTTTTTTCTGTTTTAGGAATTTTGTTTTTAGTATAACTACTATTTTTAGTTTAAATACTGTTTTTGTATTTGTTTGCTGATTTTTCTATTTTCTTTCTTAGGATAATGTGTGTACTATTTGTTTACTATTTTTCTTCATTTTTGTATGTTTGTATTCAGTTTTTGACTTTGTTTTACTATTTTTTGTATCTGAATTTCTGTTTTTGTAGGAATTTTCCTCCATTTGTATAGTATTCTTTCTATTTTTCTGTCAATATATTCAATTTTGTGCTTTTATTTTTTAATTTAGTTTTTCTTTTCTGCATATAGTCCATTCTTTCTTGAATACATACCTTACTGCCCTTAGCTACTCATTGTGTAAACATTGAGGACAATGTTCATCTTAGGTTTGGGGGTATGGCAGGGTGTGCTAATGGAATAGTTAATGATAGTGCAGTAGTGTTGGATAAAAATTTTCAAAATAAAGTGATTTCCCACTTGATTTTTGAAAAAAAAAAGAGGAAATAAAAAACTTTTTAAAACAGAAATTTGTTGAAGCTCTAACACTTTCATGAAGTAAATGTCAATAAATTTTCACAAATTGGTGCTTTGTGAACCTGAAAAGAGTGAAAATTGTGAGGATATATCCCAGGAATTTGATGGAAGACCATACCCAGTGAGATTTGGGCCTAAAAATTTCTTTTGAAGAGTGTTTTGGTAAAATTTTTTGCTTAAGGACTGTTTGAACCTATTCTTTTTTACTAGAAGTTATTCACTCCAAGTTGAAACAGCTTGACAGCATTCATGACATTGAGGACATGATGTAAGGCCATCCTTTGGACAGTTTGAGCTAAAAATCCATACCTTTTAAACTGCTCTTGATACACATCAGTTGAGCCTTAAAAATCCAAGCTTTCTTTGATAAAAACCAGAGAATTTGAACCCAAAACCTCAGTGACCTGATGCAGCCTGGCCCTCATCCTGAGATTTCATAAGGTAAAGGTGAAGGAGTTGAAGAAGGTAGAGCTGGTTTGACATTTGGTGGAAAGAAGAAGAAAGAACATTTGAAGACAGTTGTGTGTCAATCATGGAGCAGTAGCATTCCAGCCATATAAAAAAAATTGAGAAAAATACAAAAAGCATACAAAAAGAAAGAGAGAAATAGAAAAGAAAAACAAAAATGAGAAAGAGAAGTCATTTCATTGGTAATTTTGAAAAAGAAGAGAAAAAATTGATCACTTTGAGATGGAATTGTGTGGAAATGAAGAATGTGAAGTCATGAATCATCTCCTTACCTTGCTGATTTCTCAATTTAAATCCTTTTATTCCCTTTTATTCTTTTAGAACTTCACCCATAAGCCACATACCCAATAAAAAGATCCTACTGATCTAAAATTGATTGAATTGTCATGTGGAGATAAGGAGCTGTGTAATCTATGGTGAAAAGAGCCAGAAGATTTTAGGAATTTGAGCATTTCCTATGCTCATGCTTGCAATCCTCTTAGTTTTTATGGTCAGACAGATCCATTGGAGGCAGAAAAATGGTTGAATCAGACTGAGAAGCTCTTACAGAGACTGCCATGTATTGAGGCAAAAAAGGTGACCCTTGGTGGAAGTCGGTATTGCTGAGAAGAGAGCAATTTATTGAAGCATTCATCAAAGAGTACTTTCCAAAGCAGGTAAGAAATCAGATGGCGGTAAGGTTTATGACCTTGGAGCAAGGGGCAATGATTGTACGAGAGTATGGTTCGGAGTTTATACGATTATCACGATTGCCCCGAATTATGTGGTCACGGAACTTATGAAGGCCAACAAGTTTGAAAGTGGCTTAAGGCCGAATATACGTGATGGAGTTTCCATGTTTGAGTTGGAAACTTATGGAGCTGTAATGGATAAGGCCTTGGTTGTCGAGAAAAATCTCGAAGAAGTTTATAAGAGAAGCGAGCCATGCAGTCCGGATAAAGCAAGTCAAACTCAGTCGTATGTCCACGAGCCAAGGGGCACAAAACCGAGATTTCTAATGCCAACACCTGTTCAGCCTGCTTAGACTACCTACTCGAGACCACCCGTGACTACGGCTAGAACGTCAAGGGTGCAACAACCTTCACGCACCACGTCTCCGCACCTGTTGAAACATGTGCACGTTGTGGTGAGCAACATAAGACGAAGGAATGTTGGTAGTCTGCTAGCGCATGCCTCAGATGTGGCTAGATGGGACATCAAGTAAAGGACTGTCCCCAGAAAGGAAAGGAAAGAACAACTTCGGCATCCATTCCGAGGCCCTAGGTTCATTTAGCAGTTAATGGTTTTCCACTTTCTTTTGTGGACATCGCATTTTGGACTAATTGTTAGGATTTGTGGTTGTGGTTAAACTTTTGATGGTTGATCGAGTAAACTTGTAATGATGTACGACTTAAGTCTTGACCATGTGCTTACTAGTTTTGTGGATATCTGATTTTGATCAAATGGTTAGAAATGGTTGTGGGAATGTTGCTTGAATGTTTTGCTAACACATTTACTGTTAGGCTGTGATGGATGTTTGGATATATCAATGTGTTTTCATTGTATGGTTAAAGAACTTACTTAGTCACAATGGGTAACTTGTGCCTTGTTCATGTTGTTTAGCTAGTTGTGCCAGATTCGTGTGCCTGGTGTGAATTTTCGAGGATGAAAATTTATTTATGGGGAGAAGAATGTAATGACCCCGATCTTTAATTGCTATTGGTCAGACCTGTCAATTATCCATACACTTTCAAATTAGGCACATCAATTTTCGAGGACGAAAATTCTTTTAGGTGGGAAAGCTCGTAAGATTTTTAGGACCAAGTTCATACACCGTGGTGGTGTGTATCGGCTCAACACCAAATTCGATTGATGAGTGATTCGGGAGTGCAAGCCCCACACCGAACCAAAGATCATTTGTGTGGTGTAAAACTACTTGATTAGGTATATGGGTTCCACATTGGAACGAAACCAATGGATAAAGCTTACACCCGAATGGGTGTATGTGTTTTATAGGGGAACCAGTCCCTTTAGTTATAAAAGCAAGGGGCTTCCTTTGGAAGCTATACCCGGTTGCATTTACCTTGGGGCTTTGGGTTCTAGAGAGAGAGAGAGAAGAGCTTGAGGAGAACACCCCGTGAACCATCTGAATGTCGAATTGGCTCCGTTGAACTTCAAGGCATTGGATAGAACTTATAGGGGAACCAGTCCCTTTAGTCGTGGAGAGTCATTAGATTCAAACTTCGGGGAGATTTGAGAGGGCGTGAATGTGTGGATAGAACCGATCGTTGTGATCATGACATACACGATTAGGAGAGTAAAGAGTAGTGCGTATTCAAGCAGAGCGTCATCATAGGCTTCATTTTGATCCAAATGATGAAATTCGCTCCGAAAACCTAGCTTGGGCATGGGCTCATGAATCGAGGAAGTCGATCCATTAAAGGTAAGAAATTATATGAAATTATGAGCTAATCATTGTGTTAGTTTAGTTTATACATATGGGTGAAAAATTAGAAGAAAGATGATAGTATTTGAGAGAAAATGGGTTGGAGAAGTTCAACCCGAGCTGACAAAACCGACCGGTTGATTTCAAAATCGACTGGTCGAATTTGCCTGAGCTTGCTGTCACTGCCACAGTATTTCAGCCGTAATGTTTTACTCAGAACTCTGATTGGCGCAATTCTCATGACATTGGAAAGAGGACAGTAAGATCTACAACTTTTATTAATTGAAAAACTTATTATTCAATGGTTTTAAAGGTCAAATTTTCGTGAAAAGTTGATCCAAATTCTAATTTTTGTCGAGATACGAAACCGACCGATCGAAATTAAGTAGCACGACGATCAAATTTTACAAAACAGTGAGTATGTAGTTTGGGTTTGGAGAAATTGACCGGTCGAATTTGAAATCGACCGGTTGATTTTGTCTGAGCTTGTCGATACTGCTTTGGTATTTTGGCCATAACTTTCTGCTCTAATCTTTGACTGCCACAATTTTTATGGAGTTGGAAAGAATCGGAAACCATCTACAACTTTTATGCATTGACTAACTCATGAATCAAATATTTTGATGGTCAAAATTGATCTAGAAGTTAGGCCAAGTTCTAAGTTAGCACGTTTTGACTGAAGTGCTGATACAACTTCGGTATTTTAACTGTAACTCTTTACTCTGAACTCCGATTGATATAATTCTTATGGTATTGGAAAGAGGACAATGGGATCTATAACTTTGTTGAATTAATAAATTTAGAAATAAAATGTTTTGAAGGTCAACTTTAGGAGTAAGTTGCATCAAATTCTAAGTTGGCACGAACTTATCCGTTTCCACCTCGTTTTGAGAAAACACTTAAATATGTCTAAGTTATTAGTGATTGGAGTTAATCCTTGATGGATCATTGTGTGCTTGTGATATAATTGAGGGCGAAAAGCCATCGATAGGACTTTGCTTGGCTTTGCGCAAGGTTAAGGTAAGAGAAATTCAACCTTTAATTCCATCCTTGTCTTTGATATATAGACTCTTAGATATGATTTGAGTGCAATCAGAACATGTTATTTGACTTTTACTCATAGGTGTTATGATATGATAAATGATATGTGATGAGTTTGATTGTCAGTAAATTAGAAATGAACCTGCTAAAGAAGATAGGTGTGTTTTGAATCTGATTTGACTGATGTTAGAAAATATTTGACTCTTTAAGATATAATTAAAGTTTTAGAATTAAGTTGCATATGAGATTTTTAATATTAAATATGAACTTTGAGTTAGAATAAGATCGATTTATCTTGAAATTACTAGTATGAAAATGAACTTTGAACTTAGTACATGATAGTGAATATGAATTTAGAAAATAGACTCTGAACAATAATATGAACTCTGAATATGGGCCATGAATCGAAAGATATGAACAATAATAGAACTGATATGAACATTGAACCTGATGTGAATTTTGAATGTAAAGTGTGAGTTTGGAATTCATGTAAAGTGATTAGACATCATCGCATTCTTCAATGATCGATATCGATCGACCAAGATGGCGGTTTATCCGCATATCTTGATAATCTATAATCGTGCATATTGCATCTATATACTGGACCGGGTAACGAGTTAATCCGCATACACCGTGCATCTTGATCGCCATCGGACTGCAGCGGGGTTAATCGTACACGTGACATCTGACATCGGACCGGTACGGTGGGTTAATCCATACACATTGTATACTGTATACTGCATACTGCATACCAGACACACTAACTGGATACTGATTGGACCACTGGTATTGAAAATTTAGAATACTGTGAGTTAGCAACGTGAACACCGTAAGATGTGAATTATGAGATGTGGACTATGAGATGTGAACTGTGATATGTAGACTTGAGACGTGAACTGTAAGATGTGGACTGTGAGATGTGGATTGTGAGATGTGGACTGTGAGATGTGAACTATGAGATGTGAGCTATGAGACGTTAACTGAGAGATGTGAACTGTGAGATGTGGACCGTGAGATGTGAATTGTGAGATGTAGACTGTGAGATGTGAATTGTGAGATGTGGACTGTGAGATGTGAACTGTGGGATGTGAGTTATGAGACGTGAACTGTGAGATGTGAACTCTATAAGATGTGAAATTTGTAATGTGAACATTGTAAGATGTGAACCAAGAATTTGAATTTGAACTTGGGGACTGAGAATGAATCACTGAAATTTTGTGTGAAATTCTAAAGTATTTATGAGTTTTATTCGATTTAAGGATATATGCAAGTTATATTTTGGATAGTAAATTGTACTTTGAAACTTTGTCATCATTATCTGCATTGATATGATAAGATGTGAAATTAGTCTTGACATTTCTTCTTCTGAGCTTAGATGTAGCTCACCCTTCGACTAAACTTCACAGGTATAACTCGTGATCTGGAGCTGGAGAAGAAGATCTTCAGCTTGTATATTTGTGCCTTAGTCAGGAGTCGTAGATTAGCACGTTGTAGAATTTGGTAAGTTTTGGCTTGGTACCTTCGTGTTGTTGTACACCACTGTTAGGTGATGGTTAGTCATCACTGGTGGTTTGTTTTAATTACTGTCATATTGATATTATAATTGGAATTTTAAATTATGTCATTTGTATTACCTGCTTTGATTTCCGCATGTATTTGGATGTACCATGTATTCTATATCAGATTGTGATCTACGATCTGGCAATCCGAATTTTCCCATTAAGTTTATATATATATATATATATCTCGGGATAGGAAAATTCGTGTTGTCACAAAAACAGCATCGAATCATATAACAGAAAATGGAAACACGGGAAACCATGTTTCAGTCTAGAAACATTGGATTTGTTGTGATTCAATCAAAACATCATTCAAGTAAATTTTTTCCTGATCTTAGCTCTTTAATTCTCTTACTAATATAATTAGAATGTTATAGCGTTACAGGTACAAACATAAAACAAAGAATAATATTTAAACAACTTTATGTTCTTTTGGACATGAATACAAAGACCCTTACGTACGGGTGATTCAGTATGAACTCCCTAAGAGCTGAGTTGGATCGACGGCGAAACCATTGACTCCACTCCCGGTGCTCAACATTAGCTGCAACAAGGAACTTCTTTATGTCAGTAATTGAAGCAAAATTTAGGCCATAACACATATCAACCATTAATCTAAAAGAAAAAGAATTACACAAGGATGCCAATACTAACTCAAAATTAGAAAATCTCAATGAAAAGAACCAAACTTATGAGTTAAGATATAGACGATGGTTCATTCTTCTAGTACGAAAGAACAAAAAGACTGTTAGCGTGTTGTCGTTCCGGATGTGCTGATTTATTGTGTGGTGTTGGAAGAGAATTAAAATCAAAGTGAAGCAGCGGATAAAGATATGGTGAAAACAGTAATCCTAAAAAATCCTAGACCTACAAAATACAGGGCCTATTGTAGCAAGTTTTGATAAGTAAGAGTTTGTCTCACAGAGAAATTGATCTAGAACCCAAAATGGGTTGTAATAGTAAGCCTCCAGATCTGGCTATAGATCTGACAATCCTAAAGAAAGGGAGTTGGGTGTCACGACTACACTAAATTAACTCTAACAAAAGAGAAATAAAGTGTAGCCCTATCCTAAAGGAAGGGTTAAGAAGAAGATGGTGGTGGTGTGTGCCAAAATAAAATATATAAAAGATGAGAAGTAAGCAGGTTAAGCTAAAGTTAATGCAGTAATGTAACTTAGATTTAGACTATCTCTGTCGTGGTCCTTGCTGAGATGCTATTAATAACCTCAACAAGGTAGAAGAATCTAATTTAACCCATGCCATTTGGGGTGCTCTTAGGGCTATACTCTATCCACTTAAATGGTCACAAAGTATCCGATAGATGTTGTCAAATCCCATTGATTAAACCAGAAATGCTAACCTAATCCAAAGGAGTAGACTGATCATTTCCCCAACCAATGGACCAGATCATGCCATGAATGTTATTACAGACACTATGTAATGCCAATGCTACAAGCTCCCCAGATCTATGCACAGATCTGGCTGACATCCATAGGTATTCCAATCCATAAAGTCCTAAGTGCTTTGCCAAGGCCAACGGCTCACTGCCCACACAAAGGACCAACAATAGGTTGAATAAGGATTTAAATTCAGCTGGTCATTGCTACAAAAGGCCTGTAATGACTCAGCCTCAAGCTGCAATTACTACAGAGAAATCATATCTAACATCTGATGTCAGTCAAGTAAAACAGAGGGGAGCCAGTTCCTACACAAACCTCCGCACAAGGCTCTAGAAGCTCATGTGCAGAGGAGAAGAATCCTTCTCAGACGTGTGGCTGGACACCACCTTAGGGTTGTACTCTATCCACTCAAATGGTCACAGGGTATCCGATTGGTCTGTCCATACCACAGAGATATGAGAAAGAACATGTAAACTACTGCTGTTGCCACCTTAGAGTCCCAGGGCTACGAGCTCTCCAGATCTGGCTACAGATCTGTCTTGCTATCCATGGGTCTATTAAACCAAGGAAAATCAGATGGTAAACAATAGATCTACTAGAAACTGAATGGGCTAGTGTCAAAGCATGGATCCTATAGACATCTAAGGAAACCACAAGATCTATAGATTCAATTAGTCATTAAAACAACAATCCATTGATAAAACTTACAATGAACTGTCTCAAGGCTGCAGCCTGTACACAATTGGTCATCCAAAAGATCCCAATGTATACAAAACCTATTATAAAATTAAAATAAAACTAAACCTAACTACTTACAAAAGGATTAGCCAGCCCATGCTGGGCTAAGAGAGAAGAAAAATAAGAAAAAGAGATGATCAAACCCTAACCCTAGCCTGCTGGAGCTCTCAGCCAACAGAGGATGAAGAAAAGATGAAAATACTAAGCTTTAAGTACAGCTTATATACTCTGTCCATAAGGCCTTGGCTCAAAAGAGAGTAACCCTAATTTTGCCTGCAGACATGACACTATTACAACCCTTGAATGCTTTGAGATATGCACCTCAAAATCTGTGTCTCAGGAAGTGTACCCTAGCCTTGGGAAATTCTCAAAAGGTCCTTGAGTTAAAACTGAGAAGTGGAGGGCCCGAGCTTCGCGGGGCTGACATCTGCATTAATACACTCGCGCAGTTGCTTTGCCTTCTATTGAGCACTGAAATATACCACTTTCTACCCCCTTAACCTGACCTATGATGAACCTTTAAGCATGTTAATAATGGCTTTTAAGTGTGTTTTTACAGATAACAGCAAAATAAGAGCTTAATGTTACAATCCATGCTTTTGAAGCCAAGAAGAAGGAATTTTGTGTTTAGTAGTGGAGCTGATGGATTTATTGAAAAGGCACCATGGTGGTTCACACCATTGGGGCTTTTTAGCATGCTTTGGGGGCCTTTGAAGACTTGCTGAGAGAGAGTGGTGAAGCCCAAAGGTTAATGAGGTGCTATGCAGTAATATAGCATTTTGTGTTTGTAGCAAGGCAGCACCTTGGATGGAAGACAGCAGCAAATTAGCACCTCAAGGCATTTTATGAGAACAGCTGCAGAGCAATTCAAGTGGCATATTACAACTATAATATTAATGCACTCGAGTACTTTAAGTGTTGAAGTTCATCTACTCAAGCTGATGATGGAAGCCCATGAACAACATAGCTGCAAACTTGAAGAATTCGAGCAGTTTAGAGGGCTGGTGCAACCTCTCAAGTGGTTTAAATGCATGATTTAGTGAACCTCAAGAGTGGTTCATGTTGAAAACCAACCCCTCGAGTGGTTTAAAATGATAAGATCCAACCTCTCGAGTGGTCGGTTTAACCCCACGAGCTGGTATGTGCTGAAATCAAGCTACAATGCTGAAAAAAGGCTAAAATTAAACCTGTCGCAACCTATCGAATGGATGTTTGAACCTGTCGCAACCTATCGAATGAATGTTTGAACCTGTCACAACCTATCGAGTGGTTGTCTGAACCTGTCGAGAACCTGTCAAGAGGTTCTGATGCTAAAAATGAACCTATCGAGCATCCTGTCGAATGGTTGAATGAGCCTGTCGAGATCCTGTCGAATGCACACCTGAAGCCTATTCAACCTGTCGAACAGTTGCCTAAACCTATCGAGATTGAAGTTTTGAAGCTCCAACCTATCGAACAGTTGCCTGAACCTATCGAGATTGATGTTCTGAAACTCCTACCTATCGAGGCACAAGTTCCTGCCATCTATTTCACACTTTAGGGACATTTTGGGGATTCCAATGCTTCTAGGGCACACATCCCAATGTCCCACACATCTTAGGGATTTATCTCGGGTTCCATTAGCAAACATCAGTGGCCGACAGGGGCATTTTTGAGAGCTGCAAAGACACATCAGCTGGGCATAAAACTCTGCATATGGGTGTGAACTAATTGTTGGCGGGAAACAAATTAGCTTCAGCTGGGCATAAATAAAACCAGATCCCTATCTCTTCTCTGATTGGTTGAAACTCTTAAATAGGGATTAAGCTTAAACTGAAATCCTCTCTTCTAATTGGCTGCAACTGAAGGCATATGGATCGATGCATATATATATATATATATATATATATATATATATATATATATATATATAAATACCCATCTATTTTACTGTTTTTCTTTAGCAAGGAAAGTAGGAACAAAGGAATAGCTTGAGTTCTCCTTAGCTCATTTAGGTTTAGTTTAGATTTTTATTTTCCTTTTTTTTTTTCCCCTTCTCTCTCTAATCCAGCCTGTTGGATTAGATCTAGATAGCAACTCAAATCTGGTTTGTAATTATAATTTCGGTATGAAGAAATGTGGATCGATGCATAGACTACAGATCTGGGAACAAGTTTATTGTAAGTTGTTTTATTTGAAGCAATAAATTATTGATTTTAAAGCTTAGTTAAATCTAAAGATCTTGTGGCCCCATTAGGTTCTCGATCGAATTTGTGTAGAGGAGTTTGTTAATCAGCTCACCCACTTAACTCGTAGATCTGTTGATGACCATCTGATTTCCCTGGGTTGATATGCCTGTGGGTGTCTGTGCCTGTGGCCTTGCATCCACAGCATCTGTAGTGATTATCTTGTTCTGATCGAAGCCATTGGAATGGAGGAAATCTATTGGATGATCTGTGACCATTTAAGTGGACAGATCATAGCCATAAGATCAATCCAAACCAGGGATGGAGGAAATCTATTGGATGATCTGTGACCATTGAAGTGGACAGATCATAGCCTTAAGATGAATCCAAACCGCCGGTCTAGATCGGATTCTTATACCTTGCATTTGTGCTTGTAGCCAAATGAAGGATGGCTGCATATCCTCAGATCTTGATCTGTTTTGCAATGAAAACCAGGCCCTAGCTATCTATTTCTCCCTATTTTATATTTTACTTTACCATCCATCTTCCCCCATCTCTTAGTTTAGTTTTATTTCAATTTTGTAGAATTAGATCTAGTGACACCCAAAAAGCTCTCTTTCTTCTTAGAATTGCCAGATCTATAGCCATATCTGGAGGTCTACTATACACCCTTTAGGTTTAGATCACTACTCCCTGTGGGACAAACTCTTACTGATTAAAACTTGCTACAAAGGGCTCTATATCTTGCAGGTCTAGGATATTATAGATGTGCTGAATTCATCCTCTATTTTACTTTGATTTTATTTTGTTTTTATCATTACACAATAATCCCCAACAAGTTTTTGGCGCCGCTGCCGGGGAGTTTTGATCTAGATAGTAGATCTGAGTTTTTCATTTTTGTAGATTTGATTTTTATTTTGTAGATCTGAGTTTTATTTTGTAGTTTTATTGTTGTTTTTGCTTTAAACCTGCACTTTGCATTCCAAGTGCTTGATTAAAAGTCTACTGCAGTTTTTGTATAGAAAACCTGTTTTACTGCAGCAGAATTTCTGATTTTTCTGAGTTTTATTTTCTGCCTTTTAGATGTTTGAATAAATGTTGTTGTAGCCTTTTGCATTTTTACATAAATGAGGCTATAGTTTGAGTTTTTCTGTGTTTTTGTTAATATGCTTGAATAAGGTACTGCTGCAATTGTTGGGTTTTTTCATATCTAGAGCAGCTACCAAACGAAGAGCAAATGGATTGCAGCAGGAGCAGATCTTCTTGAGTTTGCATCCCCTTCTCTTTTGCATTTATTTTCTATTTTTAAATTCTTTAAAACTAGCAGTTTTGCTGAGTTTTGAGTTTGTCTTAGTTTAAGTTTCTGCTATTGGCATGTTGATTTTTAGATAACAAAACCAAATACAAAAATAGAAGAAAATGAAAATACAAATTAAAATTTCTTATTATTTTTCAGCAATAGTAAATAAGAGCTCTTATTGAGCCCGGGCTGATCCAAAATAAATAAAAAAATAGAAAATTATAAAAACATAAAAATATCTTTAGATGGGCTATTTTTCTTTGTTTTTATTTATTTTTTCCATCTAGACCTGCAGAGATCATGGTGTGCTCCCATGCTTCATTATTTAGAAATTCTTCTTGATTCATACACATCATCAACATAGGGGTCTGTCTTATGAATCTTACTTTTCACTGTATGTTATTCCTGCAGATCATTTTTATAATCACTTAAATTCATAGGTATCTAATTGGATCAGGCTTTTGGGGTTTTCTTTGGGCTTAGGGGATTTATGATTTTCTCGTAGGATTTTCTATTTTAGGAATTTTAGTTTAAAATTTTGTTTTTAGATCGTTGATTTTTCTTTCTTAGATTAATGTGTCCTAGTTTTACTGAATTTTTGTATTTTTTTTTGTGATTATAGTTAGTTTCTAACTTTGTTTTCCTATAACTCTGTTTTTTTCGGTTTTTGTAGCTTTGTATTCAATTCCTTACTTTGTTTTTACTGTTTTTCTGTCATGAGCATTAGTTTCATTTCATTTACATAGCAGTTCTTTTATTTTTCTGCTCATATATTCAGTTATGTTCTTTTTATTTTTCTACTGCACATAGCTGCAATTTTTTTTTTCTATTTAATTTTTCTTTCATCTTTTACCCTGTTGCCCCTAGTTTCTTACTATGAAGAACATTGACAATGTTCATCTTAGGTTTGGGGGTATGGCAGGTGTGCCAATGAAATGAGTTAATGCTAGTGCAGCTATGTTGAAAAAAGTTTTTGAAAATAAAGTGATTTCCCACCTGACTTTTAGAAAAAGAGGAAACTAAAAACTTTTTGAACCTAAAATGAGCTGTAGTCTAACATTTTTCATAAAGCAAATATAAAAAAAATTTAAAAATTGATGTTTAGTGAACCTTAAATGAGAGAAAACTGTAATGATACACCCCAGAAAATTTGATGGAAGGCCATACCCAGTGAGATTTGGGCCTAAAAAATTTTCTTTGAAGAGTGTCTTGGCATTTTTTCTGCTCTATGGACTGATTGGATCCAGTTTTGATCACTAGAAGTTAGGCAGATCCAAGTTGAAATAGCTTGACAGCATTCATGACATTGAGGACATGAAGTAAGGCCATCCCTTAGTCAGTTTGAGCTTAAAATGTCCCACCTTTGAACTGCCCTTGATACACACATCTTGAGCCTTAAAAGTCCCAATTTTCTTTGATGAAAATCAGAAAATTTAAACCCAAAACCTCAGTGACCTGATATAGCCTGACCCTCACTCTGAGATTTCAGAAGGAAAAGGTGAAGGAATGGAAGAAGGTAGAGCTGGTTTGAGAAGTGGTTGAAAGAGAAGAAAAACACAGTTGGTGGTATTTGTGGCATTCCGACCCATTAAAAAAAAAAAAAAAAAAAAACAGAAAAGCAAAACAAAAAGAATGAGAAAGAGCAGTCATTTCATTGAAAAATTGAAAAGAGGATTAGAAACTGGTCACTTCAAATCTGAAAATTCAAGAAGTAGATGGAATTGTACTGAAATGAAGAAGGTGAAGTCATGAATCATCTCCTTACCTTATTGATTTCTCAATTTGAATCTTTTTTATACCCTTTTAATCTTTACAAATTTCAGCCATAAGCCGCATTATAACCCAATAAAAAGACCTTATTGATCTGAAATGGATTGAGCTGCCATATGGAGATGAGGATTTGTTTAATCTATGGTGAAAAGAGTTAGAAAATTTTATAAGTTAGAGCAATGCCTATGCTCATGCTTGCAGTCCTATTTGAGGGCTATAACTGCTCTTGAGCTGTGAGAAATGATGCACCCTTCTACTTTTTTTGTGAGTGAACAGCCCTGGTAAGATTTGGGTCTAAAATCAAATTTGGTTGGGGTATTATCAAAACAGAATTCTTAAATTAAAGGTGAACTCTGCATCAATTTTCAGGCACAATGCCTTGACATGAACTGATTGATGATGAAGGAATTACAGCAGAATTTTAGGTTTTAAACTGGTGATTTTTCTGCTGAGAATCCTCTAAAAATTGAATGGAATGGTGTGGAATTTATTTTATTTCACTTAAACTCTGTTTTAGCATGTTGCATGAGCATTAACTGATATTATTGGAGAAGTTTGGGGGTACCTTCACTGAAAACCCTCAGGAGATTCCACTCCTCCACTAGGGATCACCTAGGGGTTTAAAAGGCTTGGTGCATGTGCCAAATGCACCCGTGTTCCCTACAAAAGTGGCATTTAATTTCATAGGTTAGTTGTCTTAAATTTCACTTTGCTCGAGGGCTAGCAAAGGTTAGGTTTGGGGGTGTGTTGAGCACTGAAATATACTACTTTCTACCCCTTAACTTGACCTATGATGGACCTTTGAGCATATTAATAATATCTTTTAAGTGTGCTTTTATAAATAACAGCAAAATAAGAGCTTAATGTTGCAATCCATGCTTTTGAAGTCAAGAAGAAGGAATTTTGTGTTTAGCAGTGGAGCTGATGGATTTATTGAAAAGGCACCATGGTGGTTCACACCATTGGGGCTTTTTAGCATGCTTTGGGGGCCTTTGAAGACTTGCTGAGAGAGAGAGTGGTGAAGCCCAAAGGTTAATGAGGTGCTATGCAGTAATATAGCATTTTATGTTTGTAGCAAGGCAACACCTTGGATGGAAGACAACAGCAAATTAGCACCTCAAAACATTTTATGCGAACAGCTGCAGAGCAATTCAAGTGGCATATTACAGCTACAACATAATGCACTCGAGTACTTTAATTGTTGAAGTTCATCTACTTGAACTGATGATGAAAGCCCATGAGCAGCACAGCTGCAAACTTGAAGAATTCGAGCAGTTTAGAGGGCTGGTGCAACCTCTCGAGTGGTTTCAATGCATGATTTAGTGAACTCCACAAGTGGTTCATGTTGAAAACCAACCCCTCGAGTGGTATAAAATGATAAGATCCAACCTCTCGAGTGGTCAGTTTAACCCCACGAGCTGGTATGTGCTGAAATCAAGCTACAGTGCTGAAAAAAGGCTAAAATTGAACCTGTCGCAACCTAGCGAATGGATGTTTGAACCTATCGCAACCTATCAAATGGTTGTTTGAACTTGTCGAGAGGTTCTGATGCTGAAAATGAACCTATCAAGCATCCTGTCGAATGGTTGAATGAACCTGTCGAGATCCTGTCGAATGCACACCTGAAGCCCATTCAACCTGTCGAACAGTTGCTTGAACCTATCAAGATTGAAGTTCTGAAGCTCCAACCTATCAAACAGTTGCCTGAACCTGTCGAGATTGATGTTCTAAAACTCCAACCTATCGAGGCTCGGGTTCCTGCCATCTATTTCACACTTTAGGGACATTTTAGGGATTCCAATGCTTCTAGGGCACACATCCCAATGTCCCACACATCTCAGGGATTTATCTCGGGTTCCATTAGCAAACATCAGTGGCCGACAGGGGCATTTTTGAGAGCTGCAAAGACACATTAGCTGGGCATAAAACTCTGCATATGGGTGAACTAATTATTGGCGGGAAATAAATTAGCTTCAGCTGAGCATAAATAAAACCAGATCCCTATCTCTTCTTTGATTGGTTAAAACTCAATTGGGATTAAGCTTAAACTAAAATCCTCTCTTCTGATTGTCTCTTCTGATTGGTTGCAACTGAAGGCACATGGATCGATGCATATGTATAAATACCCATCTATTTTGCTATTTTTCTTCAGCAAGGAAAGTAGGAACAAAGGAATAGCCTGAGTTCTCCTTAGCTCATTTAGGTTTAGTTTAGGTTTTTATTTTCCTTTTTCTTTTCCCCCTTCTCTCTCTAATCTAGCTTGTTGGATTAGATCTAGATAGCAGCTCAGATCTGGTTTGTAATTGTAATTTTGGCATGAAGAAATGTAGATCGATGCACAGACTATAGATCTGGGAACAAGTTTATTATAAGTTGTTTTGTTTGAAGCAATAAATTATTGATTTTAAAGCTTAGTTAAATCTACAGATCTTGTGGTCCCATTAGATTCTCGATCGGATTTGTGTAGAGGAGTTTGTTAATCAGCTCACCCACTTAACTCGTAGATCTCTTAATGACCATTTGATTTCCCTGGGTTGATATGCCAGTGGGTGTCTGTGTCTGTGGCCTTGCATCCACAGCATCTGTAGTGATTATCTTGTTCTGATTGAAGCCATTGGAATGGAGGAAATCTATTGGATGATCTGTGACCATTTAAGTGGACAGATCATATCCATAAGATCAATCCAAATCAGGGATGGAGGAAATCTATTGGATGATCTGTGACCATTGAAGTGGACAGATCATAGCCTTAAGATGAATTCAAACCACCGGTCTAGATCGGATTCTTATACCTTGCATTTGTGCTTGTAGCCAAATGAAGGATGGCTGCATATCCTCAGATCTTGATCTGTTTTGCAATGAAAATCAGGCCCTAGCTATCTATTTCTCCCCATTTTATATTTTACTTTACCATCCATCTTCCCCCATCTCTTAGTTTAGTTTTATTTCAGTTTTGTAAAATTAGATCTAGTGACACCCGAAAAGCTCTCTTTCTTAGAACTTCCAGATCTGTAGCCAGATCTGGAGATCTACTATACACCCTTTAGGTTTAGATCACTACTCCCTGTGGAACAAACTCTTATTAAAACTTGCTACAAAGGACCCTGTATCTTGCAAGTCTAGGATATTTTAGATGTGTTGAATCCATCCTCTGTTTTACTTTGATTTTATTTTGATTTTATTATTACATAATAATCAGCACACTAGAAATCCCCAACACCTTTGTTGAGGAGCGTTTAGCTTAGGAAGTTTATTCACTCGCGCAATAGGTTCTCAGTTGATCGCATAGTTGCTTTGCGTTGCAATGCTGTCACGGAGGAGATTTGGGAACGCCTGAATTTCTCGCGCAGTAGAGCTTCAGAAGTTCTTTCTCGCTGGATACTCGCATAAGTAGGCTCCTGCGCTCGCGTAGTAACTAGTTAGGCTTCAGAGTGTGCGAGAGCTGTGCGAGGAAAATTCTAGGCGTCTCACTCTTCCAGGGCTTTGCGAGAACTCCGCGAGGTGATAAATTGTTCTTAATACATATGGACTCGCTATGTTCTGCGCGCGGCTGCTTTAAGGCTCTATCTCCTCGAGATCTTCGTGAGCACAAATTATGAGGGTTTTAAGATGCAAGATCTTTGTGATGTCTTTACTGTTCTCCTCTTGACTGCGCGTCCTATCTGCACGTGGGCAGCTTTTACTGCATCCTTAGCTCTGCAAGGGAGCTCCTCAACTCTACGAGGTGAGTCTTTTGATTCTCTGATGCATTGCACTTGATGCTGTTGCAGCTTCCTGCTTCTCAGCTAACTTCTTTAATCTGCTAAACTTTTAGTCCATGATGACCAGTAAATGAGTCACCATGGTGAGCACTACCAGGTTGTTTCATTAGGCTTTGGCTCAGCTGTTATCTTTGCATGTTTTCTTCTTCTTCTTTAGACCAATAAGCTAGGATTTTATATTTAGCTACACAGTTTATTACTAACTACAAAAAATACTTAACAAATGATTATTAGTGAGCTTCAAGGTCCAGCAAAGGCTAGGTTAAGAGGTGAAAAGTGGTACTTTTCAGCGAATAACACACCCCCAAACCTAATCTTTGCTAGTCCTTGAGCAAAGGAAAAATTAAAAAAACTACTCTAAGAATTTAAATGCCACTTTTGTAGGGAACACAGATGCATTTAGCTTATGCATTAAGCCTTTTAAACCCCTAGGTGATCCCTAGTGGAGGAGTAAAGTCTCCTGAGGGTTTTCAGTAAAGATACTCACAAACTTCTCATTAAAATAGTTAGCAAAAGTGAAAAATTATCAAGTTAGCTGTCAAGAAACAGAGCATCAGTTCACCTTTGATTCAACAAAAATGTGAGAAATTTGAATATATGATATGCACAGATATTTAATCATCACAACCTTTACACAGATGCACATCATTTCCAATTAGCTCACAATAAGAGAAAATATCACTTGTAGGTCAGTATTGAGCTCATCATTAATTCAAAAATTAGGTTATAGGTCATGCCCAATACATTCAACATCAGACCCAATGCTCACCAGGGCAGGCTCTCACAAGTAACTTTGAGGGTTTTCATTTTCTCTCAAACTCAAGAGCAGTTATAGGCCCCAAATGGGTCTGTAAGCATGAGCATAGGCAAAGCACCTAAGTTCTAGTATCATTGGCTAATCCTCACCATAGATTATTGGACAACTTTTTGTCTCTGCATGACAGCTCATTCAACTTTGGATCACATGTGGCTTATAGGATAGGTTATAAAGACAGGAAGGTTGAAAAGGGATTCAAATTTGAGAAATCAATAGGTGAAGGAGGTGATTCATGACTTCACCTTCTTTAGTTCAACACCTTTCACTTTCTCTAAAATTCTTCAGACTTGAAGTGGCCAGCTTCTCCTCTTGTTTTCGATTTTTTTTTTTAATGAACTTTTCCTCTTGACTCCTCTCTTATTCCTCTTCATTATTATTTTTCTTTCTTTTTAGATGTATTTTTCTTTTTATTTTTCTGACTTGCCACCTCTTTCCTCAACTGCTACATTGCTAAGCTTTAGGTATCTCTTCTCCATTCACCCAATATTGACCCTATCTTGTCCATATTCAGCTCCTTCTCCTTTACCTTCTGAATTCTCAGAGTGAGGGTAGGTTTGAATTGGGTCCATGGGTTCAAGTACAAGTACTCAGGTGTATTTTGAAGAAAATTAGAAATTAAGGCTCAAAAGGTGTGTACACAAGGGCAGTTGATTAGGGTTTGGTCTGTTTAAGCTCAAACTGTCTAAGAGAAGGTCTTGATCATTTCCTAGGTGTCATGAGTGCTGCCAATTGTTTCAACTTCGAGGTGCCTAACTTCTAGTGAGGGCATTGACTCAGCCAGTCCTTAGAGCTAAAAGAATTGCCTCAGTCACTCCTCAAAGGAAGGAAAAAAATTTGTAGGCCCAAATCTCACTAGTTATGGTCTTCTATTGAACTCTTAGGCATGTCCTTACCTTTTTCTCTCTTTAATGATTCACTAAGTACTGATACAAGTGAGTTTTCTTGGTGTTCGCATCATGAAAATGTTAAAATTTAAAAGCTTGTAATGCCTAAAGGTCTATAAAAATTTTTAAATTTCCCATTTTTTTATGATTCTTAAGGGAACATGGATCCATTTCTATCTTACTCACTTGATTCTGCTGCACTTAGGTTAACTATTTAATTGGCAGATCCTGCCACACCCCCAAACCTATGAGAAGTAGTGTCCTCACTGATTCAAGGGTAGATGTGGATGTGCAGTAGGCTCAAAACAGAGGTATTAAAAGAAAAGAAACAGTAGGAAACAAAAACACACAACATAAAACAAACAACACCTAAACAAACAAAAATAAAGAAAGACAACAAACTAATCAACACATAACAAAAAGAAGTTTCATTGAGATGCAAAAAGATTACCACAAGGTGTTACCAAGAGATCCTAACTAAGTACATAAAAAGTATAAACCTAAGAAAAATCTAGACGAACATTAGCAAAACATCCTTTCAAAAACAAAATGGTTCTCCCTCCTGGCTTCGGGATATCCTCAACCTGTTGCTTGTGGAAGAGGAACTGCAAGCCAGGAGAGGGGGGGAGAACAAGGATCAAGGTGAAGGAGGCTGAGTGGGTGGTGGAGGGATTGAAGAGGACGGGGGAAAAGATGTAGGTGGTTCTATCTTCTGTTTCTTCTTCTTTCGCTTGTTCTTTTTCTTTTCCTCCTTGGCCAAGATCCTTTGGACCTCCTCGTACTCATCCCAAATGAATTGTAGTGGGTCAAGCTCCTTAGGTGGTGGCAGGTCCTCCCAGACTGGATAAAATTTTATAGGCAGATCAATGGGTTTGTCATCAGCCATTGTTAAGGGTAGAGATGGACTGCTGAGGTTAAAGGAGAATGAATGGGAAGAAGACGAACTACCCTTGTATTTAAAGTGCTTGGGCGGTGGAATATGAATCAGCATATTAAATTTCACCTCCTTTCCAGCTTCATTACCATAAAGAAATTAAAGAAGGTTAGTTGGCAATAAATTGTGATTATTATGGGAAATGGTAAATCGCACAATTTATTATGGGGAATGAAATCGCACAATAAAGGTGGGTCTATTTTTAGCACTGGGAGTTAAAGCAGAGAGATAGGAAATGAAGAAATCAAAGAAATCCATCAAGGTTTAAAGGGCCAATCCTACGCTTCGTGCAGCTGTTCACAGGGACTCGTGGAGTAGATTTCACGTGCAGTGTAGATGTAAATTTGCGAGAAGGATAATCGTGCAGAAGAACATAGCTCCGCAAAAATAGAATCAAATGTTTTGTGTGCTTCGCGAAGTTACTTCGCAGAGTTGATGTTGGGCCTAAGCGCACGAAGCAGTTTCTCATCTCTCATATGGCTTAACTGGTGATCTCCGCAAAGAACAATCATCTAGAGTTTCAGAGACCTCGCGCAATAAAATATTTTGAATTCTTCTTTTTGCGCCCACAAGACTCCGTGAGAAAACCTTGAAATAGCTCATGATTATGAAAATTAGGCCATTTAACCCCGCGAGAAAGCAACACTTAACTCCTTTTCTCACTTTGTGCCCTGGCCTGTGCATGTATAGTGTCATGCACCCATTCAGTGGCCATTAGCACCAACCCTTTTACATGTACTCTATTCTCTAATGAAAATGTTCCCCCCCTATCAGCACATGCATATAAAAAATTTAGAATGATAAAATCTTTTCATGGAAGCAAATTCTTGACAATTACAGTGCCAGTACTTCAATCACCTAACAACAATAGGCATGCATCTCCCATGCTAATGATAGATATGAAAACAACAAGCAAAGCTCCCTAAAAAAATTAATGACATGTTCCTAGGCAAACTAAAACACACACAAGTTTCAACAGATATGGTACATTTATTACAAAGCTGTGGATTACTGAGCAGTGGGAGGTTCATGTAGGTGAATGGTTTGAGGAGGCTCCAGTGAATTTTCTACACAAATCTTAAGCCTTTGACCATTCACTTTCGTGATCTTCCCTGTCTTTGGATCCAAGATCTCCACAACACTAGATGGAGAGGGTTTGATAATAGTGTAAGGTCCATCCCATCTAGATTTCAACTTCTCTGGAAAAAATTTAAGTCTAGAGTTAAAAAGCCAAACCTTAGTACCAGCATTGAAGTCCTTCCTCAATATCTTCTTGTCAAAGAATGCCTTTGATCTGTCCTTGTACATTCTGGCATTTGCATAGGCTTCCAGCCTTAGTTCATTAAGTTGTGCCATTTGTAACTTCATGTGAGAACCAGCAGAAGTTAGGTCTAAATTCATTGCTTTGATAGCCCAATAAGCTTTGTGCTCTAACTCCACTGGTAGGTGACAGGCCTTGCCATACACCAGCCTAAATGGGGACATGAATAGGCAGTCCTATAAGCCCACAAAGCATCATTCAGCTTTTGTGCCCAATCCCTTCTATCAAGCCTCACAGTCTTTTCTAGAATATGCTTAATCTCCCTATTAGAAATTTCAACTTGTCCACTGGTCTATGGGTGGTAGGGAGTTGCAATTCTGTGTGTAACAGAATACTTTTTAAGCAGGTTCTCAAAAGGTCTGTTACAGAAATGGCCCCTCCCATCACTGATGATAACTCTGGGGACTGCAATTCTTGAGAAAATATTGTCCTTCTAGAATTTAAGGACAACTGTGTGATCATTGGTCCTTGTAGCAATGGCTTCAACCCATTTGGACACATAGTCCACTGCCACAAGTATGAAATTAAATCCGATAGATGTAGGAAAGGATCCCATAAAATCAATGCCCCAGATGTCAAAAAGTTCTACTACTAGGATGGGCTGCAATGGCATGGAATCTCTCTTGGAAATGCCTCCCATCCCTTGACATCTCTCACAGGACTTGCAGTGTAAGTAGGCATCTCTGAACAAAAAGGCCAATACAAACCACATTGGAGCACTTTTGTTGTAGTCTTTTTGCCATTAAAATGACCTCCACGGGCTTGCTCATGGCACATTGAAAGAATGATGTGGAAGTCACTTTCAGGCACACATCTCCTAATAACCTGGTTTGTGCAATGCTTGTAAAGGTATGGATCCTCCACAGAAAATGTCTAACATGAGAGAAGAACAGATCTTTATCCATCTTAGACCAGTGTGGAGGGATCCTACCAGCAGTAAGAAAGTTGATAATGTGTGCAAACCAGGGCATACTAGACTACAAAGTAAAAAGCTGCTCATCAAGGAACAACTCATTTATAGGTGTTGTTGCACATTCTTCAAAAATAATTCTAGAGAGGTGATCAGCCACCACATTCTCCACTCCCCTCTTGTCTTTGATCTCAAGATTAAACTCCTGCAAGAGGAGGATCCATCTGATCAACCTTGGCTTTGCTTCCTTCTTAGACAATAGGTATTTCATGGCTGAGTGATCTATAAAAACTACAATCTTGGACCCCAATAAATAGGGTCTAAACTTGTCTACAGCAAACACTATAGCAAGCAGCTCCTTCTCAATTGTAGTGTAATTGAGCTAAGCTTCAGCTAGTATTTTGCTGGCATAATAGATCACTGCAGGCAACTTATCTTTCCTCTATCTTAAGACATCACCTATGGCCAAGTCTAATGCATCACACATCAACTCAAAGGGGAGTGAGTAATCTGGGGCCTGGATTACAGGGGCAATTGTAAGGCACTTTTTCAAGGCCTCAAAGGCGTCAAGGCACTCAGCAGAAAATACAAATGACACATCCTGACAAAGCAAGTGGCACAATGGTTTGGCAATATTGCTGAAGTCCTTGATGAACCTCTTATAAAATATAGCATGTCCTAAAAATGATCTGATCTGCTTGACAGTCCTGGGTGGGGGTAGATGTGAGATCAAGTCCACTTTAGCCTTGTCAACCTCAATTTCTTTGTGAGAGACCACATGGCCTGGTACAATCCCTTATGTCGCCATAAAGTAACTCTTTTCCGAGTTTAGGATCAAATTGGTCTCCTCACATCTTTGTAAAACAATATCAAGGTGTCCCAGACACTGGCTAAAGTTGTCCCCATACACTAAGAAATCATCCATGAATATTTCTAAGAATTTGTCAATCATATCAGAAAAAATTATATACATGCACCTCGGAAAAGTGGTTGGGGCATTGCACAGTCCGAAAGGCATCCTTCTGTAAGCAAAGGTGTCAAAGGGACATGTGAAAATAATTTTCTTCTGATCTTGAGGATCCACGGGGACTTGGTTATACCCTGAGTATCCATTAAGAAAATAGTAAAATGCCTTCCCAGCCAACTTATCTTGTGACAGCCCGGATTTCGGCACCCCGAAATCCGTGCCATCAGCACGATCATCTTGACCGTGCCCCTTAGCTATGCACGGAACATTGGTATATCAAGCATCAAATAGAATAATAAATGAAATTGTAGAATTTAAATCTATATTAAAGCAGTTCTCCAAAAGACAGTTCTACCCCCATGCCTCTGCATGAATGGAGAACCGATCCGAACCATCGACGATAGCAATCATCACGGATGGTTCGTCCCAAAAGAATAATCCCAACTCAATATATACATGGTTAAACAAAACAAGGCTTGACATACCAAGCCGTACAAGTCTCTCTCAAAAACCCTCAAAGTGGCACAACGGATTCCTCTAGAAGAAGTCCTCAGGAGGTGGCTCCAACTCTTCGCCGGCCGCAAGGTCCGACTCACCGGGGTCAGCGTCTCCTGAAGCCTCGGCAGCTGCTAGTAGTGGACCTGCGACGTATAGTCTATAGGGTGAGCTACATCCTAGCTCAATAGGGAACAAAACACAGTTGAACATATAAACTATTACTCACATATATTCCATGATATGTCATGCATGATGTGTCTATGCAGTTATTGATGAAAACAGTTAAAAAGCATTTCATTTTACTGTTGATTACTTATGTTTTCATTTACTCATGAATGATGCTGAAAAGGCCTAAAGCAAAACTTAAACTTTCAACTTAAGTAATCCCCGAGCAATATAGCATCGAGCCCCGATGAGATACCCTTCATCGTCATCTATATAGACACTTTTAACGTATTCCCTGAGAATACCATATAGTACCCAAGCCCCTTTCCCCTGGGGATTGGTGGCGAGGTTTCACTTGTCTCAAATCAACACTGTGCTGACTGGATATGCCTCCGGCAGCCTCACGGTTTCGCCAGACGGCCACCGATATCCTGTCGTGTCAGTCGTGGATATCCCGCCACGTCGGTGGGGTACCCTATCAAACCTCAAATAACAAAAATATCAGTGCCTTACATATAGTTATTCACCGTGTAAGTGTGCTATCTTATATCAGTTAGGCCCTATCAATCATGATTCAATCCTGGATACATCCCTGGGATGTATCCATTTACTTGCATCACACCTGATGCTCTTATCTCTTTACTTCTTCATCCCCTGGGGATGGCTCATTATAATTACTCTTATGGATGTCACACACACACACACACTTTTCACAATTCTTAAGCAATAAAACATTTGAATTGAATTCTATATCACTACATACATGCTCTTGTAAAATAAAGTACATGTTCAAGGTGTTCCCTACCTCAAGTCTTCATTTGATCAATGCATCAAGGTCCCACGTGGCTCCTTGTGCACTAGCTCACACGTACCACCTATGGTACCACATAACAGGTGAAACACATCACTAAGGATGTAATAAAGAAGGTCCAAGACCCTCCATGAAGCTTAAAGTCAAACTCAAAAGTCAACATAATTTATCTCAGTCGATTAATCGAACTCCAAAATTGATTAATCGAATCTGATTCGATTAATTGATTTCCAAAATCGATTAATCGAAAGTCAATATCGATTAATCGATTCTCAAATTGATTAATCGAGATTTTCATTCGATTAATCGAATCCTAATTCGATTAATCGAAATTCTCTGTTCAGCCAAGTCGATTCTCAATTCGAGTAATCGAGTTCCTAAAATCGATTAATCGATCCCAAATCGATTAATCGAAAATTGAAATCGATTAATCGAAATCCCATTTCGATTAGTCGATTTTCCACAAGTCATTTCCGCCAGCCCCCTGGGGTCCACTGGAGGTTCCCAGTCGATTAATCGATACCCAAATCGATTAATCGAAATCCAAAGTCGATTAATCGAAATTCAATTCGATTAATCGAGATCGGGTTTCCTGACTTTTCAACTTCTTGGCCAATTTCGATTAATCGAAATCCAATTTCGATTAATCGACATTGCCAGATTCAGCCCCTTTCGAGCTGTTCTTCCCAATCTTTCTCTACACTTTTTCCTCTATTTTTCTAAACTATGATCCTATGATTTAAACCATTTTCAACTACAATTTAACCTCTACAATCTATGCATTTCATTCACAAAAGTTTACCTTGAATCAATCTCAAATTGATTTCAAATCAAGTGGTCTTTGCTTGAACGGATTCCTTGCGCAGAATCGGCCTCTTTAATACTTGAATCCCCCTTCCAATCACCCACAATGACTCCTTGCTTTATCACCCTCTTTACTCCTCTCTCTCTCTTCTTTACTCCTTCAACAACCAATTTTCCAGGATTTTAGGGTTATTAAACCCTTTTATCTTTCCCCCAGCTTGTGTGTTGAGCACATGCACCTCGATAGGTGTATGTGACTTCATATTTACAACACACCCCACATAGCCACGCAAACCATCACATCACGTCCGCTCATTACACTCTACGCTAACTATCAAACTCCTAATTGGTCAAACCTGTGACCGATCGGGCACGGATCCCGAGGTCATAGTTTAGCGTGATTTTTCGGGCTATTACATCCTCCCCACCTTGGGAATTTTCGTCCTCAAAAATAACCCAAGGTTTGTCTGTCTGGGTCACTCTCCCCCCCCCCCCCACACACTCTCAGGTGAGGCGGTCCAATTGTCTCAGACGCATCTAGGTAATTTCGAATACTAGCGTAATTGTCTCGGCTGGGTGTGCCCCACCCATGGGTGGGTCCTGCTGTGGTGGTGGGGGTGGTGGCGGTGCTACTGCTGCTGCTGCTGCTGGGGCTACTGGAGCGGGACCCAGAGCCGGTAGGGTCCACTTTAGTAAATTGTAGCTACGGGTCCATGAAGACTTCGAAAACGTCTTCACGCGATCCGTAGCCCTCACCTCGTGAGGCGAGATGATGTAGGAGGGATCGTCGGAGTAACACTCCAACATGCTCGAGATGAGCCGAGCATATGGCATCTTCTCCTTGGGCCTCATGTTGCCCTTCATCAACTTTCCCTTGATGTACCTCATCCCTTCTAGGATGACCATGGTAGCATCAAACCCTCGACCCATGAAGGCGCATAAAGTGCCTGTTGCACTTTGTCTACGCGCTCCGTATCGTGGCGCATCGGGTATAAGTTACACTTGATTATCGAATCAAGCATCCACATGTAGTGGGGAAGGTCAACCCTCTTGATGGAGGATCCCGACCCCTTCTTGCCGTTGGTCATGCGAATCATGACCTCCTCAAAGCGAGGTTCCTCCTCAAAGGGTGGGAATAGGGTAGTCTCGGGGGTGAAATCGAGGTAGCACTCGAGCACCTCGTGTATGTGGCGACGAGTGATCGTGTAATCGCGACCCTTAATAGTGGTCTTGATCACATCGTTGGTCGGGCCGTCCACAAGCCCTTGATAGAATAATCTCACCAATCTAGGGTAGTAAGAACCCCGGATTGGTTTGAGAAGGTTGCCGAGACCGGCGTTGTTGAGGCAATTTCGAGCCCATTGTGTCTCGCCCGATAAATCGGGATTTGTGAATAGGGTAGGGTCGATAATGTATTTGACCTCGAAGGTCTTTGCGGCCCACCATTCATTTGGTTGTATCACATTAGTTGGTGGTGGTGGCATGGGCTTGGACTCGCGGGAAGACTCGCGCATAGATGCGCTCGTCGAACCGGAGGTGGTCTCCGATGTCGATGGTGACGGAGTCCTCACCGGCGATGGGGTAGGTGGTGGTGGTGCGGCGTTCTTACGCCTAACCGGCAACTTAGAGGTTGCCTTCTTCGAAGACAACCGAGTTTTGGGGGGCATGGTTGGTGAAATAACAAAAACCTAGGGTTTTTTCTAACTCAAATTGAAGGGAAAAACACAAATTTAGGGTTTTCCGTGGTTTTGGATGCGATTGCGGAAGCGAATCAACGGTAAAACCCAACCCTAGAGCGCCGGATGGTCGGAGAAGAAGAAGAAGATGAAGCGCCCAAACAACCCCAAGCTAAAATGATTTCGAATGGGAAAGAAAATCCCCAATTTTTTATATATATAGGCTCCGGCTCGATTAATCAAAATCCAGAATCGATTAATCGAGATTCAAAACTAGCTTAAGCCACGTAAAATCGATTAATCGATTTCCCAAATCGATCAATCGAAAGTTAAATTCGATTAATCGAAAACATTTTGATTAATCGAAATCGTATCTGTTTAAAAATTTAAGTTTTTGAGCTCACTAGCACGAGCCAGTCCATTAATCGAAATCCATTTCGATTTATCGAAATTCCAAAATCGATTAATCGAATTTCACTTCGATTAATCGAAATCGTGCAGTAACTTCTAAATTTCCAGAATTCCTTAAGTTATTCGATTAATCGAATCCATTTCGATTAATCGAAATTTCAAAATCGATTAATCGAAATTCACTTCGATTAATCGAAATCGTCTATCTGACTTCAATTTCTTCCAAGTCCCTTTAGTAAATCGATTAATCGAGGTCCAGTTCAATTAATCGGAATCCAAAATCGATTAATCGACACTGCTTCGATTAATCAAAATTTCATTAATTTACTCCCAATTCTTCTAACATTCCCAGCGTGTTCGATTAATCGAACTTGTAGTTCGATTAATCGAATTCCCAATTCGATTAATCGAATTCCCAATTCGATTAATCGAATTCCCAAAATCGATTAATCGATCCCAAATCGATTAATCGAAATTATAACTCGATCAATCGAAATTGCATTCCATGTATATTCTAACTCTCATTTCAATTTCCAGTCACTGGCACATGCCAGTCGACTAATCGAACAAAATCGATTAATCGAAATTCCAAATCGATTAATCGATTTGAAATTCGATTAATCGGTTTTGCCCAATTTCCTTAGACTTTCAAGTTCTTTGGTCCCTTGATGATTTTTGACAATTTATGACATCAAGTGGTTCGTAGATCCATAAAAACACATTCACTTGGTCATGTACATACAAAAATCTGTTCCTTTATTCATCCCTTTGAGCAAAAATTTCCATCAAATTACAAGTCTCGTAGAGATTTCCACAACCACGTTTGTGGTTTACATTAAATTCTCACGTCGTTGGAAACAAGGCTGGATATTGTTCTTTCACATCGGCCTCTCGTTCCCAAGTAGCCTCTTCTTTTGGATGATTGTTCCACCGAACAAGCACTAAGGGAATCACTTTAGTGCGCAGTACTTGTTCCTTTCGATCTAAGATTTCCACTGGTTCCTCTATCATGCTCATGTCCTCACACATCTCTATAGGTTGCTTTCCTAATACATGAGAGGGATCATTCACGTACTTCCTGAGCATCGATATGTGGAACACGTTATGTACTCGATCAAATAGCGGTGGTAAACCAATGCGATATGCAACTTCACCTACGCGTCCCAAAATTTCGAATGGTCCAATATAACGTGGACTTAACTTCCCTCTCTTGCCAAATCTCATCACGCCTTTCATAGGTGACACTTTGACAAACACGTGCTCACCCACTTTATAGTCGACACTAGTCCGCTTCATGTTGGCGTAACTTTTCTGTCTACTCTGTGCTGACTTCAGCCTTTCTCTGATTATTCGAACGACGGTGGCATTGTCTTCAAGTAGTTTTGGCCCTAACACAAATTTCTCACCTGTTTCCTCCCAATTGAGGGGTGATTTACATCGTCGTCCATACAGAGCTTCATACGGTGCCATGCCAATGCTCGTTTGGAAACTGTTGTTGTATGCGAACTCGAGCATCGGTAGATACTCATCCCAGTATCCTTGCATATCAAGCATGCATGCTCTGAGCATGTCTTCTATCACTTGGTTCACTCGCTCTGTCTGTCCATCAGTTTGAGGATGGAAAGCTGAACTAAAGTCTAGTCGTGTTCCCATTCCTTCTTGAAATTTCTTCCAAAACTTGGACGTATATAGTGGGTCACGATCTGAAACTATGCTGCTTGGAATCCCATGTAATTTCACAATCTCCTTCATGTATAAGTCTGCCAGTCTTCCTGCCGTATACGTAGTATTGTACGGCAAAAAGTGCGCTGATTTGGTCAATCGGTCTACGACGACCCAAATGGCATTGTGTCTCTTAGCAGTACGGGGCAATCCAACAATGAAGTCCATCGAGATTGATTCCCACTTCCATTCTGGGATTGGTAAAGGTTGCAATAGTCCAGCAGGATGTCTATGATCAACCTTCACTTGCTGACAAGTCAAACGATACGATTCGCCACATCTTGCTTGATCCTCTCCACCAGAGTTCTTTTCAAATCTTGGTACATTTTGGTGCTACCAGGTGGATAGCATAATTTGACTTATGGGCCTCATCAAGAATCGCTCGTCTTAGGTCGGCATTGTCCTAATGCAGTAGACCTTTAAACAACAACGAACCATCTTCTTTACCGAGAAGTCCGACCTAATGCCTTCACTCACGCCTTGATGAATCTTTGTTAATGCCGATCTTTCATCCGTAGATCGTGGATATGCTCAAATATCACCGGCTTCTTGATATGTTAGCCAAAAGGATCCGGTGGCTTTTGACTCAATGTTCGCATCGTAGAATGCCAGGTCTTCCAATAATTTCCATCGGTGCACACCCAAAATCAAACAAGCTAACTGAGCTGAACCTTTCCGACTCAATGCATCGGCTACTACATTCGCCTTGCCAGGATGGTATTGTATGGAGCAATCGTAATCCTTGAGGAATTCTATCCACCTGCGCTGTCTCATGTTGAGCTCCTTCTGTGTAAACAGATATCAGAGGCTCTTATGATCGGTGAAAATTTCAAAAGTCTCACCATACAAGTAATGTCTCCAAATCTTCAGCGCAAAAATGACTGCTGCTAGTTCCAAGTCATGAGTCGGGTAATTTTTCTCGTGTTCTTTCAGCTGTCTTGATCCGTAAGCTATCACCTTCTTGTGTTGGTTGAGTACACAACCAAGGCCATTGTATGACGTGTCGCTGTACACGGCGTATCCTCCACTGCCCGAAGGAATCGCTAACACTGGAGCCGAAGTGAGTCTCGTTTTGAGTTCTTGAAAACTCTTCTCGCATGCCTCACTCCACTCAAACCTTGAATCTTCTCGTGTCAGCTTTATGAGAGGTCCCGATATCTTTGAAAACCCCTCGCCGAAACGTCGATAATAGCCTGCTAAGCCCAGAAAACTTTGGACATCGATCACTGTCTTTGGTTGCTCCCATTTAACCACTGCTTCTATCTTTGCTGGATCTACAGTGACACCATGCTTTGAGACGACATGTCCCAAAAAGCTAACTTCTTCCAACCAAAACTCACACTTGCTGAGTTTGGCGTACAATTGGTGTTCACGTAGCGTCTGTAGAGCAATCCTCAAATGTTCTTCGTGTTCCATCTTGGATTTGGAGTATATCAAAATATCATCGACAAACACTACGACGCAGGAGTCCAAGTGTGGTTTAAACACTCGGTTCATCAGATCCATAAACGATGTCGGAGCATTCGTCAATCCAAACGGCATCACAAGGAATTCATAGTGTCCATACCGCATCCGGAAAGCTATCTTCTGAATGTCCTCAGCCTTGACTCGCAACTGATGATACCCAGATCTCAGGTCGATCTTGGAAAAATACCTTGCTCCTTGCAGTTGGTCGAATAGATCATCAATTCTAGGCAAAGGGTAGCAGTTCTTCACAGTGAGTTTGTTCAATTGTCGATAGTCAATGCATAGCCGCATTGACCCATCCTTCTTCTTGACAAACAAGACCGGTGCTCCCCATGGAGACACGCTCGGTCTAACAAACCCCTTGTCCATAAGTTCTTGTAGTTGTTCCTTCAACTCCTTTAACTCAGCAGGAGCCATTCTATAAGGCGCTTTCAAAATAGGCTCCGTTCCTGGTGCTAAGTCAATGGCGAATTCTACTTCTCTTTCTGGAGGTAGTCCAGGCAATTCCTCTAGAAACACGTCGGCGAAGTCTCGCACAACTGCTATCTCAGAAATTACGTTCTTTTCTTCCTTGTCCTCCTTTAAGAAAGCCAAGTATCCACTGCAACCCTTTCTGATCATCTTTTCAGCCCTCACTGCTGAGATCAGTGGCACAAATGACGACCTCACTCCTTGAAACTGAAATGATCATCTTGTGTTGGGTCTGAAAATGACTACCTTGTTCTTGCAATCGACGGTTGCACAATGCTGCGCCAACCAGTCCATGCCAAGGATCACATCAAACCCCTGCATGTCTAACAGTATCAACTTTGCTTCCAATTCATGGACCTCTAGGTCTCAAACTGCTATAATGATGGATTTGCAAGCTAACTCCGTGTCTACTAACTCTCCAGTCGGAATAGACACAGATAGGACGAAATCCAACGCCTCTGGAACAATCTTCATCTTCTTGGCGAAACGTGGAGTGACGAATGAGTGGGTAGACCCTGGGTCTATCAACACTCGAGCGTCATATCCACCGAAGCATCCTTTTTCATATATATTTAAAGTACCTATAGCATACATACATACATATAATAATTTACACATCAATTGACACTCTTAATTCACATACAGCTTTTTGTATTGAGAAAGAATCTATACAATTCCTAATGCATGCTCCTTCTCTATCTAAAATTTTAATGAAATGAAAATTCTCTTTAATTTTTAACGAGTCTAACCTTGGATGACGTCATGCACGTTCCCTGCTTCCTGAGCAGTGACTGCATAGGTTCTCCCCTGAACGATCGGCTTCCTTGCTTGAATGGGTCGTGGCGCTGCAACTGAAACCGTCTTTCTCTTATCCGTCTCGGGGCAATCCTTGATCAAGTGGCCCACCTTGCCACATCAGAAACAACCCCTAGTTCCCAATCTACAATCCACTTTCCTATGAGGCTTGCCACACTTTGCGCAAGTCTCCCGAGGTGCGGAAGAAACAGTACGAGAACCCTGTGTGATAGTGGCGCCAGTAAACATGGCAGGGCTCTCATAGAGAAAAGGTCTCCCCGACGTAAGTAATGGAAACCTCTGTTGGTGTTGTTGCGCCGGTCTTCCGAAACCCCCTTGGAACTGTGGTCTCTGATTTTGGGCTACAAACCTCGGCTTTTTGTTCACCGGTTCGTAGGCCCCCGTTCTTCCTTGTTCATTTCCTCCTCTCTGCTGCTCTCTCTGTCGATATCTATTTGTATTCTCCTCTTCAACCACTAGTGCTTTACTCATGACCTCTTCATAGGTCCTCAGCTGAAATGGAGCTACGCCTCCCCTAACTTCAGGCTTCAAACCTTGCTGAAACCTCTTGGACTTCATCACTTCAAGGCGAGTCCGAGCAAAACGGGCAAGTCGTAGAAACTCCACCCCATATTCTCTCACCTCATTCTCCCTTGCACTAATCAGAAATTGTATCTCAAGTCGGTTCCTCACCACTTCGAAAATATTGTTTGTTGAACTCCTCAACAAACTCCTCCCAAGTCCAAGGCAACTCTGGGGTCTCCCGAGCCCGAGTTCAGATTACGGACTTCCACCAAGGCCCACCTCCCATCCAACATATAAGCTGCCCATCTCACACTTTCATCTTCCGTGCATGTTAGCACGCTAAAGACTTTCTCCATCTCCATCGCCGCCTCATTCCATCAGGTTGTGCCGCCCAGAAAATGAAGGAGGTCTCATCCTCCTAAACTCGTAAAAGATGAGGGCACAGTGCAGCCAGTCCCTGTGTGGTGTAGGTGGCTGCTGTTCTCTTGACGCGTGAGCTGCAAAGGATGCGGCTTGTTGTGCCATGGCAGCTGCCATAGTCTCCATAGTGTGCATCATCCTTTGTCGCTCCTCTCTGTCTTCTTGTCTTTCTCTCACTCTCTCTTGTTCAATTAGATCTTGATCCTGCCGATCTCGATCCTCTTCATTATGCTGTCTACTACTACTGCCCCCTGGGGCCTCAGTACCTCCTAAAGGCACTCTATTTGTAGGAGAGATGTAATCATCTCCACTACGTAGACTCCTCTGTTGGCCTCCCCTCGGTCGGCCTCTTCCTCTAGATGACATTTGCGGCTGCATTTGAAACTAAAGTTTCGTTAGTAGAAGCCCCTATGTTCTGACCAAAAGGACGATTGTCAGAATTGCTAGAAGAAAAAGCTCTGATACCAACTGTGATAGCCCAGATTTCGGCACCCCGAAACCCATGCCATCAGCACGATCATCTTGATCGTGCCCCTTAGCTATGCACGGAACATTGGTATATCAAGCATCAAATAGAATAATAAACGAAATTGCAGAATTTAAATCTATATTAAAGCAGTTCTCCAAAAGACAGTTCTACCCTCATGCCTCTGCATGAATGGAGAACCGATCCGAACCATCGACGATAGCAATCATCACGGATGGTTCGTCCCAAAAGAATAATCCCAACTCAATATATACATGGTTAAACAAAACAAGGCTTGACATACCAAGCCGTACAAATCTCTCTCAAAAAGCCCTCAAAGTGGCACAACGGAGTCCTCTAGAAGAAGTCCTCAGGAGGTGGCTCCAACTCTTCGCCGGCCGCAAGGTCCGACTCACCGGGGTCAGCGTCTCCTGAAGCCTCGGCAGCTGCTAGTAGTGGACCTGCGACGTATAGTCTATAGGGTGAGCTACATCCTAGCTCAATAGGGAACAAAACACAGTTGAACATATAAATTATTACTCACATATATTCCATGATATGCCATGCATGATGTGTCTATGCAGTTATTGATGAAAACAGTTAAAAAGCATTTCATTTTACTGTTGATTACTTATGTTTTCATTTACTCATGAATGATGCTGAAAAGGCCTAAAGCAAAACTTAAACTTTCAACTTAAGTAATCCCCGAGCAATATAGCATCGAGCCCCGATGAGATACCCTTCATCGTCATCTATATAGACACTTTTAACGTATTCCCTGGGAATACCATATAGTACCCAAGCCCCTTTCCCCTGGGGATTGGTGGCGGGGTTTCACTTGTCTCAAATCAACACCCCTGGGATGTGCTTACTGCGTACGGATATGCCTCCGCACTGGCCTACGGTTTCGCCGCCGTATCGGTCACGGATATCCTGCCGTGTCAGTCGTGGATATCCCGCCACGTCGGTGGGGTACCCTATCAAACCTCAAATAACAAAAATATCGGTGCCTTACATATAGTTATTCACCGTGTAAGTGTGCTATCTTATATCAGTTAGGCCCTATCAATCATGAGTCAATCCTGGATACATCCTTGGGATGTATCCATTTACTTGCATCACACCTGATGCTCTTATCTCTTTACTTCTTCATCCCCTGGGGATGGCTCATTACTCTTATGGATGTCACACACACACACACTTTTCACAATTCTTAAGCATTAAAACATTTGAATTAAATTCTATATCACTACATACATGCTCTTATAAAATAAAGTACATGTTCAAGGTGTTCCCTACCTCAAGTCTTCATTTGATTAATGCATCAAGGTCCCACGTGGCTCCTTGTGCACTAGCTCACACGTACCACATATGGTACCACATAACAGGTGAAACACATCACTAAGGATGCAATAAAGAAGGTCCAAGACCCTCCATGAAGCTTAAAGTCAAACTCAAAAGTCAACATAATTTATCTCAGTCGATTAATCGAACTCCAAAATCGATTAATCGAATCTGATTCGATTAATCGATTTCCAAAATCGATTAATCGAAAGTCAATATCGATTAATCGATTCTCAAATCGATTAATCGAGATTTTCATTCGATTAATCGAATCCTAATTCGATTAATCGAAATTCTCTGTTCAGCCAAGTCGATTCTCAATTCGAGTAATCGAGTTCCTAAAATCGATTAATCGATCCCAAATCGATTAATCAAAAATTGAAATTGATTAATCGAAATCTCATTTCGATTAGTCGATTTTCCACAAGTCATTTCCTCCAGCCCCCTAGGGTCCACTGTAGGTTCCCAGTCGATTAATCGATACCCAAATCGATTAATCGAAATCCAAAGTCGATTAATCGAAATTCAATTCGATTAATCGAGATCGAGTTTCCTGACTTTTCAACTTCTTGGCCAATTTCGATTAATCGAAATTGCCAGATTCAGCCCCTTTCGAGCTGTTCTTCCCAATCTTTCTCTACACTTTTTCCTCTATTTTTCTAAACTATGATCCTATGATTTAAACCATTTTCAACTGCAATTTAACCTCTACAATCTATGCATTTCATTCACAAAAGTTTACCTTGAATCAATCTCAAATTGATTTCAAATCAAGTGGTTGGAAGGCCTACGGTTCCAGCTTTGCTTGAACGGATTCCTTGCGCAGAATCGGCCTCTTTAATACTTGAATCCCCCTTCCAATCACCCACAATGACTCCTTGCTTTATCACCCTCTTTACTCCTCTCTCTCTCTTCTTTACTCCTTCAACAACCAATTTTCCAGGATTTTAGGGTTATTAAACCCTTTTATCTTTCCCCCAGCTTGTGTGTTGAGCACATGCACCTCGATAGGTGTATGTGACTTCAGATTTACAACGCACCCCACATAGCCACGCAAACCATCACATCACGTCCGCTCATTACACTCTACGCTAACTATCGAACTCCTAATTGGTCAAACCTGTGACCGATCGGGCACGGATCCCGAGGTCATAGTTTAGCGTGATTTTTTGGGCTATTACATATCTAGAATTTGGTCAATGAAAGGGAGGGGGAAATGGTCCTTTCTGGTCTTGGAGTTGAGTTTTTGATAGTCAATGCAAACCCTTCAGCCAGTGGTCTCTCTGGCTGGCATCAACTTCCCAGAATCTGTAGTGATAATTGTGATGCCTGACTTTTTAGGTACCAGCTGGATAGGTGACACCCACTTAGAATTTGAAATGGGGTAAATCACTCCTGCATCCAACAGTTTCACTATCTCCTTGAGGACCACCTCCTGCATGTGAGGATTTAATTTCCTCTGCATCTCCCTTGAGGGTTTGGCACCCTCATCCAGATGAATTATGTGCATGAAAACTGAGGCATCAATACCTCCAAGGTCAGCTAATGTCCACCCAAAATTTTATTCTTGAGGCTCTTGTCTCTGAATATCCAAGCATCAAGGGCCCCGATAAAGGTTGGAGCATTATGTTTGCAAGCGCCTAGTTACGGGAAGTATGGTACACCATAGCCTTATGCACAAGCATCAAGAGCAATACGTAACTTTCAATTAAAGGCAACATAGGTGCCTTAGTGGTTTGAAAAAGGGGCAGCAATATATGTTTCCAATTGGAATGCTGCACAAGGCCCACATAAGACTCTGTTATGGTGTTGTCTTCTATCATGAAAAATTGGGCCTTCTTCTCAAACCAACTCTAAATATATGTCAAGTCATCAGCAACATTATCTCAACCCAGTAGATTGGATATTTCCTCTTCCACTAGGCCATCTAGTACATCTACTGCCCAGCAATCCTCAATGTTAGTCTGAGGCACTGTAGTAGCATGGTACACATTCAAATGGGCCTTCATGTTCTCAAAGGTAACCTCCAGCACCCCTGACCTATATTATATGTAAGCATTTGCAGTAGCCAAGAATGGCCTGTTGAGGATAACAGGAATTGGGATTTTGCTTTTGCAAGGGTCCATGTCCAAAATAAGGAAATCAGCTGGATAATAGAATTTGTCCACCCCCACCAAGACATCCTCCACCACACCCACAGGTCTCTTCTCAGACCTGTCAGCCAGTTGGAGCACAACTGATGGAGGTTTAAGCTCCCCCAAACCTAGCTCCTCATACACTGAATAAGGGAGTAAGTTCACACTGGCCCCTAAGTCCAAGAGGGCTTTTCCAATGGTGCGGTTTCCGATTATACAGGGGATAGTAGGTACCCCTGGGTCTTATAATTTTTCTGATGTGGCAATGGACAGGACTGACTCAACATGCTCAACAGCAAAAACTCTTTTAAACAACTGCACCCTTGCTTTCCTCTTTTGTGTGCAGAGGTCCTTCAAAAACTTAGCATAGGCAAGGACTTGCTTTATGACATCAAGCAAGGATAAATTGATCTTGAGCTGCTTGAAAGTCTCCAGTATTTCCTCTATTTGAGCATTCACTTTATCAAGAGGGGATGGGCCAGCTAGTGCTTGAGGAAATGGTAGTTGTGACACTGCTGGTACCACTGCTGCATGCCTATTAATATCATGGTCATATTTTTGTCTTTTTCTTTTATCTTTATTTATTATTTGATGTTGGGGCTCAACATCAGCCCCATTATTTTACCCTAGCTGATCCACAGCAGGGGGTACAATCCTTAGCTTTTTAACACTAACAAGTCTTTCATTTTCATTTTCATTTTTCGTAACCTCCTCAGTTACCTTACCCACACGATTATCAACCACTCTCCCACTCCTAAGGGTAGTGATAATATTAGCATCCTTATTGGTAGAGGCTGCTTCTTCAATCAAATACTGCCCTTTGGGGTTGGTCAAGGGCTGGCTAGGCAATTTTCCTTCCTCCCTTCTGTTCAAAGCATTGCAAATTTGACCTAACTGGTCCTCAATCTTCTTAATGCTCTGTCCATAAAAATTAACAGTCTGTACCAATTTCCCCAAATTTTGCATTGAAGTCAGCATCTACTCTTCAAATTAAGAGGGTCTGGATTGTTGTGGGGGCATGGCCAACTAGTTAGACTGGGGGGCAGGTAGCAAAAAATTTTGCCTTGGTGGGTACCCTTGGTTAAACTAGTGTTGGGGTCTGTAAGGAGCTACCGCTTGCTGCTGCTGGGGTTGAGGATATGAATCTTGTCTCCACCTTAGGTTTGGGTGGTTCCTCCATGAATACCCAGCAGGCTGCTGCCCAAAAGTTTGAGCAGCATTGGCATGCTCCATAACAAAATCAGGAAACTAGTTTGCAGATGGACAATCATGAATAGAATGTGTGGGAGTGGCATATCAGACATGCTTCCTCCACCTTTGCAACCATCTGGGGCTGCATCACATTCATTAATTTATCAAATTTTAAGGACAAATTATCCACCTTTCTCTCCAAATCACCTTGCACCTTGACTTCATATATTCCACCTCTAAGGGTGGCCTCTTTCACCATCTTAGCTAGGGTCTGGCTGTCATTGCGTGACAGGGACTCCTATTGTATGGAATTTTTTCCTATTATATCAAACAACTCCCAAGCTTTCTCAGCTGTCTTGTAGAGGTAGCTACCACCACAGGATGCATCCACCATATCCCTACTCTTGGGATTAATTCCTTGGTAGAATACTTGCACTAGTTGCCACATTGAAATTTGGTGGTGGGAGCATTGTTTTAACATCTCCTGAAATCTTTTCCAAGCTTCATAAAAATCCTTAGTTGAGGACTGAGTAAATGACAGAATACTTGTCCTCATCTAGCTGGTTTTGTTCATGGGAAAGAATTTGGCTAGGAAGTTGGTCTGAAGGTCACTCCATGACTGTATGTTATTGGCTGGGAGCTTTGTTAACCATGTGCTGGCTTTGTCCGTTAGTGAAAAAGTAAAAAGCCTCAGTTTAGTGGCCTCAGGTCCTAAGCCAGCAATATTGAAAGTAGTGCAAAGTGCCAAAAATTGGTCGATATACTTGTAGGGATCTTCTTTACTAAGCCCATGAAACGAAGGCAGCATATTAATGGTGGAGGATTTAATTTCATAATTCCCCTCAACAGAGGGAAATTGAATGCAGAAGGGAGAGGTATACTTCCCAGGTGCATTGTACTCCTTTAATATTCTCTACCTCTCAGCCATGATAGCTGGTTCAGTTTCAACAGCAGGGCTTTGTGTGGTGTGTCTAGGTTTAAGGGTCCTTTCAACCTCTAGATTTGGAGGTTCTAACTCAGGGTTTAAGGACCTTCTACCTTGCATATACTCACACCCACAGTAAGTAAAGAGAATGCTCACAAGCACACAAAAATTAACAACTACATAGATTTACACTAAACAAATAACAGAGAATTAAACATAAATGGACTGAGATTTAGGGGAAAGGAAATGCAAACAGAGCTAGCTACACTCTAGCTGTAACTCTAGCTTTTCCCTTCTTCTGCTGTCCATTTCTATAAAATTTCAAAAAATATTAGTAGTACTTTATTCTAGATTAGGCACAGCTACAAAGAAATTGGAACTCTGAGTTATAGTACAGCTCAGGTCTACTAAAAAGATCAATATCCCTGACAACAGCGCCAAAAACTTGTTATAGTTTCGGTTGTGTTGATTTATTGTGTGGTGTTGAAAGAGAATTAAAATTAAAGTGAAGCAGAAGATAAAGATATGGTGAAAACAACAATCCTAAAATATCCTAGACCTGTAAGATACAGGACCTATTGTAGCAAGTTTTGATAAGTAAGAGTTTGTCCCACAGAGAAATTGATCTAGAACCTAAAATAGATTGTAATAGTAGGCCTCCAGATCTGGCTACAGATCTGACAATCCTAAAGAAAGGGAGTTGAGTGTCACGACTACATTAAATTAACCCTAACAAAAGAGAAATAAAGTGTAGCCCTATCCTAAAGAAAGGGTTAAGAAGAAGATGGTGGTGGTGTGTGCCAAAATAAAATATATAAAAGATGGGAAGTAAGCAGGTTAAGCTAGAGTTAATGCAGTAATGTAACTCAGATTTAGACTGTCTCTACCGTGGTCCTTGCTGAGATGCTATTAATAACCTCAACAAGGTAGAAGAATCCAATTTAACCCATGCCATTTGGGGTGCTCTTAGGGCTATACTCTGTCCACTCAAATGGTCACAGAGTATCCGATAAAGCCTGTCAAATCCCATTGATTAAACCAGAAATGCTAACCTAATCCAAAGGAGTGGACTGATCATTTCCCCAACCAATGGACCAGATCAGGCCATGAATATTATTACAGACACTATGTAATGCCAGTGCTACAAGCTCTCCAGATCTAACTGACATCCATAGGTATTCCAACCCATAAAGTCCTAAGTGCTTTGCCAAGGTCAACGACTCACTGCCCACACAAAGGACCAGCAATAGGTTGAATAAGGATTTAGATTCAGTTGGTCATTGCTACAAAAGGCCTGTAATAACTCAGCCTCAAGCTGCAATTACTACAGAGAAATCAGATCTAACATCTGATATCGATCAAGTAAAACAGAGAGGAGCCAGTTCCTGCACATACCTCCTCACAAGGCTCTAGAAGCTCATGTGTAGAGGAGAAGAATCCTTCTCAGATGTGTGACTGGAACCACCTTAGGGTTATACTCTATCTACTCAAATGCTCACAGGGTATCCAATTGGTCTGTCTATACCACAGAGATCTGAGAAAGAACATATAAACTGTTGTTGCTGCCACCATGGAGTCTCAGGGCTACGAGCTCTCTAGATCTGGCTACAGATCCGGCTTGCTATCCATGGGTCTATTAAACCAAGGGAAATCAGGTAGTAAATAATAGATCTACTAGAAACTGAATGGGCTAGTCCCAAAGCATGGATCCTATAGATGTCTAAGGAAACCACAAGATCTATATATTCAATTAGTCATTAAAACAACAATCCATTGATAAAAGCAAAACTTACAATGAACTGTCTCAAGGTTGCAACCTGTACACAACTGCTCATCCAAAAGATCCTAATGTATATAAATCCTATTACAAAACTAGAATAAAACTAAACCTAGCTGCTTATAAAAGGATTAGCCAGCCCATGCTAGGCTAAGAGAGAAGAAAAATAAGAAAAAGAGATGATCAAACCCTAACCCTAGCTTATTGGAGCTCTCAGCCGACAAAGGATGAAGGAAAGATGAAAATACTAAACTCTAAGTTCAACTTATATACTCTGTCCATAAGGCCTTAGCTCAAAAGAGAGTAACCCTAATTTTTCTAGTAGACATGGTATTATTACAACCCTTGAATGCTTTAAGATGTGCACTTCAAAATCTGTGCCTTGAGAAGTGTGTCCTAGCCTTAGAAAATTCCCAAAAGGTCCTTGAGTTAAAACTGAGAAGTGGAGAGCCCGAGCTTCGCGGGGCTAGCATCTGTATTAATGCACTCGCGTAGTTGCTTTGCCTTCACAAAGGAGCGTTTGGCTTAGGAGGTTTATTCACTCGCGCAGTAGGTTCTTAGTTGATCGTGTAGTTTCTTTACACTGTAATGTTGTCACAGAAGAGATTTAGGAACGCCTGGATTTCTCGCGCAGTAGAGCTTCAGAAGTTCTCTCTCACTGGATACTCACGCGGGTAGGCTCCTATACTCGCATAGTAACTGGTTAGGCTTCAGAGTGCGCGAGAGCTGCGCAAGGAAATTTTTGGGCGTCTCTCTCTTCCAAGGCTTCGCGAGAACTCCGCGAGGTGACAATTATTTTTAATGCATATGGACTCGCTATGTTCTGCCCGCGACTGCTTTAAGGCTCGATCTCCGCGAGAGCTTCGCGAGCACAAATTCTAAGGGTTTTAAGACGCGAGATCTTCACGATGTCTTTACCGCTCTCCTCTTGACTGCGCATCCTATCTGCGCGAGGGCAGCTTTCACTACATCCTTAGCTCTGCGAGGGAGCTCCTCAACTCTGCAAGGTGAGTCTTTTGATTCTCTGATGCATTGCACTTACTGCTGTTGCAGCTTCCTCCCTTCTCAGCTAACTTCTTTCATCTGCTAGACTTTTGGTCAATGATAACCAGCAAATGAGTCACCATGGTGAGCACTACCAGGGTGTTCCATTAGGCTTTGGCTCAGCTATTATCTTTGCATGTTTTCTTCCTCTTCTTTGGATCAATAAGCAAGGACTTTGTATTTAGCTGCACAATTTATTACTAACTACAAAACACACTTAACAAATGATTATTAGTGAGCTTCAAGGTCCAGCAAAGGCTAGGTTAAGAGATGAAAAGTGGTACTTTTCAGTGAATAACATAGTGGCAGCCAAAAACTGCTGCAATTAACAAAAAATGCCGCTAATACCCTTGCTGCTAACAGTCTTTAATAGTTTTTTGTTAATAGCAGCAATTTTTTGCTCCAAAAAACTGCCGCTAATAATCTATTTTTTTGTAGGACTCATATGCATCAAGCCTCAATTATTAAACAAGATTATATGCTCAAAAGAATGATGACAACTAAATTTACCCATGTAGAAGGTTCCATACATGTCGTATCCAACTGCTAGCATGTGTTTCCTGCTCAGCCGAAAACAGCCTCAATTCCTAACTTCCTGCTCAACCCAAAACAACTATTCACAACCCTACAACAAAGAAAAAAAGTGCTTAATAACCTTATGATACTTTAAGGAGAGTTGATGTCTTTTACTACTACTACTAGTGTGCCTGAGACGTGTAACACATGCGAGGGTCTTAAAACTTGTAATTTCAATGTGATTATGTTCTTTACTAGGAACATTTAAGCAAGAAATTGAATTATTAAAGATAATTTTGTTTCTAGATACTAATGGCAAAGCATAGTATACACTACAAAATATAAGACTATTAGCAGCAGTTTTTTGCTGTAAAAAATTGCCGCTATTAACAAAAAAGCAACTAAGACTATTAGCGGCAGTTTTTGGCTGCCGCTAATAGTCTTATTTTTTGTAGTGATAATATCATGTGTTTGATGAGATAAGTTTATTTGTGATCAAGTACAGTAAACATAATTTTGCATCAGGATTAAGCTGCTAATTACCTTGGGCATTGAGTGAATACAAACTTGCAGAGAAAATATCTTAAACTTGACTGCAAGCAGGGGAGCTAATCAGTCACATAATATACTATTTTATCGCCCTTAACTTAGTGATGCTAGGACTTAGTTTGCTACTAACAAGTTGATGATGTGCAGATATTAAAGAAAATAACAAAAGAGAACCAAAGTGTTAATATTCATCAAAATGAACTCAAAAGGAAGTAAAATGATGATTGAGGGTAAGAAAACAATTCGCCACCTACTGAAAGCTGAGAAATCATATTTTACGATTGAGCGCTAACACTAAAGCCAAAGAAGAGAAAAATGAGAAATCGTATTTTACGATTCTTCAGAAAGCGATAAAAGAGTAAAAGGCGATACAAATGAAAGGTGAAGAATTGTAATTTAGAGAATTGTCAAGTCAAGTCTACTAACGAAGCTATGAAAGATATAAAATCATGATTTACAATTTTCTAAGAAAGAAAAAAAAAAAAGGATAATCGTGAATTACGATTACGAGTATAGAAGCTTTCCTGTTATTTCTATTGTTGCTGATCATGTGAGAATTTCCACCGCCAAGAAAAAAATTAGAAGAACTCTTTAATTAGAAGTTTGGCTAATCACGAATCTGGAAAATTGATGAAGAAGAATCTTAAAAGGACTCTGCTACTGCTATTAAGGAAAGAAATCCGAAACACATCAAACATCCAGAAGCAAGGAAGAATAAAATTAGAATTAGAGTTATATTAGGAATCTTTTATTTTAATAGTTTCTTTTATTAGAATTAAATATCTGTAAAGTGACTCCTTATGATCTATAAATAAGAGGGCTCAGCATAGGAATAATCATCAAAGAATTTTACAGCATCAATTGACAACCGAGGTCTGTGTTTTCTCTCGATCAAAGTAGTTTAGGATTTACAAAGTAACATCTTCTACAGTTCTCTGAGGTTTTGCCTGACAACCAAGGCCGAGGAAGTTGAAAGATCAACCCTTTGGATGGTTCTACTTTTGCTTTCTAGTTTATATTTTATTTTATTTTTAGTTTAGATTTTATATGCTTTATAAACATCTTCGAATTTTGATTTGAATTGACGACTCAGGTTAAAGTTTGTAGATTAGTGTAACGGTTTTACTTTTCCATCTTCAATTTTCTTGAATTTGATTGGCGTCCAGATTTTAAGAGATTGTTGATTAGATTAAATATGTTTTAAATAATTTTAGTTTTTGATTGACGACCAAATTCTAGAAGGCTACAATACGGTATAACGGTATTTTAAATTTATAAACATCCGATAACTAAAGGTTGAGATTGACGACCTCAATCTGAAGGAGGATTAGGATTTATTTTTATGCAATTAGATTAAAGAAACCCATTCTTTTATTCATATTTCTCCAGTAATTTAGGACTTAAAAGATAAAGATAGGTTTTTAAAATAGGAATATAAAAATCTATAAAAAGATAATCATTTCTTCGTGGGATCGATCCTATCGCTAAGCTATAATTTCCATTGTGTGATTGTAATAGGTTAAGGCTTGATTTTAATTTAAATATATACATACTATAAGTTGGTCAAGTTTTTGGCACCCCTGCCTGGAAAGCATTTTATCTTTTTTTTTTTTATTTATTTTAAAAATAAATATTTATCTTTCTCTTTTTATATTTTTTTACATTTTTAACTTTATTTGATCACTTCTTAAGCTTTTGCAGATTTATTCGGACGACAACTCAGAGTTTCAACACTCCTGCTGGCCACAGAAGCTAGAGGCTCAGATTTGTCTTTCTCCCTATCTTCTAATAAATATAATAATATAATATAATATATAGTTCATTTAAAGATGCAAGGCCGTGATATAACATCTTGGCCGAATCGCAACATGACCTACGCCCCAAAAGAATTCCCAACTACTCCTTGGTATCCAACCATGTTGGAGACTAAGCAGGCTTTTACCTCTCAGTGGGGTAGTGTTGCGAATACTTACAATCCTCAGTGGGATAATCCTTATTTATGGCTTCCCAAAAGTAAATCCACAAGGATTATTTTATACATACCCACAACATTTTCTAAATTCTCAACAGTTATATAGCCCTTACCAATCTTTTACCCAACAGCCATGCCCTCAGAATGAAAATGATGGCACGTCTATATTACAAATCCTTCTGGACTTGCAACAGCATACTCACCATCGCTCGCTCGAGGTCTTTGTGTGATTGAGCTCAAGCGCTCGAGCTTTAGTGCTCGCTAGCGCGAGAAACAAAGTCAGACTGGTTTTGACTCTTTTTGTGTGATTTCTTCATAAATATGTATCTTTGGGCTTCCTTAAGCATTTTTAAGGACTCTTTGAATATTTTGGATTGTAGGATAAAGTGTTGAGCATTCGCGTGAATCCTCAAGAGGTTTATGTGTGTATTGCGTGAGATCGTACCGAGGTAGGAGAATCTCAAGATCACTCGCATTCTATTTTAATTCACATGTGTATTTTGCAATCAATTTGAATATTGTAAATTTGAGTTTTAAGTTTAAATATGAAATCTGAACCTTGCATCTGAAATAAGAATTCTGAATACTTGAATCCTGAATCTGAATCCTGATATCCTGAATTCTGCATCTGAATTATATATTAGAACTTTGCATCTAAAATATGTATTAGAATCTGCATATGAAATATGCATTAGAATCTGCATCTCATTTATGTTTCACCTGAACGAATCCCTTAAATCCTGAACACTATTCTTGGCGCAAGTTACCCTCATAACGCAGGGGCTTGTTGCACTCCTGAAAAAGGATTCATGAACGACTATGGTTAGGTGGGGGTTACCATTGGTATTATTCCAGCTCTCACGATATATTAACTTGAGAGATAGATTAAGTTGAGATTTAAGTCATAAATTCGATAAACCTGCTTATTTGAACTAAGAAAACCATGAGCATCTGAAATTATCTAAACTCTTTATCTATTTTGAATCTGATTTAAGAATCTACTTTAAAACTCCGCATATGAAACTGCATCTGACCATTGCATTTGACATCCGATTATCTATTCTGTTTTGAATATTTAATTTGAAGACCGCCCATTCCGATTATGCTTTGAAAACCCCGTAATTAAGAGAAGATGTGATTGAGATTTGTTTCTTCTACTGAACTTAACGGTTAGCTCACTCTAACTACACGTCACAGGTACTGCTTTTGACACTGCGGCTCGGGGCTACTAGAGTGACCCTAATTACATTCCGGAGGATGGATCTGAGTTCCTCCTTATGAGTTCTTTCCGTGATTTAGGACCCGGTCTTGTTTTTGGATATTTTTGAGACAACAGACTTAGGCTTGGTATGTCCGGCCTATTTTGTTTATGTTTTAGATTTTATGTAATTATACTTATTGTTTTGTGAACCATGTTTCGGTGATGGTCGGCCATCACCGGTGGTTCTTTTCGTTTCTTTGTTCATGTGTATTCACATGGATTTAGAACCGTTATTTTAACCTGCTTTTGTTTAGAATTGGAGCTTCCTTCTGTTGTACTTTGATTATACTCTGGTATATGTTTAGTTTCTACCTGGCTTATCGATTTATCGATAGGTTGGCGAACCAGCCTTTCCGGTATTTCGGATACGAAAAAGTAGGGTCGTCACACTCCATCTCACTTTCATTGTCGTAAGAACAATCAACGTGTGCTCAGGGCTTGTGGCTTTGGGTCCGCTTTGAAGGTTATAGAAATGGCAACTCCACTGACGATTTTGAGTTCCAACGCCTTTCCTCTTGGCTTCCATCTCATTAATGTAGTATAGTCTATGATTTCCTAATCTTTCCTTTTTTTTAAAGATTTCATTTGCTCCTAAGTAGGGGTGGTTTTGATTTTTTTTTCTGCGTTCTTTACACTTTGTTATGCTATTTCTCCTCTTTTTTTCATTTTATTATTTTTTTTGTTACAAACACATTTGTTTAAGTGTGCTCTCTTCCCTCTTCCTCCTTTCTCATTATATTATAAAGAGGCTTCTTTGACCTCTCTTCACCTCCTCCCTCCTTCACTTTCTTCCATATTTTTTTGTAAATGCGTGACAAAGATGAGGCAAAAATATAACACAAAAAAATATAAAAGGAAAGATTAAAAGCGGATCAAGTGACGTGAACATTGCGTGCATAATTGCGATCTCCTAGTGACGAATATGATTTTTTTAGGGTTTATCGCTTGTGCAGGCTTAGCAACTATGGACCCATTTAACCTGTGTTCCTGGTAAACGGTACAGTCGTTTACCGGTGTTGCCCATGAAAGGGACAACTCTATCCGTACCGAAGAAGGCCTTAGACCAGAGATATATTAGTGGGGAACCAAACCTCTCGATACCTTTGATTATACCCAGGAACGTGTGTGCGATAGTAGCCCCGAACTGGCCTTGTAGCCTATAAGTGCAGTAAGGAGTGCACTTAAAATCTCGCCACTGAAAAAACAATCCTAACACCGCATTGTATCAACAAATGAGTAAAAAATTTGGGCAAGTTTGCTTTCGGGAAGGCTACAGACCCACGCGACAAACTAGCGTTGTTTTTCTGCGCTAGTTTAACAAACTCATGGAGTGTGTGCCACTTCGAATTAGTAGGGCACAACAACCCTCCCGCTAAGAGCAACTTGGACTTGTTCTAGGGTCGCTGCTCCCATTGATTTAAGGTTGCTTTGACCAATTTTCTCTGTGTTTGTAGGAAGAAATAAAGCAAGAAAAGATAGAAGAAGGTGTTGTTGTGAGTCTCATCTATTGTTGGAACGCAATTTCCGACCTTTGGGTTTAAACGGTTTTACCTTGTTATGCCTTATTTTGGAAAATGCTCCCATATAGTCCAATATAGTCACTTGGGACTCGCTTGTGAAAGAGGGGAGATTAGCAACAAACAAACTTACTAATAAAGGGGTCAAGCAGCAAACAGACCCGCAAAACAAATTGTTAGTGATAAATAGGCTTACTAATAATTTAGGATGTTATGCAGCAAACAAACCTACAAAACAGATCGTTAATGACAAATAGACTTACTAACGAATAAAAGTATGCAGCAGGCCCGCAAAAAAAAATGTTATTAACAAACAGATTTAGTAAGAAATTTTATCAAAATATGATCGCCACCTACGAATTTTTATATACGCCGTAGAATGTCACTGATCGCGAGGTTGAAGGTGGGGGATTGTGGATTGGACTCCTATACTAAACACCGGCCTGTCGATTTTATCAGCTAGGGTTGCCTAAGTTTATCTAATTGAAAAATATAACTAAAAAGACAAACAAAATGAGTGTGTTGGCCTGCTATGCGCAGGAGGATCAATCCCGTTCCCGAATACCCTCCGTTGGCTCCCTTGGGCAAATCAGTGTAAATGATATATAGTTTTTAAAATATTCAAGAGGGGTATGGACATAGATGGGCACTAACGTTAAGAAATTAAAAAGGTGTCCTAGGGGAAGGCTCTTGGGTTAGCTTTTTCTCTGTGGATGGGGCGAGATGTGAACTAGAAGGGCCAACCCCGACTTGAACACTTAGCTCAATGAAATTCTTAAAACAAGTTGAAGTTCTAAACCCAACATTTAGAGTTCAACATCTCTAGTTCAAAATTCACTACAAAAAAATAAGACTATTAGCGGCAGCCAAAAACTACTGCTATTAACAAAAAAAACTGTTAAAACTATTAGCGAAGAGGGTATTAGCAGCAATTTTTTTGTTAATAGCAACGGTTTTGACTACTGCTAATAGTCTTATTTTTTGTAGTGATTTTAAAGCCAATCTCGAAAACCCCAAAAAGAAAAAGTGAATTGAATGTTCGAAAATTGAAAATTGAAGGGCCTATTTATAGGTGTCAGACTAATTATACGCATGAGAATACACGTATAATTGGAATTATATGCATAAATTTATGCGTATACTTTGAATTATAAGCCATATTTCAAGCATATAATTAAAAACGCGGCTAAAAACTCGGCTCAAAGGAGCCATCCTAATTGGAGTCTAAGCCGGTTTCCCAAGGGATTCAAAGTGAATTTTACGCATGGGTACATGCATATAATTAAATTATACGCATGGTCCTATGTGTATAATTGCTGGCTAAGACTAACCTGTGTGAACGCTCACTAACCTATGGTCTGAATCATGTGAACCCTAACTAGCCCATGGTCTTAACCACAGCCCTTAATTGACCCAAGGCCTGAACCAGATGAATCCTAATTAACCTATTGTTTGAACCATATGAATCCCAACTTACCTATGCTCTGAACCATATGAACCCTAACTAACTTGTGGTCTAAACCACTCAAACTATTCAAACCCTAACTAAGCGACAATTTGAACCATAAAAATCCGAACTGACCTATAGCTTGAACCATGTGAACAAAATCCATGATATAATGTCCAACCTGAGGCCAACCCTAATCTTATTCTGGTCGCCTTAAATCAGATCGAGATCAAACCCTTATCCTAAGAGGTTATGCCCAAATAAGCTAAGGCTAATCCTTAATCGTAAGGGATTACATTGACCTTAATTAAGGTTAAACTTTATCCCAAAGGGATTACATTTACCTTGACTAAGGTCAAACTCAAACACAAAGGGATTTGATCTTAAGGGGTCACATTTACATGGCTAAGGTCAAAAACCTAGAGGGTCATAGTTGCATAGACTAATGTTTAGCCTAACCCTAAGGGATTATAAAATGTATGAGCTAAGGTCCTTTTCTAAAAAAATTAGATCGGTGCCTTGGAGTTGTAGGGAACCTACCCTTTTTAGTAAACATGAGAAGATTACGTTCACTTATACAAGCATATCCTATCTTCTCTCAAGCAAGAGTATAAAACTAGATTATTAGAATGCATGATAGATAGTGACATGCATGGACATGGATGAACATGAATGCGCGATAGATAGTAACGTGCATAAACATTGATAGACAGTGACATGCATGAACATCAATGAGTGATAGATAGTGACATGCATGAACATTAATGAACATGAATGCATGATAGATAGTCACATGCATAAACATGAATGCATGATAAATAGTGACTTACAAGAACATGAATGAAAATGAATGCGTGATAGGTAGTGACTTGCATGAATAAAAATGTGCGATAGGTATTGACTTGGATGAACATGAATGCGTGATAGATTGACATGCATGAAGATGTACGACAGACAATGACATGCATGAACCTAAATGCGCGATTGATAGTGACATGCATGAATGAACTTGAATGCGCAATAGATAGTGATATGCATGAACATAGATAGATAGTGACATGCATGAATATAAATTCTCGATAGACAGTGACATATATGAACATGAATCAACGTAAATGCACGACAGATGGTGACATGCATTAACATAAATACGCAATCTATAGTCTTACATCTATGAACATAAATGTGTGAAAGATAGTGACATGCATTCACATGAATGTGCAATTGATAGTTTGACATTCATGATCGAGAATGAATATGAATGCACGACAGATAGTGACATGCATGAACATTAATACACGATAGATAGTAACATGCATGAAATGAATGAATATAAATGCGTGATTTATAGTGACATGCCTAAACATGAATGAACATAAATGCGCGATAGATAGTGACATACTTAAACATGAATGTGCAATAGATAATGACATACATGAACATGAATGTGCAATAAATAGTGACATGCATGACTATGGATAGATAGTAACATGCATGAACATAAATGCGTGATAGATGGTGACATGCATGAACATGAATGCGTGATAAATATTGACATGCACGAATATGGATAAATAATGAACATGAATGCGTGATAGATAGTTATTTGTATGAATATGAATGAACATAAATACGCGATAGATTGTGACATGTATGAACATAGATAAATAGTGACATGCGTGAATATGAATGTGTGATAGATTGTGACATCCATGAACATGAATAGATAGTGATAAGTATGGACATGAATGCTCGATTAATAGTTTGACATCCATGAACATGAATACCCAATAGATAGTGACATGCATGAATATGAATGTGCGATCAATAGTGACATGCATGAATATAAATACGCGATAGATAGTGATATACATAAACGTATATGTGCGATAGATAGTGACATGCATGAAATGAATGAACAATAATACGTGATTGATAGTGACATATATGAACATGAATGTGTGATAGAAGTAACATACTTCAACTTGAATGTGCGATAAATAATGGCATGCATGAACATGAATGCGCAATAGATAGTGGCATGCATGACCATAAATAGATATTGACGTGCATGAATATTAATGTGCAGTTGATAGGGACATATATAAACATGAATGAACATAAATTTGTGAAAGATAGTGACGTGTCTGAACAAGAATGAATATGAATGAGCGATAAATAGTGACATACTTAAACACGAATAGATAGTGATATGCATAAAAATGAATGCGCGATAGATATTGATATGCATGAGCATGAATGAGCGATTGATAGTGACATGCATGAACATTGATAAATAATGATGTGAATGAACTTGAATGCATAATAGATTGTAACATATATGAACATAGATAGATAGTGACATACATGAATATGAATTCTTGATAGATAGTGACATGTATACACATGAATGAACATGAATGCATGATAGATAGTGACATATATGAACATGAATATACGATTGATAGTCTTACATTCATGAATATGAATAAACATGAACATGCGAAAGATAGTGACATGTATGAACATGAATGTCTGATTGACAGTTTGGCATCCATGAATATGAATAAACATGAATTCATGATACATAGCGACATGCATGAAATAAATGAATATGCATGCGTGATTGATAATGACATGCATGAACATAAATGTGAGATAATAGTGACATACTTAAATATAAATGCGCGATAGATAATAGCATGCATGAATATGAATGCGTAATAGCTAGTAATATGCATGAATATGGATAGATAGTGACATGCATGAATGTTGAGAACTGAAAAATACCATTTTTCACCCCTTAATCTGGGCCTTGATAGACCCTTGAGGGAACTAAATAAGTGTTTTAAGTGTTTGTTTTACAGCTAACAATAAAGGCAAGCTTAACCCTGAAAGTAGCTTAAAAGTGCTAAAAAGATGATGACCCATCTTGATCTGGAGGAAGAAGGAGAAAGGTCAACCTCACTGGCTGTCAAAATGCCTAAACTAAAGAGGACAAAGGCCTGGTTTCAACCTGGAAAGAAGCTTGGAGCTATTCGAAAAGAAGAATACACTACAGAATGCTATTCGAAAGGATTCCTAATCTTTTCGAAAAGATTACTGATCTATTCGAAAAGGTCCCCAATCTGTGCGAATAGAGCTCCAGAAGTTATAGTTCTTTTCGAAAAGGTCTCCAATCTATGCGAATAGAGCTCCAGAAGTTACAGTTCTTTTCAAAAAGGTCCCCAATCTGTGCGAAATCGTATTTTGAAGATTCCTAGAATCTGCAAGGGCATTTCAGTAATCTCTACACAGCCCCAATGTATTTAAAAACCCAGGGTCATTCTGGAAGATTTTGAGCACGAACCAGAGGCATATTCCACTCCATGTGAACACCTAAAGATGAAATTACTTGGCGGGAACTTCTTGAAGCTCAAACAGACTTTTGAATTACCTAACAGAATTGATGCCTCCGCCTCCTGATTAGTTGAATCAGATCAAGCAGTTCTGATTGGTCAGAATAGATCTGGATCCTTGTACTCGACTCCTATTAGTTGATATGGATCTAACCAATTCTGATTAGTTGATGCACATCTGAGCTGGACTTGGGGAAAACTATAAATAGGCGAACTATTTGCCCAATTTGGGTATCCAAAATTTGAGTTTCATTCCTGCTGCCTCATTTCCAATTCAGATCAAGATAGCTTGTTTGAAACCTCTGTAATAGCCTAGCTTTTATCTGTAACTAAGAACTGTGAGATACTTATGTAATTCAAGTGAGAATTGTATTCAAGACTATAAATCCGAGAGCTGTTTTAAGCTGTGCTCTGTAATTGTAATGGTGGATTTGAAAAGGTTGCTTTCATCAGTACGTTTTCAATCGGATTCATGTTGAGGGTTCATTGTGATCTCCTCACTCATTAGACTCCTTTAGATTTGTTGTTTTTAAGTAATTTCCCTTAATTCACTATCCCTGTGAGAATCTGAGTTTGTAACCTAGTTCTTACAGCATTTGTAGTGGTGCTTACGTTCTGAATTAAGACTTTGGATTGAAAACTATTGGATGATCTGTGTCCATGACAGTGGACAGATCATAGCCATAAGTTCAACTCAATTCTGATCCTTGAATTGGATTATTTTCTCTTACATCTGAGCTGGTAGCCAGATGAAGATTTGGTACTTTCTCAACTGTGTTACACTATTTCTCACTCTGCAATCAATTACTAAGCTTAAGTTGGCTGTTATTTCTCCATTCTTATTAATTTGCATCCAATTCCCTCAACTCAGATCTGGATCACTTAGTTTACATTTTTACTTTTAGATAATTTAGTTAATGTGATCTTATTTGCTTTGTAGATAGGATCAAAGGCCAGATCTGGTAGCTCAGATCTGGAGGTTTATCATATATTTTAAATCAATTCCCTGTGGACGATCTTTAACTCACTTACATTTAAAACTTGCTACAATTGGCCCTGATCTTGCAGGCTAATTAACTTCTCTCTGTGCTGATATTTCTTTATTCTTTTTAGTTTTCCAATTTCAGTATAATTCTTCATTTGCAAATCTATTTTCAAAATATAAATAAATCATGCACACTTAGAACAACAACAAGTTTTTGGCGCCATTGCCGGGGAATAGATTTTAAAATTGGTAGACATAAGTTTTTTAATTTTGTAGATCTGATTTTCATTCTAATTTTTGCTTTACACCTGCACTTTGCATTCCAAGTGCTTGATTAAATGTCTACTACAGTTTTGTATAGAAAACCTGTTTTACTGCAGTAGAATTTTTTTTATTTTTCTGAGTTTTTATTCTTTACCTTCTAGTTATTTGAATAAATGTTGTTGTCACTCTTGTCTTTTTATCAAATTTGGGCAGTAGCCTGAGTTTTTCTTTTTATTTTTGTCAATACACTTGAATAAGGTACTGCTGCAGTTTTTTTTGGATTTTTTTTTTCAGATCTGGAGCAGCTGCCAAATAAGGAGCATCTGAATTGCAGCAAGAGCAGATCTGCTTGAGTTTGCATCCACTTTCTCCTTTGCACTCATTTTCTATTTTTGAATTCTTTAGAACCAGCTGTTTTGCTGTGTTTGATGTTTATATTTATTATAATTTCTCCTGTCTTCTAGGCATGCTAATTTTTTTTTATATATAAAACCAAATACAAAAATAAAAGAAAATGAAAACACAATTAGAAAATTTCTGAGTTATTTTTTCAGTAGTAGTAAATAAAGGCTCTTATGGACCCCGGGTTGATCCAAAACAAAACAAAAAAAAACATGATCTCAGCAGGTCCAGATGGGAAAATTGGATACAAACAAAGAAAAACAAATTTCTACTCCATAAATAGGTCTCAGCTATGTATGAATCCTATTTTTAACTGTGTACTCCCATGCTTCATCAATTTCAAATTGATATTGATTCATACTCACACATGCAGCAGGGGGGTTTCTTTTGGCACAGGTGGGTTAGAGTTTCTTTTAGGATTTTCTATTTTAGGAATTTTAGTTTAAAATTCTATTTTTAGATCACTGATTTTTCTTTCTTAGGTCTTAATTTTACTAATTTTTTACATTTTGATAGTTTGGTATTCAGTTTCTAACTTTGTTTTCCTGTTTTTGTATATGCAATTCTGTTTTTATATCTGCATTTTCTATTTTTATCGCTTTGTATTCAGTTCCTTACTTTGGTTTTATTGTTTTTCTATTATTAGCAATAGTTTCCTTCCATTTGCATGGCAATCCTTCTATTTTTCTATCCATCCATGAAGTTTTTAGATTTTATTTTGTAGCAGTTCTAGCTTTGTTTTATTGATTTTTCTTGCATTTGTATATCATGTTTTCCATTTTCTTGCTCATATACTAAGTTTTACATTTTTATTTTTTGCTGCATATAGTTTAGATTTTCCTGTTCTTAGTTTTTCTTTCTTCTTTTACCCTACTGCCCCTAGTCTCTCATTGTTTAGAACATTGAGGACAATGTTCATCATAGGTTTGGGGGTGTGGCAGAGATGCCAATAATTTAGTTAACATTAATGCAGCTTATGATCAGCAAAATTTTTGAAAATGAAGTGATTTCCCACCTGTTTTTAAAAAAAAATGAGGGAGTTAAAACTTTTTAAAATTGAGTTCTAGTCTAATTCTAATACTTTCATGAAGTGAATGTCAGAAAATTTCCAAAAAATTGATATTTTAGTAAACCTAAAAAGAGAGAAAACAGTGATGATATACCTCAGAAATTTGATAGAAAATCACACCCAGTGAGATTTGAGCCTGAAACGTATTCTTTGGAGGTATGAATTGGCAATTTTTTCTGCTCTAGGGACTGTTTGAACCTGCTTGTTATCACTAGAAGTTACAGATAACCAAGTTAAAATAGCTTGGCAGCAATCATGATATTAAAGACATGATGTAAGGCCTCCTTTTGGACAGTTTGAACTTCAAAAAGCCACACCTTTTAAAACTGCCATTGATACATACCATTTGAGCTTTATAAATCCAAAATTTCTTTGAAACCTCATAAACCTCATTTAGCCTAACCCTCACTCTGAGAATTCAGAAGGTAAAGGAAAGAAAGCTGAAGAAAGGTGAGTTGGGTAACAGTTTGGTAAAAGAAAAAGAAAAATAATTGAAGGCAATGATGTATCAGCAGAAGAAATGTGGCATTCCAGTCAATGTTGCTTCAAAAAAAAAAAAAAAAAAAAAAAAAAAAAAAAAAAAAGAAAAGGAAAAGTCATTTCATTGGAAGTTTGAAAAAGAAAGAGAAAAAGATGGCCACTTTGGCTCTGAAAATTCAAAGAAGAAGATGAAATTGTGTTGAAATAAAGAAGGTGTGTCTACCACCTCCTGACCTTGACTGACTTCTCAATTTTGAACTCCATTCCACCCCTTTATTCTTGATAAATTTCACCCATAAGCCACATTACAACCCAAGTTAAAGTCCTTACTGATCAAAGATGGATTGAGCTGTCACATGGAGATAAGGCTTTGCGTAATTTATGGTGAAAAGAGCAGTAAATTCAGAACTGAAAAGCAATGCCTATGCTCCCCGCCATAAAATTCTATTTGAAGAATCTTCTTGAGCTGTGTGAAATAGTACAACCCTCTTGCTTGTATGTTGAGTGACAACCCTGGTGAGAGTTGGGTTTGAAATCAACTTATTTGTGGTAACATCATAGCAGGATTCTCAAATATAAGGCAAGCTTTTCATTAATTCTTCTTTTAAAAACTTTTTGACACAAATCGAGTGAATGGTAAAAGAATTACAGCAGAATTTCAGTTTTGAACTGATGTTTTCTTGAGAATCCTCTTGCAGCTTGACTGATGCAGGTGTGAATAATCTAATTTGATGAAAGTCTATTTTAACAAAACTGCATTGATATTAACAGATTTATTGGAGAAGTTTGTGGGTACCTTCACTGAAAACCCTCAGGAGACTTCACTCCTCCACTAGGGATCACCTAGGGGTTTAAAAGGCTTGTTGCATATGCTAAATACAACTGTGCTCCCTATAAAAGTGGCTTTTTACTTTGTTTATAATTTTATCTTTGCTCAGGGACTAGCAAAGCTTAGGTTTGGGGGTGTGTCGAGAACTGGAAAATACTATTTTCCACACCTTAATCTGGGCCTTGATAGACCCTTGAGAGAACTAAATAAGTGTTTTAAGTGTTTATTTTATAGCTAACAATAAAGGCAGGCTTAACCCTGAAAGTAGCTTAAAAGTGCCAAAAAGATGATGACCCATCTTGATCTGGAGGAAGGAGAAAGGTCAACCTCACTGGCTGTCAAAATGCCTAAACTAAAGAGGACAAAGGCCTAGTTTCAACCTGGAAAGAAGTTTGAAGCTATTCGAAAAGAAGAATGCACTACATAATGCTATTCGAAAGGATTCTTGATCTTTTCGAAAAGATTACTGATCTATTTAAAAAGGTCCCCAACTGCTATGTAATAGAGCTCCGTGGTTACGCTTCTTTCAAAAAGGTCCCCAACTGCATTTAATAGAGTTCCGTGGTTACGCTTCTTTTCGAAAAGGTCCCTAATCTGTGCGAATAGAGCTCCAAAAGTTACAGTTCTTTTCAAAAAGGTCCCCAATCTGTGCGAAATCGTATTCTGAAGATTCCCAATATCTGTAAGGGCATTTCAGTAATCTCTGCACGCGCCCCAATGCATTTAAAAACCTAGGGGCATTCTGGAAGATTTCGAGCACAAACCAGAGGCATATTCCCCTCCATCTGAACACCCAAAGATAAAATTACTTGGCGGGAACTTTTAGAAGCTCAAACAGACTTTTGAATTACCTAACAGAATTGATGCCTCTACCTCCTGATTGGCTGAATCAGATCAAGCAGTTCTGATTTGCCAGAACAAATCTGAATCCTTGTGCTCGACTCCTATTAGTTTATATGGATCTAACCAATTCTGATTGGTTGATGCACATCTGAGCTAGACTTGGGGAAAACTATAAATAAACAAACTATTTGCCCAATTTGGGTATCCAGAATTTGAGTTTCATTCCTGCTGCCCCATTTCCAATTCAGATCAAGATAGCTTGTCTGAAACCTCTGTAATAGCCTAGCTTTTGTCTGTAACTGAGAACTATGAGATATTTATGTAATTCAAGTGAGAATTGTATTCAAGACTACAAATCCGAGAGCTGTTTTAAGTTGTGCTCTGTAATTGTAATGGTGGATTTGAAAAGGTTGCTTTCATCAGTACGTTCTCAATCGGATTCATGTTGAGGGTTCATTGTGATCTCCTCACTCATTAGACTCCTTTAGATTTGCTGTTTTTAAGTAATTTCCCTTAATTCACTGTCCCTGTGAGAATCTGCATTTGTAACCTAGTTCTTACCGCATTTGTAGTGGTGCTTATGTTCTGAATCAAAACTTTGGATTGAAAACTATTGGATGATCTGTGTCCATGACAGTGGACAGATCATTGCCATAAGTTCAACTCAATTCTAATCCTTGAATTGGATTATTTTCTCTTACATCTGAGCTAGTAGCCAGATGAAGATTTGGTACTTTCTCAACTGTGTTACACTATTTCTCACTCTACAATCAATTACTAAGCTTAAGTAGGCTGTTATTTCTCCATTCTTATTAATTTGCATCTAATTCCCTCAACTCGGATCTAGATCACTTAGTTTACATTTTTACTTTAAATAATTTAGTTAATGTGACAAATTCAACCTCTCATCTTATTTGCTTTGTAGATAGAATTGGAGGCCAGATCTTGAGGTTTATCATACATTTTAAATCAATTCCCTGTGGACGATCTTTTACTCACTTACATTTAAAGCTTGCTACAATTGGCCCTGATCTTGCAGGCTAATTAACTTCTCTCTGTGTTGATATTTCTTTATTCTTTTTAGTTTTCCAATTTCAGTATAATTCATCCTTTGCAAATCTGTCTTCAAAATATAAATAAATCATGCACACTTGGAACAACAACAATGAATATGAATGCGCAATAGATAGTGATGTGCATGAACTGAATTGAACATGAATGTGCGATAGATAGTGGCATGCATGAGCATGGATGCGCGATTGATAGTAACGTACATAAACTGGAATAAACATGAATGCGCAATAGATAGTGACATGCATGAATATAAATATGCAATTGATAGTGACATGCATGAACATGTATGAACGTGAATGTGTGATAGATAGTGACATACATAAACTTGAATGCGCGATAGATATTGGCATACATAAACATGAATGTATAATAGATAGTGACATGTATGAAATGAATAAACATGAATGCGTGATTGAAAGTGACATGCATGAACATAAATGAATATAAATGCGCGATAGATAGTAACATACTTCAACTTAAATACGCGATAGATAATAACATGTATGAACATGAATGTGTAATAGATATGACATGCATGACCATAGATTCATAGTGACAAGTATGAACATTAATGGGTGATTAATAGTGACATATATAAACATGAATGAACATAAATGTGCAATAGATAGTGACATGCCTAAACAAGAATGAACATGAATGAACGATAGATAGTTACATACTTGAATATGGATATACAGTGACATGCATAAAAATGAATGTGAGATAAATAATGATATGCATAAATATGAATACACGATTGATAGTGACATACATGAGCATTGATAGATAGTGAACATGAATGAACTTTAATATGCAATAGATAGTGACATGTATTAACATAGATATATAGTGACATGCATAAATATAAATTCTTGATAGATAGTGACATGCATGCATATGAATAAACATGAATGTACGATAGATAATGATATGCATGAACATGAATATGTGATTGACAATATTACATCTATGAACATGAATGTACGAATGATAGTGATATGTATAAATATGAATATGCGATTGATAGTTTGACATCAATGAACATGAATAAATATGAATGTGCGATAGATAGTGACATGTATGAACATAAATGCGCGATAGATAGTGACATGCATGAAAAGAATGAACATAAATACGCAATTGATAAGGATATGCTTGAAAATGAATAAACATGAATGCGTAATAGATAGCAACATACTTAAATATAAATACACGATAGATAATGACATGTAAACATGAATGCACAATTGATAGTGACATGCATGAACATAGATAGATAGTGACATACATGAATATAAATTCGTGATAGTTGGTGACATGCATGAATATGAAAGTGAGATAGATAGTGACATTCATGAACATGAATGCACGATAGATAGTGGCGTACATGAACTAAAATGAACATGAATGTGCGATAGATAGTGGCATCCGTTAACATGGATGCGCGATTGATAGTGACATGCATGAATATCAATAAATATGAATGTGTGATACATAGTGACATGAATGAACATGGATAGATAGTAACATGCATGAATATAAATGTGTGACAGATAGTGATATGCATCAACATGAATGAACATAAATTCGTGACAGATAGCGACATGTAAGAACATGAATGCGCGATTGATAGTGACATGTATGAATATGGATAGATAATAAACATAAATTCACGGTAGATAGTTATTTACATTAGCATGAATAAATATGAATGCGTGATAGATTTTGACATGCATTAACATTGATAAATAGTAACATGCATGATTATAAATGCGCGATATATAGTGACATGCATGAACTGGAATGAACATTAATGCGCGATAGATAGTTACATATATGAACATCGATGCATGATTGATAATGACATGCATAAAAATGAATGAGCTTGCATGCACGATAGATAGTGACATGCATGAACTTTGATAGATAGTGACATGCATGAATATAAATGCGTAATAAATAGTAACATATATGAATATGAATGGATATGAATGCACAATAGATAGTGACATGCTTGAAAATGAATGCGCGATAGATTGACATGCATGAAAATGAATGCGTGATTGATAGTCTTACATCCATGAACATGAATGTGTGAAAGATCGTGAGATGCATGAACTTGAATACGTGATTGATAATTTGACATCCATGAATATTAATGCGTGATAGATAATGACATGTTTGAACATAAATGTGCGATAGATAGTGACATGCATAAAATTAATGAACATAAATGTGCGATAGATAGTGACATGCATAAAATTAATGAACGTAAATGTGCTATTGATAGTGACATGTATGAACATGAATGAACATGAATGCACGTTAGATAGTGACATACTTAAATATAAATACGCGATAGATAATGACATGAATGAACATAAATACGTAATAGACAGTGACATACATAAATATGGATAGATAGTGATATTTATGAATATGAATGCACGATAGTTAGTGACATGTATGAACATGAATGAGAGATAGATAGTGACATGCATAAACATGGATGTGTGATTGATAGTGACGTGCATAAACATGGATGTGTGATTGATAGCGACGTGCATGAATTAGAATGAACATGATTGCGTGAAAGATAGTAACATACATGAACATGGATGTGCAATTGATAGTGACATGCATGAATATGAATGAACATGAATGCGTGATAGATAGTGACATGCATGAACATGGATAGATAGTGACATGCATGAATATAAATGCACAATAGATAGTGACATGCATGAACATGAATGAACATGAATACACGATAGATAGTGACATACTTTAAGTTGAATACGCGATAGATAATGACATGCATTACCATGAGTGCACACTAGATAGTGACATGCATGACCATGGATAAATAGTGGCATGCATGAACGTAAATGTACGATAAATAGTGACATACATGAACATGAATATGCGTAGATAGTGACATACATGAATATGAATGCGTGATAGATAGTGACATATATAAAATGAATAAACATGAATGCGCGATTAAAAGTAACATGCGTAAACATAAATGAACATGAATATGCGATAAATAATATCATTCTTCAATTTGAATATGCAATAGATAATGACATGCATGAACATGAATGCGCAATAAATAGTAACATGCATGACCATAAATACATAGTAACATGTATGAACATTAATGCGTGATTGATAGTGGCATGTATGAACATGAATGAACATAAATGTACGATAGATAGTGACATACCTGAACAAAAATGAACATGAATAAACTATAGATAGTGACATGCTTAAACATGGATAGGCAGTGACATGCATGATAATAGATGCGCGATAGATAGTGACATGCATAAACATGAATGCGCGATTGATAGTGACATGCATGAACATTGATAGATAGTGACATGAATGAACTTGAATGCGCAATAGATAGTGACATGCATGAACATAGATAGCCAGTCTGTTGATACACGCTTCTTCTGGGCTCCTTTCTGTCCCCTGAAAGAGTAGCCTAATTTGGTCCAAGTGGACTCTGGCAAAGGCGGTGTTTGTTTAGAGGTAATTAAGTACTGAAAGTAAAGAGGTAAATCTCAGAAAAATACTTGGTTTATTGCGATCGTGAGCCGTAGATATTTATCGACGCTGTAACACGTCACTGATCACGCCTTCAGGGGTGGAGATATAGGTTGTTCTCTTTACTGAATCATTGACAGGCCAATGTCAGCAGCACTGGGTCACCTGTAAGTTTAATCAAACTAGTTTTCATAATTCTCTTCTAACTATTTATCATTCCTACACTTATTATGGTTATCGGGGATCTAATTTTCCTTAATCCTATTAGGGGTCTAATTAATCAGGGGATCTTAATTCAACTAGGTCTCCTAATCTAGCTAGAAGTCTAATTAATATCCTAATAAAATTTAATTATATCAGAATCTAATTAGGATTCTAACTAACTTTCTAATCTTACTAAAAATATTAATCTTCCTAATTTTACTAAAACTATAATTAAATAGACTATGTAAATTAATTCTATCAAAACTCTAATTAATTAAAGTATCCTAATTTTATCAGAAAAAAGTGTTTTGGGCCCACTATGCTAAGGAGGATTGGCCCCATTCCTGGGTACCCTCCATAAGCTCCCTTGGGCAAATCGGTTGGCTAGGGATTATTTTAGTAATAATATGGATTAAAAATTGAATTTTGAATTTATAAATTATGGATTTACGGATCAAAAATTGATGATTTTAAGAATTAAATTAAAATTAAAACTAAAATTTAGGAATTAGAACATCGAAATTGATCTAAGAATAAGAAACTAAGATCTAAAACTAGATATTTAGAACTAAAATTGAAATTCTAAGACTGAATTTAAGACTGAAATTAAGGACTGATTCTAGAAACTAAGAACTAAAATCAGAAAACTAGAAATTTTGATTAAGACCTAAGATCTAAGATCTATAATTTAAAACTAGAGGGCTAGAACCTAAATCTAGAACTAGAACAAAAAAAGGGGGTAACCGGTTATAGAACTTGAAAACTAGAACTAAGAAAAAAAAAAGGGGGAAGAGTTAAGCATTAAAGGGATTTTAAAATTCAAGAGATAGAACTAAAAGGTTAAGAACCTAAAGTCTAGAACCAATGATCTAGAACTAAGAACTAAGAACTAAAAGAATTAAAAACTAGAAGAAAACTATACCTGAGTCCAGGGCCGCAGAGAGGGATCTCGAAATCCTAAGCTTGAAAGTGATGAACTCGAGAGAGAAAAATATGTGTCGAATATTGTGTTTTTGATTCGTAGTGGTGGGTCCTATTTATAGGTATTTGCCAATTGCGCGACCTGTGGGGTGCGCTCAATTGGTCAGTGAAATTCAATTACGCGCCCTGGCAGGTGCGCATAATTAAATTGTGCACCCTGCTTCAGGCGCTCAATCACTTTGAGTCGGTGACTAACTCAGTGGTGACCAGCTGACTGGATCAGTCGGGTATCCCAATCCTAGTCTAATTAGACTGATTGTGTGCATAGTTTAGTGTGCCCAATCCAATTAAACGCAATGCCAACTGCGTCTAATAGGGGAGTTTTGGCGATCTAGGGAGTTAGAGACCATGTTCGCTTAGGAACCAATTATGTGCATGTGCTGAGGTGCATAATCCGATTGCGCGCAGTATGTAGGGCGTCCAATCGTGTCTTATGCGGTTTCTAGAAGGGTAGAAGGCCAGTCCAAAAGGGACTAATTACGCGCAAGTGGCGAAGCATGCAATATGATTGCGCGTGCCTAGCGGAGCGCGTAATCAAGGCCTTGGGCGGTCCTCAGGAAGTGCATGCCTGGTCCAAGGGTGACCAATTATGCACCAACCTTGGGACGCTCAATCGAGTTATGCGCTCTATACAGGGCGCATAATTCAAGATTTTCCTAAGGTTTAAGCTGAGTCCGAGCCACAGAGCTATTATTTCAGCCTGGGTTTCAACCATATACTATTGTTTCAGTGTATGGTCCCCGTATAGGTTTTTAAGGTCATCAGAGAAAGTTAGTCCTTTTTCGAAGATCATGGGCAAGGTAAAAGATTGACTGAACAGGTTTGTATACTACACGAAGGCAAAATGGGGGTGTCTACAGACACCCCTCTTCGGTGCGTTCTTATGGAATAAGAATGCGTCAAAGAAGCAGACACCTCTCATCTGAGGTGACTTCTTGTTTTTCTTGAGAAATCATAAATGTAAACTGGGGATGCTAACTGAGATGCTTGGCTTTCTTATCTATCAGCATAAGCTAAAGTGGAGCATTCAGGGGCCTAGTGGTAGTTGTCGAAAGGAGTAGTCTATGCCGTGGATGCGAGTGACATTCCACCGCATATTGCGACGTGCTGCTAGTAGCAGTCAACGGGGGAAAAGAGGCATAACCTAATCTATGGGTGCAAGGAGCATCCCGCTGCATATCACGACCTGCTGTAAGGGGTAGTCAAACGATAGGAGAGTCGATATCCTGATTTGCAGGTGCAAGGGGCAATCAAACAGAGGGATATCTGACACAGTCGAGGTACCGGGGGGCATCATACGAATATCCAAAGACAAGGTCCAAAGACCGATAATAAGATGAAATATCATATAATGGAGAAGGCTTTTACAAGTCATGTCAGATCGAGCGCGTCATTGCTCACACTAATGGGTGTCAGGTGTCCCTTTTCCAATGGACTTTTGTGATTTCTCGGAGTTAAGCATATTCAATGTTCGATTTCCCAGGGGAAAGAACGGATTGGAGTGGTGAGAAGTGAAAGTTTGATGGATAGAAGATTTATCTGCGTATATTATTGTATATATTTTTTTTCTTGTTGTTTTTTTTATTCTTTTCTTTTTGAAAGTTTGAGAATTTAACTTAAGATCAATTCGGTGGTAAAACTTCAGAAAATGTGGCTTTCGAGATATCGCTGACCAGATCCAACGATACGGGATTTGTGGACCCGACCGTTTGCGAGGTTGTCAAGACAACACTTGGTATGTCGGATACTCCGTCTAACCTTCTCTTGAATACTGATGATTGTCTCTTATGGGAGGACTACAATGATTCGTGGATAAAGAGAGAGACAGGTTTTGAAAACATTTGACTTAATCCTAGCTAGTTATAGTGTACGAAAATATCGAGTAAAGAGAAGGGGGTGATACTTACCTGAATTGTTGCCTGCTGGGGCTTTTATATGCGATGGGACTCGTTGGTTGTCGTAGTGACGTCACGACAGGACATTAGAGGGCTTCCTCTCTTTTCTTCACTTCTGTTGTAGAGGGACCTAACAGTCACCAATGTGATGGAATGTCTTGGGGAGGTGAGGTTCATGAAGGGACATGGTGGCCTTCCCCTTATGGTTGTGTGCTATGGTGAGTCCCGCTGGTTGCAGGCGCGATGGGGCTCAAGAGAAACCTGATAAGATGTTTGCGCTGGAACATGGTATGGGTGCGATGGGATGTCAAAGGGCTTCCTCTCTTCTTTTGATTTCTGTAATGGTAGGGGCTCGCTGATTATCGCACGATGAGACGGTGGAGGGTCTATCCTCCTCTACTGCCAGAGAGCATGTATTTTGGTTGTGGTGGCGTTTGATGATTGCTGCATGACAAGGGATTTGGGAAGTGGGTTCTCTAGTTTCACAGTGTAACATGATCGATCTTTCCCCTCTGTTGGTTATGCAAAGGTATGTGATGAGATTTCGAGGAGGTGTGATTTGCGATGGGGTTTGGAAGGTTCAGCTCTCTGCGATGGGACATTGACTGAGCCTTTCCCTTCTTGATTGTGCATCGTGATGAGATGTGTCCGAGCGTCTTGGGTAGTAATGTCGCGATGAGAGAGGTTTATGATGGGATCAAGTTGTAGTTACATCACGATAGGACATATGCGTGGTTGATGATTCCTTAGTTGTCTCAATGTCGTGATGGGGCAATGATGGTGTTTCTTTCTTTGGCCGATCTTGCTTATATAATGGGTTGGAGTCAATTTGAATGGCGTCGGGTTTGTTTTGGGATTTGACTTTGGTCTTGGTGGTATAATAGGATTTTCGAGAGGCTCATTCTTAACTCTTCGCGATGGGACATTGGTCGAGCCTTCCTTTGGTCGCGTTGTCGTGTTAGGTCGCATGGTGAAGTTTTAGCATCGTAGTAAAGTTTTAGCGTTTTAGTGGGACATAGCTAATTTATGCTAATGTGTTTAGATGTTGTAAGTCGTGCCGCTGTGGGATGTAGGTGTGGTCAACAGTTCTCTCTGTAAACGACAGGTGAGGCTACCCGAGGGGACGAAAGAGAAAGAGTGATTCTGATCAAGATGGGACAAAGGGGTGTGAGGGTGTGCATTCTGTTCATAGATGAGTATTGAGCATAGGGTACCGGGCGTTTGATTAAATTGAACGGTGGGCCACATGCGCGTAATTATGGTAGAGAAGTGATTGCACATTAGTGTGCGTGTGTGCAATATCATTAAGCGCTCTATGGATAACGCGCAAACGAAGTGCCATGAGGCTAGCAGAGCGGAGGTGTTCAGGTGTCGATTCGGATTACGCACATGAGGTTTAGCGTTTAATCCAATTATGCACTAGGGTCAGTGTGCGTAATCAGAGCATCGCTAGGTCATTGTGCGGGTGTCCCTTTAGATTCTGTGCGGTAACATAGGCGCATGATTTCATTGTGAGCAGGCTTAGCTGCGCGTGATTATTTTGTCAGGATTGTGTGCGGGAGGAAGTTCAATTGCGTGCCCTTTGGGGTGCGCGTGATTGTGTTTCAGTGCTTCTATATATGCGCATAATTAAATTGCGCGTTCCATTTCGGGCGCTCAATTAAGCGAGTGTCTATATATAACCGAGTCTCTTTCATTTTTCTCCATTCATTCCTATTTTTCTCTAATTTTAGTGATATCTGGTGATCTAGTCATCCAAATGTGATGTCGTTTATTCCTATATTTGTAGTTTCGGGTGACGTACATCCTGAAGCGATGTTCAGTGATGTGGTGACTTTGAGGATGGGCGGTATTGGGAAGGAGGAGCTTGGCCTTCACATCGATCCCTTTTAGGGAGCAGTGAAGGCAGCATTGAGGAGGCGGCAGCAGAGGAGGTGAAGATGGCGGAAGGGATAGTGGTATAAGTGGAGGGATGTATTCCCCAACCAATCATCCATCTTGCCTTTTTCTGAAGCCTCTGATTGGGCGTTCTGAGCTTGAGCTTTTAGGATTAGTTTTCATTTTGGGTTGTAAATTAGGAGGTATGCCTCCAGTGACACTTATAAAAGAATTTGATATATGGATAAAAAATGTTTATTGTGTTTATTTGTTGTATTTATTTTTCTTTATTTAGATTAAGCTTTAAAAATTTTGAGATGGAGGGACTTTAATTTTTGTCATGGTGAGAGGGTGAGTCCTATGTTTGGGGATTTAAGGTATTTTTTTTTGGTCTAATATTTGATTCAACACGACAGTTGCGTGAATTGTGTGAATTTGATTTTAATCTTTGAAAGTTTTAGATGGGTGTTAAGTGTTTTAATCTTATTGGTTTATCTATTTCGTAGTGGATTGGTGTTTCTTTAGGGGTAAGTGTTGAGTGATTATTGGTTTATCTAAACTTGTCATGGATTGGTGTTTCTAAAGGGGGTATGTGTCTGGTTTAGATTTAATTAGATGAAGGATTCTCAGGAATGTGACACTTGTCATTTCGTGGTTTACCAAGTGTGTATTATAAATAGGGGCTAGAAGGCTTGGTTTTATTTTGAATTTTATTTCAAATTGAGGAAAGGTTTGGGGCATAAGAGTTAGGGAATTTTTTTATTGTTTTACAAGAAATCTGGGACATTTTTAGTTTATTATTCTTATTAAGGTCTTTTCTTCCTTTTTATTTTGTATCTCGAGTGTTAAATCCTAAATGGTTTGTAATTATTTTGTTTATCATCATTGTTGAGAATGAGCGGCATTGGGAATGCGAGGTAGCACTAGGTTTGATGATGTTAATCTGACCCGAAGTGCTACCCCACTGGGGGAGGAGATGGAAAAGTCAAAGGAGGGGGAAAAGAAATCGAAGGAAGGAGTTGTTTTAGAGTTCTCGTGTAACACCCTGCACTTTTTCCACACCCAAGTACAAGTGGCAAGTCCAGGTACCGAGACTGGATCGATGTACGCCAACAAGTAACCAATTAATGGTTTGGGATCACTAACCTTAAAACCGAGGTGTACCCTTTTGACCCACTAGAAGACCCAGCTCATTGTCCTAGACTCGATAGTGAAGTCTTGAGATGAGCCCAATCTGTTAGACTAGTAGTCCAGACCCATGACCTTTAATCCTTGAAGCATGGTCCTTTAACAACGATTCACCAAGCATGGAGTGGATAGGCTAAATACCAACCACCATGTGTTAAGACACACATGAAATCCAAAAGCCAACGTGCAACACATGACTTGGTGTTGCAACCACACACAGAATCCAAGCCTGACTTACAAATTGCCTCCTCACGCAATCACCATGCATTTAGTTGATTGAGTTTTTGAAGTTCCTTGCGTGAAGAACTCGTGCTGAGTGAGAGAACCTTTGAAAGAACCCCATTCGTGAGCCCTACCCTCCAAAGCCCCAAAATCATCCTCCTCATTGGTAAATCCGCATCGCATGATCACAACCGTCAACATTCTGAACTCCTTCGAGCAAGGAATCGCGTGTAAGAAAGTTTAAAGAGTGAGAGCATCATCACTTGAGATCGGGGGCTTCACGTATGAGAGATTTCGCAAAGGTAAATACCAAATTCTTCGTCTCGTAAAGCTCTATTTTCACAACTTCAGATCGTTGGGTCGATTTGTAATTTTACACGATGAAACCCCTGGATCGCACGCATGCAAGGCTTATCAGCGAAGCTCTTAATCTCTACTCCCCGAAATGCATGCATGCACGGTTAAAACTACAGTAGGAAGCCTTGAAATTCAAGTCTAGATCTCAAAGAAACGAAATTCAGGTGTTTCAAGCAACAAACTTCAGAATCGAACGCGTGAAAGGCTTAGAAGCCAAGTATTCCGAGTTGTCGATGTTTCGAAGCATCGCATGTGCAAACTTTAACTTAGGATTTATGGCTAGAATTTAGCATGTAAATAAGAGAATAGGTTAAGTTTGTATGTGGTATGAGGATTAATCAAGAAAGGTAGCAAATACAAAATCAGAGGAAAGAAACTACGGCCTCGCGAGTTTATCAGGCTTGTTGCGGTGACATGGTTTTCACCACGGTGAGAAATGACCTGAAGCCCTCGCGGCGGTGAGTGCTACTTGCCTTTCACGGCAAAATAGTTCAAGCAAATCTCACCACGGCGAGCTTTGTGCTCCATGTGGCACCTGAAGACCTCGTCGCAGTGAGATCCCTGAGCATGTGTACTTGAATGTGTGAGGTGTTTTTGAGCTTCGTGAGCCGCCACCTATGATCATCATGACTTGTAACACGTGTTTGCACATCTGACATATAATTTTAGGATAAAGACGATGAACAAATCAAAAGGAAAATAGCTTGATTTGTGTGAACTTATGTGTGGATTTTTTTACTATAAGGTAGGGAAGAACTCGTACCCGATTGCTTGTTTTTCTTGAATTCATGGCACTAATGCAAATAGTAATTACTTGATATCTTCTAGAATTAGTATACGAAAAGCTTTAGCATGTTTTGAAGATTATAACATGGAATTCGTACATGATTTACATGTTTTTGCATACTGCATCTTGAGATATTTTTGTTTTGATTTCATGAGTGCATGTTTCGTTAAATTGAGTGCATCTTTGCCATCTCTCTTGTATACATGTGAAATTTTGTACCCATGTTGAGTCTCTGATCAAGTGATCCTGTTAACATAGCTCAGGGGCTTGATGGTCTCAGTTCAAGTGACCCTATTAACATAGCTCAGGGGCTTGACGTCTTGCCTCAAGCAACCTTGTTAACATAGCTCAAGGGCTTGAATTCTAGGTTCAAGTGACCCTGTTAACGTAGCTCAGGGGCTTGACCTATCTCGTTTCAAGTGACCCTGTTAACGTAGCTCAGGGGCTTGACTTGTCTCATTTCAAGTGACCCTGTTAACGTAGCTTAGGGGCTTGACCTTGTATTTGTTTGTGAATTTTGTACATGCTCTCTTGACTTGCTTGATTCATATGATTCTAAGTTCTAGTTTCATTTCCTTGATCCGATATGCATTACTCTGAAGCATGATTAAATACACTCATGAATGAATATGCTTTGACATCTTAATTAAAGTTTTTCTTTTATTTTAGATTGATTTATCTATGCATTGAGGATTATGAATGATATTAGTTGAAAATAAGCAATTTAGCTCTGTTATTCCCTATTGAGCTTTGATGGTAGCTTTCTCCTCGACTATACGTCACAGCTGCAAGAGCTGACGTTGAGATGGATCCAGAGCAAGTTGTTGATCAAGATTATAACCCAGCAGAGGAGGAGGAGAATCCGGACGAATATTTTCTGTAGTGCCTCGAGATACCCATTGTGTGCGGGAGTTATTTTGTCTTTTTGGATATTGGTCTAATACTTGTACCTCCTGGACAAAAGTTTGTGTAAATATTTCCACTATTTAGGTGAAGGACGGCCTTCGCCGGTGGATTTTTGGGTTTATTATGCGATAGAAAATGGTATATGCTAGTTAATTTTTTTTTTTGGCTTACTACTTTATGTTATAGCTTAGCTTCCGCTCAACACTATAGTTGTTTTATGTCATAGTACACTTACCAACTGATGATGGCCCAAATCTTTCAAAACACGTTTTTCAGGTAAAGAACGAGTTGTCAAGAAGTGAGATACACACTTTGATACCATAAGGTAACTATAATTCAGATCACGACATGATCTGACGGTGCGGGTTTTTAGGTAAGAAAAACCTGGGCTATCACAGGTGGCATCAGAGCCCATTTTTCGAAACATCCATGGGACTAAGAATTTGTGTTCCGAGCTATGAGGTAGTAGAAAGCAATAATAGTAGAGTCTATGAGATTTAGCTTAGACTCCTAGAGTGATTACATTGATCTGATGAAACTCCTTGTGTGACCATCGTAGGTCAACATGCCTCCGAGAAGAGGAAGACCGAGAACAGTAAATACCGGAGGCATGAACAATGATCAAGGGTTTGTCACGGAGCCAAACAACACTACACTTGGCAATAATAACAATGCCTTTAGAGTGAACAACAATTTTAGAAATACTCTCGAAGTTGAAGGAAATGCTGGAACCAACCAGCAATTATTGGAGAACGTGAGGAATGTCGTAACCCTACTCACAGAAAGGCGTCACCCATCTGGGTTTTCGAAGTTTCGAAGGTTGAGACCTCCAACCTTCTACGGACAAGCTGACCCGATGGAGGCTGAGAAATGGCTAAATCAGGTGGAGAAATTACTACAACGAGTTCGATGTACTAACAAGAAGAAGGTGAGTTGGGCCTCGTTCCAACTCAAGGGTGAAGCAGATCCCTAGTGGAAGTCCGTTGAAAGGATACGAGCACCGAGAACGCCACGGACCTAGGCTGAATTTACCGAAACGTTCAATCGAAAGTATTTCCCTGCAACAGAGAGACGTCGAATGGAGATTTAATTTGCAAACCTAGTGCAAGGACAAATCAGTGTCAGAGAATATGAAACTGAGTTTACACGCTTATCGCAATTTGCACCAGCCCTGATCGCCACCGAGTTAATGAAAACACAAAAAACTTGAGTACGGTCTCAAACCAGCTATCAAGGGGTGAATATCACTATTTCAAGCAACCACGTACATGAGAGTGGTAACATTGGCTCTCATCGCGGAAAGAGATTTAGAAGAGTTACAACAAGCGAGAGATGAACAAGCAAGAAATAGAAAAATTCAGTATCAGGTGCCTAATGAAGAGCAGGCCAGCAAGAGACCAAGGTATTTGATGCCTCCACCGTCTCATTCCACCGCTACGGCAGCATCCCAACCACCTTACTCAATTTCTTTGCCACCGTTACCTCCTACGCCTCCAAAATCTTTCACTACCTCCAATACTATGACAATCGGAGTACTAAGAGCCCAATCGACAGCTTCTCACACTGCCTCCTCCATACCTCAAATGTTATGTGCAAAATGTGAAAGGCCAGACAAGACTGAGGAGTGCAGAAAGACTACCTGGGCCTGCTTTAGATGTAGCCAAATGGGTCACCTTATCCAGGATTGTCCAAAATTGAGGGAAGCTGCCAATGCTACGGCACCAAACGCAGTCTTTACTCGACCCACAATACAAGGACGGGCCTACGCAGCTTCGGCACATGCCCCCAAACCAACAATGACATCATCCAAGGTATGGTTTTCATTAAATTACCAGTTTACTTACTTGTCTTTTAGATAGAGAAGGTGCATGAATAGGAATCCTCTAGAATCACTGTACTTTCTGATATAACAAGTTTCATACATACCATTAATCCCATTGTAAATATCATAAATCTAGGTTTTGTCTAGTTGAGTAAAAGTTGCGATATATGGGCCTATCTAGCACATGTGTTAATAGACCCAGGGTCTACACACTCATTATTACACTGACTATGGCCAGGGGAATAGAGTATACCCTGGAACCCTTGGATTTTGTCTTGGCCATTTCTACACCAACAGGGCGTTCAAAGAGTTCAGATACAGTGTGTCGATCTGTTGTTATCACTATGGAACACCGCCAAACGACGGCCGATCTCACTTTGCTCGAAATGTAAGAATTTGACATCATCCTTGGCATGGATATGCTGACTAATCTTTGAGCTAAAATTGATTGCCAAGAGAAATCAGTCACTCTTTACCCCAAAAAGGAGAAACCCTTCAAGGCCACTAGGATTCGACCAATCGTAGTACCCTTTGTATCAGCAATTCGAGCCGAGAGGGTGATTAGTAAAGGATGTCAGGCATACCTTGCCTTTATTCAAGGGCAAGAGGGTGAGAAGATTAACATTGCCAGCATTCCAATTGCCTGCAATTTTCCCGATGTATTCCTTAAAGAATTACTGAGATTACTACCAGAAAGAGAGGTCAAATTTACAGTTGACTTAGCTCCAAGCACGGAACCAGTGTCAAAGGCTCCATACCAAATGGCACTGGCCGAGTTAAGATAATTAAAGGAACAGTTACAAGAATTACTCGATAAAGGATTCATCCAACCGAGTGTGTCTCCATGGGGAGCACCTGTGTTATTCGTTAAGAAGAAGGATGGTTCTTTGAGATTGTGCATAGACTATCGGCAATTGAACAAGTTGAGCATAAAGAACCGGTACCCATTACCGAGGATAGATGACCTCTTCGATCAATTGAAAGGGGCAAAATTTTTCTACGAAATAGATCTACGGTCTGGTTAGATGAAGGTCAAAGCTGAAGATGTCTCTAAAATAGCATTTTGCACAAGGTATGGCCATTACAAGTTTCTTGTAATGCCATTTGGTCTTACCAATGCACTTACATCCTTTATGGACCTTATGAATTAGGAGTTCAGACCCCATCTGAATTAGTTTATGGTGGTCTTTAGATACGATATACTCATCTATTCCAAGACGAAGGAAGACCTCGAGCAACATCTACGTTTAGCACTTCAGACACTTCGAGATCATCAATTATTCGCGAAACTCTATAAATGCGAATTTTGGTTGAAGCAAGTGAGCTTCCTAGGTCACATCATCTCAGAATCGGGTATAAAGGTAGATCCGTCCAAATTTGAAGCAGTAGTGAATTGGAAACAACCCACGGCTGTCATCGAGATTTGTAGTTTTCTCGGACTCGCTGGCTACTTTCGTAGATTTGCAAAAAGATTTTCAAGGATCACCGGACCCCTCACACAACTCACAAGGAAAGATGTCAAATTTGTGTGGACTGAGGCGTGTGTGTGAGAAGAGCTTCCAAGAGCTCAAGCAAAAATTGACATCTGCACCCATCCTCACTTTACCTGATGGCAGCGGAGGTTTTACAGTATTTACAGATGCGTCACACATGGGTTTAGGCTACGTACTAAATCAGCATGACAAAGTGGTAGCATATGGGTCCAGGCAGCTGAAAGACCATGAGAAAAACTATCCTACTCACGACCTCGAATTGGCTGCAATTATCTTTGCTCTAAAAATTTAGAGACACTACCTATACGGTGAAACATTCCAAATCTTCACTGATCATGAGAGCTTGAAGTATCTCTTCACACAGAGAGATCTAAATTTAAGATAGAGGAGATGGATGGAATCTTTAAAAGACTATGACTGCTCAATACAATACCATCCGGGAAAGGCCAATGTTGTCGCCGATGCATTAAGCCGGAAATCATCCGCGTAACTAGCACACCTTGTTGTAAGAATGCACAAATGGAAATTGCTCGACGCCATGACCTCTTCTGACACCATTTTTGAACTAAAAGAATCCAAAGCTTTAATGGCCAATATTAGAGACAATTCAATACTCTTCGGAAGGATTAGAGAACTCCAAGGGTTCGATGTAGAACTCATGGCTATCAAACAGGGAATGCTCAATGGAAATCACCCAAATTTCTCGATAAAAGATGATGGGTCTTTGACTTTTAGGGGATGAGTATGTGTGCCGGCAAATGAAGAGTTGAAGCGTGAAGTGTTAGAAGAAGCCCACAAATCTGGGTACACCATACATCCGAGTAGCACCAAAATGTATCAGGATCTCAAGAGAAACTTTTGGTGGAGCGGAATGAAAAGAGACATCGCAAAATATGTCGCTAAATGCCTTGTATGTCAACAAATCAAAATCGACCATCAACACCTAGCAGGCCTACTTCAGCTACTACCAATTCCTGAGTGGAAATGGGAAGATATCTCAATGGATTTTATACTTGGGCTGCCAAGAACACAGAAGGGTTACAATGCAATCTAGGTTATTGTCGACCGGCTGACCAAATCAACCCATTTCCTACAATATAGCACAAAGTATACAGCTGATAAGTTGGCCGAGATATACTTGAAGGAAATAGTCCGGTTACATGGGATACCCTCAAGCATAGTCGTATATCGGGACCCCCTTTTTACGTCAAAATTCTGGCAACGGTTCCAAGAGGGAATGGGTTCCAAATTAGAGTTCAGCTCAACCTTCCACCCTCAAACTGACGGGCAAATAGAAAGGGTGAATCAAATCCTCGAAGATATGCTTCGAGCCTGTATGTTGGATTTTTAGGGATCTTGGGATAAGTACTTACCCTTGATCGAGTTCACGTACAACAACAGTTACCAGGCAAGCATCGGCATGGCACCTTTTAAAACATTATGCTATCACCAATGTAAATCTCTACTCAACTGGGAAGAAATTGATGAACGTATATTGTTGGTCCCAGAACTCATAGAAAGTACAAATGAGACTGTTCGTCTTATTTGCGAACGACTGAGAGTAGCTCAAAGCCATCAGAAGAGCTATGTTGATCTTAAGAGATCAACTGTCGACTTTCAGGTTGGAGACCATATATTTGTGAAGATCTCACCGACTAAAGGTGTGATGCGATTTGGATGACGAGGGAAGCTCAGCCCTCGATATATTGGACCTTTTGAGGTTTTAGGGCATGTTGGTGAAGTAGCTTACCGTATAGCATTGCCACCACAGCTATCTAGCGTCCACAACATCTTTCACATGTCGATGCTTAGGAAATACATAAAGGATATGACACACATACTAGACTATCAACCAATTGAAGTGCAAGAAGACCTGACACTAGTTGAAGAACCAATCAAAATATTGGACCGCAAAGAGCAAGTGCTAAGAACCAAGAAAATTCTGCTGGTATTGGTCCAATGGAGAAATCACTCTCCTTTCAAAGCAACATGGGAGTGTGAGCTGGAAATCAAGGAACAATACCCTTCACTGTTTGACTAAGGTAAATTCGTGGCAATGTGTTACCATGTTTTGTAGATTAGTGAGGTTCTCGCATAAACAATAGTGATCAAAAGGTTACCGCATATTATAACTCAAATGCCACTGTCATCTATACTGTCACACACACACATATATATATATATATACTACTCAAAACTCATACGTACTGATCAGGTGTGGTCGAACTCAAACCAATCAGCACTTAGCCACATAATTAACATCATGCCTAAAATGGCTCAACCACAAACACATGTGTAACCTATGAACTTATGAGCACAAACGATCACTAAAACCGTCTGAAACTAGATAAACCGCACTTTGATTGCCTAATATTACACTAAGATACAATCTAACCAACTCACAACACATAACGAGCCAAAAACATCGAAAATCAGAACCAGCTATGTTCTATTTTTCTCGCCGCAACGAGATCTTAACCTTGTCGCGGTGAGATTTTCTGAAGGTAACTCGCCACGGCGAGATCTTAAGTCGTTGCGGCGACTGAGAAAGTTTTAAATGGGGCCCGAGAATCCCCATTTGTCATTTTTGGGCATTTTAAACATCTGGGTCCCCTCTCTCATCGTCTCTCCCGCAAGAAGGAAGGGTTTTTACGTCTAAATCTTTGGATTTTTCAGCGCCACAGCTCTCAAACTTTGTCGATCGACGTGCACAAAGTGTCATTGAATCCGATTTTGCCCCTTTTCAAGCCAGTTTGAGGTAAAAAAACCCTAAAACCCCAATCTCAATTTCATTTTTGATCTCCCTTCCAAAGGCTTCTGCCAAGGCCAAGGGCCAAGCCACTGCCACTTCGGAACCTACGCAGCCCCCTAGAGAATAGTCGGCACAATGGTGGGCCAATAAACCCTTCGAGCCCAAGTGGTGGTTCGATCCTTACATGTTTATTGACGATGATATTGTTTGGTCCGTAAACCACATCAGGCGAGTAAAATTTGAAACCTTGCTGCACCCCTTTCACTCCCACTACCACCCATGCCTCATTCGACTATTCTACCAAAACTTCAAGCTCGGTGTCACCTACGGGACCTTTACCACAGAAATCGACGGGCGCAAGTTTCACATGGACCTCTAAGACCTTGCTGCAGCCATGCGTTGTCCTCCCCAGTACGACAACACCCACGGCTTACAAGCCCCACGATCCAAGGAGCCCCAAATTCATCAAATCACGGAATCAATGACCGAGGGACTCCAAGCATCTGGTAGAACCGTCACTCGGACCCAAACTACCGAAATGAATGTGGTTCTTAGATGTCATCTTTCGTAGTAATTTATACCCCCTCGCACATGAATGAGAGAGACGAGACTCGTTCCTTCAAGCCCTCTTCGCCATCCACGAAGACAGATGGTTTTTCGTCCCACGAGTTCTCTTTGAAGGCATTAAGTACGGCTACAACGAATCGCTTGCCACCGTCAACAACCCCTTGCCTGCCTTACCCTATGCCCAACTCATATCACAACTCTTGGATGGACACGAGGACGACGACAACGAGGAGCCATATCAGATCTCGACAGGCGAGGAAACTAAAAAGGACAATATTGAGAAATTCTCATGGAAGCAGTTGAATCTGATTTTGAACAGGGCATTAAGACAACCAGCCATTTGAGTGTAAGGAACAGGGCATTAAGACAACCAGCCGTGGCCCCTCAGCAAGAACAACCCGATCAAGTGGCCCCTATAGCAGAACAGGCTGGCCACGGACCCTAACAGCAACCACAGATACCCACGCAGCCTCAAATGCCACCCATGTCACACGATCAATACCTTACCATCACAGAATTCACCCGACAGATGGAGTTGCATCAATTGGAGATGTCGTGGCTGCTACAAAACCAACACCAACAGAACATGGAACAATTCGAACTCCTCCACCGAAACAACTACGCCATGCATCAGAGATTAGACTTTCAGGACGAGGTTCTTGGCTATTACATGCTAAATACATACCAAAACACGCACGTCCCGCTCACTACCCAAGCCCGGGAATTCGTCTCTGACTACACCAAGAACACAGCTTGTTCAAGAGTTGTTCCTTCTGAGACGGGGGCACGACGAAGCCACAGACCCCTAGCTAACAGGCTGCTGAGCCTTCTGGTAATTCCTTCACACGAATCCTTAAGAATTCATTTCAAGTTGAATTTAGAAAAAGTCACATCAATATGACATACTTTAGGCACATTTTGTATACCTTTGCAATGCTTTCGTCATCTCACACGTTAGGCACATTTGGTATACCCTTGCAATGCGTTAAATACTCAACCACTGGAGTTAATCTTTACTTTAAGCCACATTTTGTATACCTTTGTAATGACTTAAACACCCATGGGCAGCACCACACTGGACGATACTAACTACACATAGTAAAATGCACCTAAACACTCGGTACAGCATCAATTCTCGTAACATTTTATGCGTACTAGACAAATATGCCACGCTTGCTACCTTGTCTCTATTACTGTCTTCAATTTTTGAGGCTGAAAATTCATTTAGGGGGGGGGGGGGGGATATAACACCCCGCACTTTTTCCACACCCAAGTACAAGTGGCAAGTCCAGGTACCAGGACCAGATCGATGTACGCTGACAAGTAACCAATTAATGGTGTGGGATCACTAACCTTAGAACCGAGGTGTACCCTTTTGACCCACTGGAAGACCCAGCTCATTGTCCTAGACCCGATAGTGAAGTCTTGAGATGAGCCCGATCTGTTAGACTAGTAGTCCAGACCCATGACCTTTAATCCTTGAAGCATGGTCCTTTAACAACGATTCACCAAGCACGGAGTGGATAGGCTAAATACCAACCACCATGTGTTAAGACACACATGAAATCCAAAAGCCAACGTGCAGCATATGACTTGGTGTTGCAACCGCACACAGAATCCAAGCCTAACTTACAAATTGCCTCCTTACGCAATCTCCATGCATTCAGCTGATTGTGTTTTTGAAGCTCCTTGCGTGAAGAACTCGTGCTAAGTGAGAGAACCTCTGGAAGAACCCCATTCGTGAGCCCTGCCCTCCAAAGCCCCAAAATCATCCTCCTCGTTGGTAAATCCGCATCGCATGATCACAACCATCCACATTTCGAACTCCTTCGAGCAAGGAATCATGTGTAAGAAAGTTTAAAGAGCGAGAGCATCATCACTTGAGATCGGGGGCTTCGCGTATGAGAGATTTCGCAAACGTAAATACCAAATTATTTGTCTCGTAAAGCTCTATTTTCACAACTTCAGATTGTTGGGTCGATTTGGGATTTTACACGATGAAACCCCTGGATCGCACGCATGCAACGCTTATCAGCCGAGCTCTTAATCTCTACTCTCCGAAATGCATGCATGCACGGTTAAAACTATAGTAGGAAGCCTTGAAATTCAAGTCTAGAGCTCAAAGAAACGAAATTTGGGTGTTTCAAGTAATGAACTTCGGAATTGAACGTGTGACAGGCTTAGAGGCCAAGTATTCCGAGTTGCCGATGTTTTGGAGCATCGCATGTGCAAACTTTAACTTAGGATTTATGGCTAGAATTTATCATGTAAATAAGAGAATAGGTTAAGTTTGTATGTGGTATGAGGATTAATCAAGAAAGGCAGCAAATACAGAATCAGAGGAAAGAACCTACGACTCGGCGAGTTTATCAGGCTTGCCGCAGCGACATGGTTTTCGCCTCGACGAGAAATGACCTGAAGCCCTCACCGCAGCGAGTGCTACTTGCCTTTCAAGGCAAAATAGTTCGGGCAAATCTCGCCATGGCGAGCTTTGGGCTCCATGTGGCACCTGAAGACCTCACCATGGCGAGATCCCTGGGCATGTGTACTTGAATGTGTGAGGTGTTTTTGAGCTTCATGAGCCGCCAACTATGATCATCCTGACTTGTAACACGTGTTTGCACATGTGACATATAATTTTAGGGTCCCAAGGCCTGATCGAAACATATTTCGAGAGAGGTACATTTTCAAGTTTTTGATGGCATGTATGGAACCCTTAGGAAGCACCCTAGATCCCTTAGGAACCTATCCCGAACCTTTAGAAACCAATCTCGACCCTTAGAACCCATTTCGAACCCTAAACCTAATCTTCCCGGGCAATGGATGAAGAGTGGTGAACTAGTACTATATTAGGTCTTCTATTGATATCAAATCATTTACCATTGGAAAGATAGCTTCTCTATCTTTCCAACAAGCTAAAAATCACCTCAATCGGAGTTATATATCAAAAGTTATGATCATTTGAAAATTAGGTCATTTTGGAGAAATTTTTGTCTGGCGCAACTAATAGCTGCGCCAATCCATTTTCCCCAGAATTTGCCTGGCGGAACTAATAGTTGTTCCAGGCCTTGGCGTAACTAATAGTTGCGCTAGGTATGAATGGGTCCCCCCACCCCTCGCAAAGCCAACTTCCAGGCTACTGTACAGAACTGTTTTACTGTACATTTGCCTAGCGCAACTAATAGTTGCGCCAGGCATATGAACAGTAACCCTAGTTTTTTGCCCCAAAATTTGTGATTGGGGTTTGAATTGTTGACCATATTGACCTTTGGAGTGTATTTTGATAGTTCTGTTGCACCCATTCACTATCTATTTGCAACCCCTTAAGTGGCTTAAGGCCTCACCCCATCATCCACCATTAAAGCCCATCTTCAGACTTCTCTAAACCCTTGAAACCTAGGAAACCTTAGATGCTAGATTACATAATTTCTAACCTTGATTAGCATCTAAACACTCTCCTAATCCACCCTTTTCCTATAAATAGAGCCCCCCTCCCCTTGATTTAAAGGTTGAGAATTTTTACCTAAGAGAGAAAGAGCTTAAAGTAAGAAGATCTTTCTCCCTTTGGTGCACACTTCCCATACAAAAACTAGAATTCAAAAACCTCTTCCCCACCCTTTCCTTTCATGAAAAGCCTCTAGGTTAGGTGTGAGTGATCCCCTAGCCTTCCTTCTCTACCTCTTAGCTTCAAGCCTTAGGAGTTAGAACCTCATTCCATAACATACAAGCCTTCAAAAGCTCATCAAAGTAAGCCAAGCAAGGCTCCTCTACGGTGTTACAAGGGCCCGAGGGCTCCAGCTCTCCCTTTTCTTATCCTATCTCGTCTTTGGCTCCTCCCATCCTCCCATTTGTGCCGTTACGCCGCCGAATTTTTAGTAGGAACGGAGGGACACAAATACGATTTAAGGACCATTTGGGCAAGAGGAAGCCATTTTCTTTTCTTTTACTTTATTTTTATTTTGGCCATTAGTAGAGACCGCATTAAGCGGGTTGATCGGGTACATAACACCTTCCCGATCGATAACCGAAGCCCTTACCCAAGAACCTTTATTGTGGACCGGATTCAGAGTCATATTTGTAGCACTTCGGTGCTTATAAAAATAATATAGGTATCCCGGGACACCAAAAGCTCTGGGTGGCGACTCTATATTTTTTTGCAAGCAAGCACATCGCTGCGATGGGATCATCACAAATCCCACGGTTGCACAAATGGCGACTCTGCTGGGGACTAGCTAGTAGAGCTTCCCCTTAAACTAGGCCTTTTTTTTTTCCTAACATTTTATTTATTTTTTTTTTACTTTTTTTCACTCACCCCTCCGATTAAGTCACTTTACTTACCTCTACTTTTACGTCATTTACGAGCCTTAGCCGATTGGCCGGCCTACTTGCGCATAGTCTTTAAATTTCTTTACTTTTCCGTCATTTTAAGTGTCTTAGCCGATTGGCGGGCCTACTTGAGCATTGTCTTTTAATTCATTTACTTTTTCATCATTTAAAGTGTCTTAGCCGTTTGACGGGCCTACTTGTGCACTCATATACCAACAGTGGACGCCGGCCCGTAGTGGCGGCATGGGGTCATCACCCTCGGTCTTTGAACTAAAGAAAACTTTCAAAAAAGAAAAGATTTGAAAAAAAATTAAAATTGAACCAAGTTAGGAAGCTTAATTAATTTGCTTTTACGGGATAGATTTTAAAAAGGTTGGGATTAGGTAAACACACAACCAACCAGGTCTTAGTATGGCGATAACCCCTAGTGGTGATGATCTAGAAAAGTCCTAGCCCACCTAGTATCTGAGAAGGCGCTCGCGCCGGAGGTATATCGGGTGGGTTCCCATTTCAAAGCTTAAAACCCTTGGGGAGCGCGCTAGCGAGTTATACCAGACTCAATTTCCGGAAGCCTAGCTTCCGCAAAAAACCAAAAAGGAGACTCATTTTGGGCTACTGCCTCTGTTGTCATAACATTCTGGAACACCATTTTTTGCCTAGCACAAGTATTAGTTGTGCCAGTGCAAAATTTGGGAATTTATAACTGGCGTAACTAATAGTTGCGCCAGCTTTAAAATCCCAAAATTTACCTTGGCGCAACTAATAGTTGCGCCAGTGTAAAAAGGGAGTCTTGCAACCTGGGCGCATGTATTAGTTACACCAGGTCTGTTCTGCACAGCACCAGCCCGAATCTGTGGCCTTTTTCACCTCTCGAATCCCCCGATCAGTGCACTTAGTTCTTTGTTTGGGCCCCGCCATCTTCGACACCCAATACGCCCCCGCCGGTCAAAAGAGGGCAACTTCTTTTTGGCTCATTCTGGGGGATCAGGTTGTTTGCCTTGATTTTTATGCCTTCAATAGATCGAAGGTTCTCCTTCAATTCTTCCGAAGTGCATTGGAGTCGTCGCCACGGATCTTGAATTAGGGTACGAGAGCCACCCGAAAAGTGGAATTCTAAGGCCTCGAAACCTTTGTTTTTTTCAAAAACATTTTTCAAAAATTAAAAAATAATAAAAAAAAAAAGCCAGCCAAAATCCAAAAAAAAAATATACATTTTGTGGTGCTAGCACAACGGCATCATCTTGCCCTCCGCCGTCCCATAGGGAAAGAAGGAGGATTTTTAAGCCTTATCCAAGGCACCCTTACCCAACCCATTCCCGTAGAATGTTGTGGGTAGTGGACCCGGCTTACGCCGATCCCGACTTATCCCCGCCACATTCTCCAACCTACTCCCATTTGGGAGAATTTTTTTCTACCATCCCCCTCACCCAACCCCCCCCCCCCCCCTTTACCATTACCTGCCCGTTTGGCGCCCCCATTTTTCCAACCAATACCCCCCAAAATATCCAAAGTCCAACTCCCCATTTCCATCTTTTTCCCAAACTATACCCATGCCAAATCCAACCCATTTCCCCTCCACATCCATACAAAACCCATTCTCCCAATCCACATCCATGCCCCATTTCCCATCTTCCCCCTATAGGCCCGATCCACCCACATTCACATACATCACTTCCTCCTTATCCAACCCCCCACAAATCCCACCATCTACCTGTGTCATGCCCATTTTTATCGGGGTCATGCCCAGTTTTTCCCAAACACCTACACCTAACATTTCATCATCCCCATACATCCACCATACCTTCCCCTTTCCCAATGACCCATCTCATCCACCCCATATCCCACTACCTACCATGGCCATGCCCTATCATACCGGAGCCACGCCCAATTTTTCCTCCACATCCCCCCCATCTACATCTCATCACCCCTTAAATCCAACATCCACATCCAATCCCCACTCCATAGCCATGATGGAGTAGATGTTCCAAGCCTGTTCCTCATGGCATGCTTCTCAAAATACCTCTCCTCCACACCCCATGCCAATGAACCCATACCCTAGCCAATCTCCAAGCCTCACTCCCCCATGATCCCCATCAACACCCCATAATTCGCACCATCCAAACCCCCATCTCCCATATGCCCCAAGGCTCATTGGCCCAAAAACCCACCACCCATGATCTTCAAGGCCCATTGGCCCAACACCCCATCACCCATACCCAGGGGCCCATGGCCCAAACCCATCAATGGCCCATGGCCCATACCCCTCCAAACCCAATGGGCCAGGCCCACATACCTCAAGGGCCCATTGCCCAAACTCTTACCCAAGGGCCCATGGCCCAAACCCACATCCTCCAAGGGCCCACGGCCCATACCCACCAATGGCCCATGGCCCATACCCCTCAAAGCCCATTGGGCTAGACCCACCAAGGGCCCATGGCCAGACCCATCAAGGCCCACTAGGCCATATCTACTCAGGGCCCATGGCCCAAACCCACCAAGGGCCCACAGCCCAGACCCATCTGGCCCAGGCCCATACCCACCAATGACCCAAGCCCTCCAAAGCCCAATGGGCCATACCCATCAAGGCCTAATAGGCCAAGACCCTCCAAATCCCTGGCCCTTTACCCAAATTCAACAAGGTCCAAACCTTGAGGCCCCACCCATACCTTCCACAATACCCTAAACATTCCACCCACCACCAACCTTCACAATCGGGTCAAACCCATGCCATACCTTAGACCCAATTTTCTCATGGCCCCAAACCCCAAGACCATCCCCAAACCTTCTCCCATGTCCAATGGCCTCATCAGGCCCCACCCCAAAACCAAACTACCACTCATCCCATCACCCCACAACACTTCCCTTACATTCAAGGGGCTCACCCAAACCATATCCAATCCCATCCAGTCCATGCAACAACAGTTTGAGAATCCCGTCCTCACTGCACCTTACATAGATCAGTAGAATGAGGAGGACGAGATCAGAAATAGTGGTGCCTATGTCGGGGCAGTGACCACTATTAATCCTCCACCGGTAGCTACCCCACCCCCAATAGCACAGAGCGAGTCCCGACCGGCTGTTGAAAAAGTAGCCCCCATGTCCAAAGAATTGAAACAGTTAAGGGAGAAACTACACAAGATCCAGAAACAGTTGTTGAAGATGCGTGGTGCTGAAATTCATGCCATAAATTTCACGGATTTGTGTATGTTTGCCGAGGTCCCCTGCCCCCAAAATTTAAAATGCCAGTATTTGACAAGTACAATGGCACGGGCAACCTGATTGCACACCTCAAGCCCTATTGTGGGGACATGTGCCAGTACGAGGGGGACGAGAGACTGCTAATAAAAGTCTTTTCGAAGAGTTTGACCGGTCCGGCCCTGAGGTGGTTCACGTCTCTTGAACCATCCATGATGAAGACATGGAAGGACTTGAAGCATTTATTCCAAGAGCAGTATGTCTTTAATACTGATATCGAACCGCGCAAGTATGATTTAGCCCGTTTGAAATAGAATCCCAACGAGACCTTCAACGACTATTTGAGGTTGTGCGACCGTGGATCCTCTCGAACTCGTCGCGGTGATGCGCTCGCTTTTAATGAAAATGTAGAGTCGCCACTCGGAGCTTTTGGTGACCCGAGAAACCTTCAAATCGATATTTTGAGCACCGAAGTGCTAAATATGACTCTGATTTACCGGTCTTTGCCAAAGGCTCTAGGGTAGGGGCTTCGGTTATCGATCGGGAAGGGTTTAGGCACCCGATCAACCCGCACGTAGTGGTCTCTATCTATGGCCAAAAATAAAAATAAAAGGGCGGAGTTTTCCCTTGCCCGAAGGCAATACGGTCCTATCATGCTTTGAACCAAACCGAAATTTCGGCGGCGTAACCGCTTGAATCTTTGGACGGAAGAGACACCAAGAAGGTAGAGGAAGAGAGGGGTGAGCCGGAGCTCACGGGCCCTTGTTGCACCGTGGAAGATCTTCGCTTTGGCGTGCTTCCGATGGTTTAAATGGTATGGGAATGGATTCTTACACTAGGATTCGGTAAAGTAGGAAGTGTAGGGTGAGGCTAAAGGCTAGACTTTCGCTAAAGGGAGTGATCTAATGGTTGAAATGGACTGAAATAGGTGAAATATGCATGCTGGAATTCTGGAAAATAAGTGGCATTTTCTCTCACTAGGGCTCTCTCTCTTAAGCTCTCTAATCTTTCAACCAAATTTTCAACCCTTTGGGAAGAGGGGGGCCTCTCTATTTATAGAGAAGAGGTGGGTTAGGGGCTTACTTAAGAGCTAATTGGTTTAGCAATTAGGTAATCCCCCATCTAAGGTTTTTTAAGTTTTCAAGATCCTAGGGTTTTGGGGAAACTGATTTCAATGGCAGATGATGGGGTGAGACCAAAGGTGACTTAAGGGTTGCCAATAAGCTCAAAGGGGGTGCAACCAATCTCAAGGCACCCACCTCAACCAAGGGCATGGTTAAAGGGTCAAACCAGATGGAGAAAATTTGAGCTACAGCTATAGTTTGAGGCGTATATATTAATATATACGATTTAAAACGATAGAATTTTACCAAAAACAGGGGAGTTTTGAGAAGATGAAGCCCGTGGTGGGCCCCACCTATACTGGGCATATATATTATATACGCCCGGCCAAATTTCCCCCAAAAATAGGTAGGCATATATAATACATACGCCTGACTAATCTGGGGCTAAATTAGCTGGGCGTATGTAATATCCACGCCTGAGCAAAAATTTTATGATTTTATGTGAAACTTCAATCGGCCATAACCTTTGAACCGTAGCTCCAAATTGGGTGATCTTTAGCTTGTTGGAAAGATGGAGAAGTCCTCTTTCCAATGGTATATGGATCATCTTTGGTAATGGTCTGTGTGAAATTATGTAGCTCTCCTCCCATCAACTGCTCAGAAAGGTTCAAGTTAGGTATGGGAAGGGAATCTAGGGTTTAGGGGTGATCTCTAAGGGTTGGGGAATGGTTCTAAAGGGTTCAGGGTGATTCCTAAAGGTCTGGGCGGATTCCTACGGGTTCAGGGGTGCCATCAAAAGCACAGGGGTACATCTCTCCCAAAGTACAGATTGATCGGACCTTGGGCCAAATTTGGGTGTCTACAGATGCCCCTCTTTGGTATTCGATCACTAATAATCGGATGCCAAAGACAAGAGACATCCGAAGAGGTCCAAGGCACGTTTGATGGGTCCGCCTGGTTCAACTTATTTCTCAAATATTCATGGTGATGGTGAGTGTACGTAAGCCCTCTCATTTCGGGATATCGTCCGTACCTCAAGGTTAACAGTCCCCAAGCGCAATGCGACATTACTGGGCATAACTACGACGATCACAAAAAGTGTAAGCCCGCTAGCCGGGATATCGTCCACTTCCTGAGGGAAATTATAGATTTGTGATGTTGAGTATTAATCTGAACCAGACAGCTCCATGAAACGGGATGATCGATCTATGCTTCGAAATCGATGTGAAGCACGCAAAGCGAAGGCCTAAACAATGTCTCCAATCCTATGGGGTATTGACAACTCCATTGGATTGGGCACAGGTGCCCTTACCTAGGTAAGGCTCGAAGTCTTTGGGCGAACCCATCAACCTCAAGGTTATTTTAGCACGCTTTACCCGAGTGAAGCGAATATTGATGTCGCAACACTTCTTGGGAATGCATGCCCATTTTCTGAGTGAATTTTTTTGTGTTTCCTTTTTTCGAATTTTTTTTCCCGAGGCCTCTAAGCAAAGCTCAAGGACCTCTGGCAACTTTATTTTTGCACAATTCTTTAAGTGGATCAAATATCAGTTGATACACTTTAAGAGTGTGTGCGCTCTGCCGGGGATAGGTACGCCTTGGGGATGTGTACGTTCCAGTGGTGAGGTGCTCCTGATTCACATGAATCGGAGTGCCTTAACTTGAGACAAAGCTAAAAAGATTGGGCTAGGACCAACCATCCCCTGAAAGAGATGACCAATTCTAGCCTCCATCCCTAATGAAATCACATCTTACTAACTATGCACAGACAGACACCCATCAGGGGCGATAAGTAGCAAAATAGGCACGAATGGAAGCCTCGACCCTAAGGTACAATTTACGAGGACAAACGACCATCCTGCGGATACCCAGACGCAAGTGCGTACATTCAACAGGGACACCGTGCCTATACAGGTTTTAAGCCTGTGTAAAAGGAAATAAAAGGGAATGAGCCCTTTGGTCTATATGTTTGCACATAGTTTTGTTGGTTGTATTTTCATTTTTGACGGGTCAGTTTCAACTGACAATAGGCTTTTCGAATGGTCTGAAGTCTAGGGCACTCTTGGTCAACATAGATCCGAAGGGGGATGACCAGAGCGAATGTTTGGAAGGTGGGGTCAAACTACTCAGGATTTTTACTAAGCAGCAGCAGCTTGTTATTTCTTCTCCTTCCTCTTTTTTTTGTTTTTTTGTTTTTTTTCTTGTTTTTTTTGTTTTTTTTTTTGTTCTTTTTCTATTCTCTCTTTTTTTTTATCTCAGATTGAGACCCTGGGCATGCTCAAACTGCCTTTATTTCTGCACGTATCCTTAGGCGAATCAACTTGCCATGTTGATATACCTTAGGGACATGTGCATTCTGGTGATGGGTTCTTGGTTTGCCTGCCGGATCAGGCCTCGGCCTCTGCTGGGTGCGATCTGGGGCTAAGTGTATGCTCCCAGGAGTGACCGGTGATGAATGAAATTCATTTACCTGCCGGATCAGGTAAGGGGTGTCCCGGTGTAAGATGGGGTTCGAGAACTTTCGGGCGGACTCTGAACATTGATTTAACACGGTTCTCGGAGTGGTGCAAATGGTCGTTGCAGCGCCCTTTTGAGAACTAGTGTCACTTTCGGCATTTTCTTTCTTTTTTTTCTCTCTCTTTTTTTTTTATTTGTTTGATTTTATGGGCGCAATAGGTGGGCGCCTACAGACCTAGATCCGTTTATTGTTGCACGGTCCCTTTGAGTCAATCGAAGAGAACTCGAAGGGTCATTTGGGGATGCGTGCACCCTTGCCCGCTGATACGTGGACCTCTAAGGGGGGGCTGGACCGGGGTCTATAGCATACAAGGGGGGTCCGTCGGGCCTCAGAATCGAAAAATGGCCGGGTAGTTAAAAAAAACTACCATTTCTGGTCAGGCGTATATATTATATACGCCTGACCAAAATTTGGGAAAAATGGTCGGGCGTATATATTATATACGCCTGTCTAAAAAATCTGGCAGTTACAAAACTACCCGAGCCCGAGCACAAAAGGGGCCCTCCTTATCAAATTCTGTCTTTCTCCCTCCTTCCCTCGAGTTCGGGACAGCCCCCTAGGGTTTTTACATTTGATTTGGCTTGAGTTCTATTACCGGCAGTAGCGGGTGTGGATCGAAAGACGCTTATCCTTCGCCGATATTTGTTTTTCTCTCTCATTGAAGGATATCATTACCCTTCCTTTATTTTTCTTTTGAATTTTTGATGATATTGCCTCTCTTTTCTTTTTATATGGTGAAATGCTCTGTGATGCCTATATTCCTTTTTCTCTCTTTTTGTTTTTGTTGTTTTCCCCCTCTTTTTTTTGAAATATTTGATTCCGTAGGCCTATTTTCCATCCATCATTCATTTATTTTATTTTTCTTTCTCTTTTTTGTTTTTGATGGATTAGTGCATTTTATTTGATGGATTGGTGCCTCTCCTCTTTTTTTTTTGGGATTAGTGCATACATATATTAGTATACATATATACGTATTATTTTTTTTTGTTTGGTGGATTAGTATGTACACACACATTTTTTTTTTTTTGCTTGTTGATGGGTTAGTACATTTATACACACATTTTTTTTTGGATTAATACGCACACACATTTTTTTTGTTAATGGGTTAGTACACACATTTTTTGGATTAATACGCACACATTTTTTTTTTTTTTGTTAATGGGTTAGTACACACACATTTTTTGGATTAGTACACACACATTTTTTTGGATTAGTACACACACATTTTTTTGGATTAGTACACACACACACACATTTTTTTTTTTACGGGTTAGCATACTCGTATATATTTATTATATATTATATATAATTTTTTTTTGTTTTGTTTTTTTGTTTGTTTTTTTTTTTGTTGTTTTTTTGTTTTGTTTTTTTTGAATTAGTACATACACACATGGTTTTTTTTTTTTATAAGATTTTTTTGTCTTTGGATTAGTGCATATATATTTTTTTTCTTTTTTTCTTTTTTCTCTTTTTTTTGTGTTGGCACCCTTCTCATATGCCGATGCATCTCATATTTTCAGGATGTCCGGTGAAGAAGGGCATGATCAGCAAGAAGGGCCGGAGATGGCCTACGGTCCCCGTGGGGAACAGTTCATCGTGTCTTAGCGCTCCTCCCAGCCTTGGTATGAAATGCAATGCGAGGCTGCCCATACCGGCCTCCTCTACTGCCAGCACACCCACATGTCCAACTTTGGGATCGTCGGTCAGGTAAACAGATGAGCCCCCCCCCCCTTTTTTCGCTTTTGTTTTCCTTTGATGTCCTCATTATACCACCTTGCCCCTATCTGATTGATGCTTTCTGTTTGCAGCCCCTGCCGCACATTATGTTCCGAGGCGGTTGGTTTGACCTCCAGCGTCTCGTGCTTTACCTTCCCCCAGTGGTGAAGGACCTGCTCACCGATGCCGGTTTCGGGGATTTCATTTCGTGCCCCGCCGTGAGGGCCGATACGGCCTATTTGAAGGCTCTGATAGAGCGTTTTCGCCCCGAGACCATGACATTTCACATGGCCGTGGCAGAGATGGCCTTTACACCTGCGGACTGGTCTATGATCACTGGGGTCCGTATTGGAGGGGTGCCCGTGGTACCTACCTGTACACCGGGTAAGGAGGAGGTGATTCGACTGATAGGGGCCTACCCGACCTCTGGGAATATTTAAGGTTCTAAGGTCAAGCTGTCCTGGCTGGTTGATCAGTTTGAGCCTCACGAGTTAGTGGACCAGGGCCAGCCTGACATGGCCATATATCTCGAGCCCGCACGCGCACACATGCTGGCTCGCATTGCTCTGTTGTTCCTCCTGGGCAAGACTCTTCTCTCCAACACCAGCAGAGGGCGAGTCTCATTGTCCCTTCTCAGTCTGATGGTGAACTGGGAGACCGTGCATCGATTCGATTGGGGCGGCACTGGCTATGTTGTACTCATGTCCAGCCTAAAGCGAGCCGTTCTTGGGGAGTCTAGCTCCATTGTAGGTTTCTGGCCTACAATTGAGGTATTTTATCCTTTGGTTTTAGCTTGTCCAATTTTCTTTTATAGCATACCTGTCTTTATATGCTTGCTTTCTCAGATCTGGGGGTATCTTCACTTCCAACCGGGTCGCCCTCTGCTTCAATCCGAAGTTGCTACGTTCCCCCTCATGAGTAACCGGCACGTGGGTCGCCGTCGGGTCATAGGTATGAAGCATTTGGAGTTAGGGCTGCGCTCTCAGTTCGACCTGTTGATCCCAGAGCAGGTAAGACAATTCCCTTTTTAAAAATTTGACAACTCAGCTCTTGTGTGCTATGGGTTCTGACCAAATGTGTGTATCCTCCCTCTATTTTCTCTTCTTTTACAGGTCATCCTCGACCCCTACATAGGATCTCCCTTCTGGAACTTGGCCTCAGTGGGTCCTTCTCGCTTCTTGCTGGACCGTGGCATCATCTTCCTCTACGGGTCCTGGACTAGGGCCTACTATTTAGGGGAGAGAGTGGTCCATCAATATCGCCCTCTCTTTGCCGTGCCCCAAGCTCCTCCCGCCGATGTGTTGGCTCCGGAAGGCTCCATTGATGAGCTTGCTTCTCCCCATGAGGTTCCTATCGATGACCTTCTCTTGCCCATCAGGCGTGGCTTCAGGTGCTGGACCCTCTGACCCTTCTGGTGCTGGTGCTTCTGGCAGTTCGCCTACCGTGGTCCAGGGGACTTTCAAACACTTGGATGATGCCTTTCTGTCGCGCATGTGTGCCGACGTGGCCGAGAAGGCACGAATCTCTGCTGAAGCTATCCAGGTCCCACCTCCTGAGTTGATTCCTGGGGTAATCTCTATCTTGTTGCTTTGTTCTCCTTCCCTTTGAATTATGCTGATGGCCTGTGTGACTAACACCCCCTTTTTCTTACTGGCCAGGATTATGAGTCGGCAGTGAGTCAAGCCAAATATTATCGTAACCTTGTTGGGCTTAGGGAGACCGAGGTGGTGAGTGAATGCCAACCCAACCTAGTTATTTTCTGTATTTACTTTCCGCCTGTTTCTCTACCTGATGGCTTTTGGCGTGTTCCTACAGCGTGCTAGTGAAAAGGAGTCGCGTTCCCTTCTCAGCCGTATTTCTCAGGCGTGGACTCGAGTGGGGGAGACTCGTACCTTTCAAAGTGCGAGCCGGTGCCGGAAGAAGTCGAAGGGGGCTGCCCAGGACTAGTTCATTCTCTGAAAATTTGAAACAATGAAGCAGTTTAGACTTGGCTTTATTGAGGATATATAATAACTTTTAAACAACAAAAAAAATTTTGGACTGTTTTTAATTTTTATGCTTTATATGAATGTTTTATTTGGTTATCCCCTTGCTTTCATGGTTTCCCCTTTTTTGGTTTTTCGTTGGGCCGGACACGGGCCGGCACCCCTCCAATGATGGAGGCGATCTTGCAGGTGATTCTCCGTATATAACCTATGGGTAGTGCATCCTTCGAGGGCTTCCCACGGGTGTGCGAGTATGCCCGCCTGTGGACTGCCCCAAGATGAAAGAGTGGGCCAACCAAAAAATAAGTTCCTCCTTGGGAACAAAAATGGACCACTGTGAGAGGGGGCCTTGCCAGCCTCAGCTTTAAATTGGGCATATATATTATATACGCCCGACAAATGTTCAGCAATAATGGCCGGGCGTATATAATATATACTCCTGGCAAATCCATGGTTAAAATGGCCGGGCGTATATATTATATACGCCTGGCAAAATGTTTCAAAGTTTTGCCTTGGCGTATATAATATATACGCCTGCTATAATTCGGGCTCCGCGGGCTCTTTATAACCCGAGCCTGGTCCCCTCTTGTCTCCTTCTCCACCTTGGTTTGGCCTTTTTGCCCCTCCTTTCATCTTTTCCTTCCCTTTCTTTTTTCTAGTGGGTCCATCGTCATACATTGACTGATTTTGTAAAGAACATCTTTGTACGTCGATGGACCCGCCTTCGAAAAGGGGCCCAAGCTTTTATACAGGGGCTGATACACTTCCCTGTTTGGACTCGGGGCCCAGTTTTTTACAAAAATGGCATGATAGCTTGGCTGAGGGTGAGCTTGCTATTCTGAATTGCCTCGGGTTGTCTCGCCTTTCCTCTCTCCTTGCTATTCCTCTATTGCCCAACCTGCTGCAAGCGGCTTTGGCATCATGGGACCATAAGGCCCATGTCTTTAGATTTGGGTCCAGGGAGCTGACCCCAACCTTGGAAGAGCTGGCCTCTATTACTGGCTTGAAGATGCATCGAGGCCTTGCTAAAGTGGTGCCCAAACCGGGGTACGCAAAGGCGGTCCACGCGGTTCTCGGTTTAAAAAAGGGTGGGTATGGGAAATGTTTCGCCTGAGGGCCCACCAGGTGTTCGGTGAAATTCCTGAGAGAACTTTTCGGCGACCCGAATCTCCAAAAGTTGCCCATTCGAGATCCCTTCAACGTAAAGGCCTTTGCCCTTTATTTATTGTCGAAAGTTCTCTTCTTTACTAGGGGCGAGACCTTTTCCCTTGGGCTGTGCGAAGTCTTGACTGAGTTGGAGGGAGGCCGCTCATTGGTGCACCTAGTCTTGGCTGAGATGTATCGGGGCCTGGATGCCTCGGCCTCAGGCCGGGTTGGGATTCTCAGCGGGAGCCCGCTCCTTGTTCAGATTTGACTAGGAGAGCATTTGGCTATCATGGGGCCTGTGCCGAGATTGTGCTTGATAAGAGGGGACGTGGCTCGGGGCTTTCTGATCCGGTGCCCGAGATTGCCTCATGGGAGCGCCGAGGAGCTGAGTACGTGGCTATCAGATGCGGAGCTGATCTGGCAGCTTCCCTGGTTGGATGGTACCTTTCCGATTGTCCGCTCTCGAGATTGTGAGGGTATCACCCTATTGGGGTTGACTGGTAGCACATATTATTTCCCATCTCGGGTGCTTCGTCAGTTTGGGTATACTCAACATGTGCCATGCTCTGTGAGGCCACCTTTGTGCTCTCTGATATTTTCTCGGGGTTCTCTCAGTGATCTCGACCGCATAGCCGCCCTCTGGGAGACCCGCCAATCAGCGCACATGTGCAGCTTAGTTCAGGGGGGCGTCGTCTCTCCGACACGAGGTTTGGCGATTCGAGGAATTACCTACCCCTAGCCCAGTTTCGGTAGATGTGATAGAGACGGGGCCTTGGCCATGTAAGGAAGCGATGCTTCGGACCAGGATCGAGTCTCTTTCTGTAGAGAGGCTGGCTTTGACCGAGGCTTTGGAGAAAGAAAGGGTCAGAGCGGAGATTGCAGAAGTGAGAGCTGCCACAGCCGAGAGTGAGGTTCTTCGGTTGACTGGGCTTTTGACTGAGTCTCACAGCACAACTGAAGCTTCACGGAGACGGCAGAAGAGTCTTCATGGTAGGTGGATGTCTGATCGAAATGCCCGCGAGGACTCTCTGCTTGCAGAGATTAGCGCTTTGAAGCGTGCTCCCTGCCCTTGACCTGTTCCTGCACATATCATAGATCATATACACGGAGGGGAGGAATGCCCCCTAACAGAGATCTCTTTTTGGGTTATTTTTCTTCTCTTTTTTTTTGTTGTTATATATATACAGATATATATTTTTTTTAGTTTTTTTTTTTTCTTTTTTTTTATCTGTAAAGAAAGCAGCAAAATAGAAAGTGTGTCATGTCGTTATCTTTTTAGGACGTGACACTCCACATGTAATACTGTAAGAAATGGAATGAAATCTATACATACATATATTTTTCGTTTTTCGACTTTTTCCTTTGTACGTTTCGCAATGTAAGGCTTTTTATGGAGATTTTCTCCTCCACAACGTGGGGCTTTTTATGGGAAAGAGAAATCTATTATCTTTTTTTAAAATTTTCTCCTCCACAGTGTGGGGCTTTTTATGGGAAAGGGAAATCTATTATCTTTTTTGAAATTTTCTCCTCCACAGTGCGGGGCTTTTTATGGGAAAGGGAAATCTATTATCTTTTTTGAAATTTTCTCCTCCACGGTGTGGGGCTTTTTATGGGAAAGGGAAATCTATTATCTTTTTTAAAATTTTCTCCTCCACAGTGTGGGGCTTTTTATGGGAAAGGGAAATCTATTATCTTTTTTGAAAATTTCTCCCTTTGGGTCTTTTGTGATGTCGGTAATTACAAGGCCAAATCAGTGGGTCTTTTTTAAGCATGGTCGAACCCTGTTTTTTCACCCACCCATCCATCACTGACGTAAGCCAGGTCTTACCTACCCTCCCAGAGCCACCAATACATACACTTCAGGTGTCAGCAGTCATACCATTTCAGCTCTGAGGATCAACCTATGATCCACATCAGGTCCCGCTGAGCTACGAGCAAACCAATGCTTATGTCGGCAACAGTAGTAGGGAGGGGGCAGTAGACTTCGTTACTAGATCAGGAAGAATCTCGAAATAGCTCAAGGCAACAATAGCAGCAACTGTAACAGTAACGGCAACAGCACCAGCACCAACACGGCCAGAGGGGAAGAAGGACAATGCAATCCACCCGTTTGAGAAGATGAGTCGGGAGCACATTCTCGATACTCAATTAAGAAGGATGTCAGCCCATATCACTGTCTGGGATCTTTTGATGACATCCCCACTCCATTTCTAAGCTCTAATGGGGGCGTTAAAGAATGCCCATGTATCCCAACAGGTGAGCCCAGACGCGGTTGGGAAAATAATCGGGCAGGTGATGGCACCCAATGTCATTTCATTTTCGGACGCAGATCTACCTGAAGAGGGAAACAATCATGCTAAATCCCTCAATATTACTATCGAATCAAGGAACATGATAATTCCCTTGGTTCTAATTGATAACGGGTCAGTCCTGAATGTGTGTCCATTAAGGACTGCCACCAAGATCGGCGTGGACCCCTATATGCTAAGGCCGACAAGGACTAGCGCTCGGGGATTTGATAATACAAGAAGAGAAATAATGGGAGAGGTCGATCTAGAATTAGTAATTTGGCCCATGACCTTCTCTATACCCTTTCAAGTGATGGATATCAAATCTTCTTTTAATTTGCTGATAGGACGCCCCTGGCTGCATGAGGTTGGGGCGATACCTTCTACCCTCCATCAAAAACTAAAATTCATATCCGGGCAGAAGGTGATCACCATCATTGGTGAAGGGCATGACGACAAAGACAAGGCCACACATGGCATTGAAAATCCTAAGGTAGTAGATGTGCCACATACTGAGGAAGACATCAACCTTCACAGTTTCGAGTATGAGGTGTCAGCAGTAGGCCCGGAACCCCTAAGAAACATCACTCCCACAACTGGCGGCAGAATGGAAGCAGCGGTGGCTATGCTCCAATAATGGGGCTATCAGAGAGGCAGAGGGCTTGGGCCTAGATTACAGGGCAGAAGAGAGTCAGTTATTGCCAAGGGACAGAAAGTAAGATTTGGGCTAGGTTACAAGCTCACAGAGGAAGGGGTCCAAGAGGCTAAAGAGAAAGCCAGGGTCGCTGCAGCTGCAAGAGCTCGAGGAATCAACATAGAAGATAAACCTCGCCTTAGGCCGCACATCAATGAATCCTTTGTCAGCGTCGGGGTCGTAAAGATCGATCGAAATGGGGTAACCCATTTGACCCCACACAAACCCACAGCCCCTGTCCATCCCACAAATCCCAACATCTCCCTTCCCAACCTCGAAATAAATCTGGCTGCCCTACCCTATTTAAGGAGCAGCATTCCATACCTGAATAAACTCCTCCTGTGGTAAACCACCACAAGACTCTGCTGACGTTTGAGGATGAAATCTCAGACAAAATGGGGATCAACATGATGGAAGCTGACTCCAATGAACCATACCAGTCAGCCCCCTCCATCCAATCAGGTAAAGGAGCGACCCCTCAGGTACGCAACTAGGCATCTTTGCCCCAAACCCTAGAAGCGAGGAGTGGCCTAACATTTGGCATCCATTTCTAAAAAAAATATAACCTATAAAAAGTGAGATAAGCCCTTGGCAGGCAATACCTTGTATATACACATACTCACACTACCAAGGGTCCGTCTCCAAAGAAAATAAAAATATTAAAAAAAATACAAAATCCCAAAAACATTGAAAAAATCCAAAGTCCAAAAATATCGTCATTTAAAATTCCAGAAAAAGTCCCACAAAAGGATGCCTTAATCGGAATACCCGTCCAACATAAAATCGACCCCTTCCCTATAGAAATACAAGAAGAGGTAGGTGTTACGAGTCTGAACGAGGATGGTCCTTTGGAGGAGCTCCCCAATGAGCTCCTTGACCAGTTCACCAACTTTGAGCATGGCCCTACCCCCGTTGTCAAAGAGACAGAGGATATCAATCTAGGGACTGAGGAGATTCCCAGAATAACCAAGATCAGAACGTCACTATCTCCTGAAGAAAGAAAAGGCATGATCGACTTCCTTCGGTCATACCAAGACATTTTTGTCTGGTCGTACGAGGACATGCCTGGTCTCGATACCAATTTGGTCGAGCATGAGTTGCCCCTCTACCCTGATATGAAGTCAGTCAAGCAGAAGCCGAGGCGTCTCTGATCCGAATGGATGCTGAAAGTCAAAGATGAGGTCGTCAAGTAATATTATGCGGGGTTTCTCATGGTATCTAAATACTTGCAGTGGCTAGCCAATATCGTGCCTGTACCAAAGAAAAATGGAAAGGTCTGCATGTGCATCGATTTTCGTAATTTAACAAAGCGAGCCCAAAAGACGACTTCCCATTGCCACACATCGACATCTTGGTCGATAATACTGCTAAGCATGTGAAGCTTTCTTTCATGGATGGATTTTCAGGATATAACCAAATTAAGATGGTTGAGGTTGATCGCTAGAAGACAGCGTTCATTACCCCTTAGGGAACCTTTTACTATCGAGTCATGCCATTTGGATTGAAGAATGCCGGTGCAACGTACCAGAGAGCTATGACTGCACTATTGCATGACATGATACACCGAGAGATTGAGGTGTACGTCAACGATATGATAGCCAAGTCACCGGAGCGAGGCGATCACTTGGTAAACCTTCAAAAGTTGTTTGAGAGGTTGAGAAAGTATCAGCTACGTCTGAACCCACAAAAGTGCGCATTTGGTGCTATGTTCGAAAAGCTGTTGGGGTTCATCATCAGCAAGAGAGGGATCGAGGTCAACCCAGTTAAAGCCAAAGCTATCACTGAGATGCTGCCATCATCTACCGAGAAAGAAGTCAGAGGGTTCCTGGGCAGAATACAATATATTAGTTGGTTCATTGCACAACTAACTCCAATCTGCACGCCGATCTTCAAGCTACTAAGGAAGAACTCGCCCGTTGAATGGAACGACGACTGTCAGGTAGTGTTCGATAAAATCAAAAGCTACCTCCTTAATCCACCTGTGTTGGTACCACCCGAGCCAGGTAGACCACTCTTAATGTATCTCTCCATGATGAAGGTCTCAATGGGATGTGTCTTAGGGCAACATGACGAGACAGGAAGAAGAGAGCACGCCATCTACTATCTGAGCAAGAAATTTACTGATTATGAGAGCATTATTCTCATCTGGAGAAAGCGTGCCTGGCTCTGGTATGGGCTACTCAGAGGCTCCGCCATTACTTACTATCTCAGGTCGTACTACTCCTAGCCTGCATGGACCCATTAAAATACTTGTTCGAGAAGCCGGCTCTTACTGGGCGAACTGCATGATGGCAGTTGTTATTGTCTGAGTTTGACATCACGTACGTCACTTAGAAGTCAATTAAAGGACAAGCACTAGCCGATCATCTCGCCGGCAATCCTTTGCCGAACTATAAGGCTTTGAGAACTAAATTCCCTGAAGAGGACATCCTTTTTATGACAGAAGATGATACAGAAGAAGCAGAAGAATCATGGGTAATGCACTTTGACGGGGCAGCAAATGCTGAGGGTCAGGGAGTTGGCACCATTTTGATTTCGTCGAAAGGGTCCCACGTACCCATCTCTATCAAGCTCAACTTCCCTTGCACAAACAATATGGCTGAATATGAAGCTTATGCCGCTGGTCTGCAGGTGGCTCTCGATCTGAATATAACTCACCTCCGAGTGTTTGGCGATTCGTAATTAATCATATGCCAGACGAAAGATGACTGGAAGATGAAAGATTAGAAACTAATCCCTTACCATGAGCACATTGAGGACCTGATAGCTTGCTTCCAAGATGTGACATTCTCATATGTCCCCCGAATAAGGAACCGTTTTGCCGATGCACTAGCAACTTTGGCGTCAATGATAGAAATCTCGTATGGTGTTGAGATGAAGCCGATCATGATCGAGCAGAGAAGTAAGCCGGCCTTCTGCCTACAGATTGAGGAACCTACAAAGCCTGATGATGAGCCACCTTGATTCTCAGAGATCAAGAATTTCCTCAATACCCTAACTTTCCCTGAGGGTACATCCAAGACGTACCGACGAACCATTCAACTTCTAGTGGCAGGCTACGTCATTTGCGGGGATTGCCTTTACAAGCGATCCTACAATAATATTTTACTAAGGTGCCTTACAGAAGGTGAAGCAATCAGTATCATGAAGGAGATCCACGAAGGAATATGCGGAGCCCACGTCAGCGGTCACATGCTTGCTAAGAAAATTCTGCGGCAGGGATACTTTTAGACCAGTATGGAATCAGATTGTTGTAAATATGTTCAAAAATGCTACAAGTGTCAGGAACACTCCAGTCTAATACATTCTCCTGCCATCGATCTACACTGCATGACCACTCCTTAGCAATTTTCTACTTGGGGCCTTGACGTCGTCGGAATGATTAGCCCAAAAGCATCAAACGGGCATCGGTTCATCCTCATCGTCATTGAATACTTTAACAAGTGGGTAGAAGCAGTATCATACGCCAACATCACGGCCAATCACATCGAGAAGTTTCTCAAGAATAATATTGTGTGCCGATTTAGAGTACCCAAAGATATCATCACGGACAACAGTATAAATTTTGCAAATAAGCGTATTCGAGCCTTCTGTGAGCAATATAAGATCAAAACACCATCGCTCGTCACCTTATCGGCCTCAAACTAATGGAATCGTGGAAGCTGTGAACAAGACGGTCATCCGCATCCTCGAGAAAATGGTCGTCACCTATCGAGATTGGAGCGAAATGCTGCCATTTGCCTTATGGGCCTATAGAACATCAATCTGTACCGCTACAAGGGCAACACCATTCTCCCTTGTGTATGGAATTGAGGTCGTCCTACCAGTTGAGGTTGAGGTACCCTCACTCTGAATCCTCATAGAATCTGGCTTACCCGAAGTAGAGAGAGAGATCCTTCTTTGAACAATTGAATCTATTGGATGAGAAGAGACTCCTAGCCTTGTGTCACACTCAGGTGTACCAGGAGCGAATCACGCGCGCTGACAATAAGCGGGTCCGCGGTCAAGATCTAAAGGTAGGAGATACTGTGATGAAAAAGATCTTCCCATCCCTCCACGCTGATCCGAGAGGAAAGTTCAAGCCGAACTGGGAAGGACCTTACATCATTTGAGAAGTACTGTCAGGATACGCCATCCACCTCGCTACCATGGACGGAGATCATCTTCCTGAGCTCATCAACGCTGGATGCATCCAACGGTTCTACTCTTAATCTATCGCGATAAGGTAAGTATTGGTGAAACAGATACGTGACTACTTAAGAACCACCCAAAAGAGGCCATCATTCCAAACACAGTAGCCAAAAAACATCTTTGAAAATGATGATATCCTTTGTTATCCCATTTGAGCCTGGGCCTTTCTTTTAATAACCCCCTTCCCCAAAAAAAAATGTGTGTACATATACAGAAAAAGGAGAAGTAAAATTACCATCAAAATCTAAAAAAATCAAAAAAGCAAAACCTCAAAAAGAGATTGCTTGAAATAGAGTAAAAAGAATAAAAAATGTGTAGAAGAATTACGGGGCATGTACAGTAAAAACCTCGAAGGGAGAAAGTATGTTGAGAAAACTGAAGCCCAATCAAGGAAACCCTTTTAGCCTAGCATACCTTCAAATCCTGGCCTAACCTATGGCCAAGCTACACCCTGAAGAAAGCCCTCTTTTATGTTTACAAGCAATCATAATATATGTTAAGTCAACACAAGCCGAGTTATGAGACGACACCAAAACCCCGTCCAGCCGGCTATGATGGAATTGACATCTATGTCATGGCTTTTGAAAAAAAAAAAATATATATATATATATATATAAAAGAATAAAAAATAAAATAAAATAAAAATAAAAGTATAAGCTCAAAGCAAGATGGACGTGGTGAAAACCCGAAAGGGCGCTACGGGTAAAAACAGCGAGTTTATGCGGACCAGGTGAAAACTCGAAAGGGCGCTTGGGATAAGAGAGCTAAGCCCATGAACGTGTTGAGAACCCGAAAGGGCGCCATGGGTAAAAAAGGGAGATAAATAAATAAAAAAAAGAGAAGAAAAAAAGAAAATGAAGGATTGCACTGATTGAGAAGATTGATGCTTGAGGAGCCCTCTTGGTTACTCTCTTTGATACCCTTTTTTTGGGCTGGGCCGCTCATGCTAGTTCAAATCGGGTCCCAACCAAGTGTGTCTTCAGAACTGCTTTATCAAACGTATGACTCAAGGTAAGGAGAAAGGTTTGACTCAATCCAAAAGGATTGACGTTTCAGCCTTGGTGAAACTGCTAAAACTCACTTAGGCCCGAACATATAAAAGGGTTCAGCTATGCTCAAAATGGAACCCGTGATTTCACCTCACTGATAAGGCATCATAAAAAATAAAATAATAATAATAAATAAATAAATAAGAGAACAAAAAAATCAAGAAAAATCCAAATACAAAATTATGCTCTTTCCCATGTTACAGCATCTTACTTCCATCTCAAAAATGAAGAAAAAGAATAAAAAATATCTAAAAAATAAAAATCTAAAAAATTCTACTCTTTCTCATGTACATAGTTACAGCATCGTACTTCCATGTCAAAAATAGAGAAAAAGAATAAAAAATCTTTGAAAATGAAAATCCAAAAAATATATATAGATCTTAAAAATGAAAAAAAATAGGTAAAAGTTTACTTCTCCTTCTGTTAATTAGGATGCATTTGTTACTTATATAAACAAAAAAGGGACTGACGTTTTCTCGAGAATGTGCGGGTATATCATATGGTCCAAAGCCTCGAAGCAGGCAACTTCTCAGCGATGGACAAATCAGATGAAGCATCCCGCCACCGACGTCAGGTCTATTAAAAAAAAGGGGGGAGAATGAAAATTATTTTGAAAAAGAAAAAAAAGAAATCTGTGAACTTTTCATGTACAGCTATGCACAAGCATAAGGCGGTAAAATGTCAATATTTTATCAGCAATGCAGCTGTGCCATATTAAAGTCCTGAGTCGGAGGTTCGCCTCAAATCTTTGGATCCTGCTTTAAGGTAGGAGCAACGGTGTCGGTCCTGGTCAAACAGTCAATATTTCGATCGAGTCAACTCCACTGCTAAATTTTCGCAATGAGCGCCCTGTTTTGGATCCATATGAACTTAAGTATCTTAAGCTTTAGATTCTCCATTAGAAAAGATCAATCGTTGGTTGAGACCAACCTATCAAGCATGAGATTATGTATCAATCAAACTATGTGAAACGATGCATTCAAAAGGATTCATTTCCCTTTTATTTTCTGCAGGCTTAAAACTTGTATAGGCAGCGGTATCCCTATAAAGTGTACGCCATGCATTTGGGTATTCGGATGATGGTCGTTTGTCCCCGTAAATTGTACCCAGGCGGGTCCTGGTCGGGGCTTCTATCGCCTTTGTTGTTGCTTACTGCCCCTGATGGATGCATGATTATGCATAGTTAATTGATATTTATGATCATTATCAATAGAAACAAGGATTGGATGTCCCTTTTTGGAGACACCTAATGTTTAGTTGGATCTGTTCAAGGTAGTTGAAGCTGGATGCTCTAGGTCATGTTGATCTGGGGCACGTTTTTAAAAACAGCAGTACTCCCAATAAGCATTGCGATGTCTATTCGCTCCGTTCGGGTAGTCATGCTAAATAAACTTCGGGATCGTTGGGTTCACCCAGAGATTTCAAACCCTGCTTTAGGCAGGGGCACCCATGACTAGTTAGATGGGGCAATCAAATGCCTCGTAGGATTGGACGTAAACTGTGAATCCTTGCATATGTTTACTTCGTGCCTATCTTTGAATGTGGGTCGATCACCCCCCTTACTTACAAAATTATTATATTCATAATGAATCTTGAACATCAATCACCCTTAAATCATCTCGAGAAGTGGACATTTTTCCTGACTAATGAGCTTTCACAACTCGAGAAGTAAACGTTTTTCCCAGCTATTGGGCTTTCGTAACTCATTCCACCTCAGTTATGCCCAGTAATGTCACTAAGCGCTTGGGGACCAATCACCTTAAGAAACGAATGTTTAGCCTGGCATCCAAGGCTTTTGTTTTCTCACCATGTTACTCATCTGATATTTGAAGTTCATTCTGAATATAGCAGACCCGTCAGTAATGTCTTGGGCCTCTTCGGATTTCTCGTTTCTTTGGCATTCGATCATTAGTGATCGGATACCAAAGAGGGGCATCTATAGACACCCAAATTTAGCCCAAGGCCTGATAGAAATATATTTCGAGAGAGGCGCATTTCTGAGCTTTTGATGGCATGTATGGAACCCTTCGAAATCACTCCAAACCCTTAGGAATCACCCCAGATCCCTTAGGAACCTATCCCGAACCTTTAGAAACCAATCTCAACCCTTAATTTCGAATCCTAAACCTACCCTTCCCAAGCAATGGATAAAGAGTGGTGCAGCGAGACTAGCTGAGGTCTTTTATTGATATCAAATCATATACCATTGGAAAGAGGACTTCTCCAGCTTTCCAACGAGCCAAATATCACCTCAATCAGAGTTATGTATCAAAAGTTATGACCATTTAAAAATCAGGTCATTTTGAAGGAATTTTTGCCTGGCGCAACTAATAGCTGCACCAAGCCATTTTAGTTGCGCCAGGCCTTTTTCCCCCAGAAATGGCCTGGCGTAACTAATAGTTACACCAGGTATAAATGGGTCCCCCCTCTCCTCGTGAATCCAACTTCCAGGCTACTGTACAAAACTGTTTTACTATACATTTGTCTGACGTAACTAATAGTTGCACCAAGCATATGAACAGTAACCCTAGTTTTTTGCCCCAAAATTTATGATTGGGGTTTGACTTGTTGACCACCTTGACCTTTGGGGTGTGTTTTGATAGTTCTGTTGCACCCATTCACTACCTATTTGCAACCCCTTAAGTGGCTTAAGACCTCACCCCATCATCCACCATTAAAGCCCATCTTCACACTTCTCTAAACCCTTGAAACCCTAGGAAACCTTAGATGCTAGATTACCTAATTTCTAACCTTAGCATCTAAACCCTCTCCTAATCCACCCTTTTCCTATAAAAAGAGCCCCCCTCCCCTTGGTTTAAAGGTTGAGTATTTTTACCTAAGAGAGAAAGAGCTTAAAGTGAGAAGATCTTTCTCCCTTTGGTGCACACTTCCCATACAAAAATCAGAATTCAAAAACCTCTTTCCCACCCTTGCCTTTCATGAAAAGCCTCTAGGTTAGGTTTGTGTGATCCCCTAGCCTTCCTTCTCTACCTCTTAGCTTCAAGCCTTAGGAGTTAGAACCCCATTCCATACCATACAAGCCTTCAAAAGCTCATCAAAGCAAGCCAAGCAAGGCTCCTCTATGGTGTTACAAGGGCCCGAGGGCTCCAGCTCTCCCCTTTCTTCTCCTATCTCTTTTTTGGCTCCTCCCATCCTCCCATTTGTGCCGTTACGCTGTCGAATTTTTGGTAGGAACGGAGAGGCACAAATAGGATTTAAGGCCCATTTGGGCATGAGGAAGTCATTTTTTTTTCTTTTACTTTATTTTTATTTTAGCCATTAGTAGAGACCGCGTTAAGTGGGTTGATCAGGTGTCTAACACCTTCCTGATCGATAACCGAAGCCCCTACCCAAGAGTCTTTGGTGTGGACCAGATTCAAAGTCATATTTGTGGCACTTCGATGCTTATAAAAATGATATAGGTATCCCGGGAAACCAAAAGCTTCGAGTGGCGACTCTATATTTTTTTGCAAGCGAGCGCATCTCCGCGACGAGATCGTCACAAATCCTATAGTTGCACAGACGAGGAACAAATCAAAAGGAAAATAGTTTGATTTGTGTGAACTTACACATGGATTTTTCGACTATAAGGTAGGGAAGAACTCGCACCCGACTGCTTATTTTTCTTGAATTCATGGCACTGATGCAAATAGTAATTACTTGATATCTTCTAAATTTCGTATACGAAATGCTTTATCATGTTTTGAAGATTATAACTTGGAATTCGTACATGATTTACATGTTTTTGTATACAGCATCTTGATATATTATTGTGTTGATTTCATGAGTGCATGTTCTGTTAAATCGAGTGCATCTTTGCCATCTGTCTTGTATACATGTGAAATTTTGTACCCTTGTTGAGTCTCTGATAAAGTGACCCTGTTAATGTAGCTCAGGGGCTTGATGGTCTCAATTCAAGTGACCCTGTTAACGTAGCTTAGGGGCTTGACGTCTCGCCTCAAGCGACCTTGTTAACGTAGCTCAAGGGCTTGAATTATGAGTTCAAGTGACCCTGTTAACGTAGCTCAAGGGCTTGACCTGTCTCGTTTCAAGTGACCCTGTTAAAGTAGCTCAGGGGCTTGACTTGTCTCGTTTCAAGTGACCCTGTTAACGTAGCTCAGGGGCTTGACCTTGTATTTGTCTGTGAATTTTGTACATGCTCTCTTGACTTGCTTGATTCATATGATTCTAAGCTCTAGTTTCATTTCCTTGATCCGATATGCATTGCTCTAAAGCATGATTAAATACACTCATGAATGAATATGCTTTGACATATTAATTAAAGTTTTTCTTTTATTTTAGATTGATTTATCTATGCATTGAGGATTATGAATGAGATTAGTTGAAAATAAGCAATTTAGTTCTGTTATTCCCTATTGAACTTTGATGGTAGCTCACTCCTCGACTATACGTCACAGCTGCAGGAGCTGACGTTGAGAGGGATCTAGAGCAAGTTGTTGATCCAGATTATAACCCAGTAGAGGAGGAGGAGAATCCGGAGGAATATATTCTGTAGTGCCTCGAGATACCCGTTGTGTGCCTCGAGATACCTGTTGTCTTTTTGGATATTGGTATAATACTTGTACCTCCTGGACAAAAGTTTGTGTAAATATTTCCACTGTTTAGGTGAAGGACGGCCTTCGCCGGTGGACTTTTGGGTTTATTATGCGACAGATAATGGTATATGCTAGTTAGTTTTTTTTTTTTGCTTACTGCTTTATGTTATAGCTCAACTTCCACTCGACGCTATAGTTGTTTTCTGCCATAGTACGCTTACCAACTGATGATGGCCCAAATCTTTCAAAATACATTTTTTGGGTAAAGAATGAGCTGTCAGGCAATGAGATACACACTTCGATACCATAAGGTAACTGTAATTTAGATAATGACATGATCTGACGGTGCCGGTTTTTAGGTAAGAAAAACCCGAGCTACCACATCTCGTGACCGACACTAGTTGCTCCTTGGTAGGCTCTGCGAAAGATCTTCTAGTTGGCGTCCCCTTAGGGGTTTCCAAGATTGGCCTTCCATAGGTGTATCCATCAGTTCCTGGGTGGCTTTTTGTGCCACTTTTCTTTTCTACCAACTTGGGAGAGAAAGATGAGATTCTTGTTGGAATTCGCTCAGGGTGTGATTCCTCTCCGGATTTTTCTATTATTTTCTCCTATTTTGGGCATTTCTTTTAGGGATGCCTCTTCTGAGTGTTTATGGACTCGTGTGTTTTTTAGCATTTGTCTTGAATCAAAATTCATCTCTCGCTCTAATACCCAAATTATTTTGTAAATTCAAAGGGTATGCCCTTGGTGTAATTTGTAATACTTTTCTCATGTTAAATAAAATTTTGTTTGTGATCGTGTTAATTCAGCTTACATAATTTGAGTTAGGTTTTCTTCATTTAATTAGGAGATATTAAGTTTAGTTAAGTTTAGAGTATTTTTAGTTCGGTTTGGTCTCAATTTGGATGATTTTAGATGGGCTTAAATGTTTTTTTTAGGTGTTTAAGTTTGGGTGTACAGGTGAATTCCTAGTTTTGAGAGTGTATGTGCTTAAGCTTTAGGTATGCGCATAAAATTTGGGTTGTATGTGGTGTTTGGAGATTGTTGCTAAGTCTGGTCTTTCCTCTTTGCCTTGCTGATGGCTGGCAAAAGAAATTTTTTTTTTGCTCAACTTGGGCAATTGCGTTGTAGGTACAAAGTGCTCAATATAATTGCGCACCTGGACAGGTGCGTGGGAACTACCACTGGGCACACTTGACAGTGCATACAAATAAATTACGCGCACAGTTGTTCATGCATGATTTGATTGATTTCTGGTCAATGTACGGGTGACGCTTGAGTTTGCGCGCCTGGCGTGGAGTGTATAATCCTATTGCGCGTCCTATTCAAAACGTGCGACCGGTGTTTGGGCGGGCGACAAGTTGATTATGCTCCCTTTCAATAACGCGCGTTTTAATTTCAGCGCAAATGGTAATGCGCGCGATTCAATTGCATGACCCTGTTCAGTCTCGCGATTAAACCACACTCTATATCAGCTTAAGGTTTTCAATTCAAATGTGTGCTTTCCGAATCTTTTGCAATTTCGAGCTCTCTTGCTTCTTTGTTCTTAATTTCTGTGTTTCTGCGATTTCTTGCGATCTACCCGTCTATTTGAGATGATGTTTCTTGCGTTCTCTTTAGTTTTTCGAGCTCTTCGATCTATGATGGAGTCTGAGGATCTTGACCAGATTTCATTGACCGCATCCGAGATAGAGCGGATGGTCGAGGGGGGAAGTGAGACCTCTGAGGTCCACACCGGTGGTGACGTTGAGATGGTTGTCAGGGAGGAGGTCCCCGAGACTGACTACAGGGACGGTGAGGATGGTTAGGATGCTGGTGAGGATACTGCTCCTCACGAGCCTGCGATCAAGATTTCGCTGGAGGAGTTCTTCGCGTGGGATCAGGTAGGTACCCGTTGAGCAAGAGTTCCTCTTTTATTCCAAGGCATTTAGGTTACAACGTAGACTTCTTAGGATGGAAACCTTTTTATTTCACATCAAACCCGCATTTAGTTTTAGGGTGCATGCACTTTCATGCATCATACTCGTATCTAGTTTCAGGTTATGTTTACTCTATCACTCTGCGTTATCATGTTTTACGTGCTCGTTGTGGGCCGTTGCCTTTATTATTATCACCGTTGGTGGTTGCGATCAGTGGTAGTGTAGGCATAAGTTGATGTGTATCTTATTTTTTTTTTCATGGTTCATCAGGAGCCTCCAGCATTGGCCATTAGTATGGCATGGTCGAAATCTCACACCTAGTACCATGCCCTACCTAAGTTTCAGCGGGCGCGGTTAGCAGCTTTTAGCTTTGGGTCAATTTTGGAGTTGGAGCCCTTCACGGTTGACCGTGATCTGATCAGGGCGATTATGGAGAGATGGAGGGAGGAGAAGTAGGCATTGTTGTTCTCAGTAGGCATGTTGCTGCCCACCCCTGAGGACTGGGTCCGTATCACCAGGCTGCAGTTCGAGGGAGAGCCTATCATGGGGCAGATGGAGAGTGATTATCAGTCCGTGTGTTAGGAGGTGCTTGGTATTTAGTATCGATATAGCGGATCTGAGACCGAGGTGGTCCGGGTCACCTGGTTCTTTAACACTTTCACGAGTGGATTCATTCCTCCGAGGTGTCACTCGAAGGTGAGGGCAGTTTTTGATACACGTCGCTAGGCAATGGCATGTCAGGCACCAGTGATGGAGTCGGGAGTAGCGGCAGATCGAGTACTCCGAGAGTTCTTGATGCATTTCTTCGGGGCGGTCCTCTTCTCGTCTTCGACCCGAGGGTGTGTGACGGGTCTTTTCTTGACATTGTTGAGGGACCTAGATCAGGTGCCCGCCTATGCTTGGGGGGCAGCGGTGTTGGCACACCTCTACGAGCAGCTTTACCGTAGAGGGAGAGGCGTCGCAACCATCGAAGGTTTCCTCCATTTTATCCAGGTGAGTTTGGTTGACTATTAAGCACTGATTTTTACCATTTTCTACACCTTTAAACCGGGCTTTTGCTAGGACCTAGAGTGTTTAATAACTGCTTTTAGTGTTGTTTTGCAGCAAGGAGTTAATTGTGTCCCTAGTGCAGTTTTCAGCTGAAAAGTAGCATTTAGAGGAGTTTTGGAATTAATTAACAACTAAAAGAGAGATCTGGAAAGAGTGGGCTATGTCTTGTTGATAAGGAAGAAAACAACAGCAACAAGGTGGAATGGAATGGCTTCAGCTCTATAGAGGTGCCTTGAGAATCACTCTCAAATTGCTGCAAGGTACACCCTTGAGCAGCATTGTAACCAAACAGCCCAAAGAAGATATAGCATCAGCTCAAGCTAATGTAGCAATTATATATCTTCAGCCTAAGCAATCCCAAGGTTTCCACTCTATGCTCAGTGCAGCAGCAATATATTCTAGATGAATTCAAGCATTTCAGATGCAAGCTACACTCATGTGCATGCACATGAGTTGCACACATGCAAAGCTCCAATTTAGCATCTTCTTAAAGAGAAAGATGCCAATTTAAATCCCTCGGATTAGTGCTGAAACAAAGGGACTATAAAGGATCACCTTGTAGCCGCAGCCATCATACCAAGCTATGCAACATTTCCAACTACAGCAGCATTCGCTCAAAATTAGCTAGTACCCAACATGGTGACTACAGCAAGTCAAGCCTCCAAGCCATGCAATCTGCACACTTTCAGCAACTCCTCATTCAAAATGCAGCAGTCTTCCAAATCTGTCAAGCGCACCATCAAGCCACAACTGCAGCACCTACAAAATGCATTGGTGCACCTTCAACATCCCCAGCTAAAGCAAGCACTTGAGCAGTGCTGTAATGAATGGAATAGGACCTGAACCTATCAAGGTTCTGCACCCCAAGCTTCAGCAGTCCAAGCCTTGCAATCTTGCTCCAACCCTTGATCCTGTCGACCATTGGAGTGAAAACTTCAACTCTCATCCTCCCATTAATCCTAACGAGCAGCTGCTTCAATCCCCCCATACAACCTATCGAGATGCTCAATGTAACCTCCAGCCAACCTCTCGACCAGCAGAACTCCAAAGCCATTCCCCCATGCACCAATCCTGTCGACTTGCATTCATTCTATTCCTATCGACTTCAGCATACACCAAACCTGTCGACTGCAAAGTTGTCAAACCTGTCGACACCTTATAAATACACATCAATCTTGTCGACAGCACTAATGCAGCCTCAGCTTAGCAATCCTCTCGACAGCTCTAGTGCACTACCCTCAATCATCTCGAGCACTTCAGCTACAGCTCCCATTCAAACCTCTCAACAGCAGGTCCATCTTCCCATCAGTACCTGTCAACACCTTTTGTTGTTGTACTCTCAAACCTCTCAAGAACACATCAGTTCTCCAATTCAATCCCCTCGAGTGGGCCTTCAAGGTTTCAGCTAACTATCGAAGAGCAGCAGCCCCACCTTCTAAACCACTCGAAGCTCACATCACTTACCCGTAGCTGCTGATATTTAAACCTGCAGAAATGATGCTGCATTATATAATCTTCTAAAGCTAACTCAGCTCGAGCCCACCAAATCTAAAGAAAGCTATTTTGATAGGGACTGCAGCTAATAGTTTTGAGGTTTCATTTGCAGGAATTAGTGAGTAGTTCAGTTGGGATATTTTTCGCTAAACAAGGGCAGATTTGGGAACTCCAATGCACAGGAAACTCTGCACATGGGTGTGAACTAATTTTTGGCGGGAACAAATTAGCTCCAGCAAGGCACAAACAAAACCAGAACCCTATCTCTTCTCTGATTGGTTGAAACTCTTAAACAGGGATTAAACTGAAATTCTCTCCTCTAATTGGCTATAATCCAAAGCACACGAATCACTACAAATGTATAAATAGAACTCCTTGCTACTGTAATTCTTCAGCAAAGAAACCAAGGAATAACCTGAAGTCTCCTTGACTCATTTAGGTTTAGTTTTAGGTTTTATTTTTCCTTTTTCTCTTCCCCCTTCTCTCCCTAATTCAGCATGTTGGATTAGATCTAAATAAGCAGTCCAGATCTATTTTATAATTGTATTTTGAAAGCTTCAAAGAATTTGTGAATAGATTGATATTGCACAAGATTGCAGATCTGGGCTCAAGAGCTGTAAGATTACAGTGATTGTGGATTTTAAAGGTGATTCTGAGCTATACTTCATTTATTCGTATTTGATTTCCCTCGATTGGATACTCCTGTGGATGTCAGCCAAAAATGGGGAGCTGGTAGCCTAGCATCTGCAATGGTTTTCCTGTTCTAAACAAGATCAAGGGATTGGAACAATCTCTAGGATGGTCTGTGACCATTAAAGTGGACAGATCATAGCCTTAGGATTGCTTCAATTCTCTGGTTGAGATTGGATTCTTATACCTTGCATCTGCCAAAAATGGGGAGCTTGTAGCCAGATGGAGGATTGTAGCATATCAGATCTATGCAATGCCTTTGATTAAATCTAATTGAAACCATTGATTTGGAGGAAATCCCTAGGATGGTCTGTGACCATTGAAGTGGACAGATCATAGCCTTAAGATCAATTTAAACCTCTGGTCTAAATTGGATCCTTCTACCTTAAACCTTTGATTTGGAGGAAATCCCTAGGATGGTCTGTGACCATTAAAGTGGATAGATCATAGCCTTAAGATCAGTTCAAGCCTTTGGTTTAGAGTGGATCCTTCTGCCTTGCACTTAACCTGATTTACAATGAGAACCAGGTCCCGGCTGCCTATTTCTCACCATTTGATCTTTACTTTACCATCCATCTTTTAGATTTAGTTTTATATTTCAGTGTTGTAGATTAATTAGATCTAGTGACACCCGAAAAGCTCTCTTTCTTCTTAGAATTACCATATCTATAGCCAGATCTGGAAGTCTACTATACACCTTCTAGGTTTAGATCACTACTCCCTGTGGGACAAACTCTTACTTATCAAAACTTGCTATAATAGACCATGTATCTTGCAGGTCTAGGAGATTGTAGTTGTGCTGAATCCATTCTTTTATTTTACTTTATTTTTATTTTTCTTTTAACATTACACAATAATCGACACCCTCGATTCCCCCAACATTGACTAGTAGTTTCGTCGGTAATGTCTTAGAGCATCTCCAGCAGAATCGCCATCGCTGGAAAAAACGCTATTATAGCGAACGAGAGCAAGAGGAGGAGCTCCAACAGGTTCGCCATCACCCCCTTCAAAATAGCGACCTGCTACAGTGCTCACTATAGATAGCGAGTACTGTAGCATTAGCTACTTATTTTTTTATTGATTAATAGTTTTGCTTTCCCTCTCCCGCCATAGTTTTGCTTTCCCTCTCCCACCAATCATCTCTGCTACACATCCCTTCTTCCTCTTGGTGAGTAATTTTTTTTGCCTATATTTTTTAGGATTTAGAGTAATTTTTCCTGTGGGTTTGTTGTTATAGAAATCCATCTTCTTCTCCTTTCTTTTTTATATATTTTTTTTGTTTTTAAAAGCAATATAATTTTTGTCTGTCTGTTATTGTAAAAATTAGGATATTTAAGTTGCCTATCTTATGTTTGATAGAATGCCTTGTAGAACTCAAGGTAATTTAGGATATCTTAATTACCTACCTTAACCATCACAATTCATCTGGAAAAAAAAAGGCCCAGGTGAGTTGATTGGTTTGCATTCACTGATTTAAGGACCCCAAAAATAGTTAATCATTGTTGTTGACAGGGTTAGCTTCATTGTTGGGGTCATTGGCATCACTGGCATTTACCCTTTCATCTATTTTAATTGATGGAAAGTATTAGTTGCCTTGGGCAGTCGTGAAATATTTTGCTTTTTTTTGGACAGTTAATGTTATTTCATTATTTAATAATAAATAGGAGAGTGAATCTGCTACAAATAAGCAGTTAAAGATCATTGTACTTCCTTGGGACAAAGAAGCTGAAAGAGCAAAACTGAGCAAAACCAAAATGCTGCAAAATGCATAAAACCATGACCAGGCTAAATGAAAGAGACTTAATCAGTAAAACAATTATTGCTCTAGTTGGTAGATTTGGACACTACCAATTTAAATCCATCAATGCTACCTCAGAATTAGCCTTTTACCTCTCAATGACTATGAGAGCAGATGAAATGAATATAATGGCTAAGCAATTAGTCCATATCTCCAATATTTTCAGCAAACTTTGAAGATCGATTAGAAAGATGGGGTATCCACCATTCAATCCAATCACATTGAGGGAGTTTCCCTCAATTGGTCCATTCAAATCAATCCATCTCTAGGTCAAGGGATGATCAAGGTTTATACCTGTCTAAAACGCTTCCATTTTTCCTGTAGTTGAATCAACATGTTCACCCACGCGACCACAAGATCGTAATTCTTCCTTATTTTTGTTAGTTATGGTACCACCCAAGCCAGATTGATCCAGATTTCCGCTAGTTCATCCACCAAGATTCAATTTGAATCATCCTTATTGTGGGACATGCAAATATCTAGTATTCTGACTGCACTTGTTGTAAGTAAGCACGTAGATCTCCAATCAGTCAACAACAACAATAATAATCAACAGTTTTCAAAGCAATCAGACTGCTATGCTATGGACTGGAACTTTTCTTGCTGAGATCGAGCATTTTTGCCCCATCAGATCGAGATATGGAATCCTGCATATGCAAAATTTGAGCTCAATAGAACATAATTTCGTATGTGCTCAATAGAATATAATTTCTTGAACTGGTAGTTAAAGTGCCAGTTAAAGTTGCTTTGTCTTTAGGTCCATAATTGTATGCCAAAAGTTTTGAATTTTGGGGCTAAGACCCGCGAGAGTTTAAGAGCTCCTAGATCTCTTGGGATTTCAAAATCTTCATGCATGAGCACAATGTATGGGCTCCATACCATATGCCAACCCTGCAGAAAATATATGTTGTAATTAAAGTATAAGAGTCCACAGCCCATGCCTTTTCCATCCTGTAGAGTTCTTTTTTCCACTATTAAAATGTGGTCCACTCAGTCCCTGACAACTAGCTGAGATCATGCCAAATTCGTTGGAAGAGTCATAAAATTATCACATATGTAGCCTACACTCTTGCATGAATGTGTTTCCACCGTTCAATTTGTGGATTTTTTATTTTTTATGTTGACCAGATACCCATTTCAGTTCCTTTGCAGCATTTTATCATATCAGTATCGGATTCAGACTTCTAAGGAAATTGTGATAAGATGCCGAATGACAACAACAGTGATAGTGCTAAAGTTGAGTCTTTGAGGATCAACAAGAATGGATCACGTGATTTGAGGACCTTGGGGTTTTAATCATGGGTGCTTGATATTTTGCCAAAACAACAAATAAGTGGGCATGTGATTTAAGCAGGGGACGCTTGAAATCATCTAGAAACATTCCCTACTAGAGTTTGTTTTTTCCTCTTGTGTAAAAAAGGTGTTTTGATTCTTACTTGATGATGTGGTAGCCCTTCTCTCTCTCTCTCTCTGGATTATGTTCTTTGTTCCTTCATCTATCCTTTTTTGTATAACAAGATTCCAGAGAGGCAATAATTTGTTAATTTAATGAGAATTTGGTATCCTTTCTTTTAATGTGCCAATTTTATCTTTAATTAGCAGTGATGATATCTCTTATATTGACTAATTCATAGAATTATTAGAATTATTGACCTTTTAGGATGTCTAGAACACATTGGGTGAATAGATCTAGTGATCAGCATATAATGATCGAAGAGAATCACCTGTGTAATGGTTATTCTGAGGATCCTAAACTACCATATTGGAAAAAGAGGCCTCGGTCCATGGATCAAAATATCGGTCAAAATTCAGTTTCGGCCTTGACCAAAACCGATATTTTGACCGATAACTTCATTTATTGGCAGATAATTTGAAGTTTTCAGACCTCTTTTTTTTTCTATTCTTTTTTTGAAACTGCAAAAAACAAATCTAGAACAAGTTGGCCGATAATATGGGATATCAATTTAGTAACAAGACCCTATAACTATAAGTTATCGTTTCGGCCTGGTCCGAAACTGATAGTTAACGGCTGATATTTTGATCCATGCCTGGGACTATGCGTCGAGTGCATCCGCTATTGGAAAAATTAAAATTTTTGCAATATATTTTATTTTATTTTTTAATATGCTTTTGAAAATATGAGGTTTATATTAGGTGCTCTGCCCTACAAGGAAGAAGGAACTGTGTCTATATAATACGATTATACACATGGTCATCAATCCGAAATTTCAAGAAATCACTGTGGCTCTGATCTATATATGATATGGGTTTATTACTATTGATCAATTATATGGCCTACTTTCAATGGGCAACCAACTTCTTTTAGAACATCTCCAGCAGAATCGCCAACGCTGGAAAAAACTCCTCCAATGGCTGGCTCATCTTCTTGCCTCACCCACGAAACAAACCCAACCAAATACTATCATTCTTGTTAAGATGCTGAATGTTTACAACCAAAGAGATGAAATGGCAGAAATATGATGGATGATATCTGCAACTGCCATATCATCAATGGCATTTGGAGCTATTGATGATCTAGTGGATGCATAGAAGAAATCTTCAAATCCAGCTCTTCAACGAGAATTGGAAAAAGGCAGTTTTTGCTATAAACATTTAGTGGTTTTCCCATTTAAAAAATAAAATCAGGACTGACTCCGGTTTTCTGGATAAGGTGGTTTCATCCACATTTTTTTTAAAAAGTGTAAGTGGCTAGTATCCTTGTTATGTTAATGTGCATGTCCAAACAGCGCCTTACTCTATGTCTATTGTGCTAAATAGTTCAAAAGTGAAGTTAGTTATTTTTAGGAAGTTGGGGTTTATTGCAAATTCAGGTATCACATGCTTTTGAGGAGGTCTTAATGACACAAAGGGTTGGTGACTTTTTTCGTGTAGAATCAATTGGATTTTTTTTTTCTTGGTTGATATATCTATTTTGTAGATAGTTGGTTGCTTGATGTGGATATAAAGCTTTGTTTATAGAGAGTTTCTTATTAAAATTATTTCAAGTAAGGGACTTTTGAAGTTGGGTTTTATTGCAACTTCAATTGTCACATGTTCCATGACAAGGTTTTAGTACCACAAATGGTTAGTTTCAAAGAGTCTTTGGAGTTGCTGTTATCAAATATGATCTAACAATGTAGGTTTTGCTGCAGTTCTTGTAGAATCAATCGATGGTGTTTCACATTGTAGAATCAAATATGATCTAACAATGTAGGTTTTGGTTGAAGATAAATTACTTTTTATGAGTTCTTGTTTATTGCAGTTTTTGTTAGTAGTGAATTAAGCCAAATCTATGGGTTTTTTGCTTTTTGGTCATTAGCCTTATGATGCATAAACCTCAAATCTATGAAAGGGTAAATGCCAGTGATGCCAATGACCCCAACAATGAAGCTAACCCTGTCAACAGTAATGATTGACTATTTTTTGGGTCCTTAAATCAGTGAATGGGTAGATACTAGTGTTTATTAGCATCCAATAAGCTGTGTATTGACTTGGTCTGTTAATCTCCATATTTTAATGCTGAAAATAGATAGTTTTTTGTTCAAAGTGCTAACATTAAAACCATACACATAGGCTTCTATTCATCACTCATTTTTTCTGATCTTCAAATTTCCTTTGACTTTTACAGATGGATTCTCAAATGCAAGACGACGCAACTTTTACAGATCTCTTGAACGAAGGATCTTACCTTGAAAATGAATTGACTGGATCTCTAAATCCTATTAATTTAACTGAACCGCAAATTGATGCTCGACATAGTACTAAAAAGGCACGGGGTGTATCTTTCAACAAAGATGAAGATCTTCTCCTTATAGATGCGTGGTTAAATACAACTACCAATATAATACGAGGAACTGATCAATCAAAGAATACTTATTGGTCGAGGATTTATGATAACTACAATGCCAATAAGACCTTCACTACCGTACGGAATCAAGTATCTCTAACTAATCGTTGGAGTGTAATTCAAAAGGCGGTAAATAAATTTTGTGGATGTTTGGCACAAATCGAGTTAGCGCATCAAAGTGGTTTGACTGAAGTAGACAAGGTATATAAACTCACTTTACTTTCAGTTTGAACATTGTAAATCTATATAACTTGGGAACATTATTTTCTATCTTCACGTTGTAACACTTTTACTTTTGCAGATTGCCAGGGCAAGGCAGTTATATAAGGCAGAGAACAAAGCCGATTTTCAATTTGAGCATTGCTGGATTGTGTTGAAAGAATGTCCAAAGTGACTTGAAGAGAAGGAAAGTCCAAGTAGGTCTCCATTTGCTAGGAGACCTACTTCTTCTACTCTACCTTCGGTGAATCTAGGAGATGATAGTAATGACACCAGTAACTTCGTCGACTTAGAGAGGCCCATGGGGAGAAAGGCTGCAAAAGACCGACTACATAAACGAAAGAGCAATGTCGATACCGATAATGAAGGTCTGGTGAGGATTCTAACCCAGATAAATGAAAGAGCACAAAAAATCAATGAAGAAAAACATGAATTTATGAGAAGAGTGGATGCTCGAGAGGAGGCGAAGATTCGATTTAAGGAAGACAAAATTGTTTTGATGGATACAAGTCATATGACTGAAGTCCAAAAAGAGTATGTACGCATGCGACAAATGGAAATCATTGAAAGTCGCAAGGATAAATAGGTTTTATTTGATATATTAAGTTTTATGTTATGTTTCAATATATTTGTATAAGATCTGAATCTGGGTATGTCTTATCTCATTATTTGAAATAATCAGTATATTTGTATGAGACAATCATAAACTAAACCATCTACATAACAAATAGCTAAATGGATATTAAAATTTTGTTTACATCCAATGATATTCAACGTCGCACATTGTAGATAAAGCTTGAGAAAGTAAAACTAAAAAATGCACAATAATTGTAACCTAGCTTGATATGAAATTAATTATGGCCATGCATTTTCCATAAGTGTTCGATGAGATCCGATTGCAGTTGAGAATGAGTTTGACTATCTCGAATACTCAGATGCCTTTGAATGAATTGTACAAATTCAGGAGTACGCTCGCGAGATACTTGAATATTAGGAATGTCATCGACTTGTTCGTAGTCGATATTAAAGGCATCGTCACTATTTTTTTCATCTTCAATGATCATGTTATGTAGTATTATGCATGTTTTGATAATGAGTTTGAGAGTTTCGCGGTTCCATCCACGAGCAGGTCCACGCACTATTGCGAAACGTGCTTGAAGCACTCCGAATGCACGTTCAACATCCTTTCTTGCTGATTCTTGAGCTGCAGCAAAATTTTTTGCCTTTCTTCCTTGTGGAAATGAAAGTGTTTTCACAAAGGTTGACCACTTTGGATATATACCATCGGCGAGGTAGTATCCTACTGTATAGTTATTACCATTTATTGAGTAATTGGCAGGAGGAGCGCGCCCTTTAGCAAGTGCAGAAAATATGGAAGATCGTTCTAGAACATTGATGTCATTGTGTTAACCTGGAAGCCCAAAAAAGGCATGCCATATCCATAGATCATATGAAGAGACTGCTTCTAAGATCATTGTTGGTTCACGACTGTGACCTGAAAATTGTCCTTTCCACCCAGCTGGACAATTCTTCCACTTCCAATGCATGCAATCGATGCTGCCCAACATCCCTGGGAAACCACGTCGTTCGCCAACTTCTAGCAAACTAGCAATGTCGTTGTTGTTTGGTGACCTCAAGTATCTATCCGAAAAAATGGAAACTATTGTTGTAGCAAATCGTTCCAGAGACTCAACTGTGGTGGATTCTCCAATTCTTATGTACTCGTCTATATAGTCGGCCGCTACTCCATAAGCGAGCATTCTAAGTACTGCGGTCATCTTTTGAAGGGAAGATAAACCGAGAGTTCCAGCACAATTTCTTGTTTAGACAATGTATGAATCGTGAGCTTCTATTGTAGACTGAATACGAAGAAAAAGAGAACGATTCATCCGAAACCTCCTTCGAAATAATTTTGGAGGATATACTGGTGAATCAGCAAAATAATCTTGAAATAGCCTCTGGTGACCTTACATAGAATCACGATCGATGAAGACACATCCCGGAATAGAACCACGACGTGCTTTGCATTTTCTCCGATCCTCCAATTGTTTTTGTGCTACAACAATTACGGTAGCGGCCAACAACTCATCCTCGCCGTCGGAGTCTTCAACCAACATTTTATAGACGGGATCGTTAGACATTTGAGCGAAAGTGAAGAATGAATAATGTAGAAAAAAGATATAATTCAATTATTAAAAAATAGCTAACAAAAATCACAAAAGATTGGCCTATTTTTATAGTTGAGCAATCTTATTTTTAAATGAGAGAATATGACCGTTTGAAAAATATGACCGTTGGAGAAATATGACCGTTAGAAAAATATGACCGTTGGAGAATTCTAGCCGTTTGAGAATATGACCGTTGGAAAAATACGATCGTTGGAGAAATATGATTGTTATAAAAATATGACCGTTAGAAAAATATGACCGTTGGAGAATTCTAGCCATTAGAGATTATAACCGTTGGAGAAAATATAATCGTTGGAGAAATATAGCCGATTTAGGGTTTGGTTTCGATTTTGGTTCGGTTTCGATTTTGGTTTCGGGCTCGGTTTTGGGTTCGATTTTGATTTCGGTTTGGTTTTGATTTGGGTTTTCGGGTTTGGTTTTGGGTTCGGTTTCGATGTTGGTTTTCGATTCGGTTTTGGATTCGGTTTCGATTTTGGTTTCGGGTTCGATTTTGGGTTCGGTTTCGATTTTGGTTTCCGATTCGGTTTTGGATTCGGTTTCGATTTTGGATTCGGGTTCGGTTTTGATTTCGATTTTCGGCTCGATTTTGGATTCGGTTTCGATTTTGGTTTCGGGTTCAATTTCGATTTCGGTTTTTGGTTCGGTTTTGGATTCGGTTTCGATTTTGGTTTCGGGTTCGATTTTGGGTTCGATTTCGATTTCGATTTTGGTTTCCGGTTCCATTTTGGATTCGATTTCGATTTTGGCTTCGGGTTCAGTTTCGATTTCGATTTTCGGTTCGGTTTTGGATTCTGTTTCAATTTTGGTTTCGGGTTCGATTTCGATTTCAATTTCAATTTCGATTTCTGGTTCGGTTTTGGATTCGGTTTCGATTTTGGTTTCGGGTTTGGTTTTGGGTTCGATTTCGATTTCGGTTTCCGATTCGATTTTGTATTCGATTTCGATTTTGGTTTCGGGTTCGATTTCGGTTTTGGTTCGGTTTAGGAAAATATGACCGTTAGAGAAGGTGAATATTTAAAAATTTGAGTGTTGGTAAAGATATAATAAAATAAGAATGAATAATAATATTTTAAAAGAAGGAGTAGCTAAAATAGAGAATCTGCTGGAGTGTTCATTGAAAAAGTAATAGCTAAAATAGAGAATGATAGCTAAAAAGGTATTTAGCTAATCAAATTTGGCTATCCTTGGTGGAGATGCTCTTAGTGAGTTTAGTGTTTATTTTAGTGATGGTTTCTGACATCGTGTGTTTAGTTTTGGGCATATGACTATTTCTCTTTCTTACGCCCGTGGGTCCCTAGGGAGATTACTTTCACGTTCCCACGGATGCATGTGTGGCGATAGGCGTTGGGTCGCCGTTGTCGATCTTCAGACCTACAGATAGCACGGGGTTTATTTGAGGGCATGCACGCTAGGCAGGTACATGCTATAGTGTTTTACATGTTTTAGGTGTTTTACATGTTTTAGGTCGTAGACTTGACAGGCCTATTTTGTTTACTTCTGGTCATAGGTGATTTGGAGGCCTTATGGTGCAGGGGAGGATGCCAGGCGGCCGGTGATTCACTCCGGTCGGCCCTTCTTTGATCTAAACATCTGGGTCCATTATTTTGAGAAGGTGGAGAGCATCCACCTCTCTCGAGCGACTCGTCAGTTGGGGCTCCCTCAGGGAGTTCCTTCAAAGATTCGCCACCGAGTGGCGAGGAGGATGACTGGTCCCTCTGGTCACATTTTTTCGTCGAGGATGGTGGCCCAGATTGAGGACTTTAGAGCTAGGGGGACCAGGGTCACTGGGGCACGTGATGAGGTGGATGCCCGAGAGTTCCTACTGCGGTTTCATGATATAGGCGATCGACTCTTTACTCGCGCTTTCCATAGCAGCGGTTCCTTTAAAGTTGGTGGTCCTGAGTCTGCTTCCGCTATGAGGGAGAGACTGGCCGCATTAGAGCAGGGCCACTTGGGTGCAGGCGTCCGCGGAGCGCTGGACGCGCTTCACAGGGCGATGGAGCGGACAGGATATGCTCCTCGTCCAGACGAGGAGATGTTGCGGTCCTTGACAAACTCGATCTTCCAGGCTTGGACCTCGGAGGACGAGTTGAGGGTTCAGCTCACAAAGACGCGGCGATCTCTAGTCAGTGTATTTATTTACATATTTGTTCACTTCTATCTTTAATCGTTCCTAGTTTAATAGTCTTATTTGGATCTTGTTTGCCAGACTGAGAGGGAGAGCGAGGTCGCCACGTAGGCGGCACTGCTTGAGTCCTATCATAGTAAGCAGTAGGCTGACCGAGCAGTGGCGGCTAGCCTATGCTCTAAGATTGATCGACTAGTAAGTTCTTGTTTTTTTTTTTAATTAATTGTTAGCATTTTGTTGACTTTCTCAAGTCATGTGTTTATTGATATTTGCAGAGAACGAAGCTTTTCGCTGTTGGGGCTTCGCCCAAAGATTTGACCCTTCTTCTTCGGCCGCTTCCAATGAGAGGATCCCACATGGCTCAAACAAGTGGATCTAGAGTACCGGTGTTTATTCGCTCTTTTGAGTTATTTGGCCTTGCTTTGTTTAGTGGTTTGTTGATGTTGCGTCATGTCTTTTCAGTGTCTCCTTGCTAAGGATCTCCAGACGAGGGAGGCAACTGCTGCTTCTTTACACCCAGAGAGTCAGGTATTTTATGTGTAGTTTATTTGGCTTTTTTTTATTTTGTTTGCGAATTAGCTTTTATCTGACGAGTTTTGTGTTTGTTTGGTTCACGTGCAGGTTATTCCTGACTCTGCTCCCGAGGCTCCTCCTCTGGAGTCGACTCTCGCTCCTTCCCAGGTATATTTGGTTAGCGTGGTTATTTTTCGCTCTCAATTTTGTTGCACCATTGTATCCCTGATGTTCTTTTTTTGCTTCTTGTAGCCACCTGTGTCGAGGCTCCTTCAGCTAATTTGGCCACTACTGCCACCGTAGAGCGTCTTCTGCGAGAGAGTGCTGAGCTAGTATGTCTTTGTTGTCTATACTCTTTGTCTTGTTATGCATATGCACTTCCTTAGCCTTTAACTTGTACAGGTCCGTGAGCTGGAGCAGTTGCATATGGAGACACAGCGCGTCTTAGCTCGCCAGGAGATTCGCGAGATTCCTTCTGACATCACAGAGTGCCATCTCCAGGAGGTGACTATAGACTTGTTAATCCAGCGGAGGACTCCAACAGCGGAGTTAGAGAGTGCTCAAGTTGTGGCTCGTGCTGAGATGCAGTCGACGATAGATCTTTTGCAGCACGAGTTGGCGAGGGTTGGTGGGAGAGTGCGAGGGATGAACAACCATTTTCCAGGGTCGGGGTTGAGGGTTAGCAGCTCACTGGCAGAGATTCGTCAAGAGGTTCATGAGTGCATGAGGGCCTATGCTTAGGCAGACTCGGCCCTAGGGCCTATGCTTGCCTTTGGTCCTCTGCGTTCACATTCTCAGCGGGCCTCCAGCCAGGAAAGCGAGGGAGGTTCTGTTGCTAGGCCTTCTCCTCATAGGGAGTGTCCTCCGACTCCATGTGCTGGTATTGAGTTGTCGGGGGAACAGACCCCAGACCCGGGGGTTGAGGATATGGGAGATGGTAGCGAGCGCCCTCCGCAGAGGCAATAGAGGGAGTAGGGCATCTTTATTATTTCTCTGTTTTTTTATCCATTGTATATACAGGGGGTATGCCCCCAGTGATTACTGTAAAAGAAACTTTTGATATATATAAAAGACATTTTTGGTTTAGATGTACCTGAATTTGCTTTATTTTCTTGTTACCTTCTATCATCTTATTTTTGGCGTTGTCGCCTGTTATTGGGACTCAGATGCTCCTTGAGTTGGCCCGGTAATAGTCGAAGGTTATCTTGTATCTGCACATGAGGATAACGGCATTACTAATTTTATTTTCCCCCTTGCTGATTGTCAAGGGGGGAGTGTCTCTGACCGAGGTCTGATAATAAAAGAGGGGCATTTTTTTTTTCTTTTTGTATTTTTCATTACAAGGAAAGGAAAATAATGCAACAGGGCAAGCAAATAACTGAAAGAAAATTCTAATACTAAAAAAAAATATCCCAGTGTAGGAGCGTGATGGAATAAGTAGTGCGATATCTTCAATGATATTCCTCGGGTGGTGACTTCATCGTTCCACATCTTCTTTGTCGGGGGATCAGACCCCAGACCCAAGGGTTGAGGATATGGGAGATGGTAGCGAGCACCCTTTGCAGAGGAAGTGGAGGGAATAGGGCAACTTTATTATTTCTCTTTTTTTTATCCATTGTATATACAGGGGGTATGCCCCCAGTGACAACTGTAAAAGAAATTTTTGATATATATAAAAGACATTTTTGGTTTAGATGTACCTGACTTTGCTTCATTTTCTTGTTACCTTCTATCGTCTTTTTTTTGGCACCGTCGCTTGTTATTGGGATTCAGATGCTCCTTGAGTTGGCTCGGTAATAGTCGAAGGTTATCTTGTATCTGCACATGAGGATAAAGGCATTAGTAATTTTATTTTCCCCCCTGCTGATTGTCAAGGGGGGGAGTGTCTCTGACCGAGGTCTGGTAATAAAAGAGGGGCATTTTTTTTCTTTTCTTTTTTTTAAATATTTTTTATTACAAGGAAAGGAAAATAATGCAACAGGGAAAGCAAATAACTAAAAAAAATTCTAATACTAAAAAAAATACCCCAGTGTAGGAGCGTGATGGAATAAGCAGTGCGATATCTTCAGTGATATTCCTCGGGTGGTGACTTCATCGTTCCGCATATTCTTTGTCGGGGGATCAAGCGTCAGACCTGGGGGTTGAGGATATGGGAGATGGTAGCGAGCGCCTTTCGCAGAGGCAGCGGAGGGAGTAGGGCATCTTTATTATTTCTCTTTTTTTTTATCCATTGTATATACAGGGGGTATGCCCCCAGTGACAACCGTAAAAGAAACTTTTGATATATATAAAAGACAGTTTTGGTTTAGATGTACCTGACTTTGCTTCATTTTCTTGTTACCTTCTATCGTCTTATTTTTCACACTGTCGCCTATTATTGGGACTCAGATGCTCCTTGAGTTGGCCCGATAATAGTCGAAGGTTATCTTATAGCTGCACATGAGGATAAAAGCATTAGTAATTTTATTTTCCCCCTTGCTGATTGTCAAGGGGGGGAGTGTCTCTGACAGAGGTCTGGTAATAAAAGAGGGGTATTTTTTTTTCTTTTTTGTAATTTTCATTATAAGAAAAGGAAAATAATGCAGTAGGAAAAGAAAATAACTAAAAGAAAATTCTAATACTAAAAAAAATGCCCCAGTGTAGGAGCGTGATGTAATAAGCAGTGCGATATGTTCAATGACATTCTTCAGGTGGTGACTTCGTCGTTCCGCATCTTCTTTGTCGGCAGATCAGACCCAGACCCAGGGGTTGAGGATATGGGAGATGGTAGCGATCACCCTTCAGAGAGGCAGTGGAGGGAATAGGGCATCTTTATTATTTCTCTTTTTTTTTATCCATTGTATATACAGGGGGTATGCCTCCAGTAACAACTGTAAAAGAAACTTTTGATATATATATATATAAGACATTTTTAGTTTAGATGTACCTGACTTTGCTTCATTTTCTTGTTATCTTCTATCGTCTTATTTTTGGCACCGTCGCCTGTTATTGGGACTCAGATGCTCCTTGAGTTGGCTCGATAATAGTTGAAGGTTATCTTGTATCTGCACATGAGGATAAAGGCAATAGTAATTTTATTTTCTCCCTTGCTGATTGTCAAGGGGGGAGTGTCTCTGACCAAGGTCTGGTAATAAAAGAGGTGCATTTTTTTCTTCTTTTTTTTCTTTTTTGTATTTTTCAGTATAAGGAAAGGAAAATAATGCAACAGGGAAAGCAAATAACTGAAAGAAAATTCTAATACTAAAAAAAATGCCCTAGTGTAGGAGCATGATGGAATAAGCAGTGCGATATCTTCAGTGATATTCCTCGAGTGGTGACTTCGTCGTTTTGCATCTTCTTTGTCAGGAGATCAGACCCCGGACCCGGGGGTTGAGGATATGGGAGATGGTAGCGAGCGCCCTTCGCAGAGGTAGCGGAGGGAATAGGGCATCTTTATGATTTCTCGTTTTTTTATCCATTGTATATACAGGTATGCCCCCAGTGACAACTGTAAAAGAAACTTTTGATATATATAAAAGACAGTTTTAGTTTAGATGTCCCTGACTTTGATTCATTTTCTTGTTACCTTCTATCATCTTATTTTTGGCACTGTCGCCTGTTATTGGGACTCAGATGCTCCTTGAGTTGGCTCGATAATAGTCGAAGGTTATCTTATATCTGCACATGAGGATAAAGGCATTAGTAATTTTGTTTTTTCCCTTGCTGATTGTCAAGGGGGGAGTGTCTCTGACCGAGGTCTGGTAATAAAAGAGGGACATTTTTTTTCTTTTTTGTATTTTTCATTCCAAGGAAAGGAAAATAATGCAACAGGGAAAGCAAATAACTGAAAGAAAATTTTAATACTAAAAAAAATGCCCCAGTGTAGGAGCGTGATGGAATAAGTAGTATAATATCTTCAGTGATATTCCTCGGGTGGTGACTTCGTCGTTCCACATCTTCTTTGTGGACAAGCAGGGGCTTTTAACGTGATTCTAAAAAAAATGCCCCAGTGTTGAGGTGCAATGGAGTTTCTCTGAGTTTTTTATAAGTACTTTGGGCCTATAGGTGGCCATGTGTATTTGGTGAGTTAGCTTTGAAGAAAAGTTTGTTTTGAGACTGCCATCGAACTAGGGGGATTGTCTAATCATATCATCCGTATATTAGGGGTCTACCTTTGGTAGTGATCATCCTATCTCGCGGTCATTGTTATAGGGGGCATATGGTAAGTATAATAAGTGATTATAATAGTTATCATTCATCAGTTTTCGGTCTCATTTTTAGGAATATCCTGAGAGACTTCCGTCTCATTGTCTGAAAATTAAAATTAAGGATGAAAGAGAGAAAAGGCTCAGTGATGTGGGGGAATAGTTTGTATCTGATGCTTTCTAAAAGGGACGAGTAATAGTCATTTTTCTCATAGTGGGTATGGGGTGCCATGATTGAGCTCTCTGTCATATTTCGACACCATTAAAGTCTCACATTCTATAGTTAACAGGAGTTTGTCCTCCTCCCGCCACCTTACGACGGCATCTAGTAGTATCGAGACATCAGGGATGCCCTCACAGCTTGCTTATAAATTTCTAGTAGAGTTACCAGAGATGTCCTCACAGCCTGGTTATGCTTCCCCGAGCTCATTGACTGGTTCATTCGTCGTATTGCTCTCACTCAATTTTTTTTGTATATATGTATTTTTTTCTCGAAAGCAACTTGCTAATACAAGAATGGTGAGTTTCGATTGAGCCTAGCATCTTCATTTTCTGTACTCTAACGTCTCCTCCAATGGCGGGAAAGGGGGATGAGAATCGAGTGTTACTGATGCTTTTGAAAGAAGTAAGATATGTCACCAGTCCTTTGATCAAATTGCCTGAATAAGAAGGTGGGCAGTAAATTGGAAGTCTTAAGATTATTTCGGGAATTGAAGACATATGACCAACGAATGGGTCGTGACAACTACGGGAGTGATAAATATAAGTATTTGGCTATGAGATGTGACATTCACATGGTTAAGAGTAGTATTTTCTAAGGTACATGGCGTTCCAAGGGTTGGAGAGTTCCTCCCCATCTTGGTTCATCAACTTGTACGCATTCTCTAGATATGCAGCTGTTATAACATATGGGCCCTCCCAGTTTGGTTTCAGTTTTCCCTTTGGATGAGCGTGTTTGGAGGGCATGATTTTTTTCAAGACTAATTCTCCAATGTTGAAAGTTCGCTCAAGGACTTTCTTATCGTAACCTCTAGCCACTCTCCTTTGATATACCTGAGCATGATCAACTACCCTTAGATGTGTCTCATCAAGTTGCTCTAGCTCGACGAGCAGAGCAATTCTCCTTTCGTCTAAGGATAGCTCATTATCGAGTTAAATTCATAAGGATGGTATCTGTATCTCATAGGATAGGACTCTTTCCATCCCGTATATGAGGAGGTAAGGAGTTTGGCTAGTGGCCATACGAATAGAAGTCCTATAGGCCTAGAGTTCTTCTGGTAATCGTTTAGGCTAGTTTCATTTCAGAATTTGGATCAGCATTTTATTTGTAGCTTCTGCTTGTCCATTTCCCTGAGGGTAGAATGGTGATGAGTTGTATAGATCGATGCCAAATTTCTTGCATAGCTTCTTCGTCTTCTCTGCGATCAATTGTAGTTCATTGTCGGTGACAAACATCCTGGGTACTCCAAACCAGGTGATAATGTTTTGAATGATAAACCTCAAGAGTGTCGAAGTGGTGATTTTGATGTAGGATTCAGCTTCTGCCCATTTGGTGTAGTATTTAGTCGCAGTGAGTATGAAAGCGTGCTTGTGAGTGTTCCCAACTATATCAGTAAAAGGTCCGATGATGTTAAAGGCCCACATCGAGAATGGCCATAGTGAGGTTACAGGATTCAATGCAACTGATGGAGCTTTGATGAGCACGACGTATTCTTGGCATTGCTTGCAGCATTGGACATAGAGGTGGCAATATTTTATCATTGTCAGTCAGAAGTAGCCTTGTCGTATGATCTGGTCTGCGAGTCTCTGTCTATCGGCATGAGCACCACAGGCACTGGTGTGTACTTCTCAGATGATTTATTATCCTTGGGCTATCGTGACACATCGCAGTAGTACTCCTTTGGTGAAGTCTTCTTTGTATAGGGTTTTCTCGAGTATGAAAAATCTCACACATCGATTCCTTATGATTTTTCACTCGATCTTTGTAGCGTAAGAAGCAATATGTTGATGCTTTAGGAAATTCCAGATGTCGAAGTACCATGGTTGCCCGTAGTCGGTTGGTGATTTTTTTAATCTGAATGTGGCGACCGTGGCTTCCTTCTCCGTGGAAGTGATTGGGGCAAGCTGCCCTTCATCCGTGTGAGCTTCTGGTGTAATTGGTAGTTTCAGTTTCACTTACAACCAAGCAACTTCGTGTGCTGGCATTGTCAACCTCTCAAATGAAAAAGGATTTTGTACTTTGTCCAACTAGTATATGAATGACTGAGGCTAGTGTGGCGAGAGAGTCCACGAGCTCGTTCTCTAATCTTGGAATGTGCCTAAAAGGGTGGTTTTCCACTCCCTAATAACTTGTGATATTACAAATTTGGAGTCGCCAATTGTCTTGAACTGCTTGACTCCTAGCTGTAGTGTTGCTCATAGTCCGGCGATGAAAGTTTCATATTTTGTAATGTTGTTAGTTACCGGAAAGTCGAGTTGAAAGGCTTTTGGTATGACAACTCCTTCTGGGCTTAGTAGGACTATCCCGACACCTTTCCCTTTATAATTAAGAGTGTCGTCGAATTAGAGGGTCCATGAGGTCTTATCAGGCTCTTCATCATCAATTGAGAGCAGGTCTTCATCAGGGAAGTCTGCATGCACAGGCGCATCGTCTTGGAGTGGTAAGTCGGCGAGGTAATCAGCAATCACTTGTACTTTGACGGATTTTTTGTGACATAGGGGATGTCGAATTCAGTAGTAACATGTGCCATCGGGTGATCTTCCCAGAGGTAGCAGGCTTCTCGAAGATGTACTTCAAAGGGTCCATGCTTATTAGTACTAATATTTTATGCACTCCGAAGTAGTGTCATTATTTTGTTGAGGTCCACACTAGTGTGTGGTAGGTCTTCTCCATTGGTGTGTATTTCAATTCGTACTCGACCATCATTCTACTGAGGTAGTAGATAGCCTTCTCTCTCTTGTCGTCTTCTTCATATTGACTAAGAATTACCCCCATTACTTTATCGTTTGCTAAGAGAGAGAGGATTAGGGGTCTTTCAGGAACTGGTGAGGATAGTATTGGCGGGTTGAGGAGGTACTTCTTGATGCTGTCGAAGGCCTGCTGACACTGGTCATCCCATTTGTACTCGGCTCCCCCTTTTAGTAGCTTATAGAAAGGATCACATCGATCTGAGTGTTGGGAGATGAATCTCCTAATGAACTGTAACCTTCCTATCAAGCTTCATAATTCTTTAATGTTGTTGGAGGTGCCATCTAGAGGATGGATCTTACCTTCACCGGGTTAACTTCGATACCTCTTTTACTGACTATAAATTCCAATAGTTTTTCGAAGGTTACTTCAAACACGCACTTCTTTGGATTTATCTTTAGTTGATATTGCTCAGATCTTTGTAACACCAGTCGTAGTGCTCCAGCATGTCCTACTCGCGTCTGAGACTTCGCTAGTATGTCATCGACATAGAATTCAATACATTTATGCATCATGTTATGAAATATGGCCATCATGGCGCATTGATACATGGCTCCTACATTCTTGAGCCCGAAAGGGATGACGACATAGCAGTAGGTTCCCCATAGCGTGGTGAATGAAGTCTTTTCTTGGTCTGACTCTGCTAACTTAATTTGGTTATATCCGGAGAAGCCATCCATAAAGGATAACATCTTATGTCCGATAGTGTTATCGACCAGGGTGTCGATGTATGGTAGGGGGAAGTCATCTTTTGGGCATGCATTATTGAGATTCTAAAAATCGATGCATACCTACAGTCTGTCGTCCTTCTTGGCAACAGGTACTATGTTGGCAATCCATTTAGTGTAGAGGAAGATTCGGATGAATTTCGTTTTGTGTAGCTTGTCAACCACCTCTTTGACTTGTAGTGCTGTCTGGGGTGCATCCTTTTAAGTTTTTGCTTGACGGGTTTAGCATCAGGTTCTAGGACCAACCATGTTCTACTAAGCTCGGGTCCAATTCGGGCATATCCTCATAGGACCATGCGAAAGAGCTGGGGTGATCTTGGAGGACTTGGATAATTTATTATCGTTCCTTGGTTTTGAGTGTCGCACTGATCAGCAGCTTCTTGGGCTCTTCCTCGGTGTCAAAATTTAATTTCTCAGTAGGTTCTGCAACAGCTTGTACTTGCTCATTTAGGTGCTTGATGACCAGTTGGAAGTCTTGGGTTTCCTCGGTGACTAGTGCTCCTTCTTCAGCATCCGTGAATTCGTACACTGTAAAAGAACTATACTAGGGGGTTAGTTTTGTGGAGGCAACCCTTCATCGGCGCAATTTATGATCGCGACATCCTTTGTTAGGAGTAGATCGAGGTTATTCATCCTCCTCTCGAAGTCGTGGAGTATCTCATCAAGTATGATTACGGGCTTATTACTTCGTCGAGATGCTCGGCGGTTTGGCGAGGAAGAGGTAGTAGGGTCACTTCGAATGAGTCGAGGCAAGGTTCTTCGATGTTGAGGGCAGGACGATGATCGTGTGTGATCATGTTGGTTACTCCTTCCTTGATTCTATTAAGGTGATCACTACTCATATCCTTCAGAGAAAAGTCTCCTTGCTGGTCGTTGAATGGGTCAGGGATAAAGGGCTCCCCCCCTTTCTGTGATTTTCTAATTTTTTAGGGTTTTTTACTTTTATATTTTTATGGGTTTTAGGATTTTTTTATTTTTTTATTTTTGATAATAGGTATGGTACAGGGTCGGTTTCCTGAGGCAAAATCGGCGAGTTTACTTCTCCTAGTTCGGGAAGTGGGATGGCTGTTGGAGCCATTCGAGCGAGTCTTCGAATGATGTGAACTCGATCAAAATTTAGCATTTTTTTTGTATGATCTTCGTCTGAGATAATCCTCCTGATGAGCGATGATGGCAACGGTTTGTCGGACGGCTCCTCTTCCTCTTCTACTACGTGAAGTGCTTCGTCGTCGAAGAGAGTCTGAAGATGATAGTCGTCCAAACTCTCATCTTAGGAATCAGATCGGAGGTTCTCTTGTTGATGAGATTCTTCACTTCGTATTAACCGTAGATACGGTTCGATGAACTTAATTACCAAACCTAGGTTGTTTTCGACCATTCTCCCTAGGGCAGGAAGGGGATTGGTCTGTCCTTGTTAGAAGTCTTCTATTGTTTCTGTGCAGGTATGGCAATAAGGCTGATATGGTCGAAAGATACATAAAAACTCTCGTGGGCACTCCCATGTAGCGAAGAAGTGCTTGAAAGTATCATCATTGAAGTCAGAATTTGGGAATTCCTTCCTCTGGAACTCATGGTACACGGTGAGAAGTATATGGCCTGACAGCGAGGCTGATATAGGTGAGAGATGCAGGGATACTCCCAGGGGCATTCCCATCTTTCATGATCGGTGTTGAGGCCACTATTGCCAAGGTCAAGACCTTCCTCTTCATCTGATTGTCCTTAGAAGCCATGTTCCAATTGTTCTGCTAACTCGAGTGTGGGGAGATATATCCAATAGTCTTCGTCATCGCTCGATGGCGGTTGTCATTCCTCTTCCAGTGAGTTGCAAAATATCTGAAGTTGTGGCACATCCGGAGATTGGGGAGCGTCGAGCTCTAATTCTTCTTAGAATTCTATAAAGGTGACGTGATGATCTTTTGCCCTTGTTGTCCGTTGTGTCTCGCGCAAGATAGCTCTTTCACACCACGTCAAGATGGATGCTCACAGGTTGCAATAGCGTGATTCTGAGTAAGGGTAGCAGTGCGGACATTGCAAATTATCTAGTAAGGATTGGTGATCAAGTTCATCATCGGAGTCTGTTTCTTTGCTTCGAGAGTTGTTGACCTCCTCGAGGAGCTTCAACCGCTCTGCTCTTAAGTGATCTCCAAGTTCTATTTTTGTACGGCTAGTCCAATAGTCTTCTTCTTCATTTGACATGGAGAGCCAGTCTTCTCTTCCTGGTTCATGAAGCTGGGGTGTCCCTGACTCTGGTTCTTCTTCGTCTACTAATGCGGCGATGTGGTAGTCCTCCTCGTCGGTCGACTCCCAATATTCTGCGTGCGGCTCTGACTCTTCAAGGGTTTCGAATAATGGTCTGACTCCTTTGAGTGGATTGTCCATGTCATCACTATCACGGCTTAAGTTTGTCAAGTCGGTGAAGGCTTTGGTTATTTTCTCGATCTCGATTGCCTGAGATTCGGTGAAGGATGGCTCATTTCTTCTCTCTGGCACATCAGCCTTTTCAATAGTTCCATATACAAAATGGTCACTGAGCGACCACTTCGGTGAAATAGGTAGGATGTCGGCTTGCTTGCCGTCTGGTTGGTAGCCTGATCCGATGTGTTTATGTAGTTTCTTCGAGACGACTAGTCTTATGCATCCTTGCTTATCTTTGTCGAGTCCAATGTGAGGGATGTATCCAAGATGATACATCAGGTCCCATCCTTTTGTCGTCGTCGGGTTTATGTCGTATAGCCGGGCGAGATCAGGTCCGGCTTCTCTCCTCACTACTCTTTGTTGGCGGGTCAGAAGGGACCTAGGATAGCTAACTTCTGCTATCAATGCGTCATCAGGATCCTGCATTTTTTTTATATGTCATGTGTTTAGTACCGAGTCGTGCACTGTTGGGATGCTCACCGCGTAATTTGTGTCGATTTCTTTAAGGGGCGTATCGGTGTATATTCTGATGATGGAATCTTCATGCGGGAATTTGACGCATTGGTGATATGTCAATGCTACTGCCTTCATGGACTCCAACCACTTTCTTCCCAATATCAAATTATAAGTACTTAAAGAATCAGAGACATGGAAAGTGATGTCCTTGGTGATCGGCCTGAGGCAAACTTGCAACTTGATGGTTCCCTTGACGAAGCACCGAGAGCCATCATAAGCGATGAGGGATAAAGATGAAGGCCTTATATCCTATTCAATGTATTCAAGGATCTTCAATGTCATTATAGGACAGATGTTAGGTCCTGCTCCGGTGTCAACCAATGCGTGTGGTACTGCAAAACCTCTGATTATGACGGTTAGATAAATAGGTGTCGAACTTCCACGTAACGATTCTTTAGGCATGTCAACTTCAGTGAAGGTAAGCGCAGGAGGTTGAGTCATAACCGAGGCGATCTCATGCAGCTGATCCAAGGTGGTATCTTCACTCACGTGCGTCTCATCCAATGTCTCCACAAGCAGTCGATGATGCACTGACGATTTCTTGATGAGTTTGAGGATCGATATTTGTGTTGGTTGCAAGGTGTCGGAGAAGATCATATTCCTTACCTGTTTCCAAGACAGGTTCTTTGTCGCGTTGATGCACTCTACACCCGTTCTGTTGAGTCCATTGGGGCACTGGTGCTAGAGGCGGAGGGATTATGTGAGGTGGAGGGGGCATGTTCACTCCTCGTTCTTTGGTTATCTAATCGGATGGTTTTGAGTTGTTGCTTTACTTTTCCCGAGGGAATGGAGGTGGCGGGTAGTTGGTCCCATATTTACGGACCGGGTATGTCTGCTGCTGACCTTGAAGTGTCGAAGGATTCATTGCGGTGCTTGTGGTGAAAGGAGCGAAATTGGACGAAGGAATGCGTACTGGAGCTATGCTATTCCAAGGTGGAATGTATTGAGTGTAGTCTTCCTCTTCCAGGAATGCGGAGATTAGTACTTCTTCCTTGGTGGGCTCTTCCTCCTGCTGTCTTATCTCTACCGCCTATGGGCGTTCTTCGATTGTCTCCTCGCATTATTGACTTGTGGTATTCCAGGCACTATCTACCCACGTTGTGATCTATTCTACAGTTTGAAGGACATAGTCCTCATATTTTGACTCGGTGTTATCGGGAGCTTCGTCAATGTTTAGTTATCTTATCTCTACTGCTGATGGGCATTCTTCAATTATTTCCTCGCGTTATTGACCGGTAGTATTTCAGGTGACGCTTTCTACCCACGTTGCGATCTGTTCTGCAGTTTGAAGGGTATGGTCCTCATATTCTGGCTCGACGTTACCGGGAGCTTCATCAATGTTCGATTGTCTTATCTCTACTGTTGATGGGCGTTCTTTAGTTATTTCCTCACATTGTTGACTGGTAGTATTTCGAGTGGCCTATCTACTCACGCCGCAATCTGTTTCGCAGTTTGAAGGACATGGTCCTCATATTCTGACTCAACGTTATTGGGAGCTACCTCAACATTCGGCGGTGTAGAGGGTGTAATGGTAGATCTTCAAGCTCAGAAAGATTGAATTTGGACTCGAGTGAAATTTGGATTCGACGGAGGAATTGGTGGTTCAATTAGGGTTATGAAGGTAGAAGGGTGAGGCGGAATGATGGTGGGCCTCGGAGGATCATCTGATCTGGGTGTAGCGTTAGGATGACTAACTCAGGTGATGAGAGTAGATGGATGAAAAGGGGCTCAGCTTGGGAGGTCTACCGTGGTGGCATGGGTGACCGGTCCTTGATTATAGTTTGGCAGAGGGTGTTGGTTATTTTGGTTTTACGGAGGCTGTTGGTTATTTTGGTTACAATTTTGAAGGGATTCCCAGTCAATCTGGTTCTGATCATTCATGTCATATATCATATCTCTCAACACCCAACAATCCTACAAATTATTTCCTACGTACCAGTGAAAAGTACAGAACTTGGTGTAATTGAGGTTAGCAGGCCAGGGCCGTGGCCGCTCTGGTGGTAAGCGAATGAGGTTCTGGTCGCTTAGGAAGTGGAAAATATTAGGGATGGCATTGGGTAATGGAGGATAATGATCTCGTCTAGGTTGATAGGGACCTCAAGTTTGCGGATTAAAATTTTAGGGCCGGGGTACATTATTATAGCCCTGAGTATTGGCAGGACGATTTCGGATAGCATTTTAGTTCTGGTTAGGATACTGGTTTCGATTAGGATATTGATTCTTATTGTAATTAGCGTACTGTTGCTGATTGTAATGAGTGTCCTCCAGATTATGTCCTGCGTACCAGTGAAAAGTGCAGAACTTAGTGTAATTGAGGTTAGCAGGCCAGGGCCGTGGCCGCTCTTGTGGGAAGTGAATGAGGTTCTGGTCGCTTAGGAAATGGAAAATATTAGGGATGGTATTGGGTAATGGAGGATAATGATCTCGTCTAGGTTGATAGGGACCTCGGGTTTGCAGATTAAAATTTTAGGGCAGGGGTACATTATTATAGCCCTGGGTATTGGCAGGACGATTTCGGACAGCATTTTGGTTTTGGTTAGGATACTGGTTTCGGTTAGGATATTGATTATGATTGTAATTAGCGTATCATTGCTGATTCTGGTATTGACTCAGATCGGAGTTCCTTTGCTTGTTGTTCCCATCGCCTTGATATTAATTAGTGACCGTGTTAACTTACTCGGAGCTCGAGCCTTTCTTGTTATTTCTGGGCTTTAAATTACAGGAAGTCGATGCCTTCGATGCTATGATCGAAAAGGTGAGGTCTCCTACCATTATGTGTCGCTGAATGCAACTGGTGCGCAGATGAAGAGTAGTGAAATCTGGGCAATCGCTTCTGATCAGAGCACTTCAAAGGGGCTCTCTTACATTATCTATGATGATGTCGATTGTGTCTTTTTCTCTCATTTGACTTCCCGTGCGATCTACAAGTTTCCTCCAACGTGATACAAAATCAACGAAGTCTTCTTCGGTTTCTTACTTTGTTGTTGTCAAGTCGCTGAGACTGACGCTGAGACTGACAGCCTCCTATATCAGATTCTTGTATTCATCTAGGAACTATTCGGCTAATTCTTCGAATGTGTCGATTTTATGTAGCAGGAGCCTGACGAACCAGTCGAGGGCTTTCCCGTCGAGTGACCTCTGAAAGTAGAGTGTCAAAAGTCTATGATTGTCGCGAATAGGCCGGCAGTCATTGCAGAACAACGCCAGGTGGTGGTTTGGATTCCCGGTGCTATTGTATTTGCTAAATTTTGGAGCTTTGAATCCTACAAGTAGATTGAATTAAAGGTCTCGACAGAAACTGTCGAATCCGAATGATAAACCAAGGCAGATTTTCTTAGTCATATACTCATCAATCATTTTGGGGAAATCTTCTACTCTCACAACGGCGTCTTGCTTAGCGGTATGGGAACGGATTCTGTCTTGAATTCCGCTACTGAGGAGTGTGTGGAGAGTGTGCCTAGGTGGCGACATGTGTGGTGATATCATTGTCGCAGTAGGGGTGGCCTCTCCTGTCTTCATGGTTCTTGTTCTTCTGCCTCTCGTTGTTCCTTAATGGTCTCATATGCAACGGCTAAGTCGTGGAGTAGTTCGTCGACTTCATCTCCTCCTCTTTGTAATTTCTGGACGCTAGTGTCTACAAGTTGTCGAGATATGAAGTTCTGCCTGAAGCTACTATCTCTATGTCCGTCATTGTGGTTGGCGCTCGAAGGTGTGAAGGGGGTTTCCTCACCGCCGACCATGTTGATTTCGGGGTTGTATTATGTTGAACCCTTGAGTGGCTGCTCATGGTATAGCGAGTTATTATGGTACCCCCATAACGGCGGGTCACTGATTCTAATCCTTTGTATTCCTGACATCTCGAGTCTCTCGTGTATGCTCATGTGCTCTCGGTAGTACACTTAAAAGCAAAGAGTAATAAACCTAAAGAAAACTAACTAGAAGAAGAGGAAATTTAACTAAACACGGGCGGTTGTTGGTACGCGCTTTTTCTGGGTCCCATCGCGATCGCCAGTTTGTTGGTACGCGCTTTTTCTGGGTCCCTCTCGATCCCCTGAAAGAGTGGCCCAATTCAGTCCAAGTGGACTCTGGAAAAGGCAGTGTTTGTTTAGAGGTAATTAAGTACTAAAAGTAAAGAGATAAATCTTAGGGAAATACCTAGTTCATTGCGATCGCCAATTGTAGATATTTATCGACGCTGTAATACGTCACTGATCATGCCTTCCGGGGTGGAGATACGAGTTATTCTCTTTACTGAATCATCAGCCGGCCGATGTCAGCAGCAATGGATCACCTGTAAGTTTAGTCAAGCTAGTTTTCCTAATTCTCTTCTAACTATTTTCCCTTTCCTAGACTTATTATGATTATCGGGGATCTAATTTTCTTTAATCCTATTAGGGGTCTAATTAATCGGGGGATCTTAATTCAACTAGGTTTCCTAATCTGGCTAGAAGTCTAATTAATATCCTAATAAAATTTAATTATATCAGAATCTAATTAGGATTCTAACTAACTTCGTAATCTTACTAGAAATACTAATCTTCCTAATTTTACTAAAACTATAATTAAATAGACTACGTAAATTAACTCTATCAAAACTCTAATTAATCAAAGTATTTTAATTTTATCAGAAAAAAGAGTTTTGGGCCCGGTATGTATAGGAGGATTGGCCCCGTTCCCTGATACCTCCATAAGCTTTCTTAGGCAAATCAGTTGGCTAGGGATTATTTTAGTAATAATATGGATTGAAAAATGAATTTTGAATTTATAAATTATGGATTTACGGATCAAAAATCAATGATTTTTATAATCAAGTTAAAATTAGAACTAAAATTTAAGAACTAGAACGTCAAAATTGATCTAAGAATAAGAACCTAAGATCTAAAACTAGATATTTAGAACTAAAATTGAAATTCTAAGACTGAAATTAAGGACTGGTTCTAGAAACTAAGAACTAAAATCAGAAAACTAGATATTTAGATTAAGACCTAAGATCTAAGATCTATAATTTAAAATTTAGAGGGCTAGAACCTAGATCTAGAACTAGAATAAAAAAAAGGGGAACCGGTTCTAGAACCTGAAAATTAGAACCAGGAAAAAAAAGGGGAAGAGTTAAGGATTAAAGGGATATTAAAATCCAAGAGCTAGAATTAAAAGCTTAAGAACCTAAAGTCTAGAACCAATGATCTAGAACTAAGAACTAAGAACTAAGAACTAGAGGAATTAAAAATTAGAAGAAAAGTATACCTGAGGCCAGGTCCGCAGAGAGGGATCTCAAAATCCTAAGCTTGAAAGCGAGGAACTCGAGAGAGAAAAATATGTGTCGAAAATTATGTGTTTTTGAGTCATGGTGGTGGGTCCTACTTATAGGTATTTGGCCAATTGTGCGACCTGTGGGGTGCACTCAATTGGTCAGTGAAATTCAATTATGCGCCCTGGCGGATGCGCATAACTAAATTGTGCGCCCTACTTTAGGCGCTCAATCACTTTGAGTCAGTGACTAACTCAGTGAGTGACCGATTGACTGGCTCAGCCAGGTATCCCAATCCTAGTCTAATTTGACTGATTACGTGCATAGTTTAGTGCGACCAATCCAATTAAACGCAATGCCAACTGCATCTAATAGGAGAATTTTGGTGGTCTAGGGAGTTAAAGACCAGGTTCTCTTAGGAACCAATTATGCACATGTGCTGAGGTGCATAATCTAATTGCGTGCACTATGTAGGGTGTCCAATCGTGTCTTTGGAGATTTCTAGAAGGGTAAAAGGCCAGTCCAAAAGGGACTAATTGCGCGCAGGTGGCGAAGGGTGTAATATAATTACGTGCGCCTAGCAGAGCGCGTAATCAAGACCTAGGGCGGTTCTCAGGAAGTGCGTGCCTGGTCAAAGGGGGACCAATTGCGTGCCAACCTTGGGACGCTCAATCGAGTTATGCGCGCTATACATGGCGCATAATTCAGGATTTTCCTGAGAATTGAGCCGAGTCTGAGCCACGGAGCTATTGTTTCAACCTGAGTCTCAACCATGTACTATTATTTCAGTGCATAGTCCCCGTATAGATTTTTAAGTTCTTCAGAGAAGGTTAGTCCTTTCTGGAGATCATAGGTAAGGTCAAAGGCTGACCAAACAGATTTATATACTCCGAGAGGGCAAAATAGGGGTGTTAATAGATAGTGACATGCATGAATATGAAAGTACGATTGATAGTTTGATATCCATGAACATTAATGAACATGAATACGCGATAGATAGTGACATGCATAAATATGAATATGCAATCGATAGTGACATGCTTGAACATTAATATGCGATACATAGTAACATACATGAATATGAATGTGCGATAAATAGTGACATACATGAAATGAATGAACACAAATGCGCGATTGATTGTGACATGCATGAACAAGAATAAACATGAATGCGCGATAGATAGTAACATGCATGAATATTACTACGCGATTGATAGTGACATGTATGAACATGAATGAACATAAATGTGTGATAGATAGTTGCATGCCTGAACAAGAATGAACTTGAATGAGCGATAGATAGTGACATACTTAAACATGGATAGACAACAATATATATGAAAATAAATACGCGATAGATAGTGACATGTATGAACATGAATGCCTGATTGATAGTGGCATGCATGAACATAGATAGATAGTGACATGAGTGAATTTGAATGTATAATAGATAGTGACATACATAAACATAAATAGATAGTGACATGTATGAACATAAATTCTCAGTAGATAGTGGCATGCATGAACATGAATGTACGATAGATAGTGACATGCATGAACATGAATGTACGATTGATAGTCTTACATCCATAAATATGAATAAATATGAATGGGTAAAAGATAGTAACATGCATGAACATGAACACGCGATTGATAGTTTGACATCCATGAATATGAATAAACATAAATACGCGATTGATAGTGACATGCATGAATATGAATGCGCGATAGATAGTGACAAGCATGAAATGAATGAACATAAATGTGCGATTATTAATAACATACATAAACATAAATAAACATGAATGTGCGATAGATAGTGACTTACTTAAATATAAATGTGCGATAGATAATGACATTTATGAATATAAATATGTAATAGATAGTGACATGCATGAATATTGATAGATAGTGACATGCATTAACATGAATGCGCGATAGTTGGTGACATGCATGAACATGAATGCGAGATAAATAGTTAAATACATGAATATAAATGCGCGATAGATAGTGACGTGCATAAACTGAAATAAAAATGAATGTGCGATAGATAGTGATATGTCAAAACATGGATGCGTGATTAATAGTGACATATGAACATGAATGAACATGAATGTGCGATAGATAGTGACATGCATGAACATAGATGCGCGACTGATAGTGACATGTATGAATATGAATGAATATGAATTCGCGATAAATAGTGACATGCATAAACATAAATAGATAGTAACATATATAAACATAAATACGTGATATATAGTGACATGCATGAACATGAATGCGTGATAGATAGTAACATACTTTAACTTGAATATGTGATAGATAATAATATACATGAATATAAATGCGTAATAGATAGTGACATGTATGACCATGGATAGATAGTGACATGCATGAATATTAATGTGCGATTGATAGTGATATGTATGAATATAAATTAATATAAATGCGCGATAGATAGTGACATATATGAATAAGAATAAGCATGAATGAGCGATAAATAGTGACATATATGAAAATAAATACGCGACAGATAGTGACATACATGAACATAAATGCGCGATTGATAGTGACATGAATAAACTTAAATGCGTAATAGATAGTGACATACATGAAAATAGATAAATAGTTACATGCATGAAAGTGAATTCTAGATAGATAGTGATATACGTGTACATGAATGAACATGAATACATGATAAATAGTAACATGCATGAATATGAATGTGCGATTGATAGTCTTACATCTATAAACATAAATGAACATGATCATGTGAAAAATAGTGGCATGCATGAACATGAATGTACGATTTACAGTTTGACATCCACAAATATAAATAAAAATGAATGTGTGATATGTAGTGACATGCATGAACATAAATGTATGATAGATAGTAACATGCATGAAATGAATGGACATAAATGCGCGATTAATAGGGACATGCTTGAACATAAATGAATATGAATGCGCAATAGATAGTGACATACTTAAATATAAATACGCGATAGATAATAACATGTATGAATATGAATGCGTAATAGATAGTGACATACATAAACATGGATAGATAGTGATCCGAATGAACATGAATGTGCGATAGATAGTGACGTGGATGAACTGGAATGAACATGAGTGAGCGATATATAATGACATTCATAAACATAGATGTGCGATTGATAGTGACATGCATGAATATGAGTGAACTTAAATGTGCGATAGATAGTGACATGTATGAACATGAATAAATAATAGCATACATGAACATAAATACACGATAGATAGTGATATGCACGAACATGAATGAATATGAATGCGCTATAGAGAGCGACATGCATGATCATGAATGAACATGAATACGCAATAGATAGTGACATGCATAAACATGGACAGATAATGAATATAAATGGACGATAGATTATGACATGTACGAAAATAGATAGATAGTGACATGTGTGAAAATGAATGTGCGATAGACTGTGAAATCCATGAACATGGATAATTAGTGACATGCATGAATATGAATATGTGATAGATACTGACATGTATGAACATGTCTGCGCGATTGATAGTTTGACATCTATGAACTTGTATGAACATAAATGTTTGAAAGATAGTGACATGCATGAACATGAATGCATGATTAATAATTTCACATTCACGAATATAAATAAACATGAATGAGCGATAGATAGTCACATACATAAATATGAATGCGCGATCGATAGTGACGTGTATGAATATAAATACGCGATAGATAGTGACATTTATGAACATGAATAGATAGTGACATCCATGAGCATGAATGCACGATAGTTGGTGACATACATAAATATTAATGCGAGATAAATAGTGACATGCATGTACATAAATGCGTAATAGATAGTGACAAGTATGAAATAAATGAACATAAATGCGCGATAAGTTGTGACATGCATTAACATAAATGCGTGACAAATAGTGGCATGCATGAATATGAATGAACATGAATGCGCGATATATAGCGACATATAAGAACATGGATGAACATAAATACACGATAGATAATTACATGCATGAACATGGATAGATAATGAACATGAATACGCGATAGATAGTCATTTGTATAAATATGAATACGCGATAGATTGTGACATTAATGAACATAGATAGATAGTGACATGCATGAATATGAATGTGTGATAGATTGTGACATATATGAATATAGATATATAGTGACTTACGTGAACATGAATATGCAATAGATAGTGACATGCATGAACATGAATACGCGATTGATAGTCTGACATCCATGAACTTAAATGAACATGAATGTGTGAAAGATAGTGACAATACAAGAACATGAATACGCGATTGATAGTTTACATTCATGAACATAAATGCACGATAGATAGTAACATGTATGAATATAAAAGCGCGATAATGACATCATGAACATAGATGCCCGATTGATAGTAATATGTATGAATATGAATAAATTTTAATATGTGATAGATAGTGACATCATAAACATAGATAGATAGTGACATGTATAAATATAAATGCGTGATAGATAGTGACATGCATGAAAATGAATGAACATAAATGCGCGAGAGATAATGGCATATATAATCATGAATGAATATGAATGCGTGATAGATAATGACATACATGAATATAGATAAATAGTGACATGTCTGAACATGAATGCGCGATTAATAGTAGCATGCATGAATATTGATAGATAATAATATAAATGAACTTAAATGCACAATAGAAAGTGAAATGCATGAACATAAATAGATAGTGATATGTATGAATAAGAATTTTCAATAGATAGTGACATGCATATACATGAATAAACATGAATACACGATAGATAGTAACATGCATAAACATAAATACACGATTGATAGTCTTACATCCATGAACATGAATGTACGAAAGATAGTGACATGCATGAACATGAATACGCGATTAATAATTTTACTTTAATGAATATGAATAATATAAATGTGCGATAGATAATAACATGTATGAATATGAATGCGTGATAGATAGTGACATGTATAAAATGAATTAATATAAATGCACAATTGATAGTGACATGCTTGAATATAAATGAACATGAATGCTCAAAAGATAATTACATACTTAAATATAAATGCGCGATAGATAATAAAATGTAAAAATATGAATGCGCAATAGATAATGACATGTCTGAACATGGATAAATAGTGACATCTATGAATATGAATGCGCAATAGTTGGTGACTTGTATGAACTTGAATGCGAGATAGATAGTGACATGCATGAACATTAATACGCGATAGATAGTGACATGTATTAACATAGATACGCAATTGATAGTGACATGGACGAACATAAATGCGCAATAGATAGTGACATGTATGAATATTGATAGGTAGTGACATACATGAACATAAATGCGCGATAAATAGTTACATATATAAACATGAATACATGATAAATAGCGAGATGTAGGAACATAAATGAACATAAATGCGCAATAAATAGTAACATGTATGAATATGGATAGATAATAAATATGAATACACGATAGATAGTTATTTGCGTGAATATGAATAAATATGAATGCGCGATAGATTTTGGCATACAAGAACATGGATAGATAGTGATATGCGTGAACATTATGTGCAATAGATTATGGCATACATGAAAATAGATAGATAGTGACATGCGTAAATATGAATATGTGATAGATTGTGACATACATAAACATAAATAGATAGTGGCATATGTGAAAATAAATGTGCGATAGATAGTGACATGTATAAACATGAATGCGCGATTGATAGTCTGACATCCATGAACTTGATAGAACCTGAATGTGCGAAAGATAATGATATGCATAAATATGAATGTGTAATTGATTGTTTGATATCAATGAACATGAATACACAATAAATAGTAACATGCATGAATATGATTGTGTGATCGATAGTGATATGCATGAACATGAATATATAATAGATAGTGACATAAATAAATATGAATGGGCGATAGATAATGACATGCATGAAATGAATGTGCAATTGGCTGTGACATGCATGAACATGAATGTGCAAAGATAGTAACATACTTCAACTTGAATGTATTATAAATAATGACATATATGAATATAAATACACAATAGATAGTGACATGTATGACCGTGGATAGATAGTGACATGCATGAACATTAATACACTATTGATAGTGACATACATGAACATGAATGAGCATAAATGTGTCATAAATAGTGACATGTCTGAACAAGAACGAACATGAATGAGCGATAGATAGTAACATACATGAAAATAAATATGCGATAGATAGTGACATGCATGAACATGAATATCAGATTAATAGTGACATGCATGAACATAAATAGATAGTTACATGAATGAACTTGAATGCACAATAAATAGATAGTGATATATATGAACATGAATTCTTGATAGATAGTGACATGAATGAAGATGAATGAATATGAATGTGCAATAGATAGTGACATGCATGAACATAAATATGCGATTGATAGTCTTACATCCATTAACATGAATGTGTGAAAGATAATAACATGCATGAACATGAATGTGAGATTGATAGTTTGACATCCATGAATATGAATGAATATGAATGTGTGATAGATAATGACATACATAAAATGAATAAACAGAAATGTACGATTGATAGTGACATGCATGAATATAAATGAATACAAATATGCTATCAATAGTGACATACTTAAATATAAATGCACGATAGATAATGATATGAATGAATATGAATACATAATAGATAATGACATGCAAGAACATAGATAGATAGTGACATACATGAACATGAATGTGCGATAGTTAGTGACATGCATAAACATAAATGCGAGATAGATAGTAATATATATGAACATGAATGCGCGATAGATAGTGACTTACATGAATATGAATGTGCGATTGATAGTGACATACATGAACATGAATGGGCGATAGATAGTGACATGCATAAAATGAATGAACATGAATGGGTAATTGACTGTGACATGCATGAATAAGAATAAATATGAATGTGTAATAGATAGTAACATACTTCAGCTTGAATGCGTGATAGATAATGACATACATAAAAATAAATGCGCAATAGATAATGACATGCATGACCATAGATAGATAGTGACAACATGAATAAAAATAAATATGCGATAGATAGCGACATGCCTAAACAAGAATAAATATGAATGAATGATAGATAGTGACATGCCTGAATATAGATAGACAATGACATGCATGAAAATAAATGCGCGATAGATAGTGACATGCATGAACATGAATGTCCGATTGATAGCGACATGGATGAATATAGATAGATATTGACATGAATGAACTTAAATGCGCAATAGATAGTGGCATGTATGAATATAGATAGATAGTGATATGTATGAATATCAATTCTCGATAGATAGTGACATACATGAAGATGAATGAACATGAATGCGTGATAGATAGTGACATGCATGAATATGAATGCGTGATTAATAGTCTTACATCAATGAATGAACATGAATGCGTGATAGATAATTATTTGTATGAACATAAATGAATAGGAATGCGTGATAGATTGTGACATGCATAAACATAGATAGATAGTGACATACATGAACATGATTGTGTGATTGATAGTGGCATACATGAACATTAATAGATAGTGACATGAATGAACTTGAATGCGTAATAAATAGTGACATGCATGAACATAGATAGATAGTAACATGCATAAACATAAATTCTCGATAGATAGTGACATGTATGCATATGAATTAATATGAATGCGCGATTGATAGTGACATGCATGAACTAGAATGAACATGAATGCGCTATTGATAGTGACATGCATTAAAATGGATGCACGATAAATAGTGACATGCATGAACATGGATAAATAGTGATATACATGAATATAAATACGCGATTGATAATGACATGCATGAACATGAATGGACATGAGTGTGCGATAGATAATTACCTACTTCAACATGAATGTGCGATAGATAATGGCATACATGAACATGAATGCGCAATAGATAGTGACATGCACGACTATAGATAAATAGTGACATGCATGAATATGAATGTGCGATAGATAGTGATATGCGTGAATATGAAAGAACATGAATGCACGATAGATAGTGACATGCACGAATATGAATAGATAATGACATAAATGAACATGAATGTACGATAGATAATAAAATGCATGAACACAAATGTGCAATAGATAGTGACATACATGGACATGAATATACATAAATGCATGATAGATAGTGGCGTGCATGAACATTGATAGATAGTGACATGCATGAACATGAATGTGAGATAGATAGTGACATGTATAAACATGAATGAGCATGAATACGCGATAGATAGTGACATGCATGAACATGAATGCGTGATAGATTGTGACTTACAAAAACATGAATGAAAATGAATGCGCGATAGATAATGACTTGCATGAACAAGAATATGCGGTAGATAGTAACTTACATTAACATAAATGCGCGATAGATAGTGACATGCATGAAATAAATAAATATAAATACGCGATTGATAGTAACATACTTAAATATAAATGTGCGATAGATAATGACATGCAAGAACATGAATGCGTAATAGATAGTAACATGTATGAACATGGATAGATAGTAACATTTATGAATATGAATGCGCGATAGTTGGTGACATGCATGAACATGCATATGAGAAAGATAGTGACATGCATGAATATGAATGCCTGATAGATAGTGGCGTGCATGAACTAGAATGAGTATTTATGCGCGATAGATAGTGACATATATTAATATGGATGCACGATTGATAGTGGCATGCATGAACATGAATACGCAATAGATAGTAGCATATATGAATATGGATAGATAGTAATATGCATAAACATAAATACACGATAGATAGTGAAATGCATGAATATGAATGAACATGAATGCCCGATAGATAGCGACATGTACGAACATAAATGCGCGATAGATAGTGGCATGTATGAACATGGATAGATAATGAACATACTAACAACGTTAGCTTTCTCTATCCTTCTCCCCAGCCTCCACTCCTCTCCCCCACTCTATTGCAAACCCATCATCAGCTAAGATGCCATTTGTGATGACACAACTCGACCCGATATGATATTTTTCGGCTCTGCCACACTAGACTCCCTTATTTAAAATGCGCCATACCTAGAAGGAAAAGGGGCTCACTTATAACCCATGGTCAAGACAAGTTTGCATCCAATATGAGACTAAAGCATCCCATTAAGTGGGAACAGAGCATCCCATAGAGAAAAGAGAACCCCAAAGACTCAAGTCTTATATGGAGCCTCTACTCCTCTCTACCACTCGATTGTAGAATCGTCCTCGATACTGATGTCATTTTTGACGACCCAAACCCAACTCGATATGATATTGTTCGATTCAGCCACACTAGGCTCTCCAATTTTAAAAAAGCGTCATACCTAAAAGGGAATGGGCTTACTTATAGTTGAGGTTCGAGACGAGTTTACAACCGATGTTGTAACAACCAAAAATTTTTAAACCAAAATACGTTAAGTGAATGTATGCGCTTAACAATGTATGCACCACACACTTGAAAATTTTAGACTATTTTAATTGCGAAAAGATTATATATATATATGTTCAATGGTGTGATTAGTTGCGCAAGGGCACACTATTTTGGGCCCTTGTGATAAGAGCTTATACACCGTGTTGGTGTACTAGTTTTGCACCGAACCAAATGATAGGAGCTTATACGTCGTTTGGTGTGCAAGCTTTACACCAAAGCCAAGCTCATTTGTATATAAAGTGAAACTTCCTTTGGAAGTTTCATTTTCTTGAACGGTTGAGAGAAAGAAAGAGAAGAGAAAGAGAAGAAACCCTTGCCCTCTTCTGTGCTTTGCGTGTGTTGATCCCCCTCTCAATCAACTTCGTCTTCTTCTTAGATTTACCTCGAGAGAATGTCCGTATTTGCCGCGATTACGACCAAGAGAAGCGAGAGAGAACCCCCCCCCCCAACCCTCTTTTCCATTTGAAACCCAAACTCCAGGGACCTCATTCTAGATTGTTCTATTTTGCTCTAGGGAGTCGTTGAATAGTTAGGGGCATCATGGAGATTGAGGAGGTTCGATCTACGCTAGCTACGATCAAAGGAATTGAAAGGTATCAAGAAATCGGGGGAACGTGGAGAGTAGAAGTCAATTCTTCGATTTCGATTTCAATAAGCGTTGCCCGCACAAATCAGAAGGTAAGATTCATATTTTGATAGTGTAGAATAAGTTTAGGTTTGATTTATGTATGATTGGAGATGTGTGTGCATGTTTTTTGGAGATTTTTGTAGGAAAAATGGGTTTTAGAAGCTAAAAATTGTGCAGAATCGCGCAGTCATGCGGGCGAGTTCCAACTCGCGCGAGATGCCTTCAGATAAAAAATAAAAAATAAAAAAAATTGATCCTGACTTGAAAGTCACTCGCGCGACTGGGAAGTCGCTGAGAAAGTCGCTCGCGCAATTGTGACTAAAGTGTCGACACCTACTCGGTATTTTAGTCAACTTTTGATCCCAAACTCCAATTGACGCGATTCTTATGGTGTTGGAAAGACGACAACGAGATCTATAATTTTATAAATTAACCAACTCATGAATCAAATGTTTTGAGGGTCAAAATTGAGCAAAAATATAAGTTAAGGTCTAAGTTAGCACGAACTTGCCCGTTTCCACCTCGAATTCGAGAAAACACTTAGATGAGTCGGAGTTGTTAGAAATTAAGAACAATCCTTAATGCATTATCATGAATATGATGTAGGTTAAGAATCGATAATACTTGCATGGAAAAGTTGCATCGTTTTGCATGTCTCGTGAACAAAGGTGGGGAAGTTCCATACACAATTGCATTTCTAATTTAATTTCATAGATGCTTGATATGATCGACTGAAATGTGATAAGTTTTGATTTGAACATGAATTAGTATTTGAACTTGTTGATGTCCAAAATCCAAATCTGCTTTTGAAGAATGATTAGTAAACTTAAATTTTTAATCTGAATGATGAGTTTTATTTATATGATTTCAAAAACTTGTATTTCGTTTTATACCTGACTTATGACAATTGCGATGAACTAGGCACAATGCACAAAGTTGAATACATATATGAATCTAAACATAAATCGAATATAAACTTTGAATTGAACTCAGAAGTTAAATTTAAATCAAATGATAGGTCTTATCATTAAGTGGACCGCTATGGTGATATCTATGTACGCCTTTGGACCGCTTTGGTGGGATTTACATACTCCTTTGGACACCTTTGTATCTATGTACGCCCTTGGACTGCTTTAGTGGAATTTACATACTCCTTTGGACATTTTCGTATCTATGTACACCCTTGGACCGCTTTGGCAAGATTTACGTACGCCTTTGGACATCTTCATATCTGTTTACACTCTTGGACCACTTGGCGGGATCAATGTAGCTCTGGCGGGATTTACGTACGTCTTGGATCGCACTCTCCGTGAATCAAACTATAAGTTAAGAAAATTAAAGTGGACCACTATGGGCAGATTATGTGTGTGTGTGGACTGCTATGGACGAATTATGTGTGTCTGTAGACCACTATGGGCAGATTTTAAGTACCCTGTAGACCGCTAGGGCAGAATTGAATCAATTAAACCAAGATAAGACATGTAAGTAAATGAGATTCGAACTCATTAAATAAAAAATAAGACACGTGAGTGTGCTCAGTAAATTGTTTTTCGTTTTGACATGAACAAGACACCCTATTTTGATATGAAGTTTGCTTTAGTAAGAAAATGTCTTTGAAACCAGTTTGCCTTTGAAATCAGTCTCGATTTTGATAAGAAAATATCTTTAAAATCAGTTTGCCTTTGAAATCAATTTCGTTTTGGTAAGAAAATACCTTTGACATCAGTTTCGATTTTGATAGGAAAAATTCCTTTGAATTTAGTTTCTATTTTGAATATAAAAATATTTTGATCTACCTTTGAATCTATGCATGACTGATGAGATGTATATTGGTATCAGTTTTCTTCACTGAGCTTAGACTGTTAGCTCACCCCGACTATACGTCACAGGTATAACACTTCTCAGGACACCGGACTTGGGGATTGAGGACTTGAAGATTTGTAAGACTTTCAGGATCATAGATTTAGTACATCGTGGATTTTGGTAAGTTTAGGCTTAGTACGTTCATGCTATTATACATGTATGATACACTACTGTTAGGGATGATTGGCCATCACCGGTAGTATGTTTTAGTTTACTGTTCATGTTGGATATTTATAATAACCCAAAAAATCGCGTTAAATGGTGACCTCGAGATCCGTGCCCAACTGGTCATAAGTTTGACCAAGTAAGAGTTCACTAGTTGACTCGAAGAGTGATGAACAGATGCGATGTGAAATTAAAGCAAACGTGTGGAGTGAGAGGTGAGATCTGAAACCACATACACCATCTGGGGTGTATGTGCTCAACACAGAAAATGAGTATAAAAGGGTTAAAGAACCCTAACTTACTCTAGTTTGGTTGTTGAAAGAGTTAAGAAGAGAGAGAGAGGGAGAGAAGTAAAGAGGGGTTGTTGTGCAAGGAGTGAATGCAAGCCAAGAGGGGATTCGAGTATTTAAAGCCGAATTCAATGCGAAGGATCCTTTGGAGCTAAAGCTGGAACCCTAGCCATTCCAACTTTGAGATCCAATCAAATTGGGATTTGATTGAGGTAAATTTTGCTGAATTAAATGCATAGATTATAGGAGTTTAAATGGTGGTGAAGAACATTTAAAATCATAGGAAGAAGGCTTAGAAAAAGAATGAAAAATGGTTTGAGAATGATTTGGAAGATCAGCCCGAAAGGGGGCTGAATCTGGCCAAATCGATTAATTGAAATTGGATTTTGATTAATCGAAATTGGATTTCGATTAATCGATTTTGGCCCCGAAGTTGAAAAGTCATGGAAGCCCAATTTCGATTAATCGAAATAAATTTCGATTAATCGATTTGGATTTCGATTAGTCGATTTGGAAATCGACTAATCGACTGGGAAGCTCTAGCCACTAGAGAAAAGTAACCTAGGGAAATCGACTAATCGAATTGGAATTTCGATTAATCGATTTCGGATTTTGATTAATCGATTTGGGATCAATTAATCGATTTGGGATCGATTAATCAATTTTGAGATCTCGACTACTCGATTTAAGAATCGACTGCTTTATGTTGGAGACATCGATTAATCAATTTGGGATCGATTAATCGAATTTGAATCTCGATTAATCGATTTAATCGAATTTGAATCTCGATTAATCGATTTTGAGAATCGATTAATCGATTTTAGTTTCGATTAATCGATTTTGGGAATCGATTAATCGACTTTGACAGTTTTGCTTAAACTTTATAGTTGACTTTGAGATTCAGGGAGGGTCTTAGACCTTCTTTGTTGCATCATTAGAGATGAGTTACATGTGTTATGTTGTACCATAGGTGGTACGTATGATCATGAGCACAAGGAGCCGCATGGGACCTTGATGCTAGAAGTTTCAAAGACTTGAGGTAGGGAACACCTTGAATATGTACTTTAATTTTAAGAGCATGTATGTAGTGATATAATTATCAAATGGAAGTTATTTTTTTATGGTGAAAAGCTTTGTGAAAATGGGTGCGTGTGTGACACCAAAAATGTGATAAAGGCATCTGCGTGATGCAAGTAACTAAGAACAAGTAATCTAATGATATTGAGACATCCCCAGGGGATGAGGAAGTGATAAGGCATCAGGTGTGATGCGGGTATGTATACATCCTAAGGATGTATACATAGGATTGAATAATTATTGTTGAGGCCTAACTGATATAAGATAACACACTTACACGGTGAACAACTATATGTAATGCACATGATATTTTTGTTATTTGAGGTTTGGAGGATACCCCACTGACGTGGTGGGATACCCATGACTGACGCGGCAGGATCTCCGTGACCGGTACGGCGGCGAATCCGTACACCAGCACGGAGGTTTATCCGTGACCGCAAGTACATCCCAGGGATGTTGTGTAATATTTAACCCCGCCGCCTAGTGAGAAAGGGGCTTCGGTCGTATTCCCAGGGAATACATGTTTTTACAACTGTCTAATTAGATGACGATAAAGGGTATCTCATCGGGGCTCGATACTATATTGCTCAGGGATTACTTAAGTTGATGATTTAAGTTTTGCTTTAGGCCTGTTCAGTGTCATTCATGATTAAATCAACAGTAATGTAATACATGCAACTTACCAGTAAATTGAGTATAAATCACCTGTTTTTAATTGGTTTTCTAGCAAGTGCATAGATTCATCATGCTTTGAATATCATGGAATATATGTGAGTTTTGACTTATATGTTCATTGTGTTGTTCCCTATTGAGCTAGGATGTAGCTCACCCTTTTGACTATACGTCGCAGGTCCATTAATAGCAGCAGCGGAGGCTTCGGGGGACGTGGATCCGGGGGATTCAGATTACATAGCTGGAGACGAGTTGGAGCCTCCTCCTGAAGACTTTTTCTAGGTGACTCTGCTGAGCACTTTGATAGAAAGTCAATTTTGTGAGCAGTTTAGTGCGGCTTGGTATGTCAAGCCTTTATTTTTGAAACAATGCAATTAAACTAGATATTCTTTTGGCGAACCATCTGGGGTGATCTGTGTATCATCAATGGTTCGGGTCGGTTCTCTATTCATGCAGTGGCATGAGGGTAGAACTGTCTTTTAAATATGCCAGTTGGGCATATTAATATTTTCCGCTTTAATGAGGTTAATTGCTTTATTTATTATGTGGTGCTTGTTATACCAATATTCCGTGCTAAGCTTTGGGGCACAGTCTGGAGGATCGTGCTGATGGCACGGGTTTCGGGGTGCTGAAATCTGGGCTATCACAGTTGGTATCAAAGCAATTTCTTTTAGAAACTTTGACAATTATTTTGTCAGAGCATAGGGACTTCTGCTGATGAAAACTTTGTTTTCACGTGCAGACCGTTATGTTACCTAGAGGAAGGGGCCGACCCAGGGGCGGCCAAAGTAGAAGTCTACGTAGTGGAGATGGGTACATCTCTCGTACAAATAGAGTACCTATAGGAGATGGAGGGGCTTCTGGCAGTAGTGGCCAAGGAAGCTAAGATCAGGAAGAGAACCGTGATCGAGATTGTCAGGATCAAGATCAGAGAAAGCAAGAAAGAGTTAGAGAAAGAAATGAGGATAGAGGAGAGCGTCAGAGGATGATGCACACCATGGCAGCTGCTATGGCTCAACAAGCAGCATCTTTGGCAGCTCACACAGCTCATGAGCAGCATCAGCCACCGACACCTCTAGTAGCTCTGACACCGCCACCATCATCTTCTTTTACTGAGTTTAGGAGGATAAGGCCTCCTAGCTTTTCTGGACAGGGAGAGCCCATAGTGGCAGAGCACTGGTGAGTGAGATGGAGAAAGTTTTTAGTGTACTTACATGCACGGAGGACGAGAGCGTCCGTTGGGCAGCTTATATATTGGACGGGGAGGCTGGGCCTTGGTGGAAGTCCGTTTCTAGGACTAAGGCTCAGGAGACTCCGGATATGCCATGGACTTGGGACGAATTCGTTGAGGAATTCAATAAACAATACTTCCCTGAGGTCGTAAGGAACCAAATGGAAATCCAAATTCTACAGCTTACTCAGGGGAAGATGACAGTGAGAGATTATGGAGTTGAGTTCATGCGACTCGCTCGCTTTGCGCCTACTACGTCATCACGGAGATGATGAGAGCAAAACGGTTTCAGCAAGGGTTGAGATCAGACGTGAGGAGAGGAGTAGCACCATTTCAGCTGAGGACCTATGGAGAGGTCATGAGTAAGGCCTTGGTGGTAGAAGAAGAAAACAACAACAAATACCGCCAGAGGGAGAAACAGGGAAGGTGGAACTCTGATCAGAGCAGAACGGGAAACTATGAACCGGTGAACAAAAAGCCGAGATTCATACCAAATAATCAGAAGCCACCGTTTCAAGGAGGCTATGGAAGACCGACGCAGCAAAACAACCAGCAGAGATTTCCATTGCTTGCGTCAGGGGAGACCGATACGCTACGAGAGCCCTGCGATTTCTACGGGAGCTACAGTCACACAGGGGGCTTCTCGAGCAGCTTCTTCCACGCCACGTGAGACTTGTGCCAAGTGTGGCAAGCCTCACAAGACATTGGACTATAGGGTAGGCACTCGGGGTTGCTTCCGATGTGGCAAGGTGGGCCACTTGATCAGGGAATGCCCCGAGGTGAACAAAAGGAAGACGGCTTCAGCACCTATTCCACGACCTATACAAGCAAGGAAGCCGATCGTTCAAGGAAGAGCCTATGCAGTCACAGCTCAGGAGGCTCAGAATACAAACGATGTCATTCAAGGTGAGCTTTCTTTTAAACAAAGAATTTCAATTCTTGAAATTTTTAGATAGAAAAGGTGCATCTATATCTAGAAAAAAAATATATATATATAAGAGGAACTTGCATGTGATAAATCTAGTATAATGATAATAAACAATATATATATATATATATGTGTGTGTGTATGTATAATTAGGTGGATTATGCATCTATAAGAAGGGAAGCGACGTGTCATACGAAGCTCGAGTGTTGATAGACCTGGGGTCTACCCACTCATTAGTTACACCTCGTTTCACGAAGAAGATGAAAGTCGACCCAGAAGAGTTAGACTTCGTTTTAACCGTGACGGTTCCTACTGGGAAAGCGATCGATACCGAGAAGGGTTGCAACTCCGTGATCGTGAGGGTCATGGATGGGAGCGATTTTGAGCTACCCGCGAACCTAATTCTGTTAGATATGCAAGGATTCGACGTGATCCTTGGCATGGATTGGCTATCGACTCACTGTGTGCCGGTAGATTACAATAACAAAATTGTCACTTTTAGACCGAATACAAGGAGATCGTTCCGATTTAGAGGAGAAAGAACGACGCACCTACCACTTATCTCGGCAGTCAGGGCCGAGTGATTGATCAGAAAGGGGTGTAGTGGATACTTGGCATTTTTGAAGGAGCAAAAAGAGGAGAAGAACGTGATCTCTAAAATAGCAATTGTGCGAGACTTCACCGATGTATTTTCGGAGGAGTTACCTGGATTACCTCCAGAGAGAAATAGAATTCGCCATTGACTTAGCACCAGGAACGGAGCCTGTTTCTAAAGCACCATATCGAATGACTCCTGCTGAGTTGAAGGAGTTGAAAGAGCAGCTATAAGAGTTAATGGACAAGGGTTTTGATAGACCGAGCGTGTCTCCATGGGGAGCACCGGTCTTGTTTGTAAAGAAGAAAGATGGGTCAATGCGTCTGTGCATTGACTATCGACAATTAAATAAACTCACTATTAAGAACCGATACCCTTTGCCTAGGATAGATGACTTGTTTGATCAGCTGTAAGGAGCGAAGTATTTCTCAAAGATCGATATGAGATCGGGATATCATCAATTGAGAGTCAAGGCAGAGGATATTCAAAAAACTGCATTCAGGACTCGATACGGACACTATGAGTTCCTAGTGATGCCGTTTGGGTTGACAAATGCCCCGGCGTCATTCATGGATCTAATGAATAGGGTGTTTAAATCACACCTAGATACTTGTGTCGTAGTGTTTGTTGACAACATCCTGATCTATTCAAAGCTAGAAGAAGAGCATGAGAAACACTTGAGATTAGCCCTACAGAGTCTATGTGAACACCAGTTATATGCCAAGCTTAGCAAATGTGAATTTTGATTAGAAGAAGTTAGCTTTTTGGGAATGTCGTCTCGAAGCTTGGTGTCACTGTAGATCCAGCAAAGATCGAAGCAGTAGTGAATTAGGAGCAACCAAAGACAGTGGCCGACATCCGCTGTTTCCTAGGATTAGCAGGTTACTACCGGCGTTTCGTTGAGGGTTTTTCAAAAATATCAGGACCACTCACGAGACTCACACGGAAAGACGTGAGGTTTGAATGGAGTGAGGCATGCGAGAAGAGTTTTCAAGAACTTAAGAAGAGACTCACTTCAGCTCCAGTGTTAGCTATTCCTTCAGGCAGTGGAGGATTTGCAGTGTATAGCGATGCAGATATCTTTGGTTGTGTGCTTAATCAGCACAAACAGGTGATAGCGTATGGGTCGAGACAGTTGAAAGAGCATGAAAATAATTACCCGACACATGACCTGGAATTAGCAGCGGTCATTTTTGCGCTCAAGATTTGGAGACATTACTTGTACGATGAAACGTTTGAGATTTTCACCGATCACAAGAGCCTCAGATATCTATTTACACAGAAGGAGCTAAACATGAGGCAGCGCAGATGGATGGAATTTCTCAAGGACTATGACTGTTCCATACAGTACCATTCAGGCAAGGCTAATGTAGTAGCCGACGCCTTGAGTCGGAAGAGTTCAGTTCAATTAGCTAGTCTAATTTTGGGTATGCACAGATGGAAGCTGTTTAAAGATCTAGCACTATACGATGCAAACATCGAGTCACAAGCTACAGGAGCCTTCTTGGCTAACATCTCAATGAGACCGATGATATTTGAGCATATCCATGAGCTGCAGATGAAAGACCCGGCGCTAACAAAGATTCGTCAAGATGTAACTGAAGGCATTACGTCTGAGTTTTCAATCAAGGAGGATGGTTCCTTATTGTTCAAGGGCCACCTCTGTATTCCAGATAACGCCGATCTACGACGAACAATTCTTGATGAATCACATAAGTCAAGCTATGCTATCCACCCGGGAAGCACCAAGATGTATCAAGATTTGAAAAAGAACTATTGGTGGAGAGGCTTGAAATAGGATGTGGCAGAGTACGTGTCACGGTGTTTGACGTGCCAATAAGTGAAGATCGATCATAGACATCCCGCAGGTTTATTGCAGCCTCTACCTATACCGAAATGGAAGTGGGAATCGATCTCTATGGACTTCATCATTGGACTATCGCGTACTGCAAAGAGATACAACACTATTTGGGTAGTGGTCGATCGATTGACCAAGTCAGCGCACTTCTTGCCTTACAACGCGAGGTACACGGCGGGAAGACTGGCAGAGCTCTATATGAAGGAGATTGTCCGTTTGCATGGGATTCCGAGTAGCATTGTTTCGGACCGTGACCCATTATATACGTCAAAGTTCTTGAAGAAATTTCAAGAAGGAATGGGAACGCGACTAGATTTCAGTACAGCATTCCATCCGCAAACTGACGGGCAGACTAAGAGGGTCAATCAGATCATTGAGGACATGCTTAGGGCATGTATGTTAGAATTACAAGGATCGTGGGATCAGCACCTACCTTTGATTGAGTTTGCATATAACAATAGTTTTTAGACGAGCATTGGGATGGCACCATATGAACCACTCTACGGACGGCGATGTAGATCGCCCATTAATTGGGAAGAAATGGGTGAGAAGTTTGTTTTGGGACCCGAGATACTTGAAGATAATGCCACCTATGTTCGTATGATAAGGGCAAAACTCAAAGCGGCTCAGAGCAGACAGAAAAGCTATGCCGATATCAAGCGGACGAGTGTAAACTTCAAGGAGGGTGAACACGTATTTGTGAAAGTGTCACCTATGAAGGGAGTCATGAGATTTGGAAAGAGAGGGAAGCTAAGTCCCCGCTATCTTGGACCATTTGAAGTTTTGGGTAAAGTAGGGGAAGTTGCTTACCGCATTGGATTGCCACAGTTATTAGATCCAGTACACAATGTCTTCCACGTATCTATGCTCAGGAAGAACCTTAACAACCCTAACCACGTGTTGAGCGGTCAAGCTTTTGAGATGCATAAAGATATGACCATGATCGAAGAGCCGATGGAGATTTTGGATCGAAAGGAACAAGTGTTGCGAACGAAAGTGATTCCATTAGTACTTGTCCGATGGAAGTATCATCCGGCCGAGGAAGCGACATGGGAACGAGAGGCCAATGTGAGGGACCAATATCCGGCCTTGTTTCCGACAACTTGAGAGTCAATTATACCCCCGCAAGCATGTTTGTGGATTTTAACAATACTTGTAATCCAATGTAGATTTTGATCAAAGTACGAGATAGACACAATTTTCTACGCACATGACCATGATGATGTGCTTTGTAGAACCAAGGATCAATTGGTATCATAAATTACCAAGATAAATCAAGGAAACGGAGAATTTTGAAAGTTTAAAGAACCCGATCAAAACTGATTAATTGATTTTCAAATCAATTAATCGATTTGAAATTTCGATTAATCGATTTTGTTCGATTAGTCGACTGGCATGTGCCAGTGACTGGAAATTTGATGAGGATTCAGGAGATGAAAGAAGGGAAATTTTGATTAATCGATTTGGGTTTCGATTAATCAATTTTGGATTTTGATTAATCGATCTGGAGGTTCGATTAATCGAACAACTTAAGAAATTTGAAGAATTTGAAGAATTGTGTGATTTCGATTAATCGAAGAAAAATTCGATTAATCGATTTAAAATTTTGATTAATCGAACTGGAGTTCGACTAATCGAGTAACTTAAGAAACTTCGAAATTTTTAGAAGGACTGCATGATTTCGATTAATCGAAGTGAATTTCGATTAATCGATTTTGGAATTTTGATTAATCGAAATGGATTTCGATTAATCGACTGGCTCACGGCAAAGGAGCTCACCACTTAACCTAGTTTTGAATCTTGATTAATCGATTTTGGATTTCGATTAATCGAGCCGAAGCCTATATATATAAATCGATGGGTTTTTCACCCCATTCGAAAACATTTGGAGTTTCATTTTTGCGCGCCTTCTTCTTCCTCTTCTCCAACCGACCGATATAGCTAGGGTTTTGAGCATTCTTCATCGATTTCCGACCGAGGTCGCCTATCATCGCATCGAAACCTAAGGTAAACCCTAGATTCGTGCCTTTTCTTTCAATTTGAGCTATAAAAACCCTAGTTTGAGCTAATTTCACCAACCATACCGCCCAAGACCCGGTTGTCTTCGAAGAAGGCAACGTCTAAACTCCAGGTCCAGCGTAAGAACGTCGCACCGCCACCACCTACCCCATCACCGGTGAGGACTCCATCACCGTCGGCATCGAAGACCACCTCCGGTTCGACGAGCGCATCTTCGCCGAGTCTTTACGCAAATCCACACCCATGCCGCCACCACCCACCAATGTCCTTCAACCCAATGAGTGGTGGGAGGCTAAAACCTTCGAGACCAACTACGTCATTGACCAAACCCTATTCACCAACCCCGAGGTACCAGGCGAGACCCAATGGGCTCGCAATTACCTTCAAAATGCCGGCCTCGGCAATCTTCTGAAACCAATCCGGGGTTCCTACTACCCTAGATTGGTTAGACTCTTCTACCAAGGGCTCGTGGATGGCCCTATCGACGACGTGGTTAAGACTACCATTGAGGGTCGGGCATACACAATCACCCGTCGCCACATACACGAGGTACTCAAGTGTTACCTCGATTTTACACCCGCGACCACCCTCTTTCCGCCCTTTGAGGAAGAGGTTAAGTTTGAGGAGATCGTCGCCCGTATGACCAATGGGAAGACGGGGTCGGGATCCTCCATTAGGAGGGTCGACCTTCCCCACTATATGTGGATGCTTGATTCAATAATCAAGTACAACCTTTACCCAATGCGCCACGACACTGAGCGCGTAGAGAAAGTGCAACAGGCACTTTACGCGACCTTCTGTGGCCGTTGCTTTGACGCGACCATGCTCATCCTAGAGGGGATGAGGTACATTAAGGGTAAATTGATGAAGGGCAACCTAAGGCCCAAGGAGAAGATGCCATATGCTCGACTCATCTCGAGCATGTTGGAGTGTTACTCCGACGCCCCCGACTATACCATATCACCTCACGAGGTGAGGGCTACGGATTGCGTGAAGCAATTCTCCATTGCTTCATGGCATCGTAGCTATAATTTACTGAAGCAAACCCTACCGACTCCGGGTCCAGTTCCAACGGCGGCAGCAGCAGCAGTAGCACCACCACCACCCCCACCACTACATCAGGACCCACCCGTGGGTGGGGTACACCCAGTGGATCCACCAGCGGAGGAGGCACCCTCCCATACCACCGCTTCACCTATGCCGCCAGCACAGTCCGCGGTAGCTACGCCTACTTCATCCTACCACCGCCAAGCACCTCATTCCGGTCCTACCATTGAGGACGTGTTGACACGCATGGAGGCCAACAACGAACGGATGAATCGGAGGATGGACTTCCTTATGTTCCATACGCTCTGCTACATCTATCCATTGGACTACCAGCGGCGCCTGGCTCAGGAGGAGGAGTTGACAGCAGGTCGGACCGCCTTCCATAGGGGTCCAGTCTTCCATCCGACCACTGCGGCTACCGAAGCATCCGGCTCGGCACCACAGCCGCCAGAGCCAGACCTGAGACTTCCTGGCCCGCCGCCACCATCGGACCTGTTCTTTTTGTATGCCTATTTTTGGCACTTTTGATGTCATGAAAACAATGTAATTCAAAGTTGTAAATTTTGCAAATTAATGAAATATAGAAAATTTTGTATCTGCGTAAATTAACTGTGTCTAATTACTTTGGTATGTGGGTACGCGACACCCCCGTGTGCAGGTTACCCAAACCGAACACCCTTGGGTTATTTTCGAGGACGAAAATTCCCAAGGTGGGGAGGATGTAATAACCCAAAAAATCGTGTTAAATGGTGACCTCGAGATTCGTGCCCGACTGGTCATAAGTTTGACCAAGTAGGAGTTCACTAGTTGACTCGAGGAGTGATGAACGGATGCGATGTGAAATTAAAGTAAATGTGTGGAGTGTGAGGTGAGATCTGGAACCACATACACCATCTGGGGTGTATGTGCTCAACACATAGAAAATGAGTATAAAAGGGTTAAAGAACCCTAACTTACTCTTGTTTGGTTGTTGAAAGAGTTAAGAAGAGAGAGAGAGGGAGAGAAGTAAAGAGGGGTTATTGTGCAAGGAGTGAATGCAAGCCAAGAGGGGATTCGAGTATTTAAAGCCGAATTCAACGCGAAGGATCTTTTCGAGCTATAGCTAGAACCCTAGCCATTCCAACTTTGAGATCCAATCAAATTGGGATTTGATTGAGGTAAATTTTGTTGAATTAAATGTATAGATTGTAAGAGTTTAAATGGTGGTCAAGAACATTTAAAATCATAGGAAGAAGGCTTAGAAAAAGAAGGAAAAATGGTTTGAGAATGATTTAGAAGATCAGCCCGAAAGGGGGCTGAATCTGGCCAAATCGATTAATGGAAATTGGATTTCGATTAATCGATTTTAGCCCAGAAGTTGAAAAGTCATGGAAGCCCGATTTCGATTAATCGAAATGAATTTCGATTAATCGATTTGGATTTCGATTAGTCGATTTGGAAATTGACTAATCGACTGGGAAGCTCCAGCCACTGGAGAAAAGTAACCTAGGGAAATTGACTAATCGAATTGGAATTTCGATTAATCGATTTCAGATTTTGATTAATCGATTTGGGATCGATTAATCGATTTTGAGATCTCGACTACTCGATTTAAGAATCGACTACTTTATGTTGGAGATCTCGATTAATCGAATTTGAATCTCGATTGATCGATTTTGAGAATCGATTAATCGATTTTGGTTTCGATTAATCGATTTTGAGAATCAATTAATCAAATTGCATTTTGATTAATCAATTTTGGGAATCGATTAATCGACTTTGACAGTTTTGCTTAAACTTTATAGTTGACTTTGAGATTCAGGGAGAGTCTTGGACCTTCTTTGTTGCATCATTAGTGATGAGTTACATGTGTTATGTTGTACCATAGGTGGTACGTATGATCATGAGCACAAGGAGCCGCGTGGGACCTTGATGCTAGAAGTTTCAAAGACTTGAGGTAGGGAACACCTTGAATATGTACTTTAATTTCAAGAGCATATATGTAGTGATATAATTATCAAATGGAAGTTATTTTTTTATGGTGAAAAGCTTTGTGAAAATGGGTGCATGTGTGACACCAAAAATGTGATAAAGGCATCTGTGTGATACAAGTAACTAAGAACAAATAATCTAATGAGATTGAGACATCCTCAGGGGATGAGGAAGTGATAAGGCATCAGGTGTGATGCGGGTATGTATACATCCCAAGGATGTATACATAGGATTGAATAATTACTGTTGAGGCCTAACTGATATAAGATATCACACTTACACGGTGAACAACTATATGTAATGCACATGATATTTTTGTTATTTGAGGTTTGGAGGATACCCCACCGACGTGGCGGGATACCCACGACTAACGCGGCAAGATATCCGTGACCGGTACGGCAGCGAATCCGTACACCAGCACGGAGGTTTATCTGTGACCGTAAGTACATCCCAGGGATGTTGTGTAATATTTAACCCCGCCGCCTAGTGAGAAAGGGGCTTGGGTCGTATTCCCAGAGAATACATGTTTTTACAACTGTCTAATTAGATGACGATGAAGGGTATCTTATCGGGGCTCGATGCTATATTGCTCGGGGATTACTTAAGTTGAAGATTTAAGTTTTGCTTTAGGCCTGTTCAGTGTCATTCATGATTAAATCAACAGTAATGTAATACATGCAACTTACCAGTAAATTGAGTATAAATTACTTGTTTTTAATTGGTTTTCTAGTAAGTGCATAGATTCATCATGCTTTGAATATCATGGAATAGATGTGAGTTTTGACTTATATGTTCATTGTGTTGTTCCCTATTGAACTAGGATGTAGCTCACCCTTTTGACTATACATCGCAGGTCCATTGATAGCAGCAGCGGAGGCTTTGGGGGACGTGGATCCGGGGGATTCGGATTACGTACCTAGAGACGAGTTGGAGCCTCCTCCCGAAGACTTCTTCTAGGTGACTCTGCTGAGCACTTTGATAGAAAGTCAGTTTTGTGAGCAGTTTAGTGCGGCTTGATATGTCAAGCCTTTATTTTTGAAACAATGCAATTAAACTAGATATTCTTTTGGCGAACCATCTGGGGTGATCTGTGTATCATCGATGGTTCGGGTCGGTTCTCTATTCATGCAGTGGCATGAAGGTAGAACTGTCTTTTGAATATGCCAGTTGGGCATATTAATGTTTTCCGCTTTAATGAGGTTAATTGCTTTATTTATTATGTGGAGCTTCTTATACCAATGTTCCGTGCTAAGCTTTGGGGCACGGTCTAGAGGATCGTGCTGATGACACGAGTTTCGGGGTGTCGAAATCCGGGCTGTCACAATATTAGAACTGGAGATTTTAATTATGCTATGTATTATCTGCTTTGATTTTCGCATGTGTGTGGATGTACCAAGTATTATGTATTCAAATTATGATCTACGATCTGACGGTCCAAGTTTTCTCAGTTGATTTTAGGTAAAGTTAAAGAAAAAAAAAATCTCAGAAAATTCAGGTTGGGAAAATCTGGGCTGTCACAGATGTGGCGCTAAAGCATCCCATTTGGTGGGAATAAAGTATCCTATAACGGGAATATGGCTACAACCCCAGAGCCTATACCCCTCTCTGGACCTTTACTCCCCTCTCCCATTCAATTGTAGAGTCGTCCTCTACTCTGATACCACTCATGATGGCCCAACCTGATCCTATATGACATTATCTGGTTCTGCCACACTAGGCTCCCCGATTTTAAAACGCATCATCGAAGAGGGATACAAGCCATGAGGTTGTGACCATGTTCTCGCCATGGGATGTTATGTTCTCACCTAATGGGATATTTTAGTCCCACATTGGTGGGAAATTCGTCATAAACTTGGGCTATAAGTGAGCCACTTCTCTTTCCAAGTATGACAACGTTTTAAAATCGAAAAGTCTAGTGTGGTAAAATCGGACAATATCGTTCCGGGTTGGGTTTGGGTCACCACAGATAGGATAAGAGCTGAGGACTGCTTTGCAATCGAGTAGGGGATATGAGTAGAGGACCCTGGGTTGTGACCATGTTCCCTGTGGGATGCTTTGTTACCACCTAATGGGATGCTTTAGTCCCACATCGGTTTCAAAATCATCCTGATCTTGGGTGCGTAATAAAAGGGTAAAAAAGACAATATTCGAGAAAGGTGAAATGACAAAAATGTCATCGTTTTAAATAAGCTGAAAAGTCATCGATTTAAATAATGAAAATGCCGTCGTTTTAAATTAAACAAGCGGGCATTCCTTCTTTCCTCTCATCTTCGTTTGAAACCCTTCTTCCCTCCAAGGCATCGCAGTCCCTACCAGATCTCATCGCCGTTGACAAAAGCTTATCGGTCGTCGTTGCAGTCGAAAGAAGACTTGCAGAGAAACCCATAAAGGTCGATTTTTTTATTTTTTCCATTTGTAAAACTATAATTTTTAGGGTTTAGGGTTATAATTTTTGTTTGTTTCCATTTATAAAACTCTAATCTTTAAGGTTTATAGTTATGATTTTGATTTTTGTGGAAATGAAGTAGAGCCAGCCAAGACAAAAGGGAAAAAAGAAAAAAAAAGAACAAAAAAAATCCTTTGATTGAATCTCTGAGTCATAGACTGCTTAGATGATTATTTGGGCTTCTGTTATGCGATTATGTTCGTCATTTTTTAATTTAAATTTTATTCATTTTTTTTAATTAAATTTTTTTTCCCTTTTTCTGTTTTACTTCATCTGAAATCGAATTTACTGAGTTATGGATCCATGAATCGATTAGGTAAAAAATGATTATCTCATGTCTAATCCATTTTTTGGGTAGATAGAGGTCTCGATGACTTATATATCATAGTATTTTCTTTTTTAAATTTCAAGCTTTCGATAATTTGCAATCAATATGTAATTTGTTTGTGTTATTTAATTAGTAGTATGAAATTTATTTGCATCAGTTTTATTTTTCAATTTCCGTTTTAGGGCATAAATGGACTATCATAAGTAGCTTTAGTGATCTTAATTGTCCCTCTTTTCACTCCTTGCTTCTGATATTGCAGAGAAACTCATAATTAGGGTTTTAGGTTATAATTTTAGTTTTTTTCCATTTGTAAAACTCTAATCTTTAGGGTTTAGAGTTATGATCTTGGATTGTTGGAAATGAAATAGGGTTTACCCTAACTCGGTACAAATAGGGACATTAATTTTGTCATATTTTTCAATATATTTTTGCATTTTTTTAAATATTGATCTTTAGAGTTTAAGCTTATTTTTTCCTTTTTTCGTAAGTAATTATAAAAATCCGTAAATTTTAGGGTTTGTATACTGTTACACATGGCAAATTATCTTTCTGACCTATATCGTATAGATTGAATTATTTGTTTGAATCGAAATGTGATTTTTAATCTTTATAGAATATAAAACTATGATCTAGAAAATGAATTTTTTATTATTTATCAGTTTTACATGTGTAAAGACATGCTTGCATTATACATTAATAAAAAGTTAGAACAATCACAACAGTGGTAAGTCATGATCAGTCTTTTAGTAGATCGTATCGTCCATTTATTAGTCAGTTGTTTGTCGATGACATGATGAGTTTTTTATAAGACCGTATTGTCCATTTAGAAGTCAGTATCTTATAGAAGACATGATCAGATCAACCTTTTATAAGTCAGTATCTTTGTTAGGCAGTTTCTTCTTTTAGACACGATCAGTTGTTTCTATATACGACGCATCGTAGTTTGTATATAAGATTGTGATGTCCCTTTGTTAGGTAGTGTCTTCTTTAAAACATGATCAGTGTCTTCTTTAAGACATTAGGGTTTAAGAATTTATTTTTTTTCTTATTTGGCTTTTATATAAAACGCATCGTAGAGGTATAAAAGAAAATATTATGATCACCAATTAATTGTTCGTGGTTATATTCTCCGTACCAATCCGAGTTGGATAATCCTTATATATGTAAGCTTCACATGTAATTGCGTATGGGTACTGACACAATTATACTAGTATGTGATTATAATGGGCTATTTAATCTTTATTGAGTTGGATAATACCTTATAGATTAATATATGTAGGCTTCACATACTACTGCATTATAAGTACTGACACAGTTATACTAGTATGTCACTATAATGGGCTATTGAAAGTTCAAGGAAATAATATGATGTATAGTGGCAAAAAATATAAATAAAAATCGATTAGCCGGGATACAACATATAACGAGTTTATTAGAAATATGTATGATTCGTGTAAGTCAATATCGGAGCAGATGGATCTAAGGTTTAGATATAGATACCCGACTACCAAAGGGAGTTTTGTTTTTTACATAAACAATGAGACTGACTATCATGACATGATGACCTTATGCCCTATTGACTGTCCTCACATTCTCCTATATATTTCTGAAAAGATCGTGGAGTCAAAAAAGGTCAACGAGCATAAAAGAAAGGAAAGTCTTGAGACAGGAATGCTAGGGAGGTATGTGCTAGTAGATTAGAAGTAAATATAATTAAATTTATTTAGTAGTCAAACATTCCATGCTTTTTGTTGCTTATTTGGTAGTGAGAAATCCGACGGTTCGCAGAGTAAAGGTGTTGGATGTAATGAACAACACAACCCCTACTTAGACACAGTAAAGAAATGGGAGGAAACATAGATATTTAGGTAAGTCGATGAAGTTATATATTTGTTATTTAATATTAATTGAGAAATTGTCAATAAGTTTACTGATATGTATTGGTATGCTTTCGATCGTAGAATTACTCTTGACCGCATGTTTCCTAATTCATGAGCACATCAAACTCACCGATCGTGCTATCAATCCGACCTACGATAGTGAGTATGTTACATTATTTTTTATATAGTTTGCAATTATTTTCTTATACACATACTACTCAAACTCTCGCAATGTTGATGGTTTAGTTTTTTGCCCCCTGTTGTCGAAAAAAAGCGTGAACGGAGTACCAATTTTAGGTGGGTTGGTCACCCATTTCCTTCAAAAAATGACGAGTTTTATTAATAAGGAATCACATCCTTTGGATGATACTTATGAGTAATTTTATAGTTTCAAGCATTCACGTCTATTTCCACATCCCCTCCCGATACTCGTGTAGAGGAGAAAGTAATTGAAGAGGAGAAAGTATATAAAGACTCAAATTTGGTGAAAAATTCTCTGCCAATTCATATTATAGTCATATCCCACTTATGAGTGACACCTCATATATGTGTTTTAATTGAAGGAATGAGAGTGCTCCGCCATCGAAGACATGAGTTTTCGGTTCAGTTAGTACCCAGAATTACAGTATCGATGAACTATCAGGAGACGATGAGATTACTGAATATACGGGCTTAAATAGCGACTCGAGTTATTCAGTTGGAGTGGGATTTCAGGGACGAATTATTAGGAATAAATCAAAAGATGCAGACTTCGAAATTAAAGATGATAGCTTAGAAGGAGAGAGTTTTACAAGAAAGCCGAGATTTGATAGGATTGGAAATACATCTTTGACTATCGAAAAAACTTTTTCTTCTCGAGAAGAATTTCTCACTGCCTTGAAGAATAATGTTGTGCTGGGAAACTTTCAATTGAAACCAATAAAGACAACTAAGAAGATTATTGCTGCTAGATGTGTGGATAATATTTGTCCATGGCATATTTGCACAAGTAGGGGCAACATCGGTGGAATTTATTTCGTAATTAAAACAATGAATCCCGAACACAAGCATGATCCACTTAGTGTAGCTATGCAAAAAAAAGGAGGTCATCGACAAGCCTCAAGTGATTGGGTAGCTTCTAAAATAATAAATATGTTGAAGGATACTACTGATTATGTGTCTGCCAAAATTATCTCTGAAATCTAAATAAATTGGGGGGTTATAATAAGCTATCGTAAAGCGTGAAAGGGGAAAGAGATAGCGTTGGCTAACATTAGGGGTGGTTGAGAGTTGTCTTATGCTAATCTCTCTTCATATATTATAGAATTGCATAGATCTGATCTCGACACCTTTACGAAACTACAATGTTTGTATGATGACTCATTCCTTAGATTTTTTTGGGCATTCAGTCCCTCTATCGATGGATATAGAAGAACGTTGAGGCCTATAATTTTGATTGATGGAACATACTCAAAAGGTAAATTTCTCTGCCCGATGCTAATTGTGACAGGTGTCGATGGCAACAACGGTTTGTTTCCCATTGCTTTTGCTGTAGTCGATGGTGAAATAGAAGATGCTTGGGAATGGTTTCTTCGATGTCTTCGAGAAGCGATCATAGATAATGATAGAGTAATTGTCATAATTTTTTATTGTGCAGATGCAATTAGATCAACGGTTCCAAAAGTATTTCCCAATGTCACTCATAGTTTTTGCTTCTTTCACATTGCCAAGAACTTCAGAGAGAAGTTTAAAAATCCAGCTTTGTGGAGTCAACTCTGCTGGTGCAAAATATCTTCGATAGAGTGAACCATGGAGGTGGTCTAGAGCACTCTTCCCTAGTCGTAAATACGATCTTCTGACTACAAACATGTCTAAGTGTTTGAACAAAATCCTAGTTCATGCTAGAGGTCTACCTATAATAGCCCTTATTGAAGCAACAAGGAAGAAAGTTGCCCAACTTTTTTATGACAGAGCTATAAAAGGTCAAAATCTATCGAAGGGTTTAACCCCATATGCATCTTATATCTTGGAAGAGGCTGACGAAACAGCTAGGTTTTATCAAGTTCTACCATCATCACCAAATGTTTTTAAGGTATCAATGTTGACATTTAAGTATAATATACATTTAGATAAGAGGTCTTGTTCTTATTGATGTTTTGACGTTTTAGGCCTCCCTTGTATCCATGCAATGGCTGCCATTCGTTGGAGTAATGCAAATCCATCGATATATTGTGAGGAATGGTATAATGCTGCACGGTATTGCGAGACATACAGTAAGGCAATCGAACCGACTCTAGACGAATTTCAATGGCACGTCAAGCATTTTAGTCCTGTCATTCACCCGCCTCACTGCAGGAACCCCCCAGGTCACCCATGAAAAAGGAGATTAAAATCTGCACTTTAAAATAAACGAAGAATGCATTGTACAACTTGTACGCAGGAGGGACAGAATTGTTCAACTTGTCAAGGATGATAGTCGAAAAAATACAAAATAAAATAATTAATTATGGTAAATAAGATACTTGTAATAAGTAGAGTATTCAATCGTAACAATAGTGAGGAATGTATAAAACATCAGTAGACATTTATTTAATCAGTTCCTAATGTTTGTAAGAGATTCTCTTATATCTTATGTAAATTGCTTAACATATCTCTCGTCGGTCATTTAATGTCATATTTACTTCTTGAACTTTACTCATGTAGGGGATAAATGAAGTTTAAAGTGTTATTTTAACTCTCATATAAGTCCTTTATTATCTAACAGCAACACTTTATTGTCTTATATCATTTCTTACATTGTCATCAGCTCTTCTTATTCTCACTCACTCATATGTCTGAAGGTGGATCTTATTTCAGATATCTAGGTCTCCTTAAAAAGTAAATTGAGAATGACGAAATGCCTGAGGAAAGACAAATGGGAAGTTGACGATGGACACAATCATTACACTTGACAAAGACCACGGTAAAAAAAATATAGAAAGAAATGTATAATTTTGCTAAGCCCCAAACTTGTTGTAATAAGTATGGTATTGAATGAGAAAAGTGATGAGGCATGTATAGAATATTGTAATAAGTATATCATCGAACAATATACAGCTTCTCATTGTATGACCACTGTACTTTATAATGTTATTGGATGATCCTGTGTTTTTTTTCTTTGATGTGTAATATATATTGATCTCTTGTGTATATATGTGAATCAGATAACTTTACCCATACAACTCAGAATATAGTATAATGCTGAAAAGGAGTGATATTAGTCATGCACTGAAAAACATCAGTATATTATTGTCTGATATCAGTCATGCACAGTCACACATCTGTATATTATTGTCTGATATCAGTCCATGAATGTTCTCACATCAGTATTTTACAGTATCTGTTAACTCATGCAGGACTGAATGTAGTTTAATTTTGAGAATGAGTTTGATGTCAGTCCTGCACTGACTCACATCAGTACATTATTGTCTGATATCAGTCTTATAATGTTCTCACATCAGTCATTTATAACATTCAGATTACTCATGTAGGTTAGAATGTAGTTTAATGTTGAAAAGGAGTCTGATATCTGTACTGATAAGCATCAGTACATTATTGTCTAATATCAGTCCTACACCATCACGTCGATATATTATTGTTTCATATCAGTTTTTGAATGATCTCACATCAGTAATTTATAGTATTTTATAACTCATGCAGATCAAAATATAGTTTTCTGCTTAAATTGAGTAGGATATCAATCCTACAGTGTCTCACATCAGTACATTACTGTCTTATATCAGCCTTTTAATATTCTCACATCAGTCTTTTAATGTATTATAATGTCTCATCTTGATTTTCTATTAGTCATCTAACATCTTACAATCTTCTTATTTAAGATATTGAGTTCTAATTTTAAGTTAAAAAGAAAATGATAAAACGGTTGAGGAAAGGCAGATGAAAAGTCGATGAGGATGAGAGACAAGTTATCAAAGGTGCGATAAACTGTCGAAAACTGGTCCGATGGTACTATCAATTAAGTAGTGACAAGAAAAAGCTCCTCCTCTCCTCAAGTTGTTTCCAATACTTATGGTTAATTAGCCAATCCCTCACACAATCTGGGCAGTTGTGCATGCTATTGTTACAGGATTCAATTCAGAATAGGAGACTTTCACCATTGGAGAGTATGTTGTTCCTTTCCTCCGGACCAACGTGAGTAAGATTTTAGGTTTGAAATTTGGGTCCCCTTCCGCATCAGAAATACCTTCAGTGCCGACAGATCCTGAGGGTGCACCCACTTTTAGAGAACGCTTATTTGGCAAAGTGGCAGCGGGACAGTTGGTCACGAGGGATCTTCTTGAGACAACCCTGGCTTCACCAAGCCTATCCGATGTAGACTTCATCTGGCTCGGGAACTTATACATGTTAGCGAACTTCCTCCTCCCTGACATTCGCCGCACAATCGATTGAGACTACATTGATCTTGTGTATGATCTTCGTATGTTCAATGGCCACAATTGGGGGGATGTGGTTTACGCATACTTGATCGATTCCATACATGCAGCCACACGTTCTATTGGTAGTAAGAGGTATTGTGTGCTAGGCTGCACTATTGTATTACATGTATGGGCCTTCGAGCATGTTCCTCAAATTTCGTCGAGTAAAGTGAAGAATGCACGTGACAAGTGGCGGCCACTGCTCTTAAAATATATGCCTCTAAAGATTTCGCAATCTAATGCAAACTTCTACTATCGGAAGTTTAAGAAGTTCGAGGTACTATCCTATGAACAAAATCAGTACTGATATCAATCCATTATAGGACTGATATCAGACATTTAATGTCTGTGATATCAGACCATTAGAGGACTGATATCAAACATCAAAGTTCTGATATCAGACATTTATCAAATATTTAATAAACTACTGATATCAGAGTATTAGGGGACTGATATCAGACATTTAATAATATACTGATATCAAACCATTATATGACTAATATCAGACATTTAATAAAGTATTGATATCATACCATTACTGGATTGATATCAAACATTTAATGTTTATGATATCAGACCATTAAATGACTGATATCTGATAATAAAGTTCTGATATGACACATTTAATGAAGTACTGATATTAGACCATTAGAAGATTGATATCAGACAAGCCTTAATATACTGATATCAGAACATTAGAGGACTGACTCTTGATATTTAATATAATACTGATATACACATATTTGTTACTGTAGGTTGTCGCTGGAGATCTTAAGCCACCAAAGGGACCTGAACTTTATAAACCAAACTGCCTAAAAAAAGTACCAAGGAAAAGATAAATAGAAGGAGGAGATGATAAGAGTATAGATGGAGATGGTGATGAGGAAGAGGAAGAACATGATGACGTCGATGTCGATGAGTTTAGCATACAGCCGAGATCAGCTGCGGTTGGCACTAGTTTTCGAGATTCTGAAGTAGAAAGAAGACTTCTTGCTAGAATTGAAGCATTAGAAGTAAAGGGGAGGCGGTTGTTGAGAAGCAAGCTAAGTCAATTAAAGTCCTTAAAAAACAGAATTTGATGTTGTTGAAACATGTTATGTTTGTTGAGTTGACATTAGAAAAAGGCGAGTGAACAGAGAATGGAGAGAACACAGAGGGAGACGAGACTGGAGGAAGTAGAGAGTTTGAGAGAGATGGACATGGTGAAGAAGAGAGAGTGGGAGAGGGCAAAGAGGGAGACGAGACTGGAGGAGGTAGAGAGTTTGAGAGAGATGGACATGGTGAAGAAGAGAGAGTGAGAGAGGGCATAGAGGGAGATGACATTGGAGGAAATAAAGAGTTTGAGAAAGATGAAGATGACCAAGAAGAGAGGGTGGTAGAGGGCATAGAGGGAGATGACATTGGAGGAAAAAAAGACTTTGAGAGAGATGGAGTTGACCAAGAAGAGAGGGTGGGAGAGGGAGTTGACAATGCGACAACCGAAGTTGAAGAGAGAGGAGAAGCCAGTGCAAGTATTGTTGAAGGAGAGCAGGTATTTATTTCGAATTAAATATACTTGCCCATGCAGTCCTCTATCTACTTCTACGCGACATTATCATGTATCCATAACGCTTATTGACCCTTCAGTAATATTGGGATTTGTTTAACTATAGTTTCAATAAAAAGGGCACGTTCAGCTGAACTCAGCCTTGCTCAGCAGCGTCCGATACAGGAGAAAAGGCGTAAGCGACAGGATGATATGACTACCTTGTCTGCTGAAAGGTTGAAGACAAAGTTGAAAAGGCAAGGGGAAGTAAAGCAGAAGTTAAAAAAAGCGGTTGTAGTTACCGAGAAGCAGAAGGAAAAATTTTCATCAGACTGCCCCTCATTAGATGAGATCCAGCTGGCTGCCAAAATCTAGCGGAAAATTGATGAAGTGAAGAAGATGGAAGATATGATGGAAGAGGGCAAAAATGAGTTTGCGAACTTCTTTTGGGGCTTGCCGGATACAATTGATAAGTAATATATCTTACTTAAGCTAGTCGATATTTAATTTGTCATTTATCTATCAATGATCCTCTCACAAATCTGATAATCGATATAATTTATAGATTCATGGTGTCTAAGGTTGAGGAGCTCCAGATAAGTCTCACCCTTATTAAGAGTCTTAGGCCCAATCAAGAGGTAGAGGACGATGTGCTCAACGCAATAATGATGGGCCTATACCGTAAACACAATTCGCATACTGTGTACATTCTACCGGTTATATTTGCAGTGAGCACTCATCTCGTACACTCATTTCATTGAGTCCTACAAGTTGTGACTGGTAATCATTAAATGAGTGCATTTCAATGTAGGAATTATTCAAGGAGGAGGTCCTAAAATTTGAGGAGGCTAAAAAAAATGACTCGATATACCGTGAAACTAATGAGGAGCGACAAAAAATAGCCGTTTAGGAGGACGATGAAAGGTTTCATCATTCTTGTCTTCCTTTCCTCAATAAACCCTACTTCAAATATGTGGCTGCCCGTTGTGCAATGGTAACTGTAATTTGTTCTTTGGAATAAATTTATCATTCATTACTTATATAATTAGTATTCTGTAATATGAGTGACCCATCGCTAATCACAGGTTAGACATTACATCTATAGATTTTAATACCATTGCACAGCAAAAATGGGTCCCACTATGCGTTAGCAAGCATCGACCTCAAAAAGAAAGCAATTTTACTACAAGACCCATCGGCGAAGCCAATTTTAAGCATGTGAAAAAATCACACGCATGCCTTGGTAAGCAAATAAGTGAGTCATTTATTCTATTAATTTATTTCTCATATATAGGTTATGTACTTTACGTTACGTTTATGTACTCGTTTCCATTCAGGCCTCCCATCTCTCGTAGCTTCTATACCTGAATGGAAAGGAGGATGTGCTCGATAAAGCTCTATTGTAGTCAATATCCTTCAGAAAAGATCGCACAAAACAACATCGAGGATCGGTGGACTGCACACTATTCGTCCTTAAATACGCCAAAGACATAATGGTCGGGGGAGAAGGTAAGTTTCGGCTTGGAGCCGAAGAGATAGTTGCTTTCCTAACGCAATGCCTGTCAGATATTCTAACGTACCAGACTTAAGCACATCAATAGCCTTATTTCGTTTGCGATATTTCGATAGTGGATGGCAATAGTTTCTGAATCTGTGAAACTGTATGCTAAAGTTGTCAATTTCTGGATGGCAGTAATTTCTGAATTTCTGAATTTGGATGATGATTATGTGAATTTGTGGGCAATTTAAAGTTTTATACTCCATTACGTCTGTTATGAGTAGTTTTGCCAAAAACAACTATGTTTATTTCATTAATGCAGGTATTTATGAATAGAAACTGAACGTCTTCGATGTTTACTGAAAATTGGGTTTTTTGAATGCATGTGTCTGATACGAGTCATTTTCTGACACTTATAGGTTCAAGTCAGTCTCACGTGAGTCCTGTATGCTCCAAGACTGATTCTGACGTCGCGATAGTTATGTTGTACTCATCAGAGCCACTAAAAATTAGGGATTTTGCATGTCTGGGTCTAATATGAGTCATTTATTGACTCTTATAAGACCAACTATGTCTGATATGAGTCCTCAATGCTCCAAAATTGTCCTGCACTCACATGAGAGTCATGTTTTACATATGAGAGACACTGAAAATTTAAGATTTTGCATGACTTGGTCTCAAGTCAGACTCATGTGAGACATATTAGATCCAAATATGATAATCAATGAGATCAGTCATGTTAAACACTAATAACATTTATGGACCCATAGGGATCTTGCATGAATTTATGATAATCAATGCTAATGTTGTGAATTTGTGGATGACAAGCATTTTTAGACTCCATTATGTATTAGATGTTTTGCTGCCTACATGTTACACGTACTTATGATATTTTAATGAAATTGATGCTGTAGATATTTTAAACATATTGAATGCAGTGAAGTACCAATAAGCATTTTTCATACTGGGTCTGATATGAGTAACTTACTAACTCTTACGAGTCCAAGTGAGTCTCAGATGAGACCTGTATGCTCCAAATCCGATAGTCAATGCCATCAGTCATGTTAAAACTATGGACATTAATGTACGAGCTTGTGATATTGCATGAATTGGTCACATATGAGTTATTTATTGACTCGCATGAGAGCAAGTCTCAATAGTCATGTTATAGTTTGATAACAGTAATGTACCAATCACCAATTTATGTGCACTGAGTCTCATATGAGTCATTAACGGACTCTTAAAAGTCCCACAGAAACTTATGTGAGTCCAGTAGGCCTTTGCAAAATGGATTGAATATCACCAAATTGAAAGAAGACTCCCTGGTTCACATACAGACGTATATATGCATAATAATATACCCCAACTTCTATTAGAAGACCAGAAATCTGCTTCACTTTTTTATTACTATTGAGACCCATCAATAATTTTAGTTAATTTTAATCATCTCATATGTCGCATTCGTTGCATATATATCCAAAGCAGTCAAATAGAAATTGAAAAAAGTTTGTAGTAGTACGTACCTTTTTAACATTATGGTAGTAGACTACATTTACTTTTACAAATAACTTTTAAGAAATTAAAAAAACTTTGATGTCTCGCTTGTAACAACGAAAAATTATTGAACAATCATAGATAAAGCTAACCAAAATATGTAGATAACCCTAAATCAAAGAAGGCTTCATTTTCCTTTATTGCATATTGACGTAGTCACCTCAAATTTTTTGGCGAGCTCCTCAATCTTCACTATCACTTTTACTTTTAAATCATCCATTTCAATGTTCTCCAACTTCGATGCTGAGGTTTGAGAACTTTCGTCCAACCAGCTAAAGTACCGACATTGATAATATGTAAAGTACTTACGCCCAAGATTCTTGAGAGAGTTTAAAACTCGTAGAGTTGATTGCTTCTGACAGTAGCAAAGAGGACGTGGATCGTCCAAGTGAACCGTTTCATCATTCCTGACGGTCTGATTTATGAATCCCGAACATTTGTTCTCCCATCTAAAGAACCCATAATGGTAACACTTATAATATTTACGGTCGGGATTCTTGTCGGTGTTTGCATCCCGAAGCTCTGCTGGTGTTTTACAATAACAAAGGGGTCCCATTTCATCAACGATTTTCTTTTGCGGGCAATCTTTAATCCAATGTTCACACATTCCACAACCAAAACACACATTCATTTCAGCTTTTCTGTATAAATATTTGATATATAATTATAACTAAATTGAACATACAATAGAATAAATACGGTAATGGTAAAAGGCAGTATAAGTATTATTTAATTGAAGAACATTTCACAGAAAAGAATAAACTTAGAATTGCTACATGACAACACAAGTCAATAAAGTCTTAAGAACTCATAGTTTAATTCTAAAAAATACATTTCATTATTAATGAACATATTGATAACCTACTGCCTATTTGATGTGATAAGAGAAAAATAGCATATGATATATAAGACGAAATCATTTTCGTCTAAATTTTGTCAAGGTTTAGCTTCTCCTCTAAGTAACTCTAGCATAATCCTATCTCTAAAGTAAGACATATGGCATTGGTCAAAATCGAAACTAGGCTCACGGGATGCATAGTCAATATACTTTATCATAAAGACTTTGCAATCAAAGTAATTTGTTTAATGTGGGATAGCAATCGGTCTAATAAACGACCAATTTTGATGTCGATGTTGTCGTTGCCTTGTTAAGCTAGGATCTTAAAAAGAACGTTTTTTTGCATTTAAGAACACTCAAATTTATTAAGTTGACATACAATAATAAAGATCTAGAGTTGAATGATATACGTACCAATATGTTTACAATGTCCGAACAATGGACGCTTTCACTTTGTCCACTAGACGAGTCTAAATACTCAACTCTTCTCTCTATGTATAATATGAACAAAGACCAGTGATAGTCTCTATTGACAAAAAGGTAAACCTGTTAAGTGGAGCCATATTTTAGTTAAGACGAGTGACAGACTCTAGCAATCTTATAAGTATGAAGGAAACACATAAAATTTATCCAATTACCTTCTCACATTCGCTTATTTTATATTCTAGTCTCTGGGGTAAAGTCCAAGAGATAAGGTTTTTGTTCGTATCGGCTTCGTCTTTCACCAACAATTCTTTCAATTTCGTCTAAACAAAATATGAAATGGGTTTAAGAGATAATTAAAATTATAGGAAGTGAAAATGAAAACTTAGACTCTTACGAGAAAATAAGATGAGAAGAAATGACTCTTTACAAAGTTTTTTTTAAGATCGTTCTCTCGTTTCTTCATCAAGATAAAATATGCGTCAATTGCCTTCAAAAATAAAGTCACATCACCTTAATGGACACCAATAAAGATATGCACTTTCCAAACAAATAGGATCATCAGACTGATTGACATCAGACAACCTATGGATATCTGACGGACGACTCTATGAATTTATGCATGTGTGCCTTTTAAAATGTTGGCCTTGCCTCACTGTCAAGCCAATTAGTACCGTAAACTGAGAATAAGTTCTTCGCCGTGATGGATAGTCTAACAGTTATATGATTCTCACGTCTGCAAAGCCATATAGGTTGGTAAGAGAAGAATTGAATTAAGTTAACTATAACTCAATAACTTTCAAAGGGACAAAACCCTACTCCACGGAAAAAGCTTTATCTATTTCATATTTATCATTTTGTGTTAGTGGTTTCATAGGCTAGTAGAAACCGTCGTAGTCCTTCTGTAGATAAGGCAAACATATAAATTAACAAACGTTTAATTAAATTTAACATATATGTTTGAACCTTTACGTTAGCTAATTGACCATTCACCTTCAGCGCACCCTTTGGAGGTGGTATCTTGGTTGTATTTCTTACACCAATCCTTCTTTGCGACCTTTCTTGCATGTATATTGTACGATTAAATACGTTGGAAACTTATACTCTTAAAAACATAAAAGTTATTAATTTCACCATTTGCAAAGATCACCTTTACTTCTTCTCTGGAGTTTCTTTTGAGATACCCACTATGGAGGTACATGTGTTTGGGGGTAGACGTTTGGAAGATTTACCTTTTTGAGTTGTTTGGCATGTTAAAGTCTTCGGTGGTAATGGGGTTTGTGAAGAACCCTCGAATTTATTTAATGATGTCATTTGCGGAGTAGCTCGGTCTCTGAAACTAGCCCACATTCGCTTATAAGTATCCATTACGCCCACTGACCTTGTTTCACTTTCGTCAAATGATTCCTTTTTATTGTTATCAGATGTTGATGTAACTTTGGTTTCCTCTATAAATTCTTCTTTCATCTCTCCGACAAATTCTCTATCATTGTCTTATTTCATGGACATTTGATCGGCTAACATATCTGAAACTCGCATCATTTCATCGGTAAGAACAATGAAAGGTATATGCTCTTTATTATCTACATTAGCGATTCTCCCCTCATCTTCTTTCGAGGACGCATGTATCGATGATCATCCTTATTGCCTTCGAATGATTCATAAGGCAATTCACTCTCATCTTCTGTAAATGTTTCTTCACGGTTCTCCTTCCCATCATCGATTATCTTAGAAGCACGACTCGTTCGATCAGTACGAGGGTCAATAGTGATCGACTCTACTTTCATGGGCATACATGCATTTGGACTAACCTTATTTTGGTTACAAGTATCATGTGGGACTTGCTCTTTTTTCTTGCCCTTCAAGTAACTATATAGAGGGACTTGCACTTTTTTCTTGCCCTTCATATCACTAACCCGAGGGACTTGCACCTTTTTTTTACCCTTCACATCACTATTCCGAGGGACTTCCCCTAGAGTTCCGGGGATAACTCCAACATGCTTGAGACCAAGTAAAACAGACATTTCTAGCAAGGGAAAACTAATAGTACACCCGCCAATGGAGAACCTCTCAGACTTATAATCAAAATATTTTATTAATATGTATATCAGCTCATTGATTGTAGGAATATCTATTAGACGAAGAAGAAACTTCACTGCAGTTAAACTTAGAGCTTTAAGCTGCACAGACGATAATGCAGCTATAAGAGTAGAGACCCTAAGGGTAGAACATGCAATTTTATCTTCCTGTGTATAATTTATAATATTACATTATAATTAAATTTATGAACATGGACCAGAAAGTTTTCAAAAAAATAAATGCATTTACAATTTACCATGAGTGAATTCAATCACAAGACCGATTTTATACAAATATGACTTCTTTAAAGACTACGAGAGTCTCATAACAAACTTGACACAAATTCATACAAAAAATTAATAAATATACTTGCAACTATAAATATATTTTTCTGATAATTAACTGTCATTTTTTAGAAAATTAATGACATTAAAAGTTTGCCGAGTGACAAAGTATAAGAAGGAAATGATCTTATATGAGAAGAAAATGGTCTTATATGTGTCCCTTATAAATAGGATAAATAGGGGGTAGTTGGGACTACGATCGGTTATTATCTCTAAAAATAAGTCATTTATTATTACAAAGGTTATTATGAATCTATAAAGTATTGATGTAACAACATTAAAGGACTGATATGAATCAATAATAACTGACCGTATTCAACATTAAACTATATTCTGATATGCATGAGTAATCTGATGTGAGATAGTATAGGACTGATATCAGGCTCATATTCAACATTAAACTACATTATAATATACATGAGTAATCTGAATCTATAAATTACTAATGTAAGAACATTAAAAGACTGATATCAGATAATAAAGTACTGATGTAAGACAGTATACGACTGATATCAGACTTATTATGACTCATTAAACTACATTCTGACCTGCATGAGTAATCTAAAAAGTTTAGGGCATGATTACTACATTTCTATCTATCACAAAGGTTAAATATTTATGACAACATTACTACATGAATATCAAGGTTAAACATTTAAGGCAAGATTACTACATTTCTATTTACCACAAGCAAGTCATTCACTAAAACAAAGAATCAACATTTAAGACAACATTACTACATCTGTATATAGCTCAAACAAGTCATTCATTAAAATAAAAGTTGAACATTTATGACACCATTACTACATTAAGACAAAGGTTAAACATTTATGGTAGGATTACTTCATTTCTATCTACCACAAGCAAGTCATTCATTAAAACAAAGAATCAACATTTAAGATAACATTACTACATTTGTATATAGCTCAAACAAGTCACTTATTAAAATAAAGGTTGAGCATTTAGGGCAACATTACTACAACACTGTTTTATGAGTTGCTCTTATGAGTTTACCGAACGGCTGGAGATATACAGGCAGAAAGGTTTAGATGTACGTGATCAGGAGAAGATGAAACGTCGACAGAGTCGAAGATTTGCAAAGATGACAGTAGCAGGCTTCTCCCTATTTGTTCGTCAGCAGAGAAGAAGACGAAGCGAAGAGAGGGGAGACTATATAAGATCCTAATGCTATCTTTATAGGAAGAAGATGAAGAGAAGATACTATTTTTACAGGAAGAAGATGAAGATAAGAGAAAACTCAGTCGTCGGCAGGAAGAAAATGAAAAGCAGCTAATCCGAAAATACTAGCATTTTTTACTCGTATGGAAAGATGGGTATTTTAGTAAATTTCTGTTAAGGTATTTTGGTTCTCTAAATATTAACTTAAATTAACAAAATAGATATGTGCAGAAGATGAGTTATTTCATGAAAAGAAAATTTAAGGTTGAGACCCTAGTGGGTTATTTCATGAAGCTGAAACCCTCATCGATAGATTAGTAAGAATGGGACCGGACTCGGTAATTTACCCATGCGAAGTAACTTTTCTTTTGGATTTAGATATCGTCTCGAAAATTCCCCTCTGAACAACTACAGCCTACCCAACAGCTAAAGCCCATTCCTCTCTCTCTCTCTAAAACCTCTTTCTCCATTAAATATATATATATATATATATATATATATATATATATATATATATATAAACTCTCTTTCTCCGTAAAACCTGAAAATTCGAGCCAAGTCTTCGGGTATAGAGAGAGAGCGACGATAAAGGTCAGTGCTGCTCGCTAGGGTTTTCGGTTATCATTACTTTCCTCTTCTTCTTTTTCTTCATCTCTTCCATGTAATTAAGGGTTTTTTGGTGGTTAGGGTTTCACATATGATATCGAAACCTTCGAATGCTACGGCTCTCGATTACGTACGACTGTATTAATTTCATAAGTGTGTTTTCTAATTCTATCTGCCAAATCGTTTTGGTTTTTTAATTTTTTTTACGGAATTGATTTCCTTAGGTTTTGATTATGATCGCTGCTCTCTGTTGTTATGATCCTCGAGATATAGCAGACAGGCGATTTTGAATTCTCTATCGGAGAGTGAATTAATATTGAATCCGTAATTCTGATTTATTCAATCTCTCTCTCTCTCTCTTTTATGAGGAAGTGAAACTATTCAAACTTCTGAATATTTTATTGTCTGCATCTAATCATGTGCGCTGTTGAATTGTTGAAATGTGTTCTCATGAAATATACTACTTTCTTTTTGGTAAACGATGTTTTTGGATTATATTAGTACTTAATTATTTTTGAGGTTTACGTTTAATTTTAGGGATCCTCACTTTAGTGGTGTATGCATATACTGGCTTTCTTATATGGTTTTCTAAGATGGTCTTGGTTTTTTATTTTATTTTGAACTGTATGATGGTCTTGGTATAGGATTTCCATTTATATCTTTTACAATTTGTTTCTTATACTTTACATAGAATGTGTGGGCATAACATGAATGATTTACAATTTTGATTTGTTCTTCCTTATTTTCTCTCAGATTTACATAGCTTAAATCCTTATGAGATGGGTTTCAATTCTGTCTTTCGGTCCCTTCAAGAGGTATTTCCACAGGTAAGAGAATTATTTTGATGACTTCGTATAATTTTTGGTGGCATTTTTTGAGTTAAAAAAGAAAAGTGGAGATATTATTGAATATGAGGATAATTTTTTTTAATTGAGTGTGATATGTTATTATGTTAGTTTATTGAATTTAATAATTATTTAAGCATTTAGTTGTGTTTTGTGACATTTGATTTGGGCGCTAGAATCTCCATTATTTTCATGAATTATAGCGCTATATACCAATTTAATCCTAGTGTCATGTCATATAGGCTGTTGGCTATAAAATTTTTGTCAAATCATTATGGAGTGTCTTATTTTGTTGGTGGAGGTACAAATTTAATCCTAGCCTATGTTAACTGGAAAAGGGTGGAGGAGGTGAAATAGCGACACGAGTGGGCTGGGCCTGCTTGGGCCTGTTCAACTCTTTCCCTCAAGGTTGTCAACTCGTGAATCGGATCGTAAATCAATTTCCTGAAAAATTGAATCGAATCATAAATCGTAAGATTCAATCGATTTTTTTGAAAAAAATTCAAAAAAATATATAAAAAAGCTGAAAAAATAGAAAAATGCCAACATATAAAATAGCAACCATTTCTAGCACATTTGAATCATTAAAAGTCAAAAAACTATATTCAATTCATTATTTCATCGTTTGTCCTTTGTATTTGTAACTTTGTAAGTCAATAACAAAAAGTTTATCCATATCTACCATATAAGTATCTCTATGAAGGTATAAAAAAAATAAAAAAATCATATAAAACTATCCAAATCCACTAACAAAAAAACTATATATCCATCACAGTGTTGTCAAGGCGACATCATGGCACCGTAGCTTGCCATATATGCCCTAATGGCGAAAGATTAGCAAATGGCGACGCTATGGCAGTATGGTGCCATGGTGTCGCCATATTCGTCATATTAAAAATATATAATTATAATATTTTTCTTTTGAGAAATAACTTTTAATTATAACTTTATAAGTTATTATATTATAATACATGAGGGGCCTATTTGTAAAATAGGCCATTTTACCCTTTTATATACTACAAACCCTCGACATTTTATTTCTGGAGGACGGGATAGCTGAAGGAAGAATGAAGAAAAAAGAAGAAAGAAGAAAGAAGAAGAAGAAGAAAGAAAGAAAAAGAAGAAGAAAGAAGAAGAAGAAGAAAGACGAAGACTGGTAAGCCCTAAAGCCCTAAAATCTGTTTTCTTTTCTTTTTGCTCTAAAATTTGCCCTGAAATTTGTGTTTTTTTTTTCCTACTTTATTATCCACAGATGCCCTAAAATTAACCCTGAAATCTGTTTTTTTTTTTGTGCCACAGCTGCCTTATAATATATATATATATATATATATATATATATCTAAACTTTTTTTTTTTTTGACATAGCTGCCTTATAATATATATATATATATATATATATATATATATATATATATCTGTTTTTTTTGTTTTTGCCACAGCTGCCTTATAAAATCAGATTTTAAGCCACAGGTGCCTTAAAATCTGGTTTTTTTATTTTTTTCCACTTTATATTAGCCACAGGTACCGTATATATATACATATATATATATATTTATTTATTGCGACAACTGCCTTATAATATATATATTTGCTCTCTATTTATTGATATTTGTCTATGCCTGATTAATTAGTTGATTTTTTTTCTTCCTCTAGAAAAAATATATGTATTAAAAAATAGTACTAAAATAATAATAATATTAATGATTAATAAATAAAAATAAAATTATTAATATATTTTTAAAAAAAATTATAAAGGGCCTCGCCATGGCATGGCGAGCCTCTTCGCCATGACCTCGCCACAACGCCTTAACTACCTTGGTCCATCATCATTCTTCCTCCTCTTGCTCCTCTATCTTATCGCTGCCGCCAACTTCGTTTTCTTCGTCACGTTCCTTCTCCCAAAAAAAGATATAGAACTATCCATATCCACAAACAAAAAAATTATATGTCCATCATCATTTTTCCTCCTCTTGCTCCCCAATGTCATTGCCGCCACCAATGTCATCGTTGCCGCCAACATCGTTTTCTTCGTCACTTTCCTTCTCCCACATGACAATTTCATGCTCTTCCTCTTCCTCTTCCTCTTCCTCACCTATAGAAGATATAAATTCTTCTTATACAACTTTTTCTTTGCCTTTACCCTTATCAAGGGTAAGTCTTCTTGGGCCTATAAGATTAAATGTTTCAATTAGTGGTACATTTTACATGCTTCTTTACGTCAAAATAATCATATATTATAAACTAACATAAACTTATAAACTACCTCTTTTTTTCTTTTTCCTTTGTTGCTTTCTTCACCTTAGAGTCGATCCAATTCCTCATTTTCGAAGTATTCATTTATGTTCATCCAAGCATAATCAAGGACTAGACCTTCCTTCTCCGTGATCCAATCATCGTCGGACTCCATATACGATAGACAAATTGGATTCAAGGTTCCATTCTTGTCTCTTTCCTGTCGACGGACATCAATTGAAGATTGTATTTCACAAAAACCAATGTGTTTAATCATTTTTGCTCCAAATGATTTCTTCTTCTGGTGTGAACCTACATTAATTATAATTAAAATAAAAGATATATTAAATATGAGATATACAATAACAAATTGATAATTAAATAAAAATTTATAAAACTCTTTCCTAAATATACTTGCTCAACTACGCTCCAGTTACGCTTGCAACCAGTTGCACTGCAAGTGAAACTTAAAATCCGTATGGCAAGTCTCTGTAGCTCGGGAGTCCCACTTCCATAGCTTTCTCACCATAAAGCTATTATGATTCATAAAGAACAAAATTTATTATTTGGAACATAATATGAGAAATTAGGAATGGAACATTTATAATTCACATAAATTTTATATTCACTTGGTTGTTTTTCGGTTCGTGCATCGATAGCCAATTTTTACCATACATATTTGTCACTTTAACGAATTCATCTATTTGTTTGTCTATGACTTTCTTCTCTTTCTAGTTATGTACCATGTGCTCTATTGTGCCATACAAGTCTTTCTTTATCTCATGATCAGCATGAAATTTTTTCGCATATTGGTACTTTGGGTTTAAGAAGTGTGCGGTGCATGAAGAGGTCGATGGAGTTATAAATTCCATCTATCATCTATGATCTTCCAAAACATCTCATACCTGTTCTTCACACCTCTAAATATTTTTGCAATTGTTTTTGTGACCCTATCCATGGCCTCATATATGTAGCCCATTGCGGGTTTAGCGGCACCATCTACCAATCTTAATGCCTCACCAATGGCATTGTAGACTTCAAACAATATTTAATTTCATCCCAAAAAGATAGATCGGCTAGAACAATATCTCTTACTTTTATCCCCTTTGCCTTCTTAGTGTAGGTACTTGTTTCCCACTCTAACAATGTAAACATATTTCTACGGCCCAAACGTTGCTTATTAATGCTTGTCAATATGAGGTAACATGCTGCAAATCGTGTTGCCGCCGGCCTTGTCAATTCCCTCTTCTTCGTAAATTTTCTCATTAAGTTTAAGACCCAAGAATGCTTGTAGATGTAGAGTGTGATCGCTTTTGCCGTAGCCACAATATCTTTATGTGTAGGCAAGTTTCCTATATCAGTCAAAATTAAATCCAAGCAATGCGCCGCACAAGGAGACCAAAACAACTTTCTTTTCTCCATTAAATACTCCCTGGTTTTCACATATGCCGCTTCACTATCAGTTACTACTTGGACAACGTTATCCTCACCAACTTTTTCCACAACCTCATCAAGCAATTCTAATAAATTTTGCGCGCTTGAAAAATTAGGTGAGGTATCAATGGAGCGTTGTTTTTTATCGGTCCAACCATCCGACATGATAGTGCAACCGAACTTCCTCCACTCAACTCTGTACGATTCCAACTTTGTTTGCACATTTGTTACCTCTTTCTTCAAAAAGGTATTCAGGGCTTCATGGTAAGAACGAAGCTTCAATCCTTTCCTAAAAACAGATACGTCTTCCATCATTGATTTAAAAAAATGGGCTTTTTACTAAGTTGAATTGTAAAGCGTTCGTATACAAGAAACAACATATTTCTAAGCATGCTTTCACTCGATCTTCTTTTTTCCACATTTCATTTAGGGTAGATTGCTTCTTCCCCTTTGTAACAAAATCATCTTTCTTTTTCCCTTCTTCCGGTTAGTGATTTGAACATCATCATTACCTCCTTCATCATCACCTCCTTCATCATCACCCCTCCGATTAAACATGTCATCGGTTTCATCTTTATCAAAATTTCCTTCCAAAATCTTCTTAAACTTCAATGATACATCTGCTGGAACTTGTGTACATCCCTTTGCATCTTTTCCCGTACTTGCAAGATTGTGTTTTATTTGGAAAACACCACCCTGATAACTCTTTCCACAATAATTACATTTCACATATTGATTATTTCCTTCATATACCAGCCTAGAATGGTCCCATGTAGGATCTATGACACTCACCATCTTCAAATAAACAAACTATAGACTCAAAAGAGAGTATATTTTATGACAATGAAAAATAAATTAGTAACATCATGATTCATAAATTCATGTTTTTTTATGAATTATGAGGATGAAAAAAAAATATGATTCACGTAGTCATGCTTTTTATGAAAATAAAAAAAAGCATAACATCATATTAGCTCTTTATGAGAATAAAAAAATAATGGAAAAATCATGCATTTATATTTTTTATGAGAAGGTAAATAAAAAAATTAATGCTTTTTATGAGAAGAAAAAAAAAACATAACATCATTTTGGCTTATGAGAAAAAAAATAAAAATAGGAACATGATGTTTTTTATGACCATATAAGAAAAGGAATATTAAGTACCTTTTGTAAGAAAGCATAAATGCATACATGCTCTTCATGTGAATGTAAATTAAAAAATAGATTAAAAAAATAACATCAAATAGTATTAGTAGATATACCTTTTAATACCCAAATTGTGATGGAGGCACCAATCCCTTGAAAAAAATACGTGGAAGCTCCTATTTTAGCGAGAATGCGAACTAAAAAAGGATTTTGATTTTGTTGAGGGATGAGGAAGATATTAAGATTCTAAGATTTGCCCTAAAAAACCCCAAAGAGACCAAATCTCTCTTAAAAGAAATGTTTAGAACACTTATGGGCAATAAAAAAAAAAAGCAAAATAAAAGCAAAATAGGAGCTTTTGTACAGAAAAAGCAAAAAAAAGAAAAAAGAGATTTTGTGGGTCCCGCAATCCATTTTGGCGTGACATGCGGGACCCCATCTAATCATACAATTTGATTTGAATTTTGCCTCGATTTGATTGATTTGCGATTCTGGGCCTCGATTTGAATCATTTGGGGCACAATACGATTTGAATCATAGATTCAAATCGTAAATTGGATTGATTTAACGACCATGCTTGCTGGAACCTAGCTTTATCTCAACTTGGATGTAAGCTTAACCAGGACAAATCTCGGCTTGGGCTTGAACCTAGCTCGATCTCAACTTGGATCTAGGCTGAACCCGGGCAAATCTCGGCTTGGTCTGTAAACACATGTACCTAGTACCATGGATCAAAATCTCGGTTTTCCGATACGTATCATCCACGATCAACACCGAGATGATACGTATCGGTATCGCCGTTACATTCAATGTATTGGCAATGCAATGAAAAAAATACATATATTGGGTATGTATTGGCGATACATACCCAATGTATCGTCTACCGTTGGCTAGTGATAACGGTACGTATCAGGTGATAAGGTGTCGTCCGAGATTTTGCCGATGCCTAGCACAACTTGACATTTAAGTGATGGTTAGCTCAATCATTATTAAATAAAATAAAGATAAAAACAAAAACAACCCAAGGCCCATGTCCTGGTCATGGTTCAAAATTGTAGTTTACCAATCTGTACCGTCCGCCATCGATACCGACATGATATGTATCGGGTATCACTGATTCATTGAAGCTGGACGCACTACTCAACTCTATTATCTCACTCAGTTGTTTGATTCCCTTTTCCTCCACTTGGCTTCTTTTTTACTGCAACAGTCTAGTGACTGGTTGAGTAAGCGATTTCTTTCACTAATTCATGGCTCAGTGAAGACCATGACGTGAGAGGGACTGGCCAACGTACACGTGAACCTTTTCAACGGACCAGGTCTGCTGTTACAGCTTGTTTTTGCCCTAAAGAGGAGAAAGAGTTGGAGAAGATTTTTTCCCCTTTTTTATTTATAGATTTATTGGTTTAGGCTTTGGGATGATTCTTATATGCGTCCATATAAAAAAAATGAAGTTGTAGACTCTTTGTCTATTATATGCAAATCTTATGTTATTTATGTGTTTGGAATGATGTCTTGCCTGGCCTGATTATGAATTTGGCTGGAAGGCCCATTGGACCTTGCAATCCAATCCTAAGGCAGTCCATCTATTTAATGGGTTTGAGAATCAGGTCTTACTTGACACATTATGCCCGCATGTGTGTTGCAACTCCAGTATAGAGTAGTATTATTAAAAACGGTTGGGGCGGATGACTAGGTGCCCCGATTTAGCTCAGGGCGTCCACTCGAGCTGACTGGGCCTGGGGTGCCCGGCCGGCCACCCGAGCGTCCGCCCCATCCCTGCCTCGAACCCCGTCCGGCGCCCACCAACTATTTTTTTTTTCTTTTATAGCTTATATTATATAACTTATAGCCTTATCTTTATAAGTTATAGAATTCATAACTTAAAACTTTATATAAGTTATATTTAATTAACTTATACTTATAAGTTACTTTATAACATATGCTATAACTTCCTAACTTTAGGATTTTAAGTTTAACGAGTTAAGCTGCTTGCTCCATCGTCTCCTCAAAGCCGAAGCTGAAGCTCTTGGCAGTTGCAAGTTCAATCGTTCGTGTGTGTGTATATACTTTAAAATCAAAATATATGTATAAATATACACAAACTTATATATAGTGACCGCCCAGTGGGGTACTCGCCTAGGCGCCGCCCGGCCCGATCCGCCCGAAAATCCACCCAACCGCCCGAACCTGCCTGCCAACTTTAGGAACATTGGTATAGAGTGGTCTGGGCCTGAAAGTTTTTCACTAGCTTGGCCTGTTTGCTCTCAAATTTGGAATTAAATACTTTGAAGTAAGCAAGTTCTAGAGACTACTAAATCGTTGAATAATCCCAGTGATCAACATTTGGAGAAGTGACAAAAAGTGGTTACTACTAATGTTGTCAATTCCTGAATCAGATTGTAAATCGTTTTCGTCTAGAAAATGAATCGAATCGTGAATCGTACGATATAATTGAGTTTTTGAAAAAATATTTAAAAGAATTAGAATATTAGAAAAATGTAATACGTATAAAAATTTCAATCATTCCAACACATTTGAATCCCAAAAGGTCAAAAGTGTATTCACTTTATCATTTGACCTATCCTTGTTTCTTCATGTAAGGTCTCCTGTAATTCTGTTCGAGTATGTAACATCTATGTATATATGATGTGTATCTATGAGCGTATGGCACTATGATAGTATGAGTATAACTCTATGAATGTGTCAAAAACACAAAAAAAAACGCATAGAAAACAATTATTCCTATGACTTCAAATATATAAAATGAAATAAAAATTCACATTAGAAAATCTTGAAATTCACTTATCGATGTTGGGTTTTGATATGGACACTAAGACTTGGAAAAAAAGTATCCTTTTTCTCCAATGAAAATATTAAAAGAATAAATCTGATTCAATTCAATCACTCACAAAGATACTTAAAATATAGTGGTTGCCCTAAAAAAACTAGAAAACAAATTATAAGGAAGCTTTTTACAATCTAAAAAAATGTGTAATAAGCATAAAATGAGATGAAATATGGTTCATAAGTGTTTAAATGCTTTTTAATACAAAGAAAACCAAAAAAAGAGGTTTCAATGGGCATCATGCGACCCTACACAAGATTTCACAAGACACTCAAATCTTACTATTCGATTTGAATCTTACGATGCAACCGATCTTTACAATGTAAAGATCATTTGACCGATTTCAGGCATAATTTGATGCATATTAATATAGGTACGATTCGATTTGAATCGTACAGTTCAAATCGTAAATTCCACGATTCAAATCGTGAATCGTTCCGATTTGACATCCATGGTTACTACTAGTACTAAGTACTGCTTATCTATGTTTTAAAACGTAATATCAAGAATAATGACATTACCCAATGGTGATTGTCCAGAAAAATTGCACTTCATAAAATTAGATCCATTACTGGTGTCTGAAACTTGGACCTCCTAGTCCGTCTCATATATACATTTGGATTCTATTTTGCTACTATAAAAATGAAGACATGATGAAGTGTGGGCAAGAACTTGCACCTAAGCCTCTTAAATTGACTCATCATTCCAAGGTGACGGGGAATTTAGATCCGCATGTTTGGATTGTGACCGAGCCGATCGAAGAAAATCAGCAACGAAGAAGTGGACCCATGAATGGGCTTTCAAACGGCCCTAAAGCAAAGATCGAGTACACATTTCGATCGATCGAGTACCACTTTTGATCGATCGAAAGTGAATTTCGATCGATCAAAATCGTGCAGAGTTATTTTAAATTTAAATTTCGAATTTAAGTTTCAGGGTTAAACTTGTCTTTTATTATTTAATTCTTTTAGGGTTTCTTTTGTTTTGTGACCTACTATATAAAGGTCTTTATAGCTTTGTAATAGGAGAGTTTTGAATAATGAAAATTGAGAGTTTGCTTTTATGCAAACCCTAGAAAACTTGAGATGAGTTTTTGATCGAAGGAGCGATTCTTTCAAAGTGCGACTTAGTCGTCTGACCTTTGGTGGGAAGCCTTGGAAACCCGTTGGTGCGAAGCTGACAAGCCTCTCTAGAGCGAATCCGGAGATCTCCTATCTTATTATTCTTTTTATTTTATTTTAATGAAAGGTGAAAGACCCTAAACCCCTTCCACGTGGGATTATGCTATTTTAGGGTTAGCAAGCGACCTCGTCCTGCGTCAATTTGGTATCAAAGCAGCTCGAATTCTTGGGGAATGGATCGGCGAATCATGAGTCAAGACTCAGTTCTCGAAGCCCTTCGTGATTTGAACGATTACATGGTTTCCATGAGAGCATTCGTGGAACGATGGAACATTCCAATCGTGCGCCAAAAGATGGCGAGGGTAAAAACACTTTGGCGCGAGAGGAAGGTAGATCGTCTGAGTAGCACGGTTCCATATTCAGCATAAGGTGCTTCTTAATAGCATTTATTGCGAGTTGCTAAGATCGTGTCGGATCGTGGTTGAATGGTGTGAGAATATCAGCGCAATAATTATCAAAGATTTTATTCACAATCTATCCGAAGACGTATTAGACGTGATTCACGCTTTAAGATCGGAGGCGAGAGATTTCGTCCCCATAGCCGTACCGGTGAGAAAATCTCTACGAGTTGAAGTTCCTCTACCCGAACCCATGGTCGTACCTATATCGGTGGAAGATACCGAACCTATAGTAAATCAAAGTACTTCCATGCCCATGGAAGAGCCGATGGCGCCCGTTGTTCAAGTAGATCCAGTTATCCGCCTTGATCTTGTGCCGAAACAACGTTCGGTTGTAGAGTCCATACCAGTTGTTGAGACCGGGGACAAATTTCGAATCCGTCGAAGAGCCCAAGATCGTTGAAGTCCAAACATCCATGATAGGCCCTACAGAACCCGCAATCATTGAAGCGCAGGTATCTGTGGTCGTCCCTACCGAGTCCGAGACCATTCAAAAGTTCGAGATCTCTGGGGAACAAGCATACTTGATAACGCTTATCGATGTCGGCCAGAGTTTGAGGTCGAACTTTTTCAAAGTCGAGGAGATTGACTGGGAATTTAGATCCGCATGTTTGGATCGTGGCCGAGCCGATCGAAGAAAATCAGTAAGGAAGAAGCGGACCCATGAATGGGCTTTCAAATGGCCCTGAAGCAAAGATCGAGTACACATTTCGATCGATCGAGTACCACTTTCGATCGATTGATTTAATTTCGATCGATCGAAATTGCGCATAGTTATTTTAAATTTCAATTTCGAATTTAAGTTTCAGGGTTAAACTTGTCTTTTATTATTTAATTGTTTTAGGGTTTCTTTTGTTTTGTGACCTACTATATAAAGGTTTTTATAGCTTTGTGATAGGGGAGTTTTGATAAATGAAAATTGAGAGCTTTGCTTTTGTGCAAACCCTAGAAAACTTGAGATAAGTTTTTGATTGAAGGAGCGATTCTTTCAAAACTTGACTTGGTGTGAAGCCGACGTACAGCCTTGGCGGGAAGCCTTGGAAACCCGTTGGTGCAAAGCCGACAAGCCTCCTTAGAGCGAATGAATTCGGAGATCTCTTATCTTATTTTTATTTTTATTTTATTTTAATGAAAGGTGAAAGACCCTAAACCCCTTCCATGTGGGATTATGCTATTTTAGGGTTAGCAAGCGACCTCGTCCTGCATCACAAGGCCTAAGCTAGTCCGAACCAAGCGTAAAAGACCCTATTATCGGACAGGGTTTAGAGGTTTTTATGTTGGACGATTTAGTCCTACTTTAGCTTTTAATTGCTCTTTGGACCAATTTTGGACTTTTGTATTTTTAAGGCCCTAAGTGGCTATAAAATGATGTTAAAACTGTATGACTCGTGATTTGAATTGTACATTCGAAATCAAAATGCAATGAAAATATTTTGATATGTAAAATAAATATGTTATAGGCTGAATCCTATGAGTTTAATTTGAATTTTACGTTTGATTCGACTCTTGAATTTTTATGACTCGTACTAGTCCACCTTATGAGAGAATCTCATGTTGAAATCGAGAAAGTCTTCTCTTGTGCTGATTTTAAACCTTTAAAGTTACTTTGTTGAGTGGGAGCAGGGCCACGAGAGAGGGGGGGGGGAGGTTCTAATATGTTGGATTCCATGCGAGAGACTTTAGGATTCACCGGGTAGTTGAATTCAACTGCACGCAACTCCCAATGAGGTGCAACTTAGAATTTCATTGAGTCATAGATGCGACAAAACGTACTGTTGCAATCAAGAACCTTAATCTCATAATCTTGCTAGGGTTTCGAAGAGGGGAAAAAGAAGAATGAAAGACCCTAGGGACTCGAATGGATGGGCACCGCATCCCAAGGAGGGATGGATTGATCCGCGACGAAGATAGAAGATCTCCTCTTGGAGGGAAACCTATTACGGTGAGGAAGGGCGATTGGGTGTGCAGCGTATGCAACAACCTCAACTTCAAACGACGGATGATTTGCCACAGCAGGAGATGCGGGGCTCATTGGAGCTCCGACACCACCATCAACCACTGCATCAACTACTCCCCAAATGAATGGTTTTCGAAACAACAACAACCATTCATTTCCAAACAACAAGAGAAGGACATTAGAAACAGGTGGTCCATTGCTGGGAAACGTTTGGTAAGATAACCAAGGTAAGCTTACTTACGAAGACCCCTCACTCTTCTGGAGATCCATCTCAACATTCATTTATGAACGACATTTATTCCGATAAGATGAGGGCCCACCCTTACCCTCAGAAGAAGTGGGTACCCTCCATCGTTTTACCAAATGCCATTAATGATGGTAATATACCTCGAACCTACACTAATGGTATTAGGGATGCTCTTGAACCTCACGCTTCTCTGCCTGCCTCCGACTACTTTTTAGTGGAGATAATGCAATATCCCTGTGCAAAGGATGATAACACCCACCTTTGGTTCGCATTGTAGAAATTAACAAAAATATATTTTTTTCATTTCCATTAATAAGTTTTTACATGCATTAGGGGGGGGGGGGGCGCGGAGAGGAAAACAAAAACTACTTCATGTCTATATTAAACAAAAAAACACCTCCTCCTCCGATTCCCTATGGGAGAAGAAGAAAGGGTACACAATATCCACAAAATGATCCTCATACATGATGACGATCGCACCCTTCTTCTATTAACTTGGGAGGAGGTGGAGAAACAGTTTCAAAAAAGCCAAACATAAAACTTCTTCTGCAACGACAACCCCTCCGCCGACACCTGGCTGCACGTCTTTGGCTTTCCCCCAAACCTATGGACCATGGAGGTCCTCAACGGGATCGGTAGGCATTGCGGGGGGAATTCTTTGGGTGGACAGCTGAGCCATCGACATTTTCGACGCCAGAAGTGCTCGCATTAGAGTTGCCAGAACGGAGGGCACCGTATCCCAAGGATGGGAGACGTCACGGTTAGCGGGCATAGGTATAGGGTATCGTGGAAATGGAGCGGCCGGAATGGATAACCAACGGAGATCACAGCAAAGTAGCGGCCAACACTATCAGGATCGACCATGTACAATGGCCGACGAGAACTGTCAGCATATTGCTCGGCGATCCTAAGGAGATTCACGGGATACGGGGCTTAGAGATCCGCCTAAGCTCCCACAACGCCAACATGGTGGGGACGGCCTCATTGGCATACGGACGATAGGGAGCGGGTCGGTCAGCGACACGTGTGCGGGGGTCTCGTGGCATGGTGACGTGGAAGGAAGCAGCAAAGGTAAAGAGCCATTACACGGAGACCACGAGTTTCAGTTTGATTCTGGAAGGGCGGTTGCCGACGACCTACCTTTTATAACAAGAGTCGGCGAGTTGGCAAAAGGCGGGAAGGTGGAGAGAATTAATTGCACTAGATATCAAAAAGATAGGGAGATATCGAAGACTGCAGCAAGGAATGTCGAATCGGCTTCCCACGTCTCTAATACCACCTGGGGTTCTTCAACAGTTGGCGCGAGGACAGTACAAACAAACGAAAATGGGACATCTAGCAAGGTCAACTCTCCTTAGGTATTCACCAGAGGAGATCATTAATGCATCGAAGGGCTTGTAGGTGCACGCAGTCTCTAGTCACTTCCCTTTAACTGCCTCGGATTTCGATAAACCTAACCACAACAGAGGTCAGAGAATCGACGTTTCGTTTGCCAACTCAGGTCTACACGAGGATCATACCTTCGACATCAGCAGATTTGGAGAGGACACATCAGCAGCTTCCGAATTTAGAGAGGACACATGACAACTTCGGTGGCCAGCTCAGGCACATTATGCATACTCACCCATTCCTCTCCTTTGCTCACGGATTATAAAGCCGACAGGTCCTATAGCCATCCTTGAAACTCTAACGGGACTCCTACGCGTGCACCTCATGTGCAATTCAGCCAAGCAGCACACTCCGAGCCAAATGCACAACCCGTGGTCGGAGCTACGGGTCTCTTTCGACTTGAACTTATTTACCTCTGAGGACTTCCTCTCTTTCTAATTTCAATTATGGGCCCATTGGGCTTCTTGACGTTACTAACGTTTCTTTTCTTCCTTTGGGTTGCGATAATTTTTGTAGGGACCCCATGAGAAGAGGCTGTGCATCCACGACCACGACCTCTCAGCTCCACGATATACCTCCCCCGCTCCATCCTATCATCAGCCAACCACTACCTCCCCATTCTTCACCCGTGTCGTTTGAAACCCGACACACCGACCAAATGAGCCCTTGCAACCACAGTGTGCGGGAAAAAATTGGAATGACTTTCTCTGGCTCTAACGACACCCTCAAACAGATCTTCTAGAAAATTCACAAACAAAGAAGACGACAAAGAGAAAATTTTAAATTCAAAGGGGCAAAGGTCTCGGATCAGCTCAAATGGGGACTCTCTTACGCCAGGTCAAAAGGAAAAGGGATCAGAAAGGGAGATAAAGGAGGTAAAGGAGAGCTTGCCCCGGACACTTGAAGCGGATTGACTCCTTTATGGGTTTGTTTTCTACATTGTTTTATGATCTTTGTCTCCTGGAATGTAGAGGTTTGGGCTCGCTCGACAAGAGAGCGGCAGTGAAAGACAATCAAAATTTTGAAAACTGATATCTTTTTGCTTCAAGAAACCAAGTGGGACGACTGCATAGACTCTAAGGTTGCTTCTGTTAGGGGCAGAGGGTCTTGGGGTTTGGTCAGCCTCGATACTGACGGTACCAAAGGTGGGATCCTACTCGCTTGGAACAACATCTTCTCCTTGTTCGACCAGGAGATAGGTGATTTTTCCGCCTCGGTTCACCTCCAGAGAAAGGCGGACGACAAGTCCTACATTTACACAGGCATTTACGGTCCTAACTACGATGGTTAAGTGCAGATCTCTTCTTTGAGCTCAGCTCCATTGCCCACCGATGGGGAGGCAGTTGGTGCCTAGGAAGGGATTTTAACGTGTTCGGATCTCTAGATGAAAAGAACCGGGAAATTTCAATTTCAGAGAAGCCACCAAGTTCGAAGATTTCATCTCAGTGTGTATGGTTTGCGACATCGGAATATAAAGGAGGTCGTTACACTTGGACAAGTGGTCAGGATTTTCCTACGCTTTGTTGTCTCAACCGTTTCCTTTGTAACGTGGAATGGATTGCTGAGTTCCATCGGAAGCGAAATGCTATGTGACCATTGTGTTGGATTGCAAGCCGATTTCGCTCAACACTCATTTTTACAAAATGTCGGGTCCCATGTTCAAATTTGAAAACATTTGGCTCCGAGTTGAGGACTTCAGAAGGAATCTTCCGAATTGGTGGAACGAGGACGACATATAGGGTATGACGACTTTCATCGTCAACTCTAAAATAAAAAATCTCATTCAAAGTTTACAAATGGAATAGGGAGGTTTTCGGGAACATCCACAAAATGAAGGATCGTTTGCTTGCGGAAATCAAAACCTTCAACGGATTTAAAGATCCCACTTTCGGCTGAGGAAAGAGACGTCAGGCTTGCCCTTAAGATGGCTTATAACCAGAAGTGTATGGAAGAGGAAGCGATTTGGAGCAAAATCCTAAAGCTCACTAGTTCAGAGAAGGGGATGAAATTACAACATTTTCCACCAGATTGGTAACGGCCAGAGATCTAGGAATTTCATCTCCCAGATGCAAGTTGACGAACACGTTTACACCACTGCAACTGACATCGAGACCCAAGTGGTTAAATTCTACAAGAACTACACGCCGCTGATAGTGACCTTAAGCCTTGCTTGGGGGGAGTTGAGTTCATCAAGATCAGTGATTCCCTCAAAGACGACCTTAAGCCTTGCTTGGGGCCAGTTTGTCGAAGACGAAATTCGCGCTACTGTTTCCTCCCTTGGGAAAAACAAGGCACTGGGGCCGGACGACTTTGCCATGAAGTTCTTTCTCTCCTTTTGGGAGGTGGTTAAATCAAAATTTCTGGCATTCTTCCGCGAGTTCCATGGATCCACCAGAGTCGGGAAATGCATGAATTCCACCTTCTTAGCACTTGTACCAAAAATAAAAGGTGCTACTAATATCTGTGATTTCCGCCAGATCAGCCTCCTTAACTCCTATAAGGTCATCGCCAAAGTTCTTGCAAACCGTCTTCGCACGATTATTGGGTGAGTCATCTCCAACACACAAGGGGCTTTCCTTCTAGGAAGACAACTTTTGGAAACAACGCTCACAGATCATGAAGCGCTTCATTCGATCAAAGCTCAAAATGCCATGGGCATCATCTTTAAAGTTGACATTGAAAAAGCATATGATCGCATTGCCTGAGATTGTCTTATGTTCCTTCTTCAATGGATGGGTTCGGAGAAAAGTGGATGAGATGGATGACGGGGTGCGTCAGCTCGGCCGGATTCTCGGTTATTGCCAACGGTAGCCCAAAAGGGTACTTCAGAGCCTCTGGAGGGCATCGCCAAGTAGATGCTTTGTCCTCGCTGCATTTCAACATAGTGGGCGAAGCGCTGCACATAATTCTTGGTCGGTGCAACACTCTCAACTTGTTCAAGGGCTTCCACATCTTTGATAACCATCAAAGCTCCCACCTACAACATGCGGATGACAGTTATTTTCTGTGGGACCTGTAACCACGATACCAAGACGGTTCTAAGTGCCTTAACGGTTTACGAGGCGGTAGCCGGGCAAAGGGTCAACATCCAAAATCCAAACTCATCGGAATCAACGTCAACAATAGTAGGCTCTACTAACTTGCTAATATCGTTGGATGCCAAGTGGAGGACTTGCCCTGCTCGTACCTCGGCCTTCCTCTTGGTCTAGGCAAGCTAAGGGCCGCACACTGGGAGCTGGTCATTAAGAGATTTCGAGATAGACTTGCCACCTGGAAAAGTAGGCTTCTCAATAACGGAGGGCGGCTTACTCTCATTAAATCCACTTTGGCGGCTATGCCAATCTTTTACCTCTCTCTTTATGAGGCAACCAAAGCGGTCATCAATCACTTGGAGAAAATTGTTCACGACATCCTTTGGGAAGGAGGTGGGCTGGGAGGAAAACTTCACCTCGTTAACTGAAAAATGTGCTGTAAAGAAGACGAGGGGTTGGGCATCAGAAATCTAGCCACTGTCAACAAGGCATTACTCGCGAAATGGCTGTGGAAAATGGGGGAAGATAGCAATAAAGACAAATTGTGGTGGCAAGTCGTTAGGGAGAAGTATACTCTACCCCATAGAGGTTGGAACCTTCAACGAGTCACCTTCAAAAACATGTCAGGTTGGTGGAAAGGGGTCGATAAAGTACACCATGAATTCCACGTGACAGTCAGATACAGGTTGGGCGATGGCAACGACATTAGCTTATGGGAAGGTTAAGTCTCAATTTCCAGGAATTTAAAACATTGCTAGATAAGGACGCCTTGGTTAGCGACATTACAGATCAGAGAGATGGGATAGTGACGTGGAACGCCACTACTAGAAGGAGTTTGAATGACGACGAGATTGACAAGTTCATTAGGTTGTTCCAGGTCCTCCACGGGTAAACTCTGAATCTATTGCGGAAATTCAACAGGAGATGAAACCTAACGGAGAAGGGCAAGTTCACGGTGAAAAGTTTCTACACCTATCTTCATAAGGCTCAGACCAATCTTCAAACTCGAACTGACAGACCGGGCTGGCTCAAATTCTAAAAGTTCAAAATCCCACCTAAAATAAAAATTATCGCGTGGTCGGCAGTTTGGAGGAGGATCCTAACTCGCGATCAACTAAGGATAAAAGGAATTTCCATCCACAACCAGTGCCTCCTTTGCATCACTTGGAAAGAGTCCTCTCATACACCTCCTTTGTCCCTTCTCGACTTACCTTTGGGGAGCAGTCATTAGAATTCTGTGTTTAACTTGGGTGATCCCTAGGAATATCGGGGATCTTCTAAGGCAGTGGCACCATATCAGCAAGGTCATCAACAACGAGATTAACGAACTCGTCTATCAACAGATTCCTTATGCTGTAATCTGGACAATCTGGAAAGAACAAAACAGTAGGGTTTTTCAACGTGTCGCTAAGCCGAGAGGCATGGTTCTTAGATCTGCCCGCGATCTCCTCCAGTATTGGGGGCTGTTACAGAACAATTCGCTGCACGATGTCCTTACCCAAATCTGGGATCCTTTGCCTACCATGAGCTTCCCATCAAACCCTCCTCCTCCTTGTCTGCCTCTCCCATGCCTTGACCTGCTACCCTTTTTCGAGATTGGCTCCATGGTTGCAAGCGCTTCTCTTGGTTCCTGGGGTTTTGGGTTTTGGCGAGTGTTTACCCTTTGGGTAGATCCTCTCTTCCCTCAGGTTTGCTTTTCTTTCCTCTATACTTCCTTTTTTATTAATATAATCTTTATTACCGATCAAACAAAAAAAAGAAGAAAAGGTAAATAAAAATTTTATTGATAGAAAGTTGTTGATTGGAAGGTCAAGGAGTGCTTGACGCAATTTGATGAATATTGAAGAAGTTATAGTCAGTTTTTTGAAGGCTGCACTACAAAGAAACAATTCTATTTTTGAGTCTAACCAAAAGAGGGTATCTCATTCTGTTGAGGTGTGTTTTGTTTGACGAACTCACCCATCTCTTTTTCTGCTGCTCTCATTCAAGCTGGCTTTGGAACCAGTATTTCATAGATTGGGGTTCTCAGAAATCATAGGCCAAGGTATTTGTTCTTCAACAGTTGAAATCCTAGCTCAGAAATACACAGGTAATGAACTGATTGTCAATATTGTCAAGACATGTTTTTCTGCTACAATTTGACATATTTGGAGGGAGCACAGTAGCAGATTTTTATGGGTGGTGCACCAAGCAAATTGAAGAGGACACCTGGCTCTGATTCCATGACAGCAAGCTTAAAGATGAAAGGGAACACTGACCCATGTAAGTTCATTCCTTCTCCTATCAATGATGTAAAAAATCAACTCGAATGGGGTGCTTCACAAGGACAAAGCTGGTATGGATTTATATTTCGTGGTCTCCAGCAGATATGATCTCATATACTTTTTGGTTGTGCATTTTGACTGATATTAATGAAGTTGAACTTCATGGTATCCAGCTTTTGTTAATTGAAGCAAAGTAAATAGGCTGCAACAACATTCAGATCAGTTCTGACTCTCATATTGCTATTCGCTGTTTGAGCTGTGGTTGCGAGAAATACCTTGGAGGCATTGACACAGAGCTGGAGAGCTTGAAGAAATTTGCAATAACTTCGATAGCATAGTATTCCTGCATCATGTGAGGGAAACCGACAAAAGTGTTCTGATGCTACTTCGGTAGTTTGGTGGGATGATATAAATGTAATTCCTTCGGGCGTTAATATCTTGCTTACTCGTGACCACGCTGTTATATATTAGTGTGGATGTAACCTCACTTTTTTCATTTAATGGAAGGTGAGCATGCACATAACCTTAAGCTTTTCTATAAAAATGTAAAATAAAAAAATGAAAAAAAATCTGGCAGCATCGATCACTTGCGCAGCTCGCCATCACCCCTCCTTGGAGCATGCAGTAGGGTAGTCCTTCATTAAGCAATTGGGGCATTCATCAGTTGTGGTTTCTCCCTCTTTCTCCCCCAGCTGTGGATGCTGTTGTAACCATGCTGATTTCTAATTTCCAATGATCCATTTACTCTTGCCAATTGTGATTTTCAACATGATTTCCATAACTCTCCAGATAGGATTTCACCATAATTTGCATTAGCATGCCAAAGACAATTTTTGGCAAGATACTTACGAACTCAGTCCAAGTAAGTTTATTGTGAAGCATACTCCTGCAGATCTTCATCGTACCAGCTTTATGGATGTCAGTAAGCTTACTGCTTTCTAACACCTAATTCTACATTATATGACTGAGAAGTTGAGTCTCTATAATGAGTGCCAAAAAATGATACCCAAGTCAACTATATCTTCCATGTGATTAAAAGGTTACAAATGCTATAAATGAAAGGATAAGACAGATTTGGACATTTACATAATAGTTCATTTTGTGGTGCTTTTAATCTCCCAATCACATGGTGCAGATAGTTTCTTAAGGTAACCTTAGGATAAATCCAATCCAGATGATTTCCCCATTCACCACATGACACCATGTGGCACTGAAATGGTGTCATGTACCCTGTACCTACTCTTAAAAGATTGTACAAGAAAAATGATGAATGAAACATTATCGATACAAGACCCACCACTAACTTTTCCAGGCAGAATTCGATCGAAGATGAGTTTTACAAATGTTAGAGCCTTCGGAAAATGTGAAGGCTAGGTTTTGGTATTAGGTAGGTGATCCATGCACCAAGGGAGGTGCATAGGTCATTCTTATGGATGATATTGGTGTTTTCGTATTTTGTATTGTCCCTGTTTTATATACTAGAATCTCCCAGTGGCGTACTTGTAATTCTTTGATAGGTTCAATATAGTTGGTGCTGGAGCTAATATCCAACTCTAAGAAAGCTCTTTCTATATATCCAACCATAAGTTTAATGGAACGTTGCCAATATTGCCTCCTCTAGGTTGTAGGGTCATCCCAGCTTACCTATAAAAAATCTCTCTCTCTCTCTCTCTCTCTCTCTCTTCTTCTCCTTAGCCTTAGGTTCATTTTTTTAATTACAAATCAAAAGTTGATGTCATAGGCATAGTTAAGGGAAAATACGAAATACGCCAATATCACCCATAAATCTCACTCCATCAAACTGGTCAAATACTGAGCACTGGTATTTACTAGCACACGAATCAGTGAAAGTACTTTTTTAACTAGTAACTTATTTGGCGCTCTAGAATTTATGTACTACTCGAGATTGGTGGAGTGAGATCGACCCATGTACCATAGTTGGCGCACAGGTCGGGTATCTGAGGCCTGCCCCTATTAGATGTGTTATCTTTGAATGTTGTAGGAGGGATCTCAACATATTTTCTACCCCAAGTGTTTTGGGGCTGAGGCCTACAAATGAGCAATCAATGAGTCTTAGAAGAGAGAGCCTGTTCTCTAAACATGATATTTAAAGTTTATATACGCTTGTTCATAGTACCCGAAAAACCATTAAGGCTAGTAAATCTTGCCAAAGCTAACCTCATAGATCTCAAGGCCCTTTGAGGCATATGTTACTTGTGATGCATAGGTCGTCAATATTGTATATATGGCATTCATTTACATTTCTTTCAGATATCATAGTAGCATGTTAAGACATTGTGAAGGCATGATGCAATTGCATAATTTTTTAGCATCAAATTAGTGCATGCTCAAATACTTGCATTTCTCAAGGTTTGACTACTTGAAGGAATGACACTGACTCCATGCACCACCCTTGGTTGGTACCTGGTTAATACCAATAGTACTGGCTTTAATGTTTTTCAAGGGCCTTTACGCTTGTAAATGTTAGCTTCTGATATAATTTTGTCTTTAAAACACAACAATAGGTCTTATCTCGGTAATGCCCCATTAGTCTTTATTTTTGTTCATACAATCTTTTAAGATTTGGTATAGGCTCTAGGGCACGTAGCACCATTTTGGTGTCACATGGTGTTGGGCAGATCATTTAGTTGGATGCATTCTAATTTTTCATCGAAAATCTATTTGCGCCAAGTGATGAGAGCCTAAAAGTTTTACAAGAACGTCTATTATGCGATGTCCAAATCTATTTAGCCATTGATTTTCTGGTGTTCGTAGCCTTTTAATCACATGGTAAGATAGTTGACTTGAGTATCATCTTGGACTAGGTTGACTTGGGATCATCTTGATAACTGATTTCCCCTGTGACTTCATGGTTCACTGGAAACAGGTTAGAATTCCCCTGGTCATCCGCCATACTTTTGGAAATTGTGGTAGACTCTTGTTTATTAGACCCTATGTTGTTCTGTTTAGAATCACTTATCATATCCTCCATCACTCTGACACCCCCTTCATCCTATTCAGAATTAAATTTTACCTTGTTTCCATCCATAGCATGAGCAAAATTTCGTTCACAAGTAGAACCTTTGGGATACTCGGGCCTATTTCTTTGTGTCACCAACTTTGGCATCTTCATAATTATTGGGGATATTGTAGAGTTTGTAGAATTACCTTGTCTGTGACAACAAGCGCATAATGATGGCAATGAGCCGTAATTAACATTTTACCAGAATCCATTTGAGACGATATCAATTCAAACTCTTTTCAGTTGATCCTTCTCCATATCAATAAGTACGCTAATCTAGGCACTGGTGAAGTGGCATTTATTCTTTGTTTTTGTTTTTATGGGTAGCCAAGACACCAAATTAGGGAGGCATTGGAACGGAGGTTCTTTTATTCGTAATAGAAAAAGGGTTGTTAGAAAGAGAGATCCAACAAGGACTATCGACTGATAACCATCCCTAGTGTGAAACAATGGGCATCACTTAGACTTTCATAGAATATCCAAGGATATCCCAACGATCTTTTGATTAGATCTTGACCATGTCTTCACGGGGGTTATAAAAACCCCTAAATTCACGTTGAAACTGCATGTTTTAGGGGTTCCTAGAAACCTAATTTGATAGGATTTCTAATGAGACCAATTTCATGATGTCTTGTCATTGTTTGCTAGTGGGAAAGAGGCTGCAAATCATAAGGTGACTAGATTAAGGTATCCTCTTATGTCATCTTTAAACAACCGTGTTGAGCATGCTTGTCTCCATGGCCCACGCCCATGTAATCTCCGTGTCACTTAACTCCCCTCTTGAGAAGCTTTTGTTCTTCTTCTTGTTCCTTCCCATTCCTTTTTTATGAATGTTTAGGGGTTCATGGAACCTAATTTGAGAGGCTTTCTAATGGCACCAATTTCATGATGTCTCAGCCATGGTTATCAATGACTTAGATAGGCTTTCTAATGGGATCAATTTCATGATGTCTCAGCCATGGTTATCAATTACTTATGATACGATACGTGATTCTGTAGAAAAAGATACATATCTATGATGTGTACCTTTTTTTAACCGTATCTTACGATATATGATATGATACAGTACGATACGTGGCGATCCACGATATAAATGATACATATGATTTCATTCATAACTAATAGTTTTTATTTTAAATAACATCATTTATTTGCCCCAACTCTAATCCCAAAAAATTAATAAAAAAAGAGTGATGGGAGCAAAAGAAGAACATGAAGATGTCTACGAGGAGGAAGAGAAAGAAGAAAAAAATTGATCATTTAACTGGTAATGAAGTTGATGGTGTTGATATTGGCGGTAGAGATATGAATGCTCGCTTTTTTTTTTACATTTTTTTATAAAATTTTGGGGATTACAAACTTAGAATGTCAAACAACTACGAGAGTTATGTTGTGGTGCTCTGGGAGCTGGGGTGGAAGAACGGGCAAGAATACTCCTCATGCCGGGCTACCTTTATCTACCAAAATGACCAGTTCGAAACAGTCTCTGGAGTGGGATGACCACATAAGTTCGACGTCTGAAAGGAGCGGGTCAGATTTTCGTTTTTAGCCAGGTTCATGTCATGATTTTTACTTAGGAAATTGACTGGTATTGGGTGTACAAAAGCAAAGGCATATCACATATCACTGACTCTTTGATCATGGACAAGAAAAGAGGAAAAAGTTTTATGTAATTCACCCACGTGGATTAATGTTCTACGGTCCGTCAGAGCGAAGGGTTAGGCAGGTAGTACGAGCAGTCTGACATCTAGCTATGTGATGTGCGGCTCCCGTGAAGCGTGTGAAGGGAAGCTTGAAGCAAAGCTTCTTGTAGTCGTAGTAGAAGTTGGAACTTAAAAGACACATATCATATAAATATATAACATAAGTACACAATAACACTTAGACCACACTTATACATGTGCAACTATATGGTTTCTTTTTATATAGTGAAAAATTGAATAAAGTTTATAATTTTATCTGTCTGGATTTTTGTCTCCACTTTATAAATCAATCCAATGAAAATTTTTCTTCTGTTCAATATATTTGGTTTAAATTCTAATTTCCAGTGTGACATATGATGGAATGAATGTCTTTGACACTTAGTATTTCAGAAATGATTATAGATTGTTAATATCATTTTCTCTTCTTTAAATTTTTTATATATTTATAAATTTTCTTGATATATTTGTAAAACAACTAAGTGTATCTTTCAGTACACGATACAATATACAAAAATTCTTGATTACAATAAACGATATGATACATGATTCGACAACCTTGTTCTCAACATTATTTGCTAATTGCTAGTAGGAAAGGGGCTGCAATTATGTGATGAGATTAATGTGTTCTCTTGCATTATCTTTCAACAGCCACCGTGCCTAGCATGCTTGCTTCCATGGCACACGTTCGTAGGTCCATATATGACCATGTAATATCCAAGGTAGTTAAGGTGGTATGACGAGGTCATGGCAAATAGGCTCGCTGCACCATGGCGTGGCCATAGCGAAGCCATGAGGAAGCTATTACTTATTGTAATTTAAAAAAAAAAATTATTTTATCTATTAATTAGTAGTAATTTTTTTTAATATATTTTTTATATAAGGAAAAAAAAATTCAACTACTAAATCATCATACTTTGATTCTAATATTGAGGATTTCATGCTCTAGAAATAAATAAATATCAATAAATACAAATCAAATATGGAACATCTTGCAACATGGTAAGTATAAATAAATAAATATGAAATATCAACAAATAGAGAATATTAAAAAATATGAAATATTAAGTACATATATGGTAGTGTTGTCGGCGCTCAGGTTTCGACGACGCTGGTGTTGCTAACTGCTGTGACGAGAGAGAGAGAGAGAGAGAGAGAGAGAGAGAGAGAGAGAGAGAGAGAGAGAGGATTTTATAACTTATAAGTTGAGGTTTTGTGACTTCTAAGTTAACTTTTGTAACTTATATATTATAAAAATGTCATAACTTATAAGTATTATACATTATTATCTAAAAAATAAAATAATGTGCATAGCGATGCCATAATGCTATTCCGTCATGGCGACGCTATGGCGTCGTTATTTAACCATCATGGCTATTTGGTTATATATGACGTTTCCCATCGCCATTCGCCATGGCGAGGTTATAGCGAGGCTATAGCGTGACCTTGACAACCATGGTAATATCGATCTCACTCAAAACTCTTCTCTTGTGATCCTTTTTTTATCTTCTCGATCATTTTCATCCCACCTGTCTTTCTTTGACCTTAGTTTCTTGTGGAACTTTTTTATCTGTGCGTTCTGTTTCCTCTCTTTTCTTTGGCTTCTTTTCTCTCTCTTTTTTTTTTTTGACTTGTTAGCCTTAGTCTCTTAAGTTCTTGGACCACCCATGATAAGTTTGACTGTTTTGACGACACATCACTTGTATGAGGCTATATCACAAGTCTTTATTTTGGATAAAGTTTGTATCTCAATGATCGTGAAAATTTATTATTTTTCTATGCTTATTTATTTTGTGGAAGCTGTTGCCCTTGAATGAGATTCTATCTGGCTATGTGACTTTTGTGTTTTCAGTATCTGTTTCATTTCCTTCCCAAATTTTACTGAAGCAGCCATTATGAATCTTTTCTTTGCCACAGGTTGATATTCGTATGCTAAGGGCTGTCGCTATTGAACATTCTAAGGATGTTGACGCGGCTGTGGAATTTATTCTCTTTGAGGTTCTTCCATCTATGGGCAATCCACCAGAGGGGCCTTTCACTCTTAACGATAGTGAAGAAAAATATCCAACTACTATAGAAGGTATTACTTTTACCTTTGATTGAGATGCTACTTCAGTTCTTTCAGCTTTTGAAGCATCATTACATGTTTGGTTCCAGTTTACGTAGATCACATATGCTCAGTTTTAATATTTTGAACTCATCCTTCTGAAGATTGTGGTTAGCCTCTAAATCTTTTTCTGCATCAACTAATAACTACAGTGACCACAAATATATAATTTTGATTTTGTCCATTTTACCTTATAAGGATTGATCATCTTTAGTTGGATTCATGTTTGATGTGCAGCTGAGCCAGACCATAGCTTATCGTTGATGCGTCAAGTGGCAGTTGAAGAAGCAAGTGCAAGAACACTTTCAGAGTCTAAATCTGTAGATTGTGAAGATCCTCATGGAACTTATCATACAAGTGATTCTCTATATGCCAACTCATCATGCTTGGATGAAGCAGAAGCGGGCTCTTCAGTTTCCATTGTTCATGGAGGAGATGATCATGATGAGTTACGTGCGTATACTGAAACTGAAGAATTGACCCTTTTGACAAAGCATCAAGAAGTGAACCCCATAGTTGGATTTCATCAGAGTCCACATGCATTAAGCTCGATCACACATGAAGATGTTGGTGTCACTGATCACTGCGGATATGCTCCGTGTTCCTATGTCCAAAGCTTGAAGGACGAATTAGCTTATGATTCTGTTTCAGCTACTTGTAGAGGAAACAATGAAAGTGACTTATACTTGGGAACCATTTCATTCAAAGAAGAAGGTTTAGTTCATATCTCTTCACTTATGCATGAAGACGAGCCAGATTCTATGGAGACTGTAGCTCTATCAGAAAATGTCCCTACCAATTTTATAAGTGAATGTGAAGAATCAGGGACTCATGGTTCATTGCAGAATGGTTATGGAAATTTTGACACTGAATTGGTTAATGTTGACAACAATTCTCAACTTACAACTACAGCTACCAGATCTGGCCAAATTGTTAGCCTTGACCTTCTTGAAGACATTATCAGTGATGCTAAAGATAACAAGGTATTTGTATCCATCTTACGCTTTTGAAAACACTTATTTAATATTCTTTAGTTATTAGAGTTGGCTGCTACTAACACCCCTCCAAATACTAAATATGCCTCATTAACTACAGCTGAAACTATTGACTGCTTTGAATCAGGCGATGGAGCTCGTTATGGAGCTCGTTTTTCGTTCCAATCTTCCACAAAACTGATCTTGAGATCATGGGCATATCATTAGACAGACAGTGTTTTATTCCATGCGACACACATTCCAAAAAAGTAACCCAAAGACCACGTGGCACACATAATGTCACAGGTCACTTTTTGGGATGTGTGCCATGAAGAAGAAAAAAATATTTGATGATATTCCCATTATCTCAAGATCTGCTGTGTGGAAGATTGGAACGAAAAATGATCTCCATCATCTGATTCAAGGCAGTCAACAGTTTTCAGCTGTATTTAATGGGGGATATTTAGTATTTGGTGGGGTGTTAGTAGCAGTCCCCTTATTAAACCACCTTAGTTTGGAGCATTGCCTAATTTTGAATGCGTTGTCATCCTGGCAATTGGCAAAGATTGAAGTGTGCAGTAAAGTATAATTGAATTTTACGAGAACTTGTTTGTACTTCAATTTCCCGAAGAGTACACATATTTGTCACTTGTTCAACCAAATATTCTTGTGATGTTTAATCCTAGTGGCGGGAAATCCAGAGCCAAATTTTTACTGCTCCCACTTAACAATAACATAAAAATTCATATCCATATTTTCATCTATCAGAAGTGACTATTGAACTATATATACTTTCACTCTATCTTGGTGCCATTCATAGCTTTTGATATTTGTAAATAGTTATTTTGATATGCATGGTAACAAATTTTATATATATATATATATATATATATATATATATATATATATATATATATATAGGACCAGGGGCTTGAGCCTTTTCCGGGGCTCCGAAACTATGACATGTGGCACTCAAAACACGGGTTTGGTGCCAAATGGAGCAAGGGACCATATATGCATCACGTACAAGAAAAAAACATATAAATTGTGAATCTAGCTTTGAAAAATCAACGGCGACAACACACCTATTTCAACTGTCCATTTCTGACCCCAAAATCAACGGCGACAACACGGGTTTGGTGCCAAATGGAGCAAGGGACCATATATGCATCACGTACAAGAAAAAAACATATAAATTGTGAATCTAGCTTTGAAAAATCAACGGCGACAACACACCTATTTCAACTGTCCATTTCTGACCCCAAAATCATATGATAGAGATCAATTTTTAAAATTTTTATTTTGGGGCTTGGGCCTGTAGCACAATGGAAGGTTGGCAATATTACATCCTCAAGGTCGCTGGTTCGATCCTAGCTTACCAATATCAAAAAAAGATTTTATTTTATTTTTTGACATGATCTATTCATTGTAGCCTTGTTTCAAGTGTCACTGTTTTCAAGCCCAGTGCATCCTCAACCCTGGTCCTATGGACAGGCTACCAGCACACTCTCTCTCTCTCTCTCTCTCTATAAACAAATGAAGCCTGCACGTGTGTATATAGATACGCTCATACACATGTGCGGGTTTCTTTTCTTTCTTTTTTTTACATCTGTACAAACGCAGACAGTGTTACCTAGACAAGTGGTATGGGTGCTAAGTGTTAAGGTGCCAATAGATGTTTGGCACGCCAATTTTTGAAGATTCCAAAACGGCCGCACGGCCATAAGAAATATTAATTGAAGAAATAGAACATATATGAAAGAATTGAAGGGAACACTTAGAGAGCCAATTGAGATACGTAATGAAAATATACATAATTTATGTACTAAACCTTTTATTTATGTCCTAAACAGAAGTATACTATATTATAATTTATAAAATCGTTTTCAATAACCAAAACCTTTTATGTAGTAGTTACTAAACTTTACACAAGTTACTTTTTCTAAACAAAGTTCTTTTCAACGACCAAAACCTTTTATTTAGTAGTTACTAAGCTTTACACAAATTTTTTTTTCTAAACGAAGTTCTTTTTATCGTTGTCAAAACGATGAGCATTTTGATGGTATGATGTGGTATTTTCATATATGTCTAGAAGTTCTGTGCTGTTTGAGGGGTGTCCAAGTGCTGGCACGTGTGCCAAGTGCCACCAAGTGTCGGCACGGCAAAAATTCCAAAAGTAGAAAGGCCAAGGTAACACTGAACGCATATTTGGTGGCTTTCATAGCATGTGTGTGACCTATAGAAAGAGTGAAGTTATCACAAGACCTGTTGTTACGTTGTATTTTTTTATTTATTTTGAGATTTAAAAAAATCAAGCATTAAATATAAAAAATAGAAATGTTACTATGAAGAAGGTTATTCTATTTGAAGTTTTGAACGACTATTTGATAAATAAAGATAATAGATCCGAAAATTCTGATATATTCTTGCTATAGAGTAAGTCTTATGCCCTTGTAGACCAAAAAGTGTGCCATTGTAATAGGACCCTTGATTGATATTCTTGAGGATGTTTATCAAGTGGCTGAAAATGGTGTGTCCTAGGGGGGGGGATATTTCTGATGCATGTCAGCTTCTTCATCGAAGAGGTTCTAACTACATGTTTGGGTTGGTGAGTTACCTCTACATTTAATAGTGATGGGAGATATTGAAAACGGATACAATTCTGTCACCTTGGTTATTTATCTTATGCTAATTCCTTGATTCTTTTGAACACATGGCTGGCCAATTGTAATTGGGCCAGAAAATTGCACGTGTGAGAAGAATGTGGGGCATACCAGCATAGTGTGAGAAGTATGTGGGGCATACCAGTATACTTCTCCACATAACATTGTGGGGCATACCAGCATATTGTGAGAAGAATGTATAATTCTTTAGGGTCCACCTCTGCCAATGGTAGTGATGCGGTTTGTGATGGTTCAAAGGATTATCTTGGAAGTCTGAGAAAGGCCCTCTCTCAGCGATATCTCAAAGTGGGTCGCTCTGACAGAGCACAAATTTTTGCTTGGTGGTTGCTCATAAGATTTACCGACCATTCATTATTTTGAGAGATGGATGACCATATACTTCTTTCCCTAAGGCTCCTGAATCTAAATTTAGATGAGTGTTAGCAATGGAAACCCTAGACAGGTTGGATTTGGGCCTTTTTTTTTTTAGGTAACTAGGTTGAGCTGGTTAGATTTGCAGGAGGGGCTTGCGTACATGTTTACAATGAATCTTCCAAGCATCAATAACCTCCATAGAGCGTATGGCACCGAACTAAATGTCACGATTAATAAACCCATCATTTGTTAGGATTGCGCTGAAATATATCTTCCCATATTGATCATTCCTGTCCGTGTTCATCTTCAGACTTCTTGCTCTTGTCATGATTTTCTCTCAACTCTTCAATAGATATTAGCAATTTACGTGTATTTCCCTAGCTTGGTTTAGGGGACAGAATTATCTATCGTTTTCTGTAGTTCCAGTTATTTCTTGAATGCCATCCTTTATCCACTGTTATACTTGTGTAATTTTTTTCTTTTGATTTTACTTGTATTTTACCTATTGTGCATCCTCTAAAATTTCTCAGAGTTTTGAGGTTCAATTCTTTTCGGAATCTTCATATTTGTGCAAAGGTTTATCTTAATCACAAAACATGCTCTTTGTTTTATTTTGGAAAATGGTAAATGTCTCTTTGATATCAAATGTATCAAAATTTGAACCTCTTTAAAGTTTCACAAACAGAAATCCTCTTAATTTTAACACATTAATTTCTTTTTCTGGATCGTTACAAGTTATTATCTTCTTCACCTTGAACTTTCAAGCATTTGAAAGTTTTCCCTCTAATATAAATTTATGGCATTAAGAGATGTTAGGTAATATATTTGGGTTTTACTTGGTCCAATCTTCAAATGACCGCTTCCTTCAGCCGCCTTGACTGCTTTCTAGTCTCCACTGATTGGCCGGAGTGCTTTCCCCACGCGTCTCTTCACGGTCTACCCCGTGCAGTTTCTGATCACAAGCCTCTTTTGCTTGACTGTGGTGCCTTGGGCAAAGGCCCTACCCATTTCCGATTTGAGAACCAATGGCTTCTTAACGAGGAGTTCAGAGCTTTGGTCCCGCTTTGGTGGACGAAGACTAAGCCTAGCAGGTCGGCTGCCTTCCGATTGATCTCTAAACTGGGGTACCTAAAAGGGCGCATCAAGCAATGGAACCGAGAGTCTTTTGGGCTATTGCACGAATGGAAAAAGACGATCCTCGATCGTCTTAAGGAGTTGGACCTCTTCGAGGAGGATAGAGTTTTGATGAACTCCGAAAGCGTTGAAAGACTCAATCTAAAGATGAAGTTTAGTGAGAAAAGCCTTTAGGAAGAGTTGAGTTGGAAGCAAAAATCTAAAGTCCACTGGTTAAAGGTTGGGAATAACAATTGAAATACTTCCTGTAGACACCCAAATTTGGCCCAAGGCCCGATCGGAACACATTTCGAGAGAGGTGCAGTTCCGAGCTTTTGATGGCATGTATGAAACCCTTAGGAACCTTCCCGAACCCTTAGGAATCAACCCAAACCTATTAGAACCCTTTCCTGGACCAGTGTCAAACCCTCCCGAGTAGTGGTTGGAAAGAGGAGTGTCAAAATTTACACAGACCTCTTCAGGAGCTGAATTATATGCCATTAGAAAGAGGACTTCTCCAGCTTTCCAACGAGCCAACAATCACCTCAATCGGAGTTATATATCAAAAGTTATGACCATTTGAAAATCGGGTTATTTTGGAGGGATTTTTGCTTGGCGCAACTAATAGTTGCGCCAAGCCATTTTCCCCCAGAATTTGCCTGGCGCAACTAATAGTTGCACCAGGCCTTTTTCCCCATAAACGGCCTGGCGCAACTAATAGTTGCGCCAGGTATAAATGGGTCCCCCTACCCCTCGCAGAGCCAACTTCCAGGTTACTGTATAGAACTATTTTACTGTACATTTGCCTGACATATGAATAGTGACAATTGGTTTTTGCCTCAAATTTTGAAGCTAGGGTTTGACTTGTTGACCACCTCAGTCCTTGGGGTGTGTTTTGATAACTTTGTAACACCCTTTTAATGCCTATTTGCAACCCTTAAGTGATTTGAAACACTAACCTATCATCCACCATTAAAACCATTCCCCCACATCTCCAAGCTCTCAAAATCCTAAGAAATCATAGATTAGAGATTACCTAATTGCTAACCCTAATTAGCATCTAACTGGCCTCCTAACCTACCCTTTTCCTATAAATAGGGCCCCCCTCCCCTTGGTTTAAAGGTTGAGAATTTTTACCTAAGAGAGAAAGAACTTCAAGTGAGAAGATCTTTCTCCCTTTGGTGCCACTTCCCATACAAAAACCCGAATTCAAAAGCCTCTTCCCCACCCTTGCCTTTCATGAAAAGCCTCTAGGTTAGGTGTGTGTGATCCCCTAGCGTTCCTTCTCTACTTCTTAGCTTTAAGCCTTAGGAGTTAGAACCCCATTCCATACCATACAAGCCTTCAAAAACTCATCAAAGCAAGCCAAGCAAGGCTCCTCTACGGTGCTACAAGGGCCCGAGGGCTCCGGTTCTCCCCTTTCTTCTCCTATCTCTTCTTTAGCTCTTCCCGTCCTCCCATTTGTACCGTTATGTCGCCGAATTTCGGTAGGAACTGAGGGGCACGAATAGGATTTAAGGCCCATTTGGGCAAGTGGAAGCTATTTTCTTTTCTTTTACTTTATTTTTGTTTTGGCCATTAGTAGAGACCGCATTAAGCGGGTTGATCGGGTGCCTAACACCTTCCCGATCGATAACCGAAGCCCCTACCAAGAGCCTTTGGTGTGGACCAGATTCAGAGTTATATTTTTAGCACTTCGGTGTTCATAAAAATGATATAGGTATCCCGGGATACCAAAAGTTCCGGGTGGTGACTCTCTATATTTTTTTGCAAGCGAGTGCATCGCCGCGACGGGATCATCACGAATCCCATGTTTGCACACTTCCATATGGTCGCGAATGCCAAATCCAAGAAGAAGAGTCTCACTAGGATTGCAGTGAATGGGGCTGAATTCTCGGATCCGAAGCAGATTAGGTCGCAAATCTCTGCCTTTTATTGCAACTTGTTCAAAGATGAAGGGTGGACCAGACCACAGTTAGATGGTCTATCCTTCCCATCTGTTGGACAGGTAGAAGGAGATGGTCTAGAAAGACCGTTTTTCGAAACCGAAATTTGGGAGGCTATTAAGCGGAGTGGGAAGAATAAATCGTTGGCCCTGATGGTTTCAACATGGAATTTTATGTTTGCTTTTGGCAATGCTTAAAAGCGACATTGTGGATTTTTTCAGGGAGTTTCATGTGAGGGTTTGTTATTGGCAAAACGTTAAACTCGACGTTCATCACTCTTATCCCAAAGAAAGAGGGTGCCTAAGATATTCGAGACTTTTGCCCCATTAGCCTTACTAATTGCTTGTACAAAATTCTGGCGAAGGTTCGCGCTAATCGCCTCAAGACAGTGTTAAGCCACATTGTTTCTGAAACCCAAGAGGCTTTCATTAAGGGTCGTCAGCTCATCGATATGGCAGTCACTGTGCATGAGGTGGTCCACTCAGCGGTCCTTTTGCGTGCACCGGGTTTTGTTTGGAAAGTTGACATGGAGAAGGCGTACGATCAGGTAAATTGAGAGTGTATGGACTACAAGCTGAAGCGTTTCGGGTTCGGCGAGATCTAGAGAAAATGGATGAGAGCTTGTATTGGCTCGCCTTGGTTCTCGGTGATGGTCAACGGTACACCTGCTGGTTATTTAAAAAGTTCACGGGGTCTAAGGCAGGGTGACCCTTTATCTCCTCTCCTCTTCAATTTGATTGGGGACGCTTTGGGGGCCCTCATCATCAGCTCTAAGACTATGAATCGGATCTGGGGTATTTCGGTGGGTAGCAATGGGTTTGGCGTAACTCACCTCCAATACACCGACGACACCATTTTTTTCTGGGAAAGCAGAACCTGAAGAAATTTCTGATTTTGCTAATATCCTAACAGATTTTGAAGCTGTGTCAAGGCAAAAAGTCAATCTCTCGAAATCCACCATTTCAGGTATTAATCTAGATCAGGGGCGACTGAGAATCTAACTACCATGGTTGCGTGCTCTGCCTCTACTCTTTCCATCACTTATTTGGGCCTTCCTCTGGGGACTGGAAAGCCGAAGGGTAGAGATTGGGAGGTTGTCATCCAGAGATTCCAAAAAAAACAGGCCGCCTGGAAGGGGAAGTTCTGAAGCATGGGGGGGCGTCTTTAGTTATTGAATTCGGTTCTCTCCAGCCTGCCAATCTTTTTCATGTCGGTGTTCAAATGTCCAATGGCGGTGATTCACGCCCTCGAGAAAATCGAGAGGGACTTCTTGTGGGAAGGCACTGATGGGGATAAAAAATACCACCTCGTGGCTTGGGAGGTGTGTCAATTGCCGAAGTTTTTCGGAGGGCTTGGCATCAGGAATCTTCAGCAAGCTAACATAGCGCTCTTGGGCAAATGGTTATGGCGGGTGGGGAGTGTAAGGGACCAGACTAGCTTATGGAGGGTAATCCTAGTTCAGAAGTATGGCAACCGAACCAGGAACAATTCTGCTTGGTGGAAAGACGTCAGTCCGATTTGGAGAGATTTCTCTAGATGGGTTCAATACAGCTGGGGGGGACGGCTCTAGAATATCTTTATGGGATGACCCATGGTTATTCCTATATCCGCTCAGAACGTTGTTTCTTGTGATTTTCAATATCTCGGTGGCCCCCCATGGGCTAATTACTGATATTGTATCTACCAATGGGTCTACTCCAGTTTGGGTGATTACCACTAGGATGGCTTTGAGGGAGGATGAGTTGGACCACTACCTTTCTTTGATGGCCGCGCTATACGCTGTTTTCCCGAACCAACAACGACGGGACGCGAGAATATGGCTGGGCAGCAAAAATGGTAATTTCTCATTCCTCTGATTAGAGTCAATTGGGTCTTCATTTGGAGGGCCCCAATTAGAGGTCTTGTGTAGACCTCTAATTTCTCACCTGTTTTCACATTGTGGGGTTGTCACTAAGATTTGGGGTATTATCATAAAATCCTTCAAATCAGCTGGGTAATACCAGAGACCCTCGACGGTTTACTGATCTCTTGGAACGGGATAAGTTGGAATGGCCCCATCGGTGCATTTTGGAGGGTGGGGGCCTACGCGGTCTTGTGGACCATTTGGCTTGAAAGAAATGCTAGAGTTTTTTGCCGCAAGCGTCGACCCATTGGCTCTATTCTTAGCCAAATTAAAGATCTAATGTGCCTTTGGACCCTGTTGGATAAAAAAAATTGGGGGGCAGGATTTGAGCGACTGTTTTGGATGACTCGCCTTTGTCTCTCCTCTGTGGTGCGGGTTTAGGGGCTCTTTGGTCTCTTGTTTGCTGGCCCAGTTGGCTGCATCCCGTGGGCGTTGTCTTTTCGGTTTTCGCATTTTTACTTTTTTGTTTTCTTGTTTTTTGATGGTTCGATTTTGGCCGTTTTGTAATCTTTCCAGCTTCTCGATCATTTTTTGTGAAATGGAGCTCTATTTACCGATAATATATATATATATATATATATATATATATATATATATATATATATATATATATATATATGGATTTTCTGTGAGGTGTTCACCTTTTCTTAGATCTTTACCAATATCGTATGTTTTATTGCTGCAGCCTAGACAATTTTTAATATTTGTATGAAATAATGTGCAGAAAACCTTGTTGCTGGCCATGGAATCGGTACTCACTATGATGAGGGAGGTGGAACTTCAAGAGGAAGCAGCACAACAAGCTACAGAGGAAGCCTCCAGAGGTGGTCTAGAGATCTTTGCCAAAGTGGAAGATCTTAGACAGATGCTGCAACATGCAAGGGAAGCCAATGACATGGTTGTATGTTTATTCCTTATTCATGTCATTGTTCATTGATTTTAGCAGTAAGAAAAACTGATTTCATTTCTTTATTTGGCAGCATGCTGGGGAAGTTTATGGGGAGAAATCCATTTTAGCAACCGAAGCACGAGAACTTCAGCTGCGTCTGCTCAATTTGTCAGACGAAAGGGATAAATCACTCTCAATAATTGACGAGGTGCAAAACTTTTAGATTTGGTTCATCCATCTTCTGGTTTTCTGTTATTCTATATAATATTAGTTCTGATTTAGTTCTCATATGTTCCATCTGATTTCAACCTGCCATTAATAACTTAAATTTATTTAGAATGAAAATGTTATGTGCATTGTCAGAATATGTTGGTTGACTGATAGTATGTGATGTCTATTCTATTAGCGTATAAACGCTCCCAAGTTTACTCCTAGTCTCTATATTTTGCATAAACCATTTTGTAATAACATAGTTTGCTATGAGTATGAAATGAGTATGATGACATTTTGACTATCTGGTTATCTAGGATGACCTTTGGTAAAGATCATATGATAAGTTTATAGTTATAACTATAATATTATATGACATAAATGTTGTTATGTTGACATATAGCATTCTAATACAGAACCGTGCATGCTCAAAAGTTCCAAACAAAAAGTTTATTAAGTGTAACAGAAGGGGTGAGAAAATGTGATTGAATTTAACATAACAAAGTTGCAAGAAAGGATACTAAGTGTGTATGCATGTCTTGTGGGGTTGGCAATATTTCAGGTATTAAATGTCTGTTATGTGCTTATTGCGAAGATCTGTAAATCTTTTACCCATTTTAGACATTTTAGAGTCCTAGAAGATAAAAGAAGTTGAGAGTTAAGCGTTCCTGTATATACTTTTACTCAGTCCAAGTAGGAGTAGGGAAGTTAGTTAGGGATAATTTAGAAGTTTTCTTTTCCTTTTGTTGCTTTTATATTATACTAGTAGAATGCACATGGCAAAAAGGAACCGAGCCCAAGGCTAGAGGCAAATGAAGTGGCATTTTGAGCCATCAACTTCATAAAATGGACACAAATCGACTGTCCTATGAAATATCAATTGTCCTACATAATTAAAATGCCTTTGTCGACATTTAACCTCAACTTTACTCCTTTTTATAAGAGACCTGGTTCAAATGCTCAAAATGCACGGGCTGTGTATTCAACTAGTTGAATGCTAAAAGGAAAGCATATAAAATTAGTTAAATGAAATATAATAAAATTTAAAGTTCATATTGAGGTTATATTGGAAAAGAAAAACTATTTTTTTTTTCTTTAGAACATAATGAAAAAGGAAAAAATAAAGCTCGTATTTTCAACAAAATCTTTTTGAAGTAAATCGTTTTAAGGTAGCTCAATATCTGACCTGTCTCGCTTCTCTACCGAAATCTTCCTCAACCTTCTCTCCATCTCCTCGATCAATCCAAACCGTTCATCTCTATCTCATCCACTCTATAATTTCAAACTCATCATTCTTTACTAATTTACCCAAACTATTTATCTATTCCTCACCATCTTATGCGAAGTCCCTCTCTCCATCTTACCTAGACTCCCTCTCTCGATCAATCCAAACCATCTTTCCTTCTTAAGCTCTAAATCAACCAAAAGCCATTTAGTCTACCAAACTGCCAACCTTAACCCTTGATAACCTAACTTGCCCAAATCAATCCTGATCATATTCATACCAACTGAAACTGATCATATTCATACCAACTGAAACATCCATCCCTTTCTCATCAATCTTGCCCAAACTCCGAATCAATCCATGCCATTCAATCAACTCAAAATGCCCACTCAATTAACCCCTTATCCAACTCAAAACCACCCATCACTATCCCTTGAGCCCACTGGTTCTAAACCATTCATTTCTATCCACACGTTCCTTATTCCTCTCCTAATAAATCCTAACTGTCCATTCCAACCACCCAAGCCATCCATTGCAACCAAGGCATATCAACCATCACTTCCACTTAACTAAACTCTCCCATCAAAGCCGTCTGCCATCATTGAACCATAGTCATAAACAACCTCAGTCGTTCGTTGCAACCAAGCCACATCAACCCAATTATCACTACCCATTTAAAAAAGTCCTCTGATCAAGCCATCCGCTGTCATCAACACAACACCCAACCCAATCCGTATTCCATCCCATATTTCTCAGAGTTCATGGCAAATGATTTCAGTGTCATTTATAGGTAAGGAAGAAGATCTCCAACATGTTACCTGTTTAAAACCATGTTCATCACTTAGATAATAACTGACTTCAAGATCTGACTCCAATAAACAATGGCTTAAAATATATCCAGTGTTACCTAGGCACTTCTGTTTCTGGGATTTTTTCCATGTATACACTTGGTGACCAAGGTTTAAAATCGGTACACAGTGGTCATATTGGCCATTCCTTAAGCTGATATATATCGGCCAAATCCGATTTGTATTGGCTATATCAGCCGATATGAATTTAAATATAAGAAGTCATTTATGGTAAGTAAATATCTGATTATATAATTAAAAGCCTTTTTCTCATATTCTTATTTTGTTGTATGCTTCTAACTTTAAAGTAAAATACTATTTGGTACGGATTGCACTGACAACATGCGATGAAAGGAAGCAAAAATAAAATTGATTTTTGCTCAATAAGGTACCAAAGTTGCACGTTTTCTTCATCTTTTCAGTAGAAATGTTCAGGAGAGAAAATGAAGCAATCCCTTCTGTACTTTGTTCAGGAGAGAGAAAAAACAAGCAATCCCTTGTGTACTATTTGGAATAGAATAAGTGTGATGTGTACCAATGTACTGACTTGTGCCCTATTGTAGCCCCTAGGCTCCTAGCTTATCTAGGTTTTGATGTCGGTACATATTGGACATATCGGCCAATATGAGCCAATATAGGCCGATATGGTATAACTACCGGCTGATTTCTGCCAATATTTCTAATTTTATATTAATATCAAATCAGGGGTGAATATTGACTCGGATCAGGCCGATAATTGGTGACACTTGGACACTCAACACGACACTGCTAGACATGTATGAAAAAAATACCACCGTATACCATTAAAATGTTCCTCGTTTTAACACAGTAAAATGAATTGTCATTTTACGAAAGAATGTGTGTATAGTTTAGTAAATTATAAATAAAAAATTTGGAGCCTTGAAAATAAAATGTATAATATGAAATACTTTTAGTTAGGTTCATGATACACGTTATTTATACTTCTTATCATACATCTCAATTTTCTTTCTAAGAGTTCCCTTCAATTTTATGTAGGGTGGCATTATTTGCACCCGTTTAACCTGTGAAGAGCACAAGCTCTTCCACCATAAGAAACCGTTGACTGCCTTGAATCAAATGATGGAGATCGTTTATCGTCCCCATCTTCCACACAATAAATCTTGAGATCATGGCACACCTATCAAACAGTTACATGTTGATTCCATGTGGCACACATCCCTAAAAGTGATTGTGATATTGGGCATACCTACCACACATGGTCACTTTAGGGGATGTGTGCCACTTTGAATCAACATGTGACCGTCTGATAGGTGCGCCATGATCTCAAAATCTGTTGTGTGGAAGATTGGGGCGAAAAATGATCTCCATTTTCTGATCATGGTTCAAAATTTCGGCCGATAATTTGAATTTTCGGCCGAAATGTTTCGGTTTCGGTCCTCACCGAAACAAAAACTTGAACCGAAATTTCGGTCAAAATACGTATGGAGGGGAAATTTCGGTTCAAATTTTTGGTTTGTTCATGCCCGAAACCGAAACTGATATTTTGATCCTTGCATCTGATTCAAAACCGTTTTTATGGTGGAAGAGCGTGTGCTCTTCACAGGAAAAACGTCTACAAATAATGCCACCCTTTATATATGGATGGATTCAGTCAGCTTCACTCCTGAGGTTAGGTTCAAGGGCTGGTTGAGTAGCTAAAGCTCCCTCCAACTAAATCAATATGGCTAGTCTTTCTAAAATTCAAATCAACTTTATGAGCAGGTGCCTAAAAGTTACATAGATTGTATGCTTCAGGATCTCCCGAAGCAACGTGATCTTGAATGGAACCTACTTCAACTAAGAGCGATTCATAGTTATCTTCGCATTGATGGAATCAAGTCTCACTTTTTTAAGGACATCCTTCAAGCAAACGAGAGCTTCTTTACAGAACTTTACTTCCAGAAATCAATAGACTGCAGGAAATATCAATAAATGAATTGTCTTGGGTACGCCTTAGTCGTGTATCCATAAGATTTTCTTATGTAATTAAGGAAATTGGAGATAAAAATCAGGGAACCATTCATGAATTCACAGTCAATAGTTCTAGTTAATGGTTCCAATTTTACCTGAATTTTGGATTCTGTTACTGGAAATCCATTTCATTTTTATCTTTCATTTCAATATTCTATTGAAATCTAAATATAAAATAGAATATATAAAATAAGTAGAAGTTCGTGGTCCGGTCTTCCCCCCTCTGGGAATTAAGGAGGGTCACGTTCCTATTAAGTAACTGATCGAGTTGGGGTGCTCCTCGAGGAGCTTTTATATATATATATATATATATATATATATATATATATATATTCTATTTCTTATAGTTTTTTGTTTATTTCTATTAAGGTTTGGAATCTTCAGAAATTAACGTGCCAAACATCTATGACACCGTGACACTTGGCACCCGTGCAACGTGTCGAGGTAACAATGGATATATCTATATCATACCATCATCTTATTTGTTCTTATCTTGGTTGTAAACTGGAGAGAGGAGGGAGGGAGGGAGGGAGGAGTTGTTAGGTTTTTATTTATGGTAACCTTTTGTGAAGAGTCTCGACTCTTCAAGCGAGGTAAAATTTTGGACTACGCTTTTAAATAGCCCTATTCTCATTATAATAGTAGAGATGTACAAGACTGCTGAGAACACTGTTTAACATGGTGATTTTTTGTTGAGATTTTTCTTTTGAGAAAATAAATTGCGATTTTGAGAGTCGTAACTCTGATTTTGTTGACCAAGACTTTTGAGTCTGGTGCTGGCTGGTTGCAAGGGTTTTTATACTCTTCTGTTTTCTGTCTTTCAAGACTGATTTGTTGATTGCTGATCCAAAGGTTTTGATAGCTTATTCTGTAGTGATTGTTGTTTTGATTACTGTCATAATCCGTTCCCACTTAACATCAATTTTTCTGGTATTTCTGCTGCTGATTGTCATTATAAATAGTGAGATATTGTTGCTGCTATTCATATGTGGAATCTCTGAAAGTGTGTTGCCATTGTATTTTATTGTAACAGTTATTTTACATCAGTATAACAGTAATCTTGTGGGCAGTGTCATTAATAATTTTGGGCACCATTAGCGATTTGTTAACTATTTAATCACTGTTTTTACATGGTTCTGTTGGCGGAAATCTGCACCTAATATCCCTAAATTGGGGGCTGTTTCACCATGTTTTGACACCATCAACATAAATTTCTAGTAGGTTTTCATCTACTACTCTAATTTAAAGCCTAGAGGGCTGCGAGTCCATGTAAGTACCTTTTTGGGATTTTATATGCTGTAGAGGTATAGATTAAATTTTTTAGATGTGGACAGAATTTGATCCCTTTCTCCTCTTTTGGTAATTGATGGTGGTACTCTCTACTCTCAAGATGACAAAATGGTTTAAGAATATGTTGTCCCCTTCTTTTTACTTTGGGTTCTATTTCTGTCAATTTCTTTGATATATCATGTTTCTATATGTGATCGAGTGATGATGCTAAAGCTCAATTGTTTGAATACACTGTTTGAGCTAAATTTATGTACGTTGCAAATCTCAGTCATCACTTTTCTATATCATGCACTTTATACCAGATGCGCCGAGATCTTGAAGCCCGACTAGCTGCTGCAGCAGCTGAAAAAGCAGTAGCTGAGCAGGAGAAACTAGAAAAGGAAGAAGCTGGACGCTTGGCCCTTTCTGCGCAAGAGCTTATCATGGATGCGGTGGTCGAGGAGTCCAAAAAACTCAACCAAGCAGCAGAGGAGAACTCCAAGGTAATAATATATTGTATTTATATATGTGAACAATTTGTTATCACTCATTTTGTATGAAACTCACCAGAATCTCTATCTTCCTATTTTGTTGCAGTTGCGGGAATTCTTGATGCACAGGGGTTACATTGTTGATACATTGCAGTAAGATTCCACTTTCCCTTTTCATCAATAACAGAAATGTTACTTGCAGTAATAAAGACAAACCAAAGAAAACTTGCACTTAAAGCTAGTATAACCGTCAGCGAGAAATCATAAGGAGCTAAGAATTTACGAAGTAACTAGTCCCACATATTAAAGTCGGCCTTGCAACTTTTATTTTGTCATACGGAATTGGTAACATCATTAGCTTCCCAATGCACATACTGAAATTATGTCTCTGGATTGACATTATATCCAAAATATCAGCTATATGGTAAACAGTCTCCTTGTGACTACCACCACCATGACCTCCACTACCTCTTCCACCACCTTCTCCACCACCACACCACCACCACCACCACCACCTCCACCCCGTTTTCCACTATGACTACCACCATCATTACACCATGCGCCATGACCACGATCACCTCCACGACTACTATAATCACCAACTGCTCCACGACCATAACCACCACCACCACTAAGCAGTTGATAGACTAGTCACTGGAAGTTCCAGATGTTATCCAAATATTAGTCATATGAGTCATTGGGTAGTCCCCACAGTCAAAGCAACAGATAATAGTCCATAGAAATGCGCTTTTTTTTTTGTCATAGGTAAGGTAAGCTCGAACCTGCGACCTTCAGGTTGCAATATTGTCATCCTTCCATTGTGCTACACACCCAAGCCAAACAAAATTATATCTGGATTAAGAAATCACTGGCCTAACATGTCACTTCAAACAGGTCCAAAATTCATGGAATGTGAGTACTTCCATCTTGATTCCATAGTCTCGGAAGGGGATAAGGATGGCTTTCCCTTCGTCACTCCCTTCCCGTCCTTTTCATCTTTCATCTCTGTTTCTTCTATATACACAGCCATAAGATCTAGCCTGCGGTTGATTTCTTCCATTGCTTGCTTCAATCAATGAAGTCCTTGGTACATGGTTTCTTCCATCTCTTCAGTTTTCCATCATATTTAAAAAATATATATATTCTCTGCAGGGGTGAAATAGCTGTCATTTGTGAGGATGTGAAACAGCTGAAAGAGAGCATTGATAGGCGTGTTCCATTCAGTAAATCAGTATCATCTAGTCAGACAAGTTGCATTTTGGCGTCTTCAAGTTCATCCTGTAAGAGCCTATCGTCTAACCAACTCCTTCAGGGGAGCGAGCAGCCTGAGAGCTTGAAAATGAACCCGGAAGACTCTGAAAGGACTGATGAGACTGATATGGAGAAGCACGTTGGTAGTGTTCATAGGGCGCCATCAGATGATGAATGGGTTTTGTTTGGTGATGAGGTTTGAGTGCCAACGGATGGCGAATGGGTTTTGTTTGGTGGTGAGGGTTTAGTTGTACAGCTGGGCTCCTACTAGGGATATATGATGATACAACAGTAAATAAGAGGTTTTTGTTTTTTTTTTGAGAACAGTAAATAAGAGTTGCTCTGTTTATACATATGACAAACTATACAGCTGCTTTGGTCGAGGGGTTTGTGATGAGCTAACAACATTGCTTTAGACGGATTTCCTTCTTTAGAGTGTTGCTTTTATATATAATCAACATTATAGTTTTGTCTATATTATAGTAGTTATTTTTCTACCTATATATTCTTAATGAAATCGTATTGGGTGGCACGCAATCAGATGATAATGTGCAACATTTAAGCTATTCAAGATTGAATTTGCACTTCTTGGAAACCATCACAACGGATCGGGTTCTTGGGAGCCTAATGAACCCTCTTTCGTACTTAGCAACCAAGTTTCGAGGGGTTGGTACGAGTCAGTTCGGATAAATTGTGAATTGATTTCGAAAAAATCTGGAATTTTTTTAAAGTTTTAGTATATAGTTTATGAGTAAATTGTATGTGCTTTATGAGTTACTTACATCTTAATAATATTACATGTGCTTTTTAAATTAGGGTACCTTTATTTACAACCCTAGATTTTTCCTTGTTGCACATGCTTAAACCATCAACTGGTTTGAAGATGGTGGAGATCGTTTTTCTCTCCTGTCTTTGACAAAATAGATCTTCAGATTATGTGCGTGTCATCAGATGATCAGATTTTAATTCAACGTGCCACATATCCTGAAAAGTGAGCATGATCACATGCGAACATCAAATCTAGTTCTCCGATTAATTATAAAAAGAAAATGTGAGCCCTGTGGAATCGAATACTGAGCTTCTGATTGTGTGACCATGATCTCAAGCAAGGTATCAAATATCAGCTGATACCGAAACATATTGGTTTTTTGGCCAACTAATATGTATCAGGTATTTGTATGGGTTTCCGCATCCACTGATACCTCCCAATTTTATTTCTTATTTTTCTAAATACACAGATACGTATCGGTATTAGCTGATTCGTATCGGTCCTCTGTGGATCGATACTGGTATTAGTTGACACATTGATCTCAAGATCTACTCATAAAAGCAGCACGGCTTAAGCATGTTAAAAGGAAGAATCTAAGTTAAAATTAAAGGTACTCTATCAAGGATCAAAATTTCGGCCGAAATTTTGGCCGTAATTATTGGCTTCAGTCCCCACCAAAATGATAATTTGGAACGATATTTTGGTCCAAATTCATATGGGATCCAAAAATACGGCCCAAAATTTGGCCAAATTTTTGGTTTTTGGCCGAAATTTCAGTTCAAATTTTTGGTTTCAGGCTTGACCGAAACCGAAATTTTGATCCTTGTACTCTATCATTAATTACAGCTTATCTTTTGCCTTCTTGATATTGCCTTTTATAAGAAGTAAACCTAGAAAAAGAGAAACCAGAGCGTGGTAGGGGATTTCGAAAGAACGAAATGGAAGATTTATGGGATGCTGCTTGCTATTTTACTTTAATTTTCCGTATGAGATACACCTACAATTAAAGTTGCTATTATATTTGAAGGGGTAGCTTTAATAGCAGCCAGGGAACCTTTCAGAGCACCTACGCTCAAAATTATTGATTGCTTGGGATCAAATTGTAGTGATTGCTTTTTGCTATAATCTTCCACTGAAGGGATCTTGAGATTATGACGCATCTATCATACTCTTTTCGATTTCATGTGGCACATATCTCAAAAACAACCCTAAGGTCACATTTTAGGGTTATTTTTTGGGATATGTGACATGTGGAATCTAAAACTGACCATCTGATAGGTGTGCCATGATCTCAGGATATCTTGTGTAGAAAATTGGGGTGAAATATGGTCTCTCTCATCTGATCGGAAGCAATCAATAGTTTTGGGTGTAGTTGCCCTGAAAGATTCCGTCGGCTATTACAGCTACCCCATTTGAAAGAGTTTCGAATATCAGTTTTGGTTCGGTTCAACTTGAACCAAAACTGAAAGGAAACAAATTAGTTTGGTTCGGTTTTGGTTTTCTCATTTTATCAAAATTTTTTTTTTCTTCTTCTGATTTTTCATCTTTTTCTAAACCTATCCAAACCAGTTTTCTGTTCTGGCCACCCAAAACCAAAATCAAACCAGTTGGAATCCGTTTTAAGTTTTTTGATTTGGGCTGGTTTCGGTTCAGTTTGGTTTTTCGATCAATTTCGGTTAAAAATTTGCATGCATTCCTATATTTTCCTATATTCATGCATAACACAAACACACACACACAGACACTCACTCTCTCTCTCTCTCTCTCTCTCTTGCATATGTTGTCGGAAACCAGACAGGCTCAGGGGAAACCCATGGATATGGATGCATATTCGAAGTAATGGGGAGAGTGGAAGAAGAATATTCTTTTCCCGTGGAGGAAACGAGAGATTAAAAAGAAGGGGGCTTTAAATTGCAGAGTGTGTTATATAGAGGACAGATTTTATGTAGACAAAGTGCAGGCAGGTGATGTGGTGCAATATAATTGGCTGCAAGTATGGTGGGGCTCAATTAATGCAGGTTGGCCGCCACAGTCACGTTGAACCACATCAGCCGCCTGCACTTTGTCCTCAACAATTATGTCCATTTATAACTTTCCTTAAATAGCCTAATTGACTATTGCCAAATTAATAAGGCGAATTTTGTTAGAAGTTTCTATTTTGGTGGCCATCACTATGGTAAAATCGTTGACCGTTGAACGGTGTAAGATCAATCTTGAGATGTGTAGTTGCTATTCTGGTGAGTTTGAAGAGAATAGGTAACTAATAAGTAAGTCTTTTAGTTGTGGTATGATTGTGATTTCTAATCACTATATAATTAGTATTTTCAGTCCTTAATGGGAAATGACTCTTTGGCTATAAATATAAGGGGTGTCTGGTCCCAACGATTGCTCGATACAATTCAATCCTCCCTATTAGCAAAAGCATCCCCATTGTGCTAAGAGACATTGAAGGCGAGAAGATCGTTGAAGATCGGCAACCAACCATTAATGGCTCACACTCAAGGTGCGCATATATATATATATATATATATATATATATATATATATATATATATATATATATATATATATATTTAATTTATGAATTATAGGTTAATAATTTTTGATTGATCATGCGCCTAGATCTTACGGCTTATTTCTGATGGATGGATCGATAGATCCATATTAAGTTTCCAACAATTGGTATCAGAGCCATGTCGGTGCATGGTCGATTGAAACTTCGCAGTTAAGCCATTGTCGCAGTTATTCAAAAAAAAAAAAAAATTAATAATTTTTGGCCATGCGCCGGTGGGGTTTTCACACCGGTGGCACTACCGACAGTTGCGCATGACCAAACCGCCGGTTTGGTGACCATATAAAGGCGGGCGCCATCACAGCGATTCCCGATAGAGATTTTCCGGCCATTGGACTGGCACCGGTCCACGGCCGGCGTTGGGGCCAACCGGACGGCGCATCGGACCGTCAGCGCCGATCACCGATGAGGGGGCGCGATCAAGCCCCATGGGGGGGTTGCTGTTGCATCCTGCAACCCTTTCAAAAAAAAAAAAAATGATGAAGAAGAAGAAGAGGGGTTGGGGCGGGTCCGCTGTCGGCCCACCTGACCGGGCCACCAGACCCGCAGGGCCCTTGGCCCACTCGGCTTTTGGGGCCCATGGCCTGACCTGCCGTTGCCTGACCCGCTTGGCCTTTGGCCCACTCGGTCTTTTTGGGCCCATGGCCTGACCCGCCGCCCAACCCGCTTGGCCTTTGGCCCACTCAGCCTTTTTGCCCCTAGCCCGACCCGCCTGACCCTTTTGGCCCTAGTCCACTTGGCCCATTTGGACCATGGCCCGACCCGCAGCCCGATACTCGGCTCATTGGCTGAGGCCCACTCAACCCTTTTTGGCCCATGGACTTGACCCGCAAGTCCCATACACAGGGCCCACTCAGCCACAAAGGCCCATAACCCGGCCCACTTATGCCGATACTATTTTTTATTCTTTTCGGGATATTTTTGGGCTATTTATAGATCCGATTTTCGGACAGTATATATGAATTTTAACTTTTTCGAGCATTTCAGATCTATTTTTAAGGTCTATTTTTGACAATAAGCTCTCTGTTGTGAAGACCTGATGCTATTTTTTTAAATTTTTAATTGGGTAATCATTTTTTTTAGTACCATTAATTAGAGTTGGGTAGTGGAGGTTGTGCTCCACCACCATGGCTGGTACTTACATATTATAATACTCGATTATTGTTAATTTTGACACTTACTCATAACACGAATTGGACTTGGCTTATTTTTTTTAATATATATCACTTTTGTGATCATCTAAAATATTATCAAACCTAAATTAACAGCATGGCTTGGAAAGATTCTTCTGCCCAACGATGATGATCCTTCCTAGTGTCATGATTTTCATAGTGAGGTTTAGTTTTGTCCAAAATCGTGTTACAAATTCAGTGAAAGTGTGTAGTGAACGTTGGCGTCACAACATAAGGGATTCTTTTGCCCAACGGCGATGAATCACTTAATATTGTATGATGGTTGTGTTTCACTATTCATTAATTTTGTGTGTGAGTACTGCTAGCGTGTTGTGACTCGACCCAACGGAGGGTCATAACGACGCAATTAATACCACAATCATTAATATAGATTGAGGAAGCTGCTAGTGTGTTATGACTCGACCCAACAGAGGGTTATAATGACACAAATTGTTTCTCAATAAAATCACATTGATTTTAATTTTATTATATTCCTTGGCATATTTTAACTCTTGCGTCACACACTATAATTATAACCTTGTGGACTTGATAGTTACTTCAATTATATGTGGACATAATAAACCCCTTAATTATTGTGCAGCATTGAACTCGTCTTCTATAATTAATATGATTGGTGGAATTGAACTTCTGAGTGACTCAAATTATGGTAAATAGAAGGAACAAGTTGTCATTGTTCTAGGCTGTATGGATCTTGACTATGCTATACAATCTGATAAACCCAAGGTGCTTACCGCTGATGCCTCAGCTGAGGATCTGGCAGTGAATAATACGGATTTGAAAAAATGAGATAGATCAAATCGTATGAGCCTCATGATCATAAAGAGTTCCATTATTGATGCGATTCGGGGAGATATTTCTGACTCGCACAATACAAAGAAATACATGCAAGCTATTAAGGAACAATTTCAAGGGACTTCTAAAGCACTTGCCAGTAGTCTAATTGTTAAAATGGGAACCATAAAATATGATGGTCATAGTGGCATACGGGAGCACATTATGAGAATGAGTGGCATGACAACTCAATTGAAAGAAATGAACATAGGTTTTTCTGAGGGTTATCTTGTTCATTTCATTTTGACTTCTCTTCTTACACAATTTGGCCCGTTCAAGATCAATTATAACACGCAGAATGAGAAATGAAAGATAAACGAGCTAATCGCTCACTGTGTATAAGAAGAAGAAAGACTTCGGACTGAAAAACCTGAAAGTGTCCATTACGCCGCTCTTGGATCATTGAAATAAAATTTCAAGCGAAAAAATGGACAATATAAAAAAAAGAACGTGAAAGCTTCTCTACCGAAAATCAAACAAGGAGAAGCTAGCAGATCTACTTTTGGCATCAAGTGTCACTTCTGTAAAAAGAAGGGACACATTAAGAAGAATTATTAGAAATACAGAGATTGGCTAGTTAAGAAAAGTAATGACCTAGCCTTTGTATGTTTTGAATCACTTTATATTAATGCTCCACGCAATACTTAATGGATAAATTCTGGTGCAACTATTCACATAAGTAATTCAATGCAAGAATTTAATTAGGCGAATCTTCATTCCATTTGATGATTTACAGAGTTGGGTGTTTGAACGGTACAGTTTAAACCGTGTCTAGGAATGAGACGGCCCGATGCGTGTGCCCTGCCTGCTCTCTGCCTATTAGTTGGAAACTGCCAGGGCATAGACTCACTCCCAAGTGCTGATCATCTCCCACTAGTGCCATAGTGGGTTCCCAAACAAGAGAGAGCATTCAAATGCCGTATCACAGTTTTGTCCGTAATTATGTGGCAACCATCTCCCTAAAATGGGTTTTATATTTAATATTTGAGCTATATATTCATTTAGTTAATTAGTTAATGTTTGTAGTAATTTCTATATTAGTATTTGGGAACTAATAAATTATACCTGAATCTGCATCCAAACTCCACTTGGACCCGACCCGATCTTCAATGGCTCGATCAGACCTGCACCAAAACCGGAAAAGGGTTAAGATTTTTTATTGGGACCTGAACCGGATCCGACCCAACCCAGAATGGGTAGGGTCCAATTCACCCCGACCCAAACCCAATCAGACCCATTTGCTCCTCTAGTGCTGTGTAGTGAATTTTTATTTATTTAAAGAGGGAAGAAACCTGTTTATCTGTGCAAACGGAGCCATCGATTCGTGGAAAAACATTGCCGAAAAATAAGATGCTCAAGTGTCCTTTCATAGTTTATTCTTGGTATCATTTCCTATTCTCCAACAACGTTCAAAGGTTAAGTTACTATAAATATGGGAATAATGAGTATATATATATATATATATATATATATATATATATATATGGGAAATGGAAAAATGCACTCAGACATATAGAGGCATATAGAGATATTTTTCCATCAACTGATATGAGTGTGACACATAATACTTTTTTTGTGAAGTGATGGGTCGTATGCGGCCCACTTTATTAATTGGGGATAAAATTTTAAAATATTTTAAAAGTTATATTCATTTTAAGTTGATATTTTTGACCTTTTTAGAAGCTTTTTTAAAGTTTCTTTATTTTCTCTCTCTTCTCTCTTTTTTCTAAGAAAGTATCAGACTTACTTTTTCAGGTATATTTTACTAAAAAAATGTGAGTGCCCGGTAGCAAAACATTAGTACATTGACAGCAAAGCGCCGACACTTCGATAGAGAGGCGCTGGCACCCTGACACCGAGGTTCCAGTGATTCGCTAAAAAAAAAAGGGGTATCGACTCCTTGTTTCAAGGGCGCAGACGCCTCTATATTGAAGTACCGGTGCTTTGATAAAAAATAAAAAAAAATTTTATGAGCGTCGAGGCGCTGGCACCTCTATATAGAGGCACCGGCGCTTCGCTAAATTTTTTATTTCATTTTATTTATTTCTTATATCAATTAAAGTTATAAAAAATTGATGAATATTCTAACATAAGATTATTCTATGGAAATATGGTAGTAGAACTAAATATGAAAGATATATGTGATTTAAATGATAACATCTTTAATTATCAAGAATATTTAAATGTAAAAGAAGTTCTTGATTATTGGCAAAATCTATATTTGGATGAAACTCTTCTAATAGAAGATAGAAATCATATCATATCCTAAATAAAAGAAGTTTCATTAAAACATATACCTCTTTTAACAAACTTTAAAAATCAGGAATTAGAAGATCAATCTGAATCTGATAAAATGAATGTAAATTCCGATAAATCTGAATCAGAAACTTCTTCAATCCTTAGTGAGTCACAAACTTTTTTGACTCCATTAAAAGGAAAAGCTTAGGAACCATTAGAAGAGTTGAAATTTAGAAAAATATTTACAAACCCTTACTCTTGAAGAACAAGAAGAATCTCTTAAACATCATATTCATATGAATGACGGCAGTTCAACATCTGGTGTCAAAGATGAGGAAAATCCAACTCCTACAAATAATGTAATAGACGATTTGAATAAACAAAACATAACTTAAGGAAGATCATATCTTGACTTAACAAACATTTTATTTAAATATCAAGAAAAAGTCATTGACGATTGGGCACAATCTATATCCATAGTCATTACGAACTAGAAATCATCATGGTCAAAAGAAAGATTCCTTAATTATATTGTAGTAACACTTTAAGATGCTGACAGATGTTTAGAAATAAAAGCAAAAAAATAAGTTAAGAATCAAATCACAAGCTCCATCTTTGGTCATAAATATTATGATAAAATTCTCCATAAAAATTGAAAAATAGGATGCAATATCCCTAAATAATAGGGACATAAAAAAGGTTTCAATAAGAAAACTTCAAATGAAAATCATGGAATAAAAAGAAAAAATGGTGTTTTCACATGCGGAAGATCTCTAAAATAATTAAGTTTTTCTTTTAAAGCGGTGCAAAAGATAATTTCTCATGTGCAAGTAATAGCTCCCTTAATCTAACCTAATTAAATTCTCTGTTGAAATTGGCGACCATGAGTTGTACATGTGGGCGCTTTCAGAGATTGTTTGGGCGATAATAGAGGTATCCTTTATATGTATGCAACTGCATATGGTACAAGAATATTATGTCATGTTAGGTACCCAACCTCGGCACCAAGGCCAGCTCAAGTAAGGGTGGCAATGGGCCGTGTTGCTTGACTGGCCCATTAAGTCCAACCTGTTTTAACAATGGCATGAGCTATATCATAAAGCCTGCGGGCCAGGCCGGGTCTGAGCTAATACTTTAAGCTCAAATATTAAAGGGGTTAAACTTGGGCTTAAGCCCATAGGCCCGTCGGGCTCCCATGAACGAACGGTATGTTGGGTTACACTTGGGACATTTTGATTTTTTATTTTATAACACTTGCGATATTTTTTAAACATCCATAATGATGTAAAAGTTTCTATTTGTGACCTCCATCCTTCTTTTGATGGAGTTTACAATTAGATAATTACTTCTTATGATGTATTTACAATTTAGAGATGTATTTCTATTTATATGAATATACAGCAAAATTTTGTAATTTTTAATAATTTACTAACAAAGTGGTCAAATTTGGTTGAGTTTGGTGCAACAACTCGACCTATTTTAATTATTTTAACAGTGTTAGATGATGTAACATACTGTACACGGTGTTAGTACTCCACACCGGAACCCACCTTCTTTTTAGAAATATCTGTAAATCCTTTTTTTTATGGAAAATATCTATAAATTCCGTAACTCACTTTTTTCACTCTTCTATTTTTAAGAAACTCTAGCCTCTCTCACATTCTTCTTCTAAGAAACTCTAGCTCTCTTAACTCTTCTCTCTCAAAACTCTTTAGCATCTCCCTCAAATCTCCCGCTCAACTACTGACAAGATCGAAGGAGAAAGAAGGAGAAGAAATTTTGGGCATTGATCTCTTCAACCTGAACCGCTGCAAGATCAACCGTTCACGCTTCAACAAGTGAGTATCCATTAATCTCTTCTATTCTTCTCAGATCCCATCGTGTAGGGTGCGTTTGATCGTGCATCGACGGATTTAAAATTAATTAAACTCCAATATCTTATAAATCTGATAGATTTACATAATTAGTAATTTACTCTTCTATTAAACTCTGAATCTATATTTTTGTATTGCTTTTTAAATCTTCTCTTTATTTGACCGTTGCCGGTTCAAGCCGTCGGCGAACTACCAGTCGGACGGTGCCGAAAATTGACGGGGAGGTCCAACCCTACCCAAGCCCCAATTTCTGTGGAGGAACTGACCCCAAATCTATTGGATACGGCTCTAAGTGGTATGACTTCATACAGGATGAGCGTTCATAAGTTTTAGATCGGATGTCCATAAGCTCAGGGCGACGTCCATATTTTGGCTCGTTCGAGCGACTTTGGTTATTGCTCAAGCGAGGTGGATCGCATTAAGTGGTATAACTTCTGGTGTAAGTCCCTTGAGCAACCCGCAATGACAGGGTTGATTAGGTAAAGGTAAAGGTGCATTTGACAGGGTTGATTAGGGAAATTTCCCATTATTTTAATATAATATTTCATTTTATTTAAGAGGGTAAAAGTTGTCTAACAACTAAAAGTAGTTAGTCACACTACTAAAAACGGGACTTTTGGGTACCAATATTAGAGACGGCTTTGAATGTCATCCCTAATAATGAGGATATTGGAAATGGCCTTTCTAAAAGCCATCTCTATTGCTATTATTGGAGACGGCTTTGGCTGTCTCCCAATGTATAATGATATATCGAGATGGCCATAGCCGTCTTCATAAGTTTTACTCCATGCGTCAGTGGGTGCAATCTTTAGAGGCCACACAGAAAACCATCTCTAAAAGTCTATCGAAAGCAATGGATAGAGGATCAGCAAGGCAACCCTCGCTCGCCAATATCTGGCACAAACTTCTGAAAAATCTATTTATTGTCAATGTAGTCTGAAGACTATACAAAATGAAAGCCATTGGTTTGAGACGATGGTTGGGTTTTGAGAGGATAGAAAGCTAGGGTTTGAGACGATCGAAATCGATTTGAGCTAAATCGATTGGATTTGAGAAAATCGAAATCAGTTAGAGCTATACTTTGAGATCGAAATCAATTTGAGCTGAATCTATTGGGTTTGAGAAGATCCAAATCGGTTTGAGCGTAATCGATCAAGATTGAGATGATCGAAATCGAGCACCAATACCTATCCCTTTTGTTTCCCTCTTCCTTCACGTCCTTATTTCCCTCTTCCACAACTCGAGTGCCATGGAATAAGGGGTTTTTGTCGTACGGTGGGTGGATTTAGGATTCTTGATCATCTTCTGCCTGCGATTTTATACTTCAACAAGGTTCAGATCTGCTGCGATTTGAGCATATTTACGCCAATTTTTTGTCGATTATACATCAACAAGGTACAAATTTGTTTCTATTTGATCTCAATTTTAGACTTTTTCTCTATTTTTACAAAGTTTTTTTTTGTAGCTATTTGATATACGATTTGAGCACACCTTATCTCCCTGATTTTGTAGCTTTTAAATTAATGATCATTGGAGGATTGAATCTACCAAAGTTAGGGTTAGTAATTTCCTTATTTTCTTCTTCAGATCAATCAATTTTATTAGTTCCTGAGATCAAATTAATGTTTTTTCTTCATTTTTCCTGATTTTGTGCATGATTTGAGTGAGTTTGTTATTTTATTTTTTTTAGGGATTAGATGTGGTTATTGAAATTTTTTTAAAGCATTTGGTGGTAGAATTAGATTATCTAATAGCTAAATGCATTGGAGACACATATATCAGCTTCGAGAAACCATGATGCTGCAAAGTAAACTCAATATTTGCAAGATTGATCATATCTCTTTCTCTCTCTCTCTCTCTCTCTTTCTTTCTCTCTATATGTGTGTGTGTGTGTGTGTGATCACATTCTACCACAGATATTTCCTCTATGGAATCATTAATAATTTTTTTATTATAAAAAATCATTCAAGTGAGCATCTTTTAACTATCCAATTCAATCATTTTTTTTGGATTGAATGTGGAATGTTTCCCATTTGATGTCTTCCCATCTAGTGAAATCTTTTGTGTGCTCTAGATTAAACAATAAAATTATGTAATAACAACTTGTGGCGAGAATCCAATATAAACCTTTTCCACTTGTATCACGTGTACAAGATCGATGAATAGGTTTGGCACATCTATAGACTGACCTATTCAATGAATTCTAGTGCTTGTTAATTAGATTACATTTGAAAGTTGCGAAAAATCGCAATTAAATGTGACTATTGGGGTATGCACAAGGGTTGTGAATTTTCAAATTGGATTTTTAGGGAGCTTGTTCAAACAAAACACACTCCACTTATGCAATCAAATCAAATTGCAATGGAGCAAATCCGATTGGATTTGATTTCATTATCTATCTCAAGTGCACAGTGAAATAGCCTTAACCAATGGATCCTCACCCAAAAAAAAAGAAAAAAGTTTCTAATATAAAAAAGGGAGGTAGGACATAATCAGATAATATAAAGCAGTAATCAGATAAAATAAAGCAGGGCCCTATCCAACACTATTTTGTTTTGTTTGGCACCCCATAAAACCTTGTCTTATGTGTTATGGTGGTGGTGGGGGGTGCTGTGCAACATGGGATTGTAACTATAATTTTTTAGCAGTAATAGTTCCACATTTTTTCCATTAATGGTAATACTTCGTAACACTCTAATCAATGATGACTGTCCAATTGATGAACACAACAAAAAAACTACAGTGATCAGACACTTCTAATCCTCCAATCAACTTTATTGTTGCCTGAATTTTGGTTATATTTGTGGTTCATTTCTTCCTCTTATATACCTTGTAATCGACCGTCTCAGATAGCAACATATATGATGATGGTCAATGTGGTTCGAATAATTTTCAGAAATCACAAGTTTGAGACAAGGTGTTCCCAGTGATGGCCAGTTGTTCTCGTTCCTATTTGTTTTGCTAATTTTTAAACTTAAGTTCTATTTTACTCTTCCAAATTTCCTTATAGATGTATTCAAATTCTTCATATCCAATTATACTAAGTATTTTTTCTATCATTAATATTAAGGATTTATATTTAATATATTTCCAAAACGATTTTGCCCACACCTATAAACTTTTGCACCAAAGCAATCAAGCATTTTGCCACTAGTCCTGAAATTAAAACCCACTCATCCCACATACTATACCTATTTCTTTGGCTACGTTAGTAGTCGTCCCTGAGTCCAGGGATAGTGAGCCTGAAATTAAAGAGGTTGTTTCCCCACCAGAAAAATTAAAAATAATAGAAATTGAAAATAAAATCTAAAAAATTAATAAAAATGGTGTGCCCGATATTGTGAATAAAGTACCATATATACCGAGGTTACCCTTTCCTAATGCTTTCAGCGCACTGTCATCATTGTATAAAAACCCCAAAAATTAGATGAGAGCACATATTTTGTTTATGTCCCCCCTCTTAATTCTCAAACGAGGACATGGAAACCTGAAATTTCTCTTTTTAGACGAAGAAGGGCCAGTGATCATGATATCACTGGAAGACCCTGAGTATGTTTGATCTATTCATGGGCATCGTCGTGCTACCAACTCGTAGCAAAACTCTGTATATTATTTGTTTAGTTAAGTTTATTTCATTTAGTAGTTTAGATCTTGTGAGAGATACTTTATGATCGCACGTCGAGGATTATGCGTGCTCGTAAGGCCCTCTTTGACTGTATACTTTTAGGCTTGTTGATTTACGATTGCACGTAGTAACTCACATGCATTCGAAAGTCAATATCTCAAGAGTACTACCGGTGTTTGAGTCAGTCAATGTCTAGATTTCTCCTAGGTTTCATCTTCTATGTAAGTAGTTTTCTTTTCCATGCATTCCCTATAAATATTTCGTTCTATATATATAAAAAAAAAATTCTTTTGTTTATTATTTTTGTTGTTTCTATCTTTATACCGTTTCTATGTGATCACGCCGGATGTGATTTCTCTCAAGTTTGGGGGAGATTTTTGAATGTTTTTGCAGATTTTATGCTCGACACATGCAACAGAATTGAAATTTTTTTTAGTATCCTCTGTTTTGAGAACAATGAGGACATTGTCCTATTTAAGTTTGGGGGTACACACTTTGTATATATTATTTTTGAAAAAAAATAATATATATATAATTTTTCTGTTTTAGAGTAGTTTTATTTCAATTTTTAGGTTTTATTTCAATTTTTAGGATTTTTAATTTTTTGTTAACCATCACATGTGAGTTACGATAGAAGAAAATTATGATTCTAAAAAGTCTTAACCATCATCTTAGTAGAAGTTCAAACATCAATGATAGAAATAGTTACGATTCATGTTCAATTTTATTTGTACATTATATTAAAAATAGAATGCTTGAAATTATACTTTGCTTTAAACTGCTATATTTAGATTATAGTTTCAAAAATTATATAATCAGTGGGCAATTGAACTTATTTCTGTTCTTTTGAGAGAGACTGCTTGCCTATCTGAATCCAAATTTTCCTTGAACTTCTTGACTATCTTTAATGAAATCTCATATTGTTGTAATTTGAATCAAATATTCTACTAGTATGTTGATTGATTTTCTAGAACTGTTTAGAATATGCTTCAAAATAATATAGCATTCTTCCTAGTAAATAGTGAAAATGATTTAAGGCCATCTTTAATTCGTTTGAACCAAAAAGCCAAAATCTCGAAATATAATTTATCCCTTGAACCCATATTAGAAGCCTAAACTGATTTTTCTTTGTACCGAGATTTTATAAACCCTTAACTATATGTACTGTCCAACGCTTTCAACCTTTTTACCCTTGTACTTATGAGAATTTAGAACAAAGGGAGAAATAGGAGAGTGGAAGGAGTATGCAAGAATAGACAAGGGAAATGCTAAAATGGGTACAACTGATAAAGAAAAGTATTCTAAAAAAATATGGGAGTAAAAAAAAAAGAAACAAGAAAAAAAAAGAGAGAATCAAAAAGCTTCTAAACGGAGAAAGAAATTTTCAAGAGATAAAGAGAAATCAAGAGAAAAAGGGATTTACTGAAAAAAAAAAGTATTTGGGAAGAAGTTATCCAACTTTTTAGATACTTATTAAAGTAGAAGAGAAGAAAAAGAAAAAGAAGAATAGTGTATAGATAAGTTGAATTCTCAAAACTTTTGAATTCTTTCTACCCTTCTTTAGGACCTTTTTAACCCAAAGCCCCATTACAAGCCGAATAAAGACATTTCTGATTTATGATTTACAAAAGCATGAGCCTAATAGAGGTATGTATGATAAATACTATGGAGAAACAGGAGACATAAGAAATATAATTGATTATCTTTTTCCATGAGATTTATCTTCTTGTCAATTATCCTTTGAATTATTCATCATATATATCATATTGTAAGAACCCAAAAATTTCGATATCTTTTTTAGAGTATGCCAATAGTGATAATTTGGATGAAAATGTTTTCTAAATCGGTAGTTTAGAAAATTTTATAATGAATAGATTCTTTTATTGGTACGCACACACTTCAGACTTAACCTAAATTGAAATTGTTAAGTCTCTGATCAAGGATAAATGCTAGGATGGAAAGTCATGGCTGATGGAATCATATTTTTGAAAATTACAACAACCATGTGATGATTGACTGATTAGTGTACAACAGTAGGATAGAATTTTAAACTTTTGTTAACTTTTTATGAAAAAATATGAAAAACCGAAAAATATTTTAAAGTTTGTAGGTAACTTCACTGAAAACCTTCAGGAAACTATAACTCCTCCACTAGGGATCACCTAGGGGTTTAAAGGCTTGTTGCATATGCTAAATGCAATCGTGCTCCCTATGAAAGTGGCATTTAAATGTTTAGATTAGTTTGTCTTTCCTTGTTTGCTAGGGACTAACATAAGTTTGGGGGAGTGATCAGTCGCATAATTTATCATTTATCACCCTTAACTTCGTAATGTTAGACTCCAATTTGCTACTAATGAGATGCTATGTGCAGATATTTAGAATAGATAGCAGAATAGAGTCAAAGTATTAATCTTTGTCAAAATGAACTCAAAAAGCAGTAAGAAAGACGATCGTTCGAAGATACGATTCCAATTGTATTTGAAAGTCAGTTGTAAATTAATTGTAATCTCGATAGAGCCTAAATTGAAGAAAGAAAGAAGAAATCGTAATTGCGATTCCTCAGAAGATGCTGAAAGACTAGAGAACGTGCTGGAATACGATTGAACAAAAGAGCGAGAAATCGTACTAAAGAAAAATGAAATCGTATTTTCGATTGTATAATATTGAATCTCGAACAACTGCTGCTGAAGCCATACAGAAATAGAAAGATCTCTTGAATTAGCAGTCTGTTATTCCACGGATTTGAGGAGAATGGCGAAAAAATTTAGAAGATCTCTACTATTGAAAATAAGGAGAAAAGTCTTGCGCGCATCTACCATCTAAAGCAAGGAAGATTAGGATTAGAATTTTTTGTTATTGTAAAAATCTTTTATTCGTAGTAGTTTACTTTTATTAAAATTCGAATAATGTAAACCGACCCCTTATGATCTATAAATAAGAGGGCTCGACATAGAGGAAAACTTATCGAAAGAATTCTTAGCATCAATTGACGACTGAGGTTGGGTTTCCTGACGATCACCTCAGTGTAGAGTAGTTTAGATATCCAAGATTTTTTTAGAGCAATTGACGACTATGATCGGAGATTGAAAGATTAGAGTAGAATATTCACAGTTTCTCATTAGCAATTAACGCTTGTGACTGAGAGATGAAAAATCTTTTTGTTTGCTTTCTAGTTTAGATTTATTTTTATTGAATTTTCTGCTTTGTAAACATCTGATAATTCTTGATTTTAATTGACGCCTAAAGTCTTGAGTTTGAAAGATTAGTGTAACAATTTTTATTTTCCATCTTCAATTTTTTAAAGTTTGATTGACGTCCCAATTTCTGAAAGATTGTTGATTAGTATAAATCTATATTTAAGAATTCTAGTGTTTGATTGACAACCAAATTCTAGGAAACTGAGATATAGTGTAACGGTATTTTTAATTTTATAAATATCTAATAGCTGAAAGATTGTGATTGACGACCATAATCTAGAAGTAGGAGGATTTAGATTATTTTTCTTTAATTTGTTTAATAACCATTCTTTTATTCATTTTTCTCAATCTTTAAAGATAGATAAAAGCCGTCATAAATTTTTAGACTTTCCTCGTGGGAACGATCCTATTACTAGTGCTATGATTTCCATTGTAGACTTTCAATAGGTTAAGATAGAGTAGAATTTATGAAGATCCATCAAAAGAGGGTAAGGAGCCTAACATAGTATTGATTTTCTGATTTTCACTCAAGTTACTCCCTGCACTCCTAAGGTCTGCTATCATCTGATTCATCTTATGAATGTGGTCTTTAATCATACACCCCTGAGATATACGATATGCTTGGAACTCCAGTTCCATAGCACGAATCCTTGCGTCAATTTTTTTAGCGTATGCCTTATAAAGAGCGTCCCATAACTCCTTCACAGTAGGATAAGACTTATAGGTAGGAAGGAGTTCTTTGTGAAGATTCAGAAGGATAAGGTTCCGAGCTATGCGATTATGTTTAAGCCAATTTTTATATTTCTCATCTGTAGCTTTCATAACCACAATGGGTACATCCTCATTGGGCTCATCCATTATTTCTTCTATGACATATTGGATATCCTTCTCATCCAGGAGGATTCTCATCAGACGAGACCAATCATCGTAATTGTTGTCATCTAACTTCTCAGTTGTAATCAAGTTAGCAAATAGGGAATTGACAGCCATTTTTACCACTATTTTAAGAGAAAAAATATGTTAAATATTGGACAACAATATTATATTTTATGTGCACTTTCTACCAGTATTCTCTAAAATGTCAAAGGAATTTCTCGATATTGAGATGACTTTAGTAGTTGTTAGATCGGTCTGAAAGTATCACATCCTGATTGAGCATTGTAAAAATAATCAAGATTAATCACATAACTGTCGAGTATCTCACCATTAATAGTCTCAATGACAAACATAGCTTACTCATCTAGGTGTGTATCCAAATATATGTTGGGTGAATTACGTAAGATAATCTTAATAGGTTCATCGAAGATTATCAAGATAAATGAGTCAACCATTCAACCATTTATATCTCACAGAAATAATAAGATAAAATATTCACGAATACAAAGTTACGTTATCGAGTAATCTTGAAGTGACTTAGGATCATCGAAGATTATCAAGATAAACGAGTCAACCATTCAATCATTTATATCTCACAGAAATAATAAGATAAAGTATTCACGAATACAAAGTTGCGTTATCGAATAATCTTGAAGTAACTTGAGCTCATAAATAGTTCCCATGTGGATCTATAGTTTTACGCCCTAAAACTATTCTTCCACAACTAGAACCATTTATTACAACTCGAGTAAACATATGAATGCAACACCCTATGAAACTAATGGAATTACTCATTCACATCAATTGGCACGCTTCTCCTAAGAACTCCATCGCACCTTTTGATCATTTGCGTCATAGGTACATCTCTGTAAGGGTGCAAGTTCGTATTCTTGTATTCACCAATTTACAAACTGAAGAAGAAAAAAAAATATGGACTTGATCTAGCAAAATTTGATCAATTAATAAAGTATCCTAGGATGCATGTCATATTCGATAACACAACGATGTGCATAACCCACAACCAATCAACTATAAATGATCATTCATTCACATCTCATAATAGAATAAAATAATTAAATCTTTAATCATCAGGGCTGATGATGACTAAATATCATAATTAAATATTATGAATAATATTCATAAATTTATGAGCAGATCAAATCGTTAAAAAGAAAACTAGACTAGTCAAATCAGTAGATCTCATCGAGTAGATCAAAATCGACTACTTATAGGCCTAAATCAGATATGTAATGATGAAGTTATTGATAAAACAAAGAGGCAATCAAACTATTGCAGTTTTGAAAATTATGCTAGTGCATACGTTTGATTGGTTAGATTGGACCACTCAGATCAATAAAATATGTGATATTTTGTCAGAAAGTAGTTCAGTAAGAGAACTGACTATCTAACGGGTCATATCTTACAAAAAGGAAAAAATCAATGTAAAAAAAAACCTAAAAAATATCCCAAAAGGAGGTTGTAAATTTTCAATATATATTCTTTTATATTGAAGCTGTTGCAACAACTTGCTGTTAGTACAATTGGTTCAGAGTAGTCTCATACTACTTAGAGATTGAGGGTTCAAATCCTCCTTCTAAAATAGTTTAAATTTATGCATTTGCTTGAAGTAAGCTAACGGAATTGGTTTTGACCCGGACCCAGTCCAAAAAATGTTGGCGAGCGGCCCAAAACAGGCCTAGTATTGAACAAGACCAATCTCGATCCGGCCTAATAACTATCCGAATGGACTCAGCCCAAAACGGTCCATACCTGATCTAGACTGGTCCAGTATTGAGCCGGACCTATCTATACTCAACATGGACCCAGACCTCGTGGGTCCACTATACATAAATTATGTGCGCTAGAAAACCTTAGCGCACAAGAAAGAAGAAACGGGGAAGGGAAAAGACCACCCAGTAATGGCAACCAGGTGGCCGACCAACGATCGATGACATCACCAGTGGCTAACCAAGTCCGTTCGGCGACATTGTCGTCGGCCGACAAACTCCGACCGGCAACATCGTGGGCGAGTACTGGATTTTTTTTACATAATACTTTCCCTTCATAACCCTTTCCATCTATTAATACCGACAATGGGTATAAGAATAAACAAAACTCACCGGAATCTAATCATAAAATAAGATAAAATTTATACTTACAAAAGCGAAGAAATCGATATGTGCGCTCTAATACCATTGTTGGATTGAGATCCCTACTCGCGCGAAAGTAATGGGTGGATCGCAATCGATTCTACACACTTTCAGAAAGGTCGAGATAATCTAATGCTCGTTGTTCTGAGCCGTCAACTACCAAAGAAGACGACATTATCTTCACGCCACCTGGATCCGACGGTGATTGATGGCACCGTAGAAGGATAATCATAACTCCAGGGTAGGCTTAGAGAAAGAAGGGAGAACATGTGAAAGAATATTTTCACATCCGTAAGTTATAATCTCTAAAGACATATTAATAAGTAACCCTAATATGACTTTTATACGGTGTATATCATGCACACCCTAGGGGTTGTACAAATGGCATCTCAACCACTCAAACCAACTATGCAACCGCGAACTTTTGACGATCCCATCGCGACGACACGCCCTCGCAAAAAATATAGAGCCGCTACTCAGAGCTTTTGGTGTCCCGGGAAACCTAAATCAATTTTATGAGCATTGAAGTGCCAAAAATATGACTCTGATTCACCGGTCTACGCCAAAGGCTCTTGGGTAGGGGCTTCGATTATCGATCGGGAAGGTGTTAGGCACCCAATCAACCCGCTCAAATACTGTCTCTACTTATGGCCAAAATAAAGAAAAATAAAAATGAAAAGAACACTTCCTCTTGCCCGAAGGCACATTGATCTTATTTGTGCCCCTTCGCAATTACTGAGATTTCAGCGGCGTAACGGCATAAATTTGAGGATAAAGGAAAAACTAAGAAGGTAGAGGAGTAGAGGGGAGAGCCGGAGCTCTCAGGCCCTTGTAACACAGCAATGGACCTTAGCATAGGTACAATTGATGAGCTTCCGGTAGCTTGAGTAGTTGAAGAACGGGTTCTAACCTCTAAGGCTTGATAGCTAAGGGGTAGAGGAAGAAGGCTAGGGGGTAGTTCTCTCCTAAACTCAAGGATTTTTTTATGGAAGATAGGGTTTCTAAGGTGGTTTAGAATTCTGGAATTCGTATCGGTATTTGGTGCACCAAAGGGGAGGAGGGGATTTCTAAATCTCTTTCTCTATCTTGGAAAATTTTCAAGCCATTTGCAAGGGGGGGTGCCTCTCTATTTATAGAAAAAGAGAGGGTTAGGGGGGATACTTAAGGAATAATTAGGGTTAGCAATTAGATAATCCTAACATCTAAGGTTTCCTAGGATCTTAAGGTTGTGGATATGTGTGAGAATGGGTTCAATGGTAGATGATAGAGTGAGATTTCAAATGACTAGAGGATTGCAAATAGGGTAAATGAGGATGCAACAGTCCTAATGAAACTCACCCTAAACATTGGGATGGTCAATAAGCCAAACCCCAAAAGTGAAATTTGAGCAAAAACTAAGAGTTACTGTAGCTAAGCCTAGCGCATGTATTATCCACGCCAAGCATATGTACAGTAACAGAGAAGTCCAGAGCTTGCCATGTTTGGCGTGTGTAATATACACGCCACGCAAATTCAACCAAAAAATGGCTTGGCATGTATATTATCCATGCGCAAGCAAAATCTTGCAAAATGACCCGATTGTCAAATCATCATAACTTCTGATATACAACTCCGATTGAGGCTATTCTTGACTCGTTAGAAAGATAGGGAAGTCTTATTTCCAATGGTATATAACTCAGCTCCAGCAGAGGTGTGTGTAAACTTTGGCACTCCTCCTTCTATCCACTACTCAGGAGGGTTCGAAACAGGTCCGACAAAAGATTCTAATGGGTTTGGGAAGGTTAGGGTTGATTCCTAAGGGTTCGAGAGGGGTTCTAAAGATTTTGGGATGATTCTTAAGGGTTTGAGAAATGATTTCGGAAGCTCGGGGGTGCACCCTTCTCGAAGTATGTGTCGATCGGGCCTTAGGCCAAATTTGGGTGTCTACAGATGCCCCTTTTTGGTATCCGATCACTAATGATCGAATGTCAAAGACAAGAGACATCCAAAAGGCCCAAGGCAATACTGACGGGTCCGCTGTTTTCAGAATAAACCTCAAACATCAGGTGGATAACATGGTGAGTAATTGGAAGCCTTGTATGTCGGGAAAAATGCCGGTTTCTCAAGGCTATCGGTCCCCAAGCACTTAGCGGCATTACTGGGCATAACCGAGATGGAGCAAGTTGCGAAAGCCCAATATGCTGGAAAAAATATCCGCTTCTCGAGATGATTGAAGATGTTCGATGTTCAAGTTTCATTCTGAATACAACAACTTCGTACGTGAGAGGGTGATCAACCCATACTTAAAGATAGGTGCGAAGCAAATATGCGAAGATTCACAGTTTGCGTCCAATCATATGAGGCATTGATTGTCTCATTTGACCAGCCACGGGTGCCCCTGCATAAAGTAGGGTTCGAGGTCTTTGGGCAAACCCATTGATCTCGAAATTAATTTAGCATGACTACCCGAGTGAAGCGAATTGATGTCGCAATGCTTTTTGGGAGCATGTGCCACTTTTTGAAGGACTCATGCATATGTGCATTTATTTCTTGTTATTTTATATGGATTTTTTATTATTTTCATGTGGAATTTTTTTGTTATTTTATGTGAATTTTCTTGTTATTTTATGTGATTTTTTTATTATTTGATGCGAATTTCTTGTTATTTTATGTGAAGTTTTGTATGTTTAGGATTTTGAGCATGCTCATTAATCCTGAACCATTTATTCTAGTACAGCCTTCCAAGCAAATCAAATGGAGATTGACGTGCCATTCTGGGGGCATGTGCACCACTTCGGGTCCGAGGAGGATCAAACTCGGCGTGTACAATACACATATAAAGCCAAACTTGGCCAGGAAGAGCCTGGCGTGTGTATTATACACGCCAGGCCAAATCGGGCCAGGTTTGGCTTGGCGTGTATATTACACACACCAAGCCACATTATGGTTGAAACCAAAATTGGGGCTAGGTTTTGGCCTGGTGTGTATTTTATACACTCCAAGCCAAAACTTGGGGGGGGGGGGGAGGGGGGGGGGGTTAAAACAATCGAGCCCGAGCCAAAAGGGGCTATTTTCAAAATCTATTCCTCCCCCACCTCCCCAAACCAAAACGGAGCCTCCTCCTAAGGTTCCCTTGGATTGCCTTGAACCTTGTTTTATTGTCAGAGTTTGCTCTTGCCGATCAAACACACGCTCCACGCCGGATCAGGGATCTATTTTTTCTTGAAGGTAATCCAAGTTTAACCCCATTCTTTCTTTATTTTTCTTGAAAAATTTACAATGTGCTTAGGATTCTTGCTTTTTAAGATGATGAATGAATGATTCTTCTTGCAAGTATGATTATTCACGATTCCTTTGATTTCTCCCATATGCAATGGTCCTGATTTTGAGTAAAAATACGATTTTTTAATGATGCCCTACTCTTTTCTTCACTTGTTAATGTGATTAGGGACCTCTCTTTCTTCTTTTCTCTTTTTTTTGTGTGTGGACCTAGATGATTTTTTTTGTTGTGCAATGCAAGATGATTATGATTTTTTTTTTTTTGCATGTTTATTGTGTGTATATATATATTTTAAATTTTTGTTTGTTTGGAAAAGAAAGACTTTCCTTTTTTTGTATGTTTTCTACATGTTTTGCTTAGCTCTTTAGATTTTTGTTACATATATATACATATTTTTTTTGGTGTTTGTTTTCTTTTTGTTGTTTTTTTGTTTTATTATTATTATTTTTGCTTGTGTGCTCTTTCCCCCTTTTTTTTGAAATGTAGGGACTTTGGGGGCCTCACCCCCCCCCCCCCCCCCCCCCCCACCCTTTTTTATGTATTTTTTTTAGAGATGATGGTGATTTAAGATTGATGGAAAATAGAAGGGACATACTTACCTTCTTTTGACTTGTAGCAATTAGTTTCTCGCTACTGACATATCTTGATACCGTTACCTGTCTCTTAGAATTTCAAGTGGGGAGGAGCAAGGGCAAGAGGAGGGACCAGGGGTGGTCTACGATCCCCGGGGGGAGCAATTTTTTGTAGTGCAGCGCTTTTCTCAACCTTGGTACGAAATATAGGGCGAGGCAGCCTGTACTGGTCTACTTAATCAACAGTACACCCATATCTCGAATTTCAGGACTGCTGACAAGGTAATAAAATAAGTTTTATTTTGCCGCCTTGTCTTTTCTTTGTGCAAGCTTGACTTACTTGCAAGATTTAACACCTCTTTATCTTGATGCAGGAATTGCCACCAATTATGTTCCGTGGAGGTTGGCTTGACCTCCAGCACCTTTACCGCTATCTCCCTCTGGTGGTGAAGTTTCCCTTTGCCCGGGCCAGTTTCGGAGATTTCCTTTCATCCCTGGCCATGAGGGGTGACTCGGCTTATGTGAGGGCCTTGATTGAACGTTTTCAGCCTGAGACTATGACCTTTCATATGGCGATGGCTGAGATGGCTATCACCCCTGTCGATTGGTCGATGATTACAGGGATAAGGATAGGGGGCACGCCGGTGACCACCCTTTGCATACTAGGCCGGGACGATGTGGTTCAATTAATCAGGGATTACCCCTCTTCCCAGGATAAGCATGGCTCTGAGGTTAAATTATCTTGGCTAGCCGATTTTTTTAATGAGCACAAGCTGGTGGATCTAGGCCAGCTAGATGCGGATATCTTCCTTGAGCCTGAGCGTGCCCTGGTGTTGGCTTGCATCTCGCTCCTCTTCCTCTTAGGCAAGACCCTTTTTGCAAATGCCAGCGAAGGCCAGGTTTCATTGTCCTTGCTCAGTCTCATGGGAAATTGGGACAATGCGCATCAGTACGACTGGGGTGGGGCCGGATATGCCGTGCTGATGTCTAGCCTGGCTCGAGCCTCAGTTGGGAACACAGTTTCTGTCGTCGATTTTTGGCCTGTGATTGAGGTACCCCCTGACTCTCCCACTTTCCTTGGTTCATTGGCTAGTCATTCATCCTGCATTCGACACATCTTTTATTCTTACTGCTCTTTTCAGATTTGGGGGTATTTGCACTTCCAGCCTAGCCGCCAAAACTTGTTGGGAAATTTTAGATGTGCTGATTATTATGAAGTAAAAGAAAAAAAATAAAATCAAAGTAAAATAGAGGATGGATTCAGCACATCTAAAATATCCTAGACCTGCAAGATACAGGGTCCTTTGTAGCAAGTTTTAATAAGTAAGAGTTTGTCTCATAGGGAGTAGTGATCTAAACCTAGAAGGTGTATAGTAGACCTCCAGATCTGGCTACAAATCTGGCAGTTCTAAGAAGAAAGAGAGCTTTTCGGGTGTCACTAGATCTAATTTATAAAACTGAAATATAAGACTAAATCTAAAAGATTGAAGAAGATGGATCGTAAAATAAAATATAAAATGAGGAGAAATAGACAACTAGGGCCTGTTTTTTCTTGCAAAATAGATCAAGAGCTGGGGATTTGCAGCAATCCTTCATTTGGCTACAAGTACAAATACAAGGTATAAGAATCTGATTTAGATCGGTGGTTTGGATTGATCTTAAGGCTATGATCTGTCCACTTAAATGGTCACTGATCATCCAATAAATTTCCTCCATCCCGATGGCTTCGATCAGAATAAGATAATGACTACATATGCTGTGGATGTAAGGCCACAGGCACAGGCACCCATAGGCATATCAAACCCAGGGAAATCAGATGGTCATCAAGAGATCTACAGGAAAAGGGCCTGGGCTTGTGCCGAGTGCAAAAATCCGATCGAGAATCTAATGGGACCACAAGATCTTTAGATTTAATTAAGCTTTAAAATCAACAATTTATTGCTTTAATAAAAAACAACTTATAATAACATTATTCCCAGATCTGTAGTTTGTGCATCGATCCATATTTTTTCATGTCGAAATTACAATTACAAAATAGATCTGAGCTGCTACCTAGATCTAATCCAATAGGCTGGATTAGAGAGAGAAGGGGGAAGAGAAAAGGGAAAAATAAAACCTAAAACTAAACCTAAATGAGCTAAGGAGAACTCAGGCTATTCCTTTGTTCCTACTTTCCTTGCTAAGAAATTATAGCAGAATAGGAGTTCTATTTATATGTTTGCATCGATCCATGTGCCTTGAGTTGTAGCCAATCAGAGAGCAGAGGACTCAGTTCTGTTATGCACAGCTGAGGTGCCTTAGAGTTCTCGAAAATGCCCATGTCGGCCATTTATATTTTCTGCTGCAACCCTTGTATAATTGCTGGAAATTACTTTGGAACCAGGCTGCTGATCTGTTGTGTTCGATCAGTTACTGAAGCAACTTGAGGTGTTGGCTGCTGCAATGAGTTGTCTTCTCGATAGGTTTGCAGAGCTTTAGAGCAGCAGCTTCATGAACTCGGCAGGTTGTGAAGTGTTGCCAGAAACTGACCATTTGATAGGTTGAAGTGCAGTGGTCGACAGGTTGGAGCAAATGTAGAAAAGTGCTCGATAGGATGAGCTTTGAGTTGTTCGATAGGTTGGAGTATTGTTGTTGTACCAACTGTTCGACGGGTTCAACTAACTTCATGGTTGAAGCTTTCAATAGGATTGATTACTGCCCTGTAGAACTGCTCGATAGGATGAGATGGAAGGTGCATAGAAGAGTTCGGCAAGGTTCTTGGAACTTCAGTCCACTGGTCGATACATTGGTGGACTCTATTGCTGAACTATTCGATAGGTTCTTAAGCTGCTGAGTTCCTAAAGCATTCGACAGGTTGAGAGGATGGCCTGCTGCTCTTTTAACTCGATAGGATTGAAGCTTTCAACAGGTTGGCATATTCTGCATTGAAACCATTCGATAGGTTGGTAAACCCAGCTTTGCTCCACTTCGACAGGTTGTGACTCTAGTTTTATGAACCAATCGATAAGTTCATTGAAGCTTTCGATAGGCTCAATTGCTGCCACAAAGCACTGCTCGATAGGATGCATTTCTGTCTCAGCACTATTTGGCAAATGCTCTCTTCAGCTTATGAGCTTTAAGTGCAGCTTGCATCATTAAAATTACAGCAGCAACAACTCTTTTTCAGACCATTGGGCTTCACCTGCTTCAACTCCAAATGAATGGCTCCATTTTTTAATTCTTTGTGGTACTTTTTAACTAGATTTCTGCACTATGCTGCAATTTCTTCCTAAATTGCAAAACAAGCTAAAAGTAATTATAAACAACTCTAAAGCTTAGCAAAAGCTAGGTTTAAAGGTGTAAAAAGTGGTAAAAATCAGTGCTTAATAGCCGCCCACTCCTTTTCTCTGATGTTTACACATATCCACTCATGAGTAATTGGCACAAGAATCGCCGCAGGGATGTCGAAATGAAGCATTTAGAGATGGGCCTGAGGTCCCAATTTGACTTGCTGATCCCGGAGCAAGTACAACTATTTCTCTCTTTTCTTTCTTAGTATTTCTTTTTATGCTACCTGTTTGGCTGATGGGATACTTTTCTGTCTGGGCAGGTCATCTATGACCCTTACGTTGGTTCTCCATTCTGGGATCGAGCCGTTGTGGGTCCTGCCTTTTCGTTGACCGCCACATCATTTTCTTTTATGGGCTTGGGCTCGACATACTACCTGGGAGAGAGAGTGGTCCATCAGTATCGCAACCACCTTGCCGTACCACAGGCTCCTCCCGCAGATGTTATTGCTCTTGAGGGTTCTATTGAGGAGCTTTCTTCCAAATTTCTCCATCATGGGGTCCCCATTGATGATCTTCTCATGCCTAGGGGATACCAGCTAGGGTATGAGTCCTCACCCTACCGGTCCATTCTGCCGCGTTTTGTACCTGGTGTTAACTTCTTGGACTTTGGTGGCCCGCAATCTCAAGTAGTTCCTTTTTAAAAACAAGTTTCCAATGATTTTGATTCAATTTTTACCTCTACTAACTAAAACCCTGCTTGTTTTCACAGTTTGATCGGGAAGACGATTCTGACGATGATGATGTGGTGGTGGCAGGTCTTGCTGAGGCTACGGGAGCTGGTCCCTCAGACCCCTCTGGCATGGGTGCTTCTGGTAGTTCGACTGCTGACGTATAGGGGACCTTCAGGCACCTTGATGATGCCTTTCTTTTGAGCTTATGCTCTGATGCAGCCGAGTGGGCCCATCTATTTGCTGAAGTGGTCTAGGTCCCCCCTCCTGAATTGGTTCCTGGGGTAAGTTTTTCCCCTTTTGTACGGTTTCTTTCTAGAGAAATGCCTATGTTTGCGTTCGTGGCTCCTATAGCTGATATCACTTTTTTTTTTGTACAGAACTACGAATCGGCTATGAATCAGGCCAAGTATTATCATAATATCGCCGGCCTTCGGGATGTGGAAATGGTGAGTGCCATATTGACTGGTTTCGATCATTGCCTTGCTATTTTTATCTTTCAACCAATCTTGATTGATGACTTTGGATATAACTCGTAGCATGCTCATGAAAAGGAATCATGCTCCCTGCTTAGCCGACTCTCTCAGGCGTGGTCCCGGGTGGGGGAGGTTCTGACGTACCACAGTACCTGTGTCGTCACAAGAAATCGAAGGGTGTAGCCAAGGATTAGCTTTTGCTCTGATTTGATTGGTCATTTTAGACTCTTAGAACATATACATACATTTTTTTGGGTTTTGGAGGCATGTAGGGGATGATATGGCATTATTTTCTTTTCTTTGATTATTATTATTTTTTGGATGGTTTTCAGAATGAATGTTAGTGCCCTTCCTCTTATGGTATGTTCTATCTTTCGCTTGATGTAGTATATCGGATTGCTTGCAGGATGGGCTTGATTATAGAAGGGAAAAATGGCTTATGGGTCGTGCCTTAATTGATTCCGGCCAATACTTTTATCTTTACGCAGATTGTTCCTGAAAGAAGAGAAAATAAACGTTATAAGCAGTTAGACATTTTAATCCCTTGTATCCTAGCATGTGGTCTAGGACATTCTTTAGGAAAATGGTGAAGAAATGCAGGTGGGCTGGCTAGGGAACCAGCAAAAGGACCTCCCCATCCTCCTTTATTTCCTTTGGGGGGGGGGGGGGTGCTAGTGGTCTGGCGTGTCTATTATACACACCAGACAATTATGGGGGGAAAACTAGCTTGGCGTGTGTAATACACACACCAGATAAACCTTGGGGGTAAATGGCTTGGCGCGTGTATTATACATGCCAAGCAAGCTCTAGGAAAATTTGCTCCGGCGTGTGTAATACACACGCCAGGTGCCTTCTTGGGAATGTGGGGCCTTTTAAGCTCGAGTATGCACTCATTTTTCCCCTTTTGATCTAGACTTGGTATTTTTTACTGCCATTTTTTCTTTTCGCTTGCCCAAAGGTGGGTCCATCGTCCTACATTGAATTGTATCTCGGGAACGTCTTTGTACAACAATGGACCTGCTTTCTGACCCCGCCTCTCCTGGGGGGTCCGTGACCACTATACTTCCCTCTTTGGGTGTGGGACCCAGTTGTTTGAAGAAGTAGCTTGAGAGTTTGAATGACAGCGACCTCGCGGGTTTGGATAAGCTTGAATTGGCTCGTCTCTCGTCTTTTCTTGAAGTCCCTCTACTTTGGGATTTTATACATGCGACAACCTCTTTTTGGGAAGTGGGCAACCATGTCCTCTGTTTCAGGAACTGTGAGCTGACTCCTACACTTGAGGAACTCTCTAGCCTGTCAGGTTTGAAGCTGCATAGGGGCCTTGCCAAAGTAATGCTGAAGTTTGGTTATGTTAAAGTTGTTCACACAACTCTAGGTTTGAGAGAGGCTGATTATTAGAGAAGTCTCATTGGTGGGCCTACCAGGTGCTCGATGAAATTCCTGAGAGAACTTTTTGGCTACGAGAGCCTGCGAAAATTTTTGATTACAAATATTCATAACGTAAAGGCTTTCTCTCTCTGTCTCATCTTTGAGGTCCTTTTCTATATTGGGGGGAGGGCTTCTCGCTTGCCCTTTGCGATGCTTTGGTGGAATTAGAGGGGGGCCGATCCATGATGCATATGATTTTGGCAGAGCTCTATCACTGCCTTGACGGTTTTGCATTGGGCAAAGCGGAGTGCCTTAGGAGATGTCCGCTTCTGTTCCAGGTCTTACTAGGGGAGCACCTTGCCATTTTAGGACCCGTACCTCACTTCTATGTTGCTCGTGGTGAGGTGGTCCACTGCTTTTTGGGTAGATGCCTCATGCTTCCGCGAGGGGACATACAAGGGTTGAAGCTTTGGCTGGCTGAAGCCGAGTTGGTGTGGAGGCTTCCTTGGTTAGACAGGACTTTCCCAGTTGTTCACTCTAGAGATTATAAGGGTATCTCTCTCCTTGGTTTGACCAGCAGCACTTACTATTTCCCATTTCAGGTGTTGCGCCAGTGTGGTTGCTCTCAGCAGGTGCCTTGTGTGACAAAGCCACCCCTGTGCGACTTAATTTTCTCTCGGGGGTCCTCTGGGATATGGATAGGATAGCTGCCCTCTGGGAAACACGTCAGTCGACGCTCATGTGCGATCTAGAGCTGGGGAATTTGGTCTTGTCCTCCCCAGAGTATGAGGCTTGGCTACTGTCTGGGAGGGCCTCTGCTTGTCACTTGGATCAACCCGAGTGTAGTGACGTAGGAGGTCCTTGGCCAAAGAAGGAGTCGATACTTCGATCCTGTATTGAGCTGCTGGTGGACGAGAAGCGAACTCTGCATGTTCATTTCGAAAAACAAAATGTTAAAATAGAGGCGACAAAAGCCAGAGATGAGGTAGCTGAGTGTGAAGTCCTTCGTTTGAAAGGAGCCATGAGTAACGCTTTAGTGCTACTGATGCCTCCAGGAAACGACATAGGAGTCTTCATGGCCACTGGATGACAGAGTGGGGTGTTCGGGAGGACACCTTATGTGCAGAGTTTCATGCCCTAAAGCACGAGTTGGGTCGTTGATTCCATCCTGCACATACTTTTTGCATAGATCAGATTACCACACGAAGGGGCTTAAGAACCTGTACCAGATTTTTTGGGTATATATATTTTCTTTACGTTTTTGTTAGTTTTGCTTTTTGTAAAAAAAGAAAGGGAGCGACACATCACACCGATTATATATTTTTTTGGGAGATGTGTAAGTAAAGTATAGACTTGTTAATGGAAAAAGGAAATCTATTATCTTACAAAAATTTTATATTTTCTCTATTTTTATAAATATGGGGGGATTGTGCCGATTATTCCTTTTGAGATGTGGACACACAGTGTCGGCCTGAAATGGGAAAAGAAAATTTATTATCTTTTATAAATGTGGTCTTTCTGGTCATCAAACCAATCATCCCAAAGTGGGGGGTGCACGGTGGTGGCCTGAAAATGGGAAAGGAAAATTTATTATATTTTGCAAATAATTTTTTTTTATTTTTTGATGCCTTACGCGCGAGGATAAGTAGCGGGTCCAAATTTGAGCATAGTTGACGGACCTGGGTGAGGTCCAGAACGCCCATCCCCTTGGATCGAATCAACCTTTTATCTTTGCCTCGGGTCATGCGTTTGACGGTGCGACCATGATGATATGCTTGGCCTAGACTCGTTTTGAGTAAACATGAGCGGCCCAAGGGGATTAGATGGATCACGATTGTAATCGGGGGAGTAACCGATGATTCTCACCTTGTGCTTTTTTTATAATACTTTTACTCACAGCGCCCAAGACAGGTTTTCTCCATGCCCATTGTTTCCCTCTTTTTACCTATAGCGCCCCTTTGCGTTTTCACTACGTCCATGGGTATGCATTTTTATCCCAGGCGCCTTTTTAGGATTTCACCTGGTCCGCACAAGCTTGCTGTTTTTACCCATAAAGCCCTTTCAGGTTTTCACTACATCCATTTTACTTTGAGCTTGTATTTTTTTCTTTTTCTTTTCTTCTTTATTTTCTCAAAGGCCACGACATGGACGTCGATTCCATCATAGCCGACTAGATGGAGTTCTTTTGTCGTCTCTCAGCTTTGCTCGTGCTGATTCAATGGATACTATGATTGCTTGTAGACCTTAAAGAGGGCTTTTTCTCGGGATGTATCTTGGCCATAGGATAGGTTAGGAATTTAGAAGGTATTCTGGGTTTTTAAAGGTTTCTTTGAGTGGGTTCCGGCTGCCATAATACACCTCTTCCTTAGGGGATTTTGACTGTACATGCTCCATTTTTCTTTTCAATTTTTTTTTTCTTTTTGCTTCTCTTTCAACATCCACTTTTTGGGATTTTACTTTTTTGATTTTTTTTGAATTTGATGGTAACTCTTTTTCTCCCTTTTTTTTGTTTGGTATATACACTTTTTCTGTCTTCTTTTCTGGGGAGGGGGTAATGAAAGAAAAGGCCAATGGCTCAACGGGTGTAGCAAAGGGTATAATCATTCAGGGACACTTTTTGGTTACTAAGTTTTAAAATAATGGCCTCTTCTATGGGGTCCTTAAGCAGTCACGTATCCATTTTCATCAGTACTTACTTGCTGTGGGAGACCTAGGAATAGAAACGTTGGACGTATCCAACATTGATTTGCTCAGGAAAGTGATCTCTGTCCATGGTGGTGAGGCGGATAGCGTACCCTGGTAGCACTTCTCGGATGACGTAAGGTCCTTCCCAGTTGGGCTTGAATTTCTCTCTCGGATCGGCGTGAAGAGACGAGAAGATTTTCTTGAGTACAATATCACCCACTGTCATATCTCGAACAAGAACTCGTTTGTTGTAGGCGCGTGAGATTCTCCCTTAGTAAACCTGGGTGTGACACAAAGCCAGGAGCCTTTTCTCGTCTAACAAGTTCAGCTGCTCAAAGTTTAACCTCTCCCCTTCAGGTTTTAGTAGATTAGATTCCATGAGAATGCGGAGCGAGGGTACTTCAACTTCAATTGGCAACACGGCTTCAGTTCCATACACAAGCGAAAATGGCATTGCCCCTGTAGCGATACGGATCGACGTTCGATAGGCCCATAGTGCAAAGGGTAGCATTTCGCTCCAATCTTGGTAGGTGACGACCATTTTCTCGAGGATTCGGATGACTGTTTTGTTACCAGCTTCAATGGCCCCATTGATTTGTGGTCGATACGATGACGAGCGATGATGTTTGATTTTATATTACTCGCAGAAGGCTCTGATGCGCTTGCTCGCAAAGTTGGTGCCATTATCGGTGATGTCTTTGGGTTCACCAAATCGGCTAATGATATTGTTCTTGATGAATTTTTCAACATGACTGGCCATGATATTTGTATAGGATGCCGCCTCTACCCACTTGGTGAAGTATTCAATGGCGACGAGGATGAATTGATGCCCATTAGATGCTTGTGGGTTGACCTTTTCGACGACATCGAGGCCTCAAGTGGCGAATCGCTAAGGAGTGGTCATCCTGTGTAGATCTATGGTTGGAGCATGTATCAAATTGGAGTGTTCTTGGCATTTGTAGCACTTCTGCATGTGCTTACAACAGTCAGTTTTCATGTTAGTCCAAAAATATCCTTGCCATAAGATCTTTTTAACAAGCATATTTCCATTGACATGGGCCCTGCATACTCCCTCATGGATCTCTTTCACAATATTGGCTGCCTTGCCCTCAGTTAGACATCAGAGAAGGATATTATTATATGACCGCATGTAGAGGCACTCACTGCAGATGACATAATTGGCCGCTAAACGTTGGATGGTCCTCCTGTCCGTCTTGGACGTACCTTCAGGAAAAGTTCAAGTTTTAAGAAAATTCATGATATCTGAGAACCATGGAGGCTCATCATCTAACTTTAAGGGTTCCTCAATCTGGAGGCAGAAGGCCGGTTCATTCCTTTGCTTAATCATGATCGGCTTCATCTCGACACTATATGGTATTTTGACCATCGATGCCAACATTGTTAGTGCATCGGTAAAGTGATTTCTCGCTCGTGAGACATAAGAGAAAGTAATATCATCGAAACATGCTATCAGATCTTCGAGGTGCTAATGGTATGGGATCAACTTCTCTTCCTTCGTCTTCCAATCTCCTTTTGTCTGATATATGATCAATTGTGAGTCGCCAAATACCCTGAGATGAGTTATTTTTAAGTCAAGTGCTGCTTGTAAGCCTGCTGCGCATGCCTCATATTCGGCCATGTTGTTTGTGCATGAGAAGTTGAGCTTGATGGACACTGGTACGTGAGACTCCTTTGGCAAAATCAGAATAGCGTCGACTCCTTGACATTTGTTGTCCCGTCAATGTCCATTACCCAAGATTCCTCTGTCTCCGCCGTATCATCCTCTGTCATGAATAAGGTGTCCTCATCTAGGAATTCAGTTCTCAAAGGCTCGTAGTCAGGTAAAGGATTCTTGACAAGATGATTAGCAAGTGCCAACCCCTTGATCAACTTTTGTGTGACATATGTGATGTCAAATTCAAATAGGAGAAGTTGCCAGCGTGCAGTTCGGCCAATGAGAGCCGACTTTTCGAATAGGTACTTCAATGGATCCATTCGCGCTAGGAGTAGAACAAGTTAAGATAGTAAGTAGTGGCGGGGCCTCTGGATAGCCCATATGAGAGCCAGGCATGCTTTCTCCATATAAGAATAGCGTGTCTCGTAATCGGAGAATTCTTTGCTTAAGTAATAAATGGTCTGCTCTCTTCTTCCTGTTTCATCATGTTACCCTAGGACACATCCAAGCAAAATATCCATTGTGGAGAGATACATTAAGAGTGGTCTCCCTAGCTTGGGCGGCACCAAAACTAGTGGGTTGAGGAGGTAACCTTTAATTTTATCAAATGCTGCTTGGCAGTCGTCATTCCATTTGATTGGCGAATCATACTTTAGTAACTTGAAGATCGGTGTGCAAATAGGAATTAGCTATGCAATGAATCAACTGATGTACTCTATTCTGCTCAAGAAGCCTCTGACTACTTTCTCGATAGATGGTGGTGGCATTTCGACGATGGCTTTTATCTTGATCGGATCAACCTCGATGCCTCTTCTGCTAACAATGAAGCCTAGTAATTTTCTTAGCATGGCATCGAATGCACACTTCTAAGGGTTCAGGAGGAGCCTATATTTCCTCAATCTTTCGAACAGCTTCTGGAGGTTCACCAGATGGTCACTTCGCTCTGGTGACTTGGTGATCATTTTATCGACGTACACCTTAATTTCTCGATAAATCATGTTGTGGAATAGTGTAGTCATCGCTCTCTGATATGTTGCCCCAACATTTTTCAACCCGAAAGACATGACTCGATAGCAGAAAGTTTCACATAGAGTAATGAACACCGTCTTCTCTTAGTTCACTTTTGTCATCTTGATCTGATTGTACCCAAAGAATCCGTCCATAAATGAGAGCATATCATACCTTGCTGTGTTATCGACTAGGATGTCGATGTGTGGCAACGGGAAGTCGTCCTTTGGGCTTGCTTTGTTGAGATTTCTAAAATCGATGCACATGCAAATATTTCCTTCCTTCTTTGACACAGGGACAATGTTGGCTAGCCATTGCGGGTACTTAGAGATGATGAGAAATCCTACATCGTACTGCTTGATGACCTCATCTTTCACTTTCAGCATCCATTATGGCCTGTGGTGTCTCAACGTTTGCTTGACTGGCTTAACATCTGGATATAATGGCAACTCATTCTCGACCAAATCGGTATCCTGATCGATCTTGTTATGTATATTAAAATTATGTTAAACTCAAGTCTTAACCTATTACAAGCACATAATAGAAATTATAGTACTAGCATAGGATCGTTCCCACGAGGAAGTTTATTTATCAAATTACTTCTTATTTATATGTTCTATTTAAATACTTAATTGAAAAACTTCTATTTCTCTTTAAGATCTAATCTACTAGATAAATATGAATAAAAGAATGGTTTCTAATCTAAAGTGCATAAAATAAATCTAAATCCTCCTTTAGATTGAGGTCGTCAATCCCAATCTTCAGCTATCGGATATTTATGAATTTAAATAGTACTGTTACACCATATCTCTAGTTTCTTAGCATTGATTGTCAATCAAGTCTAAGATCCTATCAATACATATTTAATCTAATCAACAACTTCCTAAAATCTGGACGTCAATCAAACCTTAGAAAACTGAAGTTGGAAAAGTAAAAATCGTTACACTAATCTGCAAATTATAACCTGAGTCGTCAATTTAAATTAAAACTTGGAGATATTTACAAAGCATGAAAATAAAGTAAATAAAATCTAAACTAGAAAGCAAATAAATATATCTTTCACCCCTCAGCTGCAGTCGTCAATTGCTTCTGAGAAACTAGGATATCTACACTAATCTTAAGCACTCAATTGCAGTTGTCAATTGCTCTTGAGAAACCTCTGATATCTAATCTACTCTAACTATTTTATACTACTTTGATCGGAAGAAAATCCAACCTCAGTTGTCAATTGATGCTGAAATTCTTCAATGCTTATTCCTACACGAAGCTCTCATATTTATAGATCATAAGGAGTCGGTTTACAAAGACTTCTAATTCTAATAAAAGAAACTACTAAAAACAAAAGATTTCTAATATAACACTAATTCCTAATTTTATCTTTTCCTTGCTTAGACGGTAGATGTGCTTCTGGATTGTTCTCCTTTATTTTATCAACTAAGATTTCCTAAAGCTTATCTTCATCAATCTTCTCATATCTGTGATCAGCTGAACTTCTAATTTCATACATCTTCTAATTCTATTCATGGCAGTATAATATACACGTGATCAGCAACAACAATAATAATAGGAAAGCTTCTTTTCTAGGAAATTGCAAATCACAATTTCTCATTTTCTTCTCTTTCTTTAGAAAATCGTAAATCACAATCTTCTATCTTTTATAGCTTCCTCATAGTTGACGATTCTCTGGATTACAATTTTTCGCTTTTCTTCTTTTGTCTCTTTTGCATAATCGTAAATTATAATTTTCTGGCTTTCAGTAGGCGGGAAATCATCTTTTTCGCTCAGTCATCTTTCTTATTGCTTTTTTATTTTATTTTGATGAATATTAATACTTTGGCTCTCTCTTACTGGTTATCTCTAATATCTGCACATCATCAACTTGTTAGTAGCAAACTATGGCCTAGCATTACTAAGTTAAGGGTGATAAAATGGTAAATTATGTGACTAATTATATCCAAATCAGGCATATCCTTATACGACCATGCGAAGACGTCTTAGTATGACCGAAGGAAATCAATCATGCTTTTTCTTTTCTCGGGAGATAACGACGTTCTGATCTTGGTGATTCTAGGAAGCTCCTTTGTACCCAGGTTGACATCCTTTGTTTCTTCAACGATCGAGGTAGGGCCATGCTCAAAATCGGTGTACCGTTCAAGGAGTTCATTGGGAAGCTCCTTGATCTGTGCTGAAATATGACTATATTTCACACCTTAATTCCTATATTTAGATATCTTATGAAAGCTATCTGACGGCTGTTGTATAGTTTTAGTAGTTTCAGGAGTTCCTAACCATTGGATCTTAAAAAAACATAAAAGAGGAAAATTAAGGATTACACAAGAACATTAGACTAAGAAGCCAGCAGAAGCACCAAAATCTGTGAAATTGATTGATTGGCCCAGCATCCACCAGAAGAATGAAGATGTTACCTGTCCTTGTCAATCGATTGAAAACCAAATCTCAATCGATTGACAAGGATGATAACTTTTCTCCCTATATTTTAAATTTGAATTAATTCAATCGATTGATATTTAAACTCAATCGATTGAATTCAAATGATTCCACCAAAAAGTGGATTTGAACTTAGTCAATTGAGATTTGAATTTCAATCCATTGAGCCTATTTTAGAAGTTGCCCTGCCCGCTCCCTATAAAAGCAATGCTATGGCTTAGGGTTAGAGGTTCTCTGCTAGTAGAATTTTCCTAGGTTTTTTATAGCCTTTCTTTGTAATTTTTGAATCATAGTTTGTAATTAGGAACAAAGCATTGTAAGGAGAGATCTTTTGATAAATAAAAGTGCATGCTTAGATGATGGCTTCTGATTTGCATCGGGCGCGTAGATCGAGGATGAGCGGCAAAACCCCCTCGTTCAAGGAGGAAGCGACCCCTAAATGAGTCATTCTTTTATTGTTAATTCTATACTTTTTTATCATTGTCATTGAATTATTCTGTTAAGAAGTGTGTACTTAATAGAGTATCATTGAATGCTCATTTATAACCATCGATCTTGGTTATCGATGACCATAAAAGGGTCATTCCATCTAGATCTGTTCCTCCAGGCCGATCTAGGCTGCCGAGTGATTGATTGTTACTACTGTGATTTCGAATTTGAGATACGCTATGCCTTTCACATGATTCATGCCGCATTAGGATGAGTCATAGTGTTTGGATAGGGTATGCCAGATCAACAATCATATTCCTTATGATTCATTTTTCTTCTTGATAAATGATGGTATATTGGTGTGGTATAAAATCGTGTGATTAATTGTAGAGAAGTTACAAATCTAGGGTTAGCAAACTCCTTGATCATCTCTTAATTATTATTTTCTTTGTCATAATTTATTCTGGCATAGATTAATTAACATTTATCGTTTTAGCATCGTGTGGTAATAGCTTAGCAATTCAACTCTCTCTCCTTTGGTATTTCCTTGGTTTAAAATTAATTTAATTATGCGCTTCCCTGTGGGTGCGATACCCTTGATTTCACCGTGCTACAACTGATCTTGTGCACTTGCAAGGGTACACTTTTAAATCGATGAAGTTTTTGGCACTGCTGTCGGGGAAGCGACGCAATTTTATTGATTTTTAGGAGATTTGTGTTTTCGGATTGACAGTCAATCGATTGAATTCTTTGTCAATCGATCGACTGTGATTCTGTGTTTTCTTTGTTCTGCTTTGTTTTCCTTTGTTCTGCTTGGTTCACTATTTCTGTCAATCGATTGATCTGTAATAATTAATTGATCGACTTTTAAGCGTGACCACTTTTCGGTTTATATATATATATATATATATATATATATATATATATATATATATATATGTATATATATAATAAATTTTGTGTTCAAAATTTTGAATTTTGAATTTAAAATTTAAATTTCAAATCTAAAATTTTAACTTTTTAATTTTTAAATTTCAATTTTTAAAGATTTGAATTTAAAATTTTTGAAATTTAAAATTTGAATTTTGAATTTTGAATTTCAAATTTTGATCTTGATTTTCAAATTTTGAAAAAAAAAATAAAAAAATTTTGTTCGGATTCTGACTACTGTCCACTACAGTAGTCAATCAATTGATTCTTCAATATCAATTGATTGAGTTCTAGGGTTTCATTGTCAGTCTGTCACTGTATAAACCTTTGGGATTCTATTAATCAATTGACCTTTCTGTTTCAATCGATTGACTAGACCTCTGTTGTTTATAATTTTAGTGGTATTTCCTGTTCTGTTCGGCCTGATTTTTGAACCTCAATCGATCGATTTTGACAAATCAATCGATTGACTTATAAAGTCATCTTTTACAACACTGTTGTGTTTGTTTCAATCGATTGATTCTATTAATTTGATCGATTGAACCTAAGTTGCTTCACTGTTGGGTTTATTGTGGACTTGATAATCCTTGTCTTGGGTGTGTTGGTTCATGAACTTTACTCTATCTCATCACCCACATTTACAATCGTTGAATCATGAGATTAAAAAGTTTTGCAGAGTGAATCGTAGAAACCATAGGCTTCAACGTCATCACACTGAAACCATGGCAGATCAAAGACAAGGAAGAAAATGGAATAATCATGAAAACAACAATAAAAATAAAAATGAGAATCATATGAGGGCCCAAGAACATTGGAGTAATACAATGATTTCGGTCTTTACGAGGATCAGGATAGTATCCTTCATGCTCCCATCTCAGGAAATCATTATGAATTTAAGTCGGCAATGATGCAAATGTTGCCAATTTTCAACGGGTTGAGTAATGAAAATTCATATACTCACCTGAACAAGTTTATTGCGGTGTGTAAAATATTCAAAGTACATAATGTCTCCGTTGAGATAGCAAAGTTATGCCTTTTTCTCTTCTCTCTAAGAGATAAGGTGAAAACTTGGTTCTTTCCCTTAAAACCAAGATCTATCTGGAGTTTGATGGAGTTTTAACGTGAATTCTTGAGGAAATACTTCCCCATGAGCAAAACTAATGAGTTGCGTCAGAATATTCTAATCTACGCCCAACAACCTACTGAAACATTTCATAAATGTTGGGAACAGTTTAAAGAATTAGTCAAAAGTTGCCCTAATCATCATATTCCAAGGTGGCAACAAGTCCAAAGTTTTTACAACGGATTTTGATTTCAGAAGAAAGACGCATGGTTGATGTATCTTGCGGGGAATCATGTGCTACGAAAGAGGCTGAAGAAATTTGGGCATTGTTTGAGAGATTATGCCAAACCTCAATGCAAAATGAGACTTTGGGGCGAGCTAATCTGAATATGGCAACTAAATCCCATTTGTTGACAAAAGGTGGGTTATATGATGTCAACAATAATACCTCAGATTTATCAACAAAAGTGGACATGTTGTCTAAACAAATTAACATATTGTTAGCCACAACAAAACAAGCTCAAACTCTGATCACCCCCACTGTCTGTTTAATTTATGAACACCCAGTTCACATGGCTAATGAGTGTTCAACCACTCTGTTGATCTTTCTTGAAGAACCTACTCCTCAAGAGCATGTGAATGTGACTCAATCGTATCATCGGCAAGATAGGAACGTGTACTCTAACACCTACAATTCGAAATGAAAAAATCATCCTAACTTAAGATGGGGAGGATCAAACCAAACTGGACAGGTGAACCAGCAATACAAATCTAACACATTAAGTGGATAATAGGGCTTTCGTCCATAATAGAATTCTAACTTTCAACAGAATTTGAATTATCATCACCCAAATGCCGAGTATCGAAAAAATTAGAATTTCAATCAAGTTAATACTTCCAGTACGAGAGATTTGGATTTAGAAGCGAAGATCATGTAGAATGTGCAAGCTTTTCAACAACAGAATATGCAAGCCCTTCAGTAGATGTTGAAGGACCAATTTGGTCAATGGACTAATCAAATGAGTCAAAGAGAGGAGGGAAGGCTTCCCAGCCAACCCATCAATAACCCTCGAGGCCAAACTCCATCTTATGAAGGACCCTCAACTAGCCATCAGTTGAAAGTTGTCACCGTGTTAAGAAGTGGATGTGTGATCGATAATCAAGTGAAAATTTTAGTGGAATCAGAAGAAGAAGAAAAAGAAGCTGAGAAGGACACAGAGCCAGAAGAAAAGACGAAGTTTCCTCGAAATGTCCAACAGGAATCGAAAGAAAACACATAACTTGAATCCACTCCCCATACCCCAAAGGCACCATTTCCTGGGTGGCTGACATCTCCATCTAGAATGGGGAAGGGTCTATAAAAAATGGATGAAATCTTTGAAACATTTAAGTAAAAATCAATCTTCCATTGCTTGAAACCATTAACCAAGTACCCGCGTATGTAAAATTCTTCAAAGATTTGTGCACCCGTAAGAGAAGGGCACGTACACATGTGTCAAAGAAAGTGTTCCTAACTAATCAAGTCAGTTCTATCTTGAAATTAGAAGCACCACAAAAACTCAAAGACCCTAGAGCCCCAACTGTTTTATGTGTTATAGGTGAGTAACCAATTGGTAGAGCGCTATTGGATTTGGGAGCAAGTGTCAACCAGGTCCCATATTCAGTATACGAGAAATTAGGACTGGGTGAATTGAAACCCACTGCAGTCACACTCTAACTTGCTGATAGGTAAAAAAGAAGACCTAGGGGTATCATTGAGGATGTTTTAGTTGGAATAGATATATTTGTCTTTCCAGTGGACTTTATTATCTTGGATATGGACCACCTGTTAAATCAACAAATCAAGTCCTAATCATCCTTGGACGTCCATTTCTCGCAACTGCAAATGCTTGCATCAATTATCGAACGGGAGTCATTGATGTTTCTTTTGGAAACATGAAAGTCAGGTTGAATGTATTTCATGCAATGGACCATTTCCCTAATAAAGATGAGACTGATTGTTTCTATATTGATCAGGTTGATGAAGTAGTGGACGAGGTTTTACCGTCAATGCAAACTAAGGAAGAATTTAAAACGTCTTTTTTGGCCATCTACGAGGAAAAAGGAAGTGAAGAGAAACATCCAGAAGAACTGAGGACGATCTCATCAAGTCAGGACGATGAATCATGGAAGAATAAGGCTAAGGTGGAACCATTGCCCATTGTGGAAAAGACTAAATTGACACCATCAATCGAGCAGCCACCAACTGTTGAATTAAAACAGTTGCCCGAGTCACTCAAATATGCTTTCTAGGGACCGCATGAAATGCTTCCGATAATAATTTCATCAACATTATCGGAAAAGTAAGAGCATAATTTGCTGAAGGTGCTTAAAGATCACAAAGAAGCTATCGGATGGACTTTAGTCGATCTAAAAGGGATTGATCTGTCTGTATGTATGCATAAAATACATCTGAAAGATGATAACACACCATCAAGTCGTTTTAAAGAGAACATCAAGTTGCTCGATGCTGGAATCATCTATGCAATCTCCGATAGTGAATGGGTAAGTCTGATTCAAATTGTTCTAAAAAAGTTAGGGGTTACAGTGAAAGAAATCACTGAAGGAGAATTGGTACCTACGCGTGAGACTACTGGGTGGCGCGTCTACATCAATTATCAAAAATTGAGCACAGCCACTAGAAAGGATCATTTTTCCCCTCCATTTATTGATCAAATTCTTGAGAAACTGGCAGGACAGGAGTTCTACTATTTTCTCGATGGATATTCGGGGTACAACCAAGTGCCCGTATTTCTAGTTGACCAAAAAAATACAAGATTTACTTGTGCTTATGATACATTTACATATCGCAGAATGCCATTCGGCCTTTGTAATGCTTCGGCCACCTTTCAGCAGTGTATGTTAGTCATATTTTTTGATATGGTTGATAAATTCATCGAAGTATTTATGGATAATTTCTCAGTCTTTGGGAAGACCTTCAAACTATGCCTGCATCACCTATCACAGGTCCTCCAATATTGTATAGAATCCAATGTTGTTCTAAGCTGGGAGAAGAGCCATTTTATGGTTCGACATGGAATAATTTTGGGGCACATCATATCAAGAAAAGGAATTGAAGTCGACAAGGCAAAATCGACTTAATTGCTAATTTGCCACCACCAAAAAGTGTTTGCCAAATTCGATCATTTTTAGGGCATGCTGGATTTTACAGACGATTTATCAAAGATTTTAGCAAGGTGGCTAAGCCATTATGTAACTTGATTGGAAAAGATATTCCGTTTGAATTTGATGAAGACTGCATGAAAGTTTTTTTCAAATTACGAGAGTTGTTATCAAATGCTCCGATAATCCAACCTCCAGATTATTCGCTCCCTTTTGAACTTATGTGCGATGCATCAGACTATACTATTAGAGTGGACTTAGGGCAAAGGGTAGGTAAATTACTTCATGTGATTTACTACGCTAGTAAGACGCTAATTGATGCAACACTGAATTACATCACAATCAAGAAGGAATTATTAACTGTGGTGTATGCGCTAGATAAATTATGTTCTTATTTACTTGATTCCAAAATAGTGGTCTTTTCAGACCACTCTACGTTGAAGCATCTTTTGGAGAAAAAGGATACAAAACCAAGGTTGATCCGATGGATCTTGCTCCTCCAAGAATTCAACCTTGAAATTAAAGATAAAACGGGATTGAAAATGTTATCGTTGATCATTTATCATGAATTCTACCTGAAGAATCATCTGTGTCAGAAACTATTCGTGACACATTCCCGGATGAGCAATTAATGGCAATAAATACAATAGCTACAAAAATTTCTTGGTTTGCGAACATTGTGAATTATTTGGTCACTGATAGAATTTCTATGTAATGGGATATAAATGATAAGAATCTCTTTTTCTCTCAGATAAAATACTACTTTTGAGATGAGCTACATTTGTTCAAATTCTGTTCAGATCAAGTCATCAGAAGATCCATACCAGAAGAAGTGCAACTGAGTATTATGAATTTCTGCCATGCTGGGGCCTGTGGAGGCCATTTTGGAGGATAAAAGACTGCAAAAAAATTTATTTAAAATGGATTTTATTGGCCCTCTATTTTTCGAGATACAACAAGATTTTGCAAAGAATGCCAACGATGTCAACAGCCTAGAAATATTTTGAGATGGAATATGATGCTATTGAACCCAATTTTGGTTGTGAAAATTTTCGATGTGTGGGGGATCGACTTCATGGGTCATTTTCCCCCATCATTCAGTTATCTATATATTTTGATAGCGTTGACTATGTTTCAAAATAGGTAGAAGCTATGGCAACATGATCGAACGACCATAAGTTAGTGGTAAGGTTCTTGAAGGAAAATGTATTCAATAGATTTGAGATTCCTTAAGCAATCATTAGTGATGGTGGTTCGCACTTCTACAATAGCCATTCTGTGATATTAATGAAGAAATATAATGTCACTCACAAGATCGTAACACCATACCACCCTCAGAAAAGTGGCCAAGTTGAGGTGTCAAATCAGGAGATCAAGCGAATTTTAGAAAAAATTGTGCGACCAGATAAGAAAGATTGGTTAATTCGTTTATCTGATGCTCTCTAGGCATATTGCACTGCATTTAAAATACCGATTGGAATGTCGCCGTTCAGAATTGTGTATGGGAAAGCTTATAGCCTCCCAATCGAATTGAAACATAAGGTATTCTGGGCAATAAAGAGATTTAATTTTGGCATGTAAGAGGCAGGGGTTCCAATCGCAAGTTACAATTGAACAAATTGGAAAAGCTACGTCGTGATGCGTATGAAAACTCAAAGCTTTATAAGGAGCAATACAAGAGATTGCACGATCGGTCAATTTTTCGGAAGGAATTTCACATAGGACAAAAGGTTTGGTTGTTTAATTCCAAACTTAACCTCCATTCAGGAAAATTGAGGTCGAGATGGGAAGGACCCTTTCAGGTTGTTTCCACTACACCACATGGTACAATTGAGATCAGGGATCTTAAAGATGACCGCATCTTCAAGGTGAATGGGTAATGTCTAAAACCAATGTTTGAACCAATGACCCAAATGGAGATCGAATTAATATATCTTTGTGATCTAAAGAGTTGAAATTTGAACGGTCGAGCTGTCGATATTTAAACTCAGCGCTTACTGGGAGGCAATCCAGTTTTTTTGTCCTTGATGTGTACTGTCTTGTACTTTTGTTTTGTAGGTTTTGCTCGATCAATCGATTTTCTAAATCAATCGATCAACTTGTAAGAGTCAATGTTATTCTAGGAATGAGAAATTGTTCCCAAATAAAAAAATAAAAAAATGGATGCTTGGATATACTGGTATATTTTCATGTAGGTTTGGGAAAATCTTCCTACCTCTCCCTTTTTCATGTGCTCACATGTGCCTCAAATCATTACTTTAGGTATATTCTCTCACCTTAGTCTAACATTTTGTTATTATCAGCAATGAGGACATTGTTCAATTCAGGTTTGGGGGTATAGTTTCTGTAGTACTATTATATTGATACCCCTAAAACCAAAAATAGTAAAATAATAATAATAATAATAAATAAATAAATAAATTTGAAGCCATCACACATGTTATTTTACGATAGTTTTCAAACTTTAGTTGATTATGCATGTGAATTTAATTTTGAGAATATCAATATCATATTTTGAGTACTTGTATCTAGGATGATGAAATTTAAGGAGAAAATTTGAAGATGGTTCTGAAATTCATGCCTAGATATTTTGCACTTATACCATGCTAGGATCTAAAAATCAAGGAACTATTTAGAACTTTGAATCTTAGGTTCTCAGTGGAGACTAAACCTGGTAAGCTTTAGAGCCAAATATCTGTCATTGATGAGTGTTTTCATAAACTCAAAGTTATCTTTGAATAAAAATTATTCTTGCATAATCTCATATATTTTGCTTTGACTTGTAACTTTGCATGACATTAATTTCATATCATTGTGCTAGAAAGTGTTGTATAGTTGCTCAAGACAAATAGGTAAGGTTACCATCGTTTGAAGATATGATTAAACGCCATCTTTGACTTGCTTGTGCTTAAAATGTCCAACCTCATGTGAATTTATCCTTTTTAGTATTCCTTTTGAGCCTATTAAAAAATTTGCCTTTATATATTCTTTGATAAGTCACGTTAACTTTTACCCCATCACTATTTCTGAGAACTTAGCCTTATCCTTCTTATTTATGAGAAATTAGGAACGAGGGATGAGAATAAATGAAAAGAGAGTAAGTGGAGAGATACCGAGTGTGATGTTTACTGAGAGTGTATGGCAGAAAAAAAAAAAAAATTTCAAAAATTTCAAAAATATGAGGTGCTTCAAGGAAATAAAATTCAAAAGAAGAAAAAAAAAAGAGTGAGAAAAGAAAAGAAAGTTGAGAAAAACAGAAAAATATTGAAAAAAAAAAGCGAGAGATTAGAAAAAAAAAACCAAGAAGAGAGAAATAGAAAAATCAGAAGTTAGTTTCTTTTCCAATTTCTCAGAAACTTTGAATCCCAACTCCCCTTTCTTTCTTACCCTTACCAGAGCCCCATTACAATCATACAAAAGACCTTCATGATCTGATTTTGCATTGGTAACTGTCTTATAGAGAGTGAATATATAATACCTATGGTGCTTGATATGACATGCTTAGAATATGCAAGTATCGTTATTATGAGATTCTCATTTATTCATTAATTACATCGTGTTTCTTATATCATGTGAGACCTTTTTGCTTGCTTTCTACTGATCTCTCACATGTGAGCAAAAAAATAAACCCATCATCGGTGTGTTTCTATTTTGAGAGTATATCTATTGTGAGGATTGAGTCGAAACATGAATCCAATGATTTACAATTTTGATAGGTTTCGAGATAGATGGATATTAGCATTGGTATACATGTACTTTACTTTTAGGCATGAATGAATGGGCTATCTAAAAATTAGAGATTTAGATTAATCGAAATAGATACTAGTATGATAAGTATGACATTGATATTTAAAAATTAAGAATTTACATGTTTAATTGATTAATAGTTTTGTGCTTTGAAATTAAAAATATTATCAAAATCATGCTTTTGAAAACTTAATTTCACCGATGGTTTCGAAAAAAAAATGCTTTGAAGTTTGTAGGTATCTTCATTGAAAACCTTCAGGAGACACAACTCCTCCACTAGGGATCACCTAGAAGTTTAAAGGCTTATTGCATATGCTAAATGCAATCGTGTTCCCTACAAAGGTGGCATCCATTTTCTTTGATAATTGTTAGTTATTTTTTAGTCTCTTTGCTTGAGGACTAGAAAAGTATAGGTTTGGGGTGTGATCTGTGCCAAAATATGACTATATTTTACACCTTAATTCCTATATTTAGCTATTCGATAAAAGCTATCAAACGGCTGTTGTATAGTTTTAGTGGTTTCAGGTGTTTGTAACCATTGGAACTTAAAATAACATAAACGAGGATAATTAAGGGTTACACAAGAACATTGGACCAAGAAGCCAGCAGAAGCACCAAAATTTGTGAAAATGATTGATTGGCCCAGCATCCACCAGAAGAATGAAGATGTTATTTGTCTTTGTCAATCAATTGAAAACCAAATCTCAATCGATTGACAAGGATGACAACTTTTCCCCCTTTATTTTAAATTTGAATTAATTCAATCGATTGATATTTGAACTCAATTGATTGAATTCAAATGATTCCACCAAAAAGTGGATTTGAACTCAATCGATTGAGATTTGAATTTCAATCGATTGAGCCTATTTTGGAAGTTGTCCTGCTCGCTCCCTATAAAAGCAATGCTATGGCTTAGGGTTTGGGGTCTCTACTAGTAGAATTTTCTTAGGTTTTTTTATAGCTTTTCTTTGCAATTTTTGAATCATCATTTGTAATTAGGAACAAAGCATTGTAAGAAAAGATCTTTTGATTAATAAAAGTACATATTTAGATGATGACTTCTGGTTTGTATCGGGCGTGTAGATTAAGGATGAGTGGCTAAACCTAGTCGTTAAAGGAGGAAGCGACCCCTAAATGAGTAACTGCTTTGTTGTTAATTCTATAATTTCTTATCATTGTCATTGAATCATTCTGCTAAGAAGTATGTGCTTAATAGAATATCATCGAATATTCATTTATAGCTGTCGATATTGGTTATCAACGACCATAAAAGAGTCATTCCATCTAGATCTATTCTTGTAGGCCTATTTAGGTTGTCGAGTGATTGATTCTTACTGTTATAATTTCAAATTTAAGGTACGCTATGCCTTTCACATAATTCATGCCGCATTAGGATGATTCATAGTGTTTGGATAGGGTATGTCGGATTAACAATCACATTCTTTACGATTCATTTTTCTTCATGATAAATGATGGTATATTGGTGTAGTATAAAATCGTGTGATTAATTATAGAGAAGTTACAAATCTAGGGTTAGAAAACTCTTTGATCATCTCTTAATTGTCATTTTCTTTGTCATAATTTATTCTTGCATAGATTTATTTACATTTATCGTTCTAGCATCGTGTGGTAATAGCTTAGCAATTCAACTTCCTCTCCCTTGGTATTTGATTGGGCATCATTGTTCTCTTTGAAATTAATTTAATTACGCGCTTCCTTGTGGGTATGATACCCTTGATTTTATTGTGCTACAACTGATCTTGTGAACTTGCTAGGGGACACTTTTAAACCGATCACTCCTCATCAGGGATTTTCTCGTCTAGACTCGTGACTCCTACCTCTTCTTGTATTTCTACAGGATAGGGGTCAATTTCACATGGGACGATTTTTCAATTAAGGCATCTTTTTTCTTGATTTTATCAAGAATTTTAAAAGATAATATTTTTGAATTATTTTATGCTTTCTTCATGTTTTTGACTTTTTGATTTTCTATTTTTTTCTTTTTCTTCGGGGATCGGCCCTTGACAGGGCGGGTCTCTATACATACATGGTATTGCCTGTCAAGGGCTAACCTTACTTTTTATAGGTTATTTTTTTTTGGGAAGCGGGTGCCAAATTTTAGGCCACTCATCGCTTCCAGAGTTTGGGGCATAGACGCCCAATTTCGTACCTGTGGTACTGCCCCTTTACCTGTTTGGATGGAGGAGGTTGATTTATGTGACTCTTCAGGGTCAACTTCCATCATGTTGATCCTGGATTCGTCGGAGACTCTACCCTCAATTGTCAGCAAGGACCTGTGGTGGTTTACCACAGGAGGGGATTGTGCAGGTATGGAGGACTCTTCCTCAAAAAGCGGTAGAGCAGCTAGGTCTATTTCCAGGTTGGGAGGGATAGTTTAGGGATTGGTGGGGTGGACAGGGGCAGCTGGTTTGTGTGGGGTTAATTGTGTTGCCCCATTCTAATCGATCTTCATAATTCCCGGGCTTACGAAGGTGTTCCGGATGTGAGGCCTAGGACATGGCTCCTCCTCTAGGTTTATTTCTCTAGCTCTCACTGCAGCAATAGTTTAGACTTTTTCTTTAGCTTCTTAGACTTCTTCTTCTGTGGGCTTATAACCTAACCCAAATTAGACTTGTTGTCCACCCTTGGCTCTAACTTGTTCCTTTCTACCTTGCAACCGGGGTCCTAGCCCCCTTCCTTTCTAATAGCACCATTTCTGGAGCATGGCCATAACCGCAACCATTTCGCCTCTGATTTTCATGGTGATATTTTCTAGGGGCTTTGGGATTACTGTTGACACCTTGTATTCAAAGTTATGGAGCTCTGTATCTTCGGTTGTGTGTGGTATATCTAATATTTTGGGGTTATCAATGTTGTGGGTGGCCTTATCTCTTTCGTCATGCCCTTCACCTATGATGGTGATGTTCTTCTGCCCAGCCACAAATTTAAGTTTCTGATGTAGTGTTGAAGGTATGGCCCCAACCTTGTGCAACCAATGGTGTCCCAATAGCAGGTTGAAGGAGGACTTGATGTCCATTACTTGGAAAGGTATGGAAAAGGTCATTGGCCCGATCACGAGCTCAAGATCGACTTCCCCAATTATTTCTCTTCTAATGTTGTCAAACCCTCTGGTGCTGGTTTTTGTCAGCTTCAACATACAAGAATCTACACCTATTTTGGTAGCTGTTCTCAGACCAAAAACTTGTTGGTCGGTATTTCAGATTGCTGCTATTTTATTAAGAACAGGGGAGAGAATAAATCCAGAGTGGAGATGTGGAGATGGGTCATTACAGCAAGAATAAAACACACAGTCCAACAAGACACAGGGTCCATTGTAGCAAGTTTTAATAAGAGTTTGTCCCACAGAGAAATTGATCAAAAACCCAAAATGGGCTATAATAGTAGAACTCCAGATCTAGCTACAGATCTAACAATCCTAAAAAAAGGGAGTTGGGTATCACGACTACACTAAACTAATCAACAGAGAAATAAAATGTAGCCCTATCTTAAAGAAAGGGTTAAGAGGAAGATGGTGGTAGTGTGTGCCAAAATAAAATACAAAAATTATGAGAAGTAAGCAGATTAAGCTAGAGTTAAAGCAGTGATGAAACTCGAATTTAGTTTATCTCTACAGTGTTCCTTGCTGAGACGCTATTAAAAGCCTCAACAAGGTAAAAATATCCGGTTTAACCCATGTCATTTGGGGCGCTCTTAGGGCTATACTCTGTCTACTCTAATGGTCACAGGCTATCCGATAGAGTCCGTTAAATCTCATTGGTTAAAACAGACATTGCCAATTTAACCCGAGGAAGTAGGTTGATCATTCCCCCAGCCACTGGGCCAGATTCAGCCATGAATGATATTACAGCACTATGTAATGCTAGTGCTACAAGCTCCCCAGATCTGCGCACAGACCTGACTGACATCCATAGGTATTCCAACCCATAAGATCCTAAGTGCTTTGTAAGGCCAACTGCTCACTAGTGCCCACAAAAAGGACCATGGAACAGGTTGAATAAGGCTTTAGATTCAGCTGGTCATTGCTACAAATGGCCTGCAATGACTCAGCCTCAAGCTGCAATTACTACAAAGATATCAGATATGACATCTGATGTCGGCTAGGTAAAACAGAGGGGAACCAGTTTTTGTACAAACCTCCTCACAAGGCTCTAGAAACTCATGTGCAGGGGAGAAGAATCCTTCTCGAACATGCGAATGGACACAACCTCCAGCCTATACTCTATCCACTTGAATCATCACAAGGTATCCCATTGGTCTGTCCACCCCACAGAGACCTAAGAAAGAACATGGAAACTACTGCAACCACCATGGTCCACAGGCCTTCGAGCTCCCTGAATCTCGCTACAGATCCAACATTGCTTTCCATGGGGCAATCAAACTAAGGGAAATCAGATGGTAAATAATAGACCTACTAGAAACTGAATGGGCTAGTCCCAAATATATGGATCCTATAAACATCTAAAGAAACCATGAGATCTTTAGATTCAATTAGGCATTAAAACGGCAATCCATTGATGAACACAAAACTTACAATGAACTGTCTCCAAGCTGCAGCCAGTACACAACTGCTCATCCAAAAATCCCAATGTAAACCAAAAACCTATTACAAACTAAAAATAAAACTAAACCTAGTTGCTAACAGGGGGGTTAGCCAGCAAGTGATGGGCTAAGAGAGAAGAAATATAAGAAAAAGAGATGATCAAACCCTAATCCTAGCCTGCTGGAGCTCGTAGCCGACAGAGGATGAAAGAAAGATGAAAATAATAAACTATAAGTACAGCTTATATACTCTATCAAAACGGCCTTCGCTCTAAGGAGATTAACCCTATTTTTGGGGCAGATGTGGCATTTTTTCAACCCTTGGATGTCTAAAGATATGCGCCTCAAAATCTGCACCTCAGGAAGTGTGCCCTAGCCTTGGGAAATTCTCAAAAGGTCTTTGAGTTAAAACTGAGAAGTGGAGAGCCCGAACTTCGCAGGGCTGGTATCTGCTTTTAGCTCATTCGCGCAGCTGCTTTGCCTTCACGGAGTTGCCTTTGGCTGGTGAGAAGTGCTTACTCGCACAGTCACTCTTCAGTCTGTCGTGCAGTTCCTTTGCGCTGCCTCGTTGTCGTGGAGATGATCTGGAGTGTCAGGATTTCTCGCTCAGTTGAGCTTCAGAAGCTCTCGCTCGCTAAGTACTCGCACAGTTATGCTCTTGTGCTCGCGTAGTCAATGGTAAGGCTTCAGAGTGTGTGAGATCTGCGCGAAGAGAATTTTGAGCGTCTCTCTCTTTCAGGGCTACGCGAGAACTCTGCGAGGTGACATTTTGTTTAGTGTACATATGGACTCGCTGTGTTCTTCGCGCGGCTGCTTTAAGGCTTGATCTCCGCAAGAGCTTCGCGACCACAAATTCTAGGGACTTTAATCTGCGAGATCTTCGTGAGGTCATTTCAGCTGTCCTTTTGACTGTGCGGTGTATTTGCACGAGGACTTCTTCCATCGCATCTTTAGCTTCGTGAGGAAGCTCCTCAACTCTGCGAGGTCTATCTTTTGCTGCTCTGGTGCATTGCACTTGCTGCTATCACAATCTCCTCCCTTCTCAGCTAACTTCATTTATCTGCTAGACTTTGGTCAATGGTGATCAGCAACAATGAGTCACCATGGTGAGCACTACCAAGGTGTTCCATTAGGCTTTGTCTCAGCTGTCATCTTTGCGTGTATTTTCTCTCTTTTGGGCCAAAAAGCAAGGAGTTTGTATTAAGCTGCACATTTTATTGCTAACTACAAAACACACTTAACAAATGGTTATTAGTTTGCTTCAAGGTCTAGTAAAGGCTAAGTTAAGAGGTGAAAAGTGGTACTTTTCAGTGAATAATATACCCCTAAACCTAATCTTTGCTAGTCTTTGAGCAAAGGAAAAATTAAAACAACTACTCTAAGAATTGAAATGCCACTTTCGTAGGGAGCACAGATACATTTAACATATGTACCAAGTCTTTTAAATCCCTAGGTGATCCCTAGTGGAGGAGTGAAGTCTCCTGAGGGTTTTTAGTGAAGATACCCACAAACTTCTCAATGAAACAGTTAACAAAGGTGCAACATTATCAAGTCAACTGTCAAGAAACAGAGCATCAGGTCACCTTTGATTCAATAAAAATGTGAGGAATTTGGACATAAAAAGCACATACATTTAATCATCACAACCTCTATCTGAGTGCACAACATTTTCAATTAGCTCACAACAAGGGGGACAACACATGTATATCAGCACTGAGCTCATCATTAATTCACAAATCAGGTTATAGGCCATGCCTAATATATTTAACATCAGACCCAATACTCACTAGGGCATACTCTCACAAGAGACATTAACGGTTTCATTTTCTCTCAAGCTCAAGAGCAGTTACAGCCCCTAAATGGGTTTGTAAGCATGAGCATAGGCAAAACACCTAAGTCCTGGCATCATTGGCATATCCTCACCATAGATTAGACAACTCCTTGTCTCTTTATGACAACACATTCAACTTTGAATCACAAGGTCTTTAACTGGGTTGTAATGTGACTTATGAAGTGAATTATAAAGAATGTAAGATTGAAAAGGGATTCAAAGTTGAGAAATCAGTAAGTGAAGGAGGTGATTCGTGACTCCACCCATTTTTGGTTCAATACCTTTTCATTTTTCAGACTTGAAGTGACCAGCTTCTCCTCTTCATTTTAATTTTTCCAATGAACTTTTCCTCTTTACTCCTCTCTTGCTCCTCTTCATCATTATTTTTCTTTCTTTTCTTACATTTTTCTTTCTGTTTTTATTTTTATTTTTTATGTTTGTGACTTGCCACCTCTTTCCTCAGCTGCTATACTACTCAACTTTAGGCATCTCTTCTCCATTCACCCAATGTTCACCCTATCTTGTCCATCTTCAGCTCCTTCTCCGTTACTTTTTGAATTCTCAGAGGGTAGGTTTGAGTCAGGTCCATAGGTTCAGGTTCAAGTACTTAGGTGTATTTTGAAGAAAATTGAAAATCAAGGCTCAACAAGTGTGTGCACAAGGGCAGTTGACTAGGATTTGGTATGTTTAAGCTCAAATTGTCCAAGAGAAGGCCTTAATCCTTTCGTAGGTTTCATGAGTATTGTCAGTTGTTTCAACTTGGAGGTGCCTAACTTCTAGTGAGGGCATTACCTCAGCCAGTCCTTAGAGCTAGAAGAATTGATTCAGTCACTCCTCGAAGGAAGGAAAAAAATTTTGTAGGCCCAACTCTCACTGGTTATGGTCTTCCATTGAACTTTTAAGTATGTCCTTACCTTTTTCTCATTTTAATGATTCACTCAGTACTGATACAAGTGAGTTTACTTGGCGTTCGCATTATGAAAAAGTTAAAATTTAAAAGCTTGTAATGCCTAAAGGTCTGCTAAAATTTTAAATTTATTTAATTTTCATGATTCCTAGGTGAACATGGCTCCATTCCTATCTTTACTTACCTGACTCTGCTGCACTGGGGTTAACTACTTCCTTGGCAGAACTATCCTGCCACACCCCCAAGCATAAGTTAAACAGTGTCCTCATTGTTTCATGCAAAATGTATAGGGGCAACAGGGTTGGTAAAAGAAAAACAAACTAAATTACAGCAGAAAAGTAAAGAGAAAACTAATCTCAAAATGCAGAAAATTAAACTAAGAAAGAGAAAAAGAGAAAATATACAGAAAATAACAACTAAGAAAACAAAATAACTACACACAATCCTAAAAACAACAAGTATATAGAAAAACAGACACAAAACTAAACACCTAAAAGATAAAATCCTAAACAAAACTATCTAAAACTGATCTGAGTATGAATCTATATGATGGGAAAGAGATATCATCATGACTAGCACACATTTAAAAACAGGATTCATACACAATCAAATCACATGATAGTTCGGATAGGGTTCATGGATGATAGGAAATTTAAGCTGCCCATCTGGAACTTGGCTAAATAGGAAAGAACTACAATATAAAAATGAAAGGTCATACCTTTGCATTTGCATCAAACCTGAAGTTCTCCAATCAACAGTCTATAGTTGCATGAAAGATGTGGGGAGCAGCTCCAACTCCACCATAGGTGGACAGTTACTTAAAAGGTAGCAAAGGTGCCTTATATGGCTGAGGGCAGTTGTCCAAGTGAAGTGGTGCACACACCCCACTAAGAAGCCCAAAATGAGTACTTTGCAGCACATAGGTGGGGGCCTCATCAGTCCATACTTCAAAAATTTTAGCAAATACCTCAGTCTAAGTCCAGCAAGTTGGGCAAGGTCTCATCCACTATCTCACCAATGACTGCAACTGTTTAACAAATTTTATTTCCTCCATCATATCCTTCCCCTTATAAGAAGGAGAAGGACCTTTAAAAAGTTAAGAAAATGGCAGATGAGGTACTGCTGGTCCTCATCTGCTACACATAATTATTTATTTATTTATTTTATTTTTAGTATTTTAAAAAAAAAATTAATTTTTTTCATTTTTTGATTACAGTTGTACTTTATTCAAACATTACAAAGACACAAAAATTCTAAAACAAAAAAAAATGAAGAAAAACTTCAAAAATCACACAAAAACTAAAGCTGACATTTATTCAAACACTACATCTACAAAGAATATAGCTCAACAAAAACATAGATTACTATACTAGATCAAAACTCCCCGATCTCTGGATCTCGCTATAGATCCTACATGGTCCACAGGTCTCCGAGCTCTCTAGATCTCGCTACAGATCCTACATTGCTTTCTATGGGATTATCAAACTAAGGGAAATCAGATGGTAAATAATAGACCTACTAGAAACGGAATGGGCTAGTCCCAAATACATGGATCTTATAGACATCTAAAGAAACCATAAGATCTTTAGATTCAATTAGGCATTAAAACGGCAATCCATTCATGAACACAAAACTTATACAGAACTGTTGTTGGGATATTTTAGATGCTTACTGCTAACTTTATTGAAAATAGTGATAAGAATGGGTTAGTGAAAATAAATCAAGGGTGGATTGAAGAATATAAAGTAGCAAGTCTAAAAATACATAGACCTGCAAGATACAGGGCCTATTGTAGCAAGTTTTAATAAGTAAGAGTTTGTCCCACAGGGAAAAATGATCTAAAGCTCCAAGGGAGCTATCTTTAGTAGGCCCTCCAGATCTGACTACAGATCTAGCAATCCTAAATGGAAGGGGATTTAAGGTCACTATTGTTTAAATCCTATGGTAACCTAATGCCTAAACTACAAAAATGGTTGGAAAGAATGATGGAGTGTGAGAAAATAAATATAAAAATGGTGAAAAATAAGCTATTAGGTACAGATCTGATGGGTTTTATAACTCGGACTCAGATCTGCTGCTATAGAAGTCATATCCAATGCCTACATTATCGCCAAAGAGGAGAAAGGATCCAACACACCTCTGTGCCATGATCCAATCCCTTATGGCTATAACCTGTCCACTTAAATGGTCACGGACTATCCAATAGGAGAACCACAGTCCAGAGATGGGTCAGAACAAGTTTATCATTGTAGGCACTACTTCTTCCAGGCTACCAGCTCAAGAATCCATAGGAACCTCAACCTCTAATGTTCTGTGTGTGAGGCTAGGCCTGCAATGTGCACTAGCTTGGACACACAGGACCAACAAGAGTTTGAGTACTAGCTTTAGGTCTAGCTGTTCACTGCTTTAGAAAGACAGCAGTGATCTAGTCACAAGCCTACAATCTCTACAGCCAGATCAGTTCCTCCATCTGATGGTGGGTCTATACAAATACATGGGAGTCTGTCTCTGCAGAATCTCTCACAGGGCTACAAGCACAAGTGCAGAGAAGAAGAATCTGTCTTAGATCTGTGGATTGGCCTCACCCTAGGGCTATAACCTGTACCACTTAAATGGTCACAAACTATCCATAGAGGCTATCCTCCTCACAGAGGTCTGAGACAGAACAAGTAGATTACTGCCACCACCATGTTCACAAGGCTACCAGCTCAAGCTCCCATGGGGATTCAGATTCAGTGGATCTTATGGTGGGGCATAGGCCTGCAATGTGCCTAACCTGGACACACAGGTCACTTGCATCTAAATAAATCCTTAAAAAAAATCTTCCATTGCTTACAATATAAGTTAGCAATGGAGGATCTCAAGGCAGCAGCCTTGTACAGAACAACCCTCAAACATCAATCCCATACATATATAAGATCCTATTGTAAAACTCCATTAAAACTATTCCAAATAAACATACAAACGCATAGCCAGTAAGTGCTGGACTATGGAGAGAAGAAAAAGGAAAAAAGAAGCTGCCTAAACCCTAACCTTAGCCTACTGGAACTCTATAGCTAATTCAAGAAGATAGCGTCCAGAAGATTCCTCTTAAACCTAAACTAGGTTTAGGCTTATATAGCAGTCGGCTGTGGGAGCATTAGGGTTAGGAAAACCCTAATTTTAACGATGTAAGCATGGCCCATTGTTGTTCCTTGGATGCCTCGAGGCGTGTGCACGGAGATTGGAGCATTAGAGTGCGTGCCCTAGTTGCTGGAAGTTCCCAGACTGCCCCTGCAGAAGTGGGGAAAGGTTAAGATCTCGAGCCTCACTAGGTAGCAAGGATTTCCAGGTCTTGTCACGTGATAGAGGTGGCATCACGGGATTGAATTGACTTGAAGCTCTTGCAGTCACGGGATAGATGGTTTGGTCATCGCGGGATTGCTCTTATCGTCACGAGATTGCACTTTCTATTTGAATGGCACGGGAATCACGCGCGTAGTTCATTCCTTGGTGAATCTCGCGGGGATCCTCACGAGGAAGCAACGTGCATAGGCCTCTGGATTGCGCGAGCAGTTCCCTGAAGATTTGTATCCCGCGGCCACTACGCGACAGCTGCGTGCAGGAATGCCTGGAGCTCTCTCTCCTCAATGAATCGCGCGAAGATTAAATGCTCCTCTCTTGAGCTGCACGAGACTACGCGTGTGCTTAAAACTGAGTCTCATGAGAACTGCACGAAGTCTGCTTTCTGGGCCCTTTTGGCATTGATCTGCGCGAGAACAGCGTGAGTAGATGGTGTGCTGCCTTCAGAAACCCGTGACAACTGCGCGAAGCATTCTTCTCTGAAATATTTGAACCTTGCGACATCTGTGCGAGGCTCACTTCTTGACTTGTTGCTATTGTGCTTTGCCTATGCTGCAGCCAAGTTCTGTTTGGATTCAACTTCCTTTCTTCTTAGGCAAAAGTAGGCTTCTTGGCATGGTTAGGGCCTTATCTGCAGCTGCTGCTTATTACCTACAAAATAGACTTAACACACATTTATTAAACGACTAAGGGTCTAAATAAAGATTAAGTTAAGGGGTGAAAAGTGATACTTTTCAGGTCTTAACACACCCCCAAACCTAATCTTTGCTAGTCTCTTAGCAAAGCTTTAACTAATTAAATGCCACTTTTGTAGGGATCACGGGTACATTTAGCATATGTACCAAGCCTTTTAAACCCCTAGGTGATCCCTAATGGAGGAGTGAAGTCTCCTGAGGGTTTTCAGTGAAGATACCCACAAACTTCATAATAAAAATAGTTAAAAGTGGTGCAGTCAATGGCAAAATAAATTTCAATGAATAAAGCATCAATCCACTTTCCTTTGGAATTCAGAGGAAATTGTAGCAGTAATGCAGGCCATTTAAAACTCAAAAAAAAAAATTTAGCATGTGTTTGCATTTCCACCAATTATTTTACATTAGAAATTCAATGTGCACATATCAGTACCAAGCTTGCCTTAAATTCGAAAATCAGATTGGATACAACCCCAATGAAGTTACAAGTCAGACCCAATTCTCACCAGGGCTATCTCTCACAAATGAATATCTAAGGGTGTTCTCATTTAAAGCAGCCCAAGAGCAGTTACAGACCCCAAATGGGCTTGCAAGCATGAACATAGGTAAAGCTTCTAATTTCTGACATCCTCATGACTTTTCACCATAGATTAGGCATTCCCTCATCTCCACCTGACAGATCATTTCACTTTGGATCTTCAAGGTCTTGTTGAATGGGTTGTAATGTGGCTTATGGGTGAGGGATATAAAGAATGAAGGGGTAAAAAGGAAATCAAAATTGAGAAATCAGCAAGGTAAGGAGTGACTCATGACTTCACTACCTTCATTTCAGCATAACTTTATCTTACTTGATATATTTTAGAATCAAAGTGGCCAGTTTCTCCTCTTCTTTTTAATTTTCAGATGATGTTCTTCTCCAAACTTCTCTTCCTTTTTCTCTTTTTATTATTTTTCTTCTTTTTATTTTTATGATTTTTGTGATGAACTGCCACACAAATACCACCAGCACACTATTGTTCTTAGGTTACTTTTCTTCTCCTTCTACCAAATGGTGGACCACTCTCACTACCTTCAACTCCTCCTTTATCTTCTGATTTCTCAGAGTGAGGGTAAGGTTGAATCAGGTCATGAGGTTAAGATGCAAGTACTCCAATATTTGTTAAAGAAAAATAGGACTTTTTGAGGCTCAAAGAGTGTATGTAAAAGGGTAGTTTGAAAAGGTTGGATTTTCAGGCTCAAACTATCCAAATGATGGCCTTAAGTCATTTTCTTAGTGTCATGAGTGCTGTCAACCAGTTTTGATTTGGAGGTCCCTAACTTCTAGTAACAAGTGCTGAGTCAATAAAACCTTAGAGCAGAAAAGATACCAAAACACTCTTCAACAGAAATTGATGGGCCCAAATCTCACTAGGTATGGTCATCTTTTTAACTCATGGAGTGTATTTTCACCTTTTTCTCTCCTCTTAGGTTTACTAGGTACTAATTTAAAATTTTTGATGTTAGCTTCATGGTGGTGCCAGGATTTTAAACTTTTCAGTTTCGAAATGTCTGTAAAAATATTTTAATTTTTCACAAATTTCCTCATTGCAACACAAATTAGGTGGAAATTTACTTTATTCATCCCAATTATAGCACCACTACTGCACTAAAGTTAACTATTCTATTGGCAACCTATCCTGCCACACCCCCAAACCTATGAGGAGCAGTGTCCTCACTAGTTCAAAGGTCAGATAGTGCAAGGTAATAGTCATGAAGAAAAAAGTAAACACGCACAGACAATATACACAAAGCAATATACAACAAAAATTCTATTAACCTAGAAAGAACTGTATAACTGTAATTACAATGACAAGAAAAGAAGTGGAAAAGAAAGAAAAGCCTAGCTACAATCTAGTTTAAGAAGAGGACGAATCGGAATCTGAATCTGTGAATCAGTCCCAGCCCATCTGTTGTGCATATTTCCTAAGTTCAGCTTTGTTTTCAGAACTGAGATTGGACTTGGTTTTGTCTGTGGGAGCTATGGTCTTTTTCTTCTTTGCTTTGCTCTTAGCTGGACTCTTTTTCTTTGTCTGCCTTGGTTTCTTTGGTTGGGCTAGTGGTTTCTTCATTGTTGGAGCTTTTGGTACCCTCACCCTCATTTTTCTGGTCTTGGGTTCAGGAGGGATCATAGGGAATTTTCCATTGTCTTGCTTAGGGGGGCCTACAGGGGACTTCCCTTTGTCTGACTGGCCATGTGGTTGTGCCTCCTCAGACTGGGCAGCTGGCTCTTTGCCAATTTTAATAGAGGCTGCTGTGGAAGTAGTCGTCTTAGCAGTGACTTTCCTCTACTTAGGAAAAGTTTGCTCAGTAGGTGGACAGGAAGGGGTTTGGGTAGGTTGAGGTTGCTTAATAGGGGGTGCAGCAGGAGTGGCAGTAGGGGTTTGGGTAGGTTGAGGCTCAGGTTCTGGCATGAGTACAGAGAGTAGGGTGGGCTGCTGAGTTGCACTTCTGGCAGCAGCCAATGCATCTTCCAAAGAGGATATCTAGATTTGGGCTTTCAGGAGGTCAGTTTCATGGATTTCCTTTTGGAGTCGAAAAATTTCCCGGGCATTGTTAAGTCTCTTTTCAAACATCCTGGCCTTCATCTTCTCCACATTGGTGTTAGCTTTCTCTAGCTCCAGGTTCATATGATGATAAGCAGCAATCGTTGTTGCCTTCTCATAGGCCTCCAAGATGTTAGTCCACCCAAGGGAAATACCCAGTAATTACTTTCTGTGGGCTTCCTCAAGTTCAGCAATCTACTGCAGCAGGGGGGTCTCAATGGATTGCCTAAGTTGGGCCATGCCCCTCAGGACATCCCTCCTATGGTAGGAATTGTCTCTCATGGCATGGAGGATGGTGAGGTAGGGAGGGATGTAGAAGGAGTGTTTGGGTGCGATAGGAAGAGAAGAAGTGGAAGGAGCAAAATGTGATTGGTCCTGGGTGGGGGAAGCGGTGTTATCAGTGGGTAAGTCTAGTTGGTGGGGGAAGGTAACGGGCTCTGGGTCTGTTTGGGTGGATTTGTCAGTGAATGTTGGAGGGGATAGTATAAGAGGTGGGATGGAAGACATGGGAGGGAAATAAAATGAGGTAGGCTCGCTAGGAGTGGGTGGTGCTGGGGAAGGAAAAAAGGGAATGGTGAAAGGTATGAAAGAGAATGGTTGGGTTGTAGAGTCAGGGCTAGAAGGCGAAAGGGCCAGGGGGGTTTGAGTAGATTATTGAGGGATGGGTGGGTTTGTCAATGTCTGAAGTGTGGATTTGATGGATGTGATACCAGTTTGCATCTGGTCCTGTGTGTGTGTTGTGGTGGATAGTTGGGATTGGATGTCTTAGATGAGGGAGAGGATGAGTGTCAGTGTGTCTAGGTTGGGAGGTTGAGATTGTGTAGAAGATGGAACAAATTGAAAAGGGGAGGAAGGGGCATGATGGAAAGTGGGAGGAGGAGGAGATTGGGGTTCTGGTGATTGATGTGGTGATGTATTTGGGGAGTCCGGAGGGGGGTGTAATGGGTGGGCATGGTGTCAAAGAAACTAGCCATAAAGGCTTGGAATCCTATGGTTGTGTTAAGATTGAGGTCTATGTCTGTGAGTGGGGATGTAGTAGGCATGATTGGAGTGGTGTCTTGGTCAATGTGAGGTGTGTCAGTGGTGAAAAAAGGGATAGTGGGTGGGGGTAGTGACATGGGGGGGTTGTGTCAGTGGTTTTCCTTTTCTTGTATGAGATCAGTGGAGGGCTATCAGGGTGTTATGAAAATGATGGGGGTATTAGAGCTATGTATTGAGGTAGTGTAGGGGAAGGTGTGGGGCTTTCATGGGGGGTGGTGTCCTCCCAAGTACCAATCACAGGAAAAAGGGGTGTAGGGGAGGAAGGGAGAGATGTTCATGGGGTAATGGGATGGGATGTTGTTAGGAGAGGGGATCCTGTAGTAAAAAGTAGAGAGGATGTGGGAGGGCTGCTGCAGCAGTGGTAGTGACAGGATCTTGAATCACCTCTGTGGTAGTAGGGGTGGGCCTTGTAACAACTTCCTCTACTATCCGCTTGGGAGGGGCTTGAGCCTCAGCTTTCTTCTTCTTCTGGGTCTCCATTAGGCTCCTACTGATTCCCCATTGCCTCTTGGCAAAAATTGTAGGGGTAAGGGTGGTAGTCTCCTCTCCTTTTTGTATCTTGTACCCCCCCTTCAACAGCAGTTTGGTGATGACTCTGGCATAGGGGAGTGTGTGTGGCTTCTTGTTCTGCCCTAGCTTCTCCACCAAGTCCTTCATTGCTTCAAAAATTAACCAAGCTGCATGGAAGCCATGGCCCGGAGAGAAAGAGTAAATAGCATTAGCCATAGGAGCCCTCCTCTCCTGCTGATGGCATGAGTAGTAGATGTTCTTTCTCAAGACTTGGTCAATGAAAAGGAGGTCTGGCTCCAACTCTCTTCTTCTTATGGAATCCCCTGAGGCCTTTAATCCTCTAGTGAGAGCCCTCGCAATGGTATCAATTAAGGCACTCAGGGGAGGTCATATCCACAGCTAGTGTCAAATGCAGCTGGGATGCCCAATACTTCAGCAATCAGCTTGGGGTTTACTAACATCTCGAAATCATCAATCAGCACGAGGAAGCCTGATTGTCCATCTTTGTCCTCGGTGACCCTGATGTGTTGATAAAAAAGTTACACTAGCCTGGGGTAGGCTAGTGCTGGAATTCCTTTCATCAAGGGTGTCAGACTAGCCTTGCTCATAATTTGAATGGCAGGGGCAGAGAGAGGCTTCTTCTTGAAGAAGGGCAGGTCGAAAGCTGTTTCAGGCTCCAAGGGGATTGAAGCCATGAGCTCAGGGGGTGTAGAAAACTCAGGGGTTGGCTCCTCCACCTCCTCAATCACTTCCTTCCCTTTTTTCGGTGCCTTAGAAGTCTTGACCATCTTAGGAGTGGACTCAGCAGGGGCCTTATCCTTGCCTCTTTTGTCTGGTGCACTCTTAGGGGCCATTACAAACTCCACTTTTAAAGATGAAAATGGGGGACTGAGATCTGAGTGCTTACCCTAAAATCGTAGGGTTTGGTTCGATCTAACGCATAGTGCACCACGAGATCTCTGAGCAGAGGGCAACTGATAGGGATGACGTTTATAACAGATCTGTAGGATCCTGGTGTGAATAATGGGGTGTACAATGGACGCTGGATGAGAAAGGTAGAAGAGCGTCGAAAGCTAGGGTTTCGCTGGATGGAGAGAAGAGAGAGAACTGGGAAAGGAGACAATCGCGAGTTTGGAGTACTTATCGTTAGGGTTGGCGCGCTTTGGAACATATCCTGTCGCGGGATGGGAAATGAAACTGGCGATGGGGTAAATGCAACTTGGATTGCGCGAGAGGTTCCCAGGTTTACTTTGAATCTCACGACAGCTAGTGAAGTGTTCCATTTGAATTGCACGAGAGGTTCCCAGGTTTACTTTGAATCTCGCGACAGCTATTGAAGTGTTCCATTTGAATTGCGCGAGAGTCTCCCAGGTCTCTTTTTGAACCCCGCGACAGCAAATCATTAAACAGAGAGCATGTGCTCTTCATTCTACCATTTCCATTTGTGTTGTGGCTGGATCCTAGGCATAACTCACCACCAGGGGTACCCCCAGACACTTTGAAATCAAACATTCAAGCATATGCAGCAGAAATCATTATCCAAACATCATGCATTCAATCAAAAACCACCAATTCAAGAGAAGTAATCGTTCAAACCAAGCATAAAAAGAAATCAAACCAGACAGATTCATACTCAATTTAGGCCACTAAAATTTCCTAAAAATTTTGAGCAAAAGAAGGCAATATAAACCTAACAAAACTAAAGTATATATGATACAACATGGACACATCTGTGGATCAGTTTAATGAAGGGTCCCCTCGAAAGTGAATGGTGTCCATAGGTTCAGTAGGTTTTTCTAAAAAAGGCTTAAGCCTCTGACCATTCACCTTCAAGGTTTTACTAGACTTGGGATCCTTGATTTCCACAGCACCAGATGGGGAAACATTCATGACAATATAGGGACCTTCCCATCTGGATTTCAGTTTGCCAGGAAAAAATTTAAGTTTAGAGTTAAACAACCAAACCTTATCACCAGCCATAAAGCTCTTTCTTAACAGACCCTTGTCAAAGAAAGCCTTGGACCTTTCCTTGTATATCCGGGTATTGGCATATGCATCCATCCTCAGCTCATCCAGTTCTGACAGCTGCAGCGACTTGTGATGACCAGCAGAAGTTAGGTCTAGATTTAAATTTTTTATGGCCCAATAGGCTCTGTGTTCTAATTCTATTGGGAGATGGCAAGCGTTTCCATAGACCAGACTAAATGGGGACATCCCAATGGGAGTCTTATAACTAGTCCTATAAGCCCATAATGCATCATTTAGCTTTTCAGCCTTGTCCTTTCTGTTAGTCCTCACTGTCTTCTCAAGGATGTGCTTGATCTCTCTATTAAAAATTTCAACTTGCTCACTGGTTTGTGGGTGGTAAGGAGTAGCAATCCTATGGGTGACAGAATATTTCTTGAGCAAGCTCTCGAAATTTCTGTTACAGAAATGGCTACCCCCATCACTGATAAGGGCTCTAGGGGTGCCAAATCTTGAGAAGATATTCTACTTTATAAACTTGATGACAACTTGATTATCATTGATTCTTGTGACAATAGCTTCTACCCATTTTGAAATATAATCCACTGCCACTAAGATGAAATGATAACCATTTGAAGGGGGAAAGGGGCACATAAAGTCAATATCCCAGACATCAAATAATTCCACAACAAGGATGGGCTGCAAAGGCATTGAGTTTCTTTTGGACAACCCTCCTAATTTCTGACATCTCTCACATGTCCTGCAGTGTGTATTGGCATCTCTGAATAAAAAAGGCTAATATCACCCACACTGTAAGATCTTGTCAGCTGTTTTTCTTCCACTAAAGTGGCCCCCACAGGCATTTTCATGGCACATGGCCAGAATACTGGGGACATCACTTTCGGGAACACATTTTCGGATGATTTGGTCTGCACAATATTTGTATAAGCAAGGTTCCTCCCAGAAAAAGAATTTGACCTGTGAGAAGAATAGGTCTTTGTCCATTTTGGTCTAATGGGCAGGAATCTTGCCTATAACTAGATAATTTACAATGTGTGCATACCAAGGAACCAAGGATTGGATGCCAAACAGTTGCTCATCCGGGAAAACATCATTTGTAGGGTCCTCAACACATTTTTCCAATACAATTCTAGACAAGTGGTCAGCCACCACATTTTTCACACCCTTTTTGTCCTTGATTTTAATGTCAAACTCCTGTAACAGGAGTATCCATCTAATCAGCCTGGGCTTAGCATCTTTCTTGGACAATAAGTATTTCAATGCTGAGTGGTCTATGAAGATTACAGTTTTAGACCCAAGTAGGTAAGGTCTAAATTTGTCAACAGCAAAAACCACTGCCAGAAGCTCTTTCTCAGTTGTGGAGTAATTCAGCTGAGCTTCAGCAAGTGATTTGCTGAGATAGGCAATGACCACTAGCAGCTTATCTTTCCTTTGGCCCAAAACAGCACCTATTGCCAAGTCGGATGCATCACACATCAGCTCAAAGGGTAGTGCATAGTCAGGTGTTTGGAGTACAGGGGCAGAGGTGAGGCATATCTTCAAAGTTTCAAAAGCCTCAAGACATTCAGCAGAAAAATCAAAGGGCACATCTTGATAGAGCAGGAGGCACAGTGGTTTAGCAATTTTGCTGAAGTCTTTAATGAACCTCCTGTAGAATCCTGCATGTCCAAGGAAAGATCTGATTTGTTTGACTATTCTTGGAGGGGGCAAATTTGAAATAAGGTCAACGTTGGCTTTATTTACCTCAATCCCTTCTCTAGAGACTACATGGCCCAACACAATACCTTGTGTTACCATGAAGTGGCTCTTTTCTCAATTTAAGACTAGATTCCTCACATCTTTGCAAGACCAGGTGGAGGTGTTGCAGACATTGGCCAAAATTGTCCCCATATACAGAGAAATCATCCATAAAAATTTCCAAGAACTTGTCAATCATATCAGAGAATATGGCATACATACACCTCTAAAAGATGGCTGGTGCATTACACAGCCCAAAAGGCATCCTTCAGTAAGCAAAGGTACCAAAAGGGCAAGTAAATATAGTTTTCTCTTGATCATGGGGGTGCACAGGGATCTGGTTGTACCCTGAGTACCCATCTAGAAAATAATAAAAAGCTTTTCCAGCCAACTTATCTAGAATTTGATCTAGGAAGGGGAGAGGGAAGTAGTCTTTTCTGGTCTTAGAGTTGAGCTTCTGATAATCGATGCAAACCCTCCAGTTAGTGGTCTCCCTGGCTGGTCTCAGCTCTCCAGACTCAGTTGTAACAACTGTTATGCCAGATTTCTTGGGCACCACTTGGATAGGTGCCACCCATTCAGAATCAGAAATGGGGTAAATTACCCCAGCATCTAACAATTTAATGATCTCTTTGAGGACCACTTCCTGCATGTGAGGATTCAATTTCCTCTGTATTTCCCTGGAGGGTACTGAGCCCTCTTCTAAATGGATCCTGTGCATACAGAGTGATGCATCTATCCCTCTTAGATCCGCAATGGTCCAGCCAATTGCCTTTTTGTGCTTCCTCAAGACTGTTAGTAATTCTTCCTCTAGCTCATTGGTAAGAGAGGAGGAGATAATTACAGGAAGATTTTCACCTTTCTCAAGGAAGGCATATTTCAATATTTCTGGAAGCTTCTTGAGATCCAGATCAGGGGCTTGTTGGGTGGATGGCAAGATTGGTGCTTTGTTGGTTTGAGGAAGAGGCAGCAATGTAGGTTTCCAAATGGAATGCTGCACTGAGCCCACAGAAGACTTTAATGTGGTCATGTCTTCTGTCATAACAGCTGGACTTTCTTCCTCTACCATGTCCCAAACTTCTACTAAACTTTTGACAATGTTGCCTCAATCCAGCAAAGTGGGCAATTCTTCTTCAACAACTTCCTCTAGTACATCCACTGCAAAGCTTTCCTCATTGTTCAGCTGAGGGTACTTTACACTGCTGTACACATTAAGTTCAACCTTCATATGTCCGAAAGTGACTTCCATGATCCCTGACCTGCATTTAATGAATGCATTGGCAGTGGCTAAGAATGGCCTGCCCAAAATAATAGGTATAGGGGTAGTACTCTTGTTGCAGCCCATGTCCAAAACTAGGAAGTCTGCAGGGTAAAAGAACTTGTCCACCCCTACTAAGACATCCTCAACCACTCCCATAGGTCTCCTTTCAAACCTATCAGCCATTAACAGCACAATGGGGGTGGGTTTTAGCTTCCCCAAACTTAGCTGCTGATAAACACTGTATGGCAGCAGGTTTACACTGGCTCTAAGGTCTAGAAGGGCCCTTCCAATTGTGTGGTCTCCAATTATGCAAGGGATAGCGGGTATCCCTGGGTCTTGTAACTTTTCTGGCATTGTTATGTTTAATACAGAATTAACTATATCAGTTGCAAAGACCTTTTTGGACAAATGGCCTCTAGCTCTTATTTTCTGGGTACAAAGGTCTTTCAAAAATTTGGGATAGGCTGGGACCTGTCTAATTGCATCAAGCAGGGGTAAATTAATTTTTACCTGCTTAAAGGTCTCCATCATTTCCTCTATCTGTGCAATTCCCTTATCAAAAGGGGCAGGGCCACTCAAAGCTTGAGGAAATGGCAACTGAGCTACTGCTAGTTTCTCAGCTGGAAGCCTATGACTAAACTTTTATTTTTTCTTTTTTCATCTTTTATTTCCTGCTGAGGCTCAACTACAGCCTCTTTATTTTTCTCTTGTTGCAGGGTAGCAGGCAACTCTTGGCTCTGTGCTCTAACAAATTCTTTTTCACTTTCATTCAAAAATTCTTTGGAAATGACCTCTCGTTCCTTTCCAACCTGGTTGTCTACCAGCCTGCCGGACCTTAGGGTTGTGACGGCATTAGCTCCTTCAAAACTTGAGGAAGCTTCTCCAATCAAATATTGGCCCTTAGGGTTGGCCACTGGCTGGCTTGGCAACTTGCCCTCTTCTCTTTTGGCCAAGACATTGGATATTTGGCCTAGCTGCTCTTCCATTTTCTTTATGCTTTGACTGTGAGAAGTCACAGTCTAAGTCAAGATTCCAAGGCTTTACAATGAGGTCAAAACCTGATCCTCGAAAGAAGCATTTCGGGGCTGAGGTGGGGGAACTACCAACTGATTTTACTGCTGGGGTAGCTGCTGATGCTAGAAATTTGACCTTGGGGCATATCCATGGTTAAATTGTCGCTGTGGCCTTTGAGGTAAGGCCAACATCTGTTGTGGCTGCATGTAATTGTCTTGTCTCCACCTCAAATTTGGGTGGTCCTTCCACTGGTAACCAGCATTTTAGTGCTGGTATCCAAATGGTTGTTTGTTGTAGCCAACAGATTATTGTTGGCCAAATGATTGGGCAGCAGCAACTTATTCCATCACATACTTCGGATATTGCCCTGCAGATGGGCACTCCTCCACTGTGTATTGTGGAGATTGGCATATCAAATATGCCTCCATCACCTGCGCAGCCAATCTGGGTTGCACCACAGTTAATAGTTTATCAAACTTATCAGAAAGATTGGCCATCTGCATTTTTAGGTCATTATTCCCAGTTACTTCATACATCTTTCCTTTTGAAACTTCAACTAGTCCCATTTTAGGAGAAGGCTCTTGAACAGTTCTTGACAAGGACATCTTTTGGAAAGCATTTTCACTGATGACCTCGAACAAGTCCCATGCCTCATCAGCTATTTTGTGCATGTAAGTTCCACCATAAGAGACATCTACCATGTCTCTGCTTTTCTCATCAATCCCATTATAGAAGCTCTGGACAAGCTGCCAGTCAGGGATCTTGTAGTGGGGACATTGTTTGAGCATCTCCTTGAATCTGTCCCATGCTTGATTAAAATCCTCAGTTGGGGATTGGGCAAAAGCAAGTATTGCTTTTCTCAACTGGCTGGTTTTTGTCTCTGGAAAGAATTTGGTCAAAAATCTTGTCTGGAGGTCTTTCCAAGAAGCGATGTTGTTGTTTGGGAGAGTAGCTAACCAGGTGCTGGCCCTGTCCTTTAGGGAGAAAGGAAAGAGCCTTAATCTAGTGGCTTCTGGTCCAAAACTAGTAATGGAAAATGTTGTGCACATGGCCAAGAATTGGTCAATGTGCTTGTAAGGGTCTTCCTTGCTGAGCCAATGGAAAGAGGGAAGCATTTGGATGATTGAAGTTTTAATCTCATAGTTCCCCTGGACATCTGGGAATTGAATGCTGAATGGGGAATTATAATCATCAGGGGCATTCAATTCCTTCAATGTTCTGGGTTGCTCTTCACCCATGACTGCTGTCTCAGTTTCAGTAAGGGGCTCAACTGTGGTGTGTCTGGGCCTTCTTACTCTTCTAGCCTTTTCTATCTCAGGGTTGGGAGGCTCTAATGTGGGACTGAGGGATCTCCTTCCTAACATGCACACACACCAACAGCAGGGAAGACTACTTGCAGACACATTTCAATTAACTAAATTACAGCTATCCTAATCAACTACTATGGAATTTGCAAAGGAGAAATAGATTGAGTTTTTGAGGGTTAGAGAAATGCAAACAGAGGTAGCTAGACTCCAAGTGCAGTTCAACTTTCATTCTCTGCTACTGTCCAGATCTGTAAGAAAAATTCCAAATGTAAATCAGCAGTATCAGTTATTCACAAGCACAACTACCAAAGAATAAAAAATATATATATATAAATCTAGGGTCTACTAATAGATCAAGAATCCCTAACAATGGCGCCAAAAACTTGTTGGGGTATTTTAGATGCTTGCTGCTAACTTTATTGAAAACAGTGATAAGAATGGGTTAGTGAAAATAAATCAAGGGTGGATTGAAGAATACAAAGCAGCAAGTCTAAAAATACACAGACCTGCAAGATACAGGGCTTGTTGTAGCAAGTTTCAATAAGTAAGAGTTTGTCCCACAGGGAAAAATGATCTAAAGCTCCAAGGGAGATATCTTTAGTAGGCCCTCCAGATCTGACTACAGATCTGGCAATCCTAAATGGAAGGGGATTTAAGGTCACTATTGTTTAAATCCTATGGTAACCTAATGCCTAAACTATAAAAATGGTTGGGAAGAATGATAGAGTGTGAGAAAATAAATATAAAAAGGTTGAGAAGTAAGCTATTAGGTACAGATCTTATGAGTTTTATAACTCGGACTCAGATCTGCTGCTATAGAAGTCCTGTCCTATGGCTACATTATCGCCAAAGAGGAGAAATGATCCAACTCACCCCTGTGCCATGATCCAATCCCTTATGGCTATAACCTGTCCACTTAAATGATCACAGACTATCCAATAGGGAAACCACAGTCCAGAGATGGGTCAGAACAAGTTTATCATTGTAGGCACTACTTCTTCCAGGCTACCAGCTCAAGAATCCATAGGAACCCCAACCTCTAAAGTTCTGTGTGTGGGGCTAGGTTTGCAATGTGCACTAGCCTGGACACACAGGACCAGTAAGAGTTTGAGTACTAGCTTTAGGTTTAGCTGTTCACTGCTTTAGAAAGACAGCAGTGATCCAATCACAAGCCTACAATCTCTACAACTAGATCAGATCCGCCATCTGATGGTGGGTCTATACAAATACAGGGGAGTCTGTCTCTGCACAATCTCTCACAGGACTACAAGCACAAGTGCAGAGAAGAAGAATTTGTCTTAGATCTGTGGATTGGCCTCACCCTAGGGCTATAACCTGTCCACTTAAATGGTCACAGACTATCCACAGAGGCTATCCTCCTCACAGAGGTCTGAGATAAAACAAGTAGATTACTGCCACCACCATGTTCACAAGGCTACCAGCTCAAGCTCCCATGGGGATTCAGATTTAGTGGATTCTGTGGTGGGGCATAGGCCTGTAATGTGCCTAACCTGGACACACAAGTCACTTGTATCTAAATAAAACCTTAAAAACAATCCTCCATTGCTTACAATATAAGTTAGCAATGGAGGATCTTAAGGCAGCAGCCTTGTACAGAACAACCCTCAAACATCAATCCCATACATGTATAAGATTCTATTATAAAACTCCATTAAAATTGTTCCAAATAAACATACAAAGGCATAGCCAGCAAGTGCTGGACTATGGAGAGAAGAAAAAGGGAAAAAGAAGCTGCCTAAACCCTAACCTTAGCCTACTAGAACTCTATAGCTAATTCAAGAAGATAGCGTCCAGAAGATTCCTCCTAAACCTAAACTAGGTTTAAGCTTATATAGCAGTCGGCTGTGGGAGCATTAGGGTTAGGAAAACACTAATTTTAATGATGTAAGCATGGCCCATTGTTGTTCCTTGGATGCCTCGGGGCGTGTGCACGGAGATTGGAGCATTGGAGTGCGTGCCCTAGTTGCTGGAAGTTCCTAGACTGCCCCTGCAGAAGTGGAGGAAAGTTAAGATCCCGAGCCTCGCTAGGTAGCAAGGATTTCTAGGTCTTGTCACGTGATAGAGTTGGCATCACGGGATTGAATTGACTTGAAGCTCTTGCAGTCGCGGGATAGATGGTTTGGTCATCGCGGGATTGCTCTGATCGTCGCGGGATTGCGCTTTCTATGTGAATGGCGCAGGAATCGCGCGCGCAGTTCATTCCTTGGTGAATCTTGCGGGGATCCTAACGAGGAATCAATGTGCATAGGCCTCTGGATTGTGCGCGGTTCCTAAAGATCCGTGATCTCCTGCCATCGCTGACTGTGAGAATGCTCGAGCTCTCTCCTTAATGAATCGCGCGAAGATTAAATGCTCCTCTCTTTAGCTGCGCAAGCGCTTACAACTGAGCCTCGCAAGAACTGCGCGAAGTCTGCTTTCTGGGCCCTTCTGGCATTGATTTACGCGAGAACAGTGCCAGCAGATGGTGCTGCCTTCAGAAACCCGCGACAACTGCGCAAAGCATTCTTCTCTGAAATATTTGAACCTTGCGACATCTGCGCGAGGCTCACTTCTTGACTTGTTGCTGCTGTGGTTTGCCTATGCTGCAGCCAAGTTCTGTCTGGATTCAACTTCCTTTCTTCTGAGGCAAAAGTAGGCTCCTTGGCAGGGTTAGGGCCTTATCTGCAGCTATTGCTTATTACCTACAAAATAGACTTAACACATTTATTAAATGACTAAGGGTCTAACAGAGATTAAGTTAAGGGGTGAAAAGTGGTACTTTTCAGGTCTTAACAACTGTCTCTAGGATGCAGCCTGTACACAACTGCTCATCCAAAAATCCCAATATATACCAAAAACCTATTACAAACTGAAAATAAAATTAAACCTAGCTGTTTACAGGGGGGTTAGCCCGCAAGTGCTGGGCTAAGATAGAAGAAAAATAAGAAAAAGAGATGATCAAACCCTAACCCTAGCCTATTGGAGCTCGCAGCCGACAGAGGATGAAGGAAAGATAAAAATAATAAACTCTAAGTACAACTTATATACTCTGTCAAAAAGACCTTTGCTCTAAGGAGATTAACCCTAATTTTTCTAGCATACGTGATACTTTTTCAACCCTTGGATGCCTGGAGATATGCGCCTCAAAATTTGTACCTCGAGAAGTGTGCCCTAGCCTTCGAAAATTCCCAAAAGGTCCTTGAGTTAAAATTGAGAAGTGGAGAGCCCAAACTTTGCGGGGCTGGTATCTGCTTTTAGCTCATTCGCTCAACTGCCTTGCCTTCGTGGAATTTCCTTTGGCTGGTGAGAAGTGCTTACTCACGCAGTCACTCTTCAGTTCGTCGCGCAGTTCCTTTGCGCTGCTTGGTTGTCGCGGAGATGATCTGGAGTGTCAGGATTTCTCGCTCAGTTGAGCTTCAGAAGCTCTCGCTCGCTAAGTACTCACACAGTTATGCTCCTGCGCTCGCGTAGTCAATAGTAAGGCTTCAGAGTGCGCTAGATCTATGCGAAGAGAATTCTGGGCATCTCTCTCTTCCAGGGCTACGCGAGAACTCCGCGAGGTGACATTTTGTTCAGTGTACATATGGACTTGTGTTCTTCTCGTGGCTGCTTTGAGGCTTGATCTCCGCGAGAGCTTCGCGACCATAGATTCTGGGGACTTTAACCTGCGAGATCTTCGCGAGGTCATTTCAACTGTCCTTCTGATTGCGCGGTGTATCTGCGCGAGGGCCTCTTCCACTACATCTTTAGCTTCGCGAGGAAGCTCCTCAAAAATCTATGAGGCCTATCTTTTGCTACTCTGGTGCATTGCACTTGCTGTTGTCGCAGTCTCCTCCCTTCTCAGCTAACTTTATTCATCTGCTAGACTTTGGTCAATGGTGATCAGCAACAATGAGTCACCATGGTGAGCACTACCAAGCTGTTCCATTAGACTTTGTCTCAGCTATCATCTTTGCGTGTATTTTCTCTCTTTTTGGTCAAAAAGCAAGGAGTTTGTATTAAGCTACACATTTTATTGCTAACTACAAAACACACTTAACAAATAGTTATTAGTCTGCTTCAAGGTCTAGCAAAGGCTAAGTTAAGAGGTTAAAAGTGGTACTTTTTAGTGAATAATACACCCCCAATCCTAATCTTTGCTAGTCCCTGAGCAAAGGAAAAATTAAAACAACTACTCTAAGAATTGAAATGCCACTTTCGTAGGGAGCACGGATATATTTAGCATATGCACAAAGTCTTTTAAACCCCTAGGTGATCCCTAGTGGAGGAGTGAAGTCTCCTGAGGGTTTTTAGTGAAGATACCCACAAACTTCTCAATGAAACAGTTAACAAAGGTGCAACATTATTAAGTCAACTATCAAGAAACAGAGCATCAGTTCACCTTTGATTCAATAAAAATGTGAGGAATTTGGACATGAAAAGCACAGACATTTAATCATCACAACCTCTACCTGAGTGCACAACATTTTCAATTAGCTCACAACAATGGGGACAACACATGTATATCAGCACTGAGCTCATCATTAATTCAAAAATCAGGTTATAGGCCATGCCTAATACATTTAACATCAGACTCAATGCTCACCAGGGCATACTATCATAAGAGACCTTGAGGGTTTCATTTTCTCTCAAGCTAAAGAGTAGTTACAGCCCCAAAATGGATCTGTAAGCATGAGCATAGGTAAAGCGCCTAAGTCCTGGCATCATTATCATATGCTCACCATAGATTGGACAATTGCTTATCTCTTCATGACAATACATTCAACTTTGGATCACAAGGTCTTTAACTGGGTTGGCTTATGAAGTGGGTTGTAAAGAATGCAAGGTTGAAAAGGGATTCAAAGTTGAGAAATCAGTAAGTGAAGGAGGTGATTCATGACTCCACCCATTTTTAGTTCTGTACCTTTTCATTTTCTTTCAAAATTTTCAAACTTGAAGTGGCCAGCTTCTCCTCTTCATTTTGATTTTTGCAATGAACTTTTCCTCTTGAATCCTCTCTCGCTCCTCTTTATTATTATTTTTCTTTCTTTTCTTGCATTTTTCTTTCTGTTTTTGTTTTTATTTTTTGTGTTTGGGAATTGCCACCTCTTTCCTCAGCTGCTACACTACTTAACTTTAGGTATCTCTTCTCCATTCACCCATTGTTAATCCTATCTTATCCATCTTTAGCTTCTTCTCTTTTACCTTGAATTCCCAGAGTGAGGGTAGGTTTAAGTCAGGTCCATAGGTTCAGGTGCAAGTACTCAGGTGTATTTTTAAGAAAATTAAAAATTAAGGCTCAAAAGGTGTGTGCACAAGGGTAGTTGATTAGGATTTGGTCTGTTTAAGCTCAAATTGTCCAAGAGAAGGCCTTGACCCTTTCCTAGGTTTCATGAGTGTTGTCAGTTGTTTCAACTTGGAGGTGCCTAACTTCTAGTGAGGGCATGCCACAGCCAGTCCTTAGAGCTAGAAGAATTACTTCAGTCACTCCTCGAAGGAAGGAAAAAAATATTGTAGGCTCAACTCTCACTGGTTATGGTCTTCCATTAAACTTTTAAGTATGTCCTTACCTTTCTCCCACTTTAAAGATTCACTCAGTACTGATACAAGTGAGTTTACTTGGTGTTCATATCATGGAAAAGTTAAAATTTAAAAGCTTGTAATGCCTAAAGGCCTGCTAAAATTTTAAATTTCTTTAATTTTCATGATTCTTAGGTGAACATGGCTCCATTCCTATCTTTACTTACTTGACCCTATTACACTTAGGTTAACTACTTCATTGGCAGAACTACCCTGCCACACCCCCAAACATAAGTTAAACAGTGTCCCCACTGTTTCATGCAAAATGTATAGGGGCAACAGAGTTGGTAAAAGAAAAACAAACTAAATTATAGCATAAAAGAAAAGAGAAACCTAAGCTCAAAATGCAGAAAATTAAACTAAGAAAGAGAAAAAGAGAAAATATACAAAAAATAACAACTAAGAAAACAAAACAACTACAGACAATCCTAAAACCAACAAGTATATAGAAAAACAGACACAAAACTAAACACCTAAAAAATAAAATCCTAAACAAAACTATCAAAAACTGATCTGAGTATGAATCTATATGATGGGAAAGAGATATCAGCATGAATAACACACATTTAAAAATAGGATTCATACACAATCAGATCACACAAACAGTCCGGATAGGATTCATGGATGACAAGAAATTTAAGCAGCCCATCTGGAACTCGGCTGAATGGGAAAGAACTATAATATAAAAATGAAAGGCCATACCTTTGCATTTGCATCAAACCTAAAGTCTTCCAATCAACAGTCTACAGTTGTATCCGATAGAGTCTGTCAAATCTCATTGGTTAAAACAGACATTGCCAATCTAACCCAAGAGGAGTGGACTGATTATTCCCACAGCCATTGGGACAAATCCAGTAATGAATACTATTGCAGAACTATGTAATGCCAGTGCTACAAGCTCCCCAGATCTGCGCACAGACCTGGCTAACATCTATAGGTATTCCAACCCATAAGATCCTAAGTGCTTTGCTAAGGCAAACTGTTCACTAGTGCCCATAAAAAGAACCATGCAATAAGTTGAATAAGGCTTTAGATTCAGCTGGTCATTGCTACAAACGGCCTACAATGACTCAGCCTCAAGCTGTAATTACTACAAAGAGATCAAGTCTGACATCTAATGTCGGTTAGGTAAAACAGAGGGGAGCCAGTTCCTGTACAAACCTCCTCACAAGGCTCTAGAAGCTCATGTGCAGGGGAGAAGAATCCTTCTCAAACATGTGAATGGACATAACCTTAGGGCTATACTCTGTCCACTTGAATGGTCACAAGGTATCCCATTGGTCTGTCCATCCCACAGAGGCCTGAGAAAGAACATGGAAACTGCTACAACCACCATGGTCCACAAGCCTCCGAGCTCCATGGATCTCGCTACAGATCCAATATTGTTTTCCATGGGACTATCAAACCAAGAAAAATCAGATGGTAAATAATAGACCTACTAGAAACTGAATGGGCTAGTCCTAAATACATGGATCCTATAGACATCTAAAGAAATCATAGGATCTTTAGATTCAATTAGGCATTAAAACGACAATCCATTGATGAACACAAACTTATATGAACTGTCTCCAGGCTGCAGCTTGTACACAACTGCTCATCCAAAAATCCCAATATATACTAGAAACCTATTATAAACTGAAAATAAAACTAAACCTAGCTGCTTACAGGGGGGTTAGCCAGCAAGTGCGGGGCTAAGAGAGAAGAAAAATAATAAAAAGAGATGATCAAACCCTAACCCTAGCCTGCTGGAGCTCGCAGCCGACAGAGGATGATGGAAAGATAAAAATAATAAATTGTAAGTACATCTTATATACTCTGTTAAAATGGCCTTGGCTCTAAGGAGATTAACCCTAATTTTTCTAGCAGACGTGTCACTTTTTCAACCCTTGAATGCCTGGAGATATGCGCCTCAAAATCCGTGCCTTAAGAAGTGTGCCCTAGCCTTGGAAAATTCCCAAAAGGTCCTTAAGTTAAAACTGAGAAGTGGAGAGGCCGAACTTCGCGGGGCTAATATCTGCTTTTAGCTCATTCGCACAGTTGCTTTGCCTTCGCGGAGTTGCCTTTGGCTGGGGAGAAGTGCTTACTCGCGCAGTCACTCTTTAGTTTGTCGCACAGTTCCTTTGCATTGCCTTGCTATCATGGAGATGATCTAGAGTGCCAAGATTTCTCTCTAAGTTGAGCTTCAGAAGCTCTCACTCGCTAAGTTCTCGTGCAGTTATGCTCTTGTGCTCGCGTAGTCAATGGTAAGGCTTTAGAATGCACGAGATCTGTGCGAAGAGAATTCTGGGCGTCTCTCTTCCAGGGCTATGCGAGAACTCCGCGAGGTGATATTTTGTTCAGTGTACATATGGACTCGTTGTGTTCTTCACGCGGCTGCTTTGAGGCTTGATCTCCATGACCACAGATTCTGGGGACTTTAACCTGCGAGATCTTCGTGAGGTCATTTCAGTTGTCCTTCTAACTGTGCGGTGTATCTGCGCGAGGGCTTCTTCCACTGCATCTTTAGCTTCGCGAGGAAGCTCCTCAACTCTGCGAGGTTTATCTTTTGCTGCTCTGGTGCATTGCACTTGCTGCTGTCGCAGTCTCCTCCCTTCTTAGCTAACTTTATTCATCTGCTAGACTTTGGTCAATGGTGATCAGCAATAATGAGTCACCATTTTGAGCACTACCAAGCTGTTCCATTAGGCTTTGTTTCAGCTGTCATCTTTGCGTATATTTTCTCTCTTTTGGGCCAAAATGCAAGGAGTTTGTATTAAGCTGCATATTTTATTGCTAACTACAAAATACACATAACAAATGATTATTAGTCTGTTTCAAGGTCCAGCAAAGGCTAAGTTAAGAGGTGAAAAGTGGTACTTTTCAGTGAATAGCAGAGGGCGCACATTCAAGGCAGACCCATTGTTGATCAATACCAGTGGGATTACCAGATTTCTAGTTTCTACAGTGATATTGAGAGATTTGGAATGATTGTTTTCCTCCTCTTGTAAATCAACATCTAAAAAAGAAATGGCATTGGGAGCCATCACTTGCCCGATTATCTGTCCGACCTCATGTGGGCTTACTTAGAGAGATAGATGCACATTCTTTAATGCCCCCATTAGGGCTTGAAAGTGAAGCGAGGAAGTCATTAATAGATTTCAGGCAGTGATATGGGCCAACATTATCCTTAGCTAGGTTTCAAGTATGTGCTCTCGGCTCATCTTCTCAAACGGGTTTAGTGCATTAGTATCTTTCTTCCCTTCTGGTCAGGCTGGTGCTGGTACTGGTGCATTCGCTTGTTGGGAGATCTTTCCTGACCTAGTGATGAAATCAACTGCCCCCTCCCTACTACTGCTGGCATTGATATCTGTTTGATCATAACTAAGCGGGACCTAATGGTGATCGTAGGTTAGTCCCGGGATCTGAAATGGGATGACCGAGGGTATCAGAGGTGTTGGTGCCGATGGATTGGGATGGGTGGGGATATCCTAGTTATCAGATGGAAGGATGGAGCAAGTGGGCCAAATGGGGTTGGTGAGGTTTGTGGAAGACTGTATTGGGAGTGATGTGATAGGGGTGGGCCATTGATAATTGACTGGTGATGGATGGGGATGGGGGACGTAATCGGCCACTGGGTAGTTGGCCAGGGTGGTAGTGTATGATTGGTAGGAATTGATTTGGACATAGTTGACAGGAGCTGACGATGAGAAATATACCCTAAGATCTAAGGATTCTGCTTGTGGTGTGGGGTTTGGAAAATAATCAGCCAAAGTTAAAGGTTCAATCACCCCAATGCTTCTGTCCTCCTTGTCTCTTTGTCGTGGTGCTTCAAACTCTTCCTGGGTGCAGATATACTCAGACGGGTCAAACTCCTCGTCATCATTTTCTACTATGCTGACGGTTGGTCTCGGACCTGCCCCTCCTAGTGGGTGTGGGGGTAGCGGTACCTTATGTATATTGGCATGTTGGTTGGCCCGGGGAAGTACCAGAGGGATGATCTTACTAGCCTCTATTAAGTCTTGTATTGCGTGTTTCAAAGAGAAGCAGTGATTAGTTGGGTGGCCCAGCCCCTGATGGAAGTTGCAATGGGTGTTGGGATCATAGTTCCTCGGTATTGGATTCGACGGAGGTCATGGCTGGAGTGCTGTGACCAAACCCTTTTCAATTAGCAAAGGTAGCAAAATATTCAAGGACTGCCCTAAGGGTATGAAGACTCGATCAAAACAGGCTTTTCTCTGCTCTGGGGTCATTTGTGCACCTTGCCCATTTCCGATTCTTTACATCGGCTTGTTCCTAGTTAGGATTGGCCGGGCTGCCCTAAATTGGAATGGGGTTGTGCTGGTATTAGGTCGCATGTTGTCGACTGTTTGCACATCTGCCCTAATTCTTTTTTCATTTCTCTGATCGGCGAACCTCCAGACCCCACTATTTGCTATTTTGTTCAACCGCCCCTCTTATCGCATCCTCATAACAATTGGCGTTCCTTACCAAATCAGCAAAGCTGGATTGCTGTTGGTATACTAAGAAGTCTAAGATGACTAACAGGGTGTTTCTTTGATATTATTTCAATCTGTTCATCATCGGGTATTCTGTCCCTGAGCTGAGATGCTAGTACCCTCCATTGCCCAAGATAATCACTAAATGCTTCGTCGGGCTTCTATTTTAACTAGGCCAAATCAGACTTGCACGATTCTATGTCAATGTTATAGGCGGCATATTGTTCTTGAAACAAGTGGGTCAGATCCTTCCAAGTGTTGATCATGGAAGGTTCCAACGAAGTGAACCACTTCAAGGTCGGGCCTGTAAGGCTATTTTGGAAGACCTTTATAAGCAAACGCTCATCCCTTTCGTACTGGCACATGTCCCCGCAATAGGACTTGAGATGTGCAGTGGGGTTACCCATGCCATTATATTTGTCGAAGACTGACACTTTGAATTTCAGGGGTAAGGGGACTTCGGAGAACAGGCATAAATCGAAAAAGTCTGTGGCATGGATCTCAGTTCCACCCATTTTCATCAATTATTTTTAGATCTTATCCAGTTGTTCTTTCAACTGCTCAGATTCTTTGGACGGGGGTGCCGTTCTTTTGACCGTCAGCCTCCATTCACTTTGCACTACAGGTGGGTTGGTGATTACGGGTGGCGGAGGATTGGTACTTATATGTGCCCCCATGTAAGCCCCGTTGTTTCTTATCTCATCTTCCCCATACTGTGGGTCTTGATAGAACGAGGGGAGGGTGATATTTTCTTATTGGTGTTGGGTAGTCTGAAGGGGTGGTGGATGGGACCACTGTATATGGGGAAAATTTGGTGGGATGATGGGGTGAGTGGAGGTTGGGTTTTGGATTAGGGCTTGATGAGGCCATTGTGCCTGGGGGAATCCATGGGGATGATTTTGAGCTGCAGGAGGATGGGTGAGTTGGGGTTGATGAACGGTGTGAGATAGGTTCCTGTATTGGGTTGGCTATGATGAGTGAATGAGATTTTGAGGGAATTGTGGAGGGTGTGGGTATGAGGTTCTAAGGTTTAGGCCTTGTTGGGCTTGAGTATAGGGAGCTTGGATGGGTTTGGACCATAGGATCCGGATGGGTTGGGATCATGGGGCTTTTGTGGGTTTGACCCGTTGGACCTTGATGGAACTGGCCCATTGGGCTTTGATGGGTCTGGCCCATTGGGGCCTGAGACCCACTCCAATGACCCCATGGTTGGTGAGGGTCTTGGGTGGTATGGATAATGGAGGGTTGATGAGTGTTTGGGAGAAAAGGGGCATGGAGGTTTGGGAGAGTATGAGATGGGTTTGTAAGGGGTGGATAAGGGAGGCTGCTTTGAGAAGGCTTCTAGTTGACATAGGCCCTGACCATCTCCTCCATCATGGCCATTGGATTGGGTGAGGGGGTGGATGTAGATGGTGCCCCCAATAAAATGTGGAGTGTGAATGAGGTGGATGTGTGGGAAAAATTGAGCATGGCCCTGGTAAAATTGGGCATGACCTGGGTTGATGGGGGGATGTGTGGTGGGTTGGAGAAAACGGGTGTGGTATGGGTAAATATGGATGGATCGGGTATATGTTGGAAAGATGAAAAATGGGGCATGGTGGTAAAGGTGGGGAATCGGGTCGGGTTTTCAGTGGATGTGGATGAAGGATGTGATGGATTTGGAATGGCCATGGAGGGGGGAATGGGCATGGTTTGAGAAAATGAGGAGTGGGGTGTCGGATTTTGGGTGTTTTGAGCGGTGGTGGACGGTAAAATGGGTGCACCGAAGGGTCCGGTGACGGTAAATGGGGATTAGGTGAGGGGTATGGATGTGAAAATTTCTTCCACGTGGGAATGAGTTGGGGAATGTGGCGGGGAAGAATCGGGATCGGCGTATGCCGGATCCACTGCCCACGACATGGCTTGGTGGTGAGTGGGGAACAAATGCCTTGGATGGGGCCCGTAAGGTTTTCTCCTTTTTCCTCTATGGGATGATGGAGGATAAGGCGATGCCGTTGTGCCGGCACCATAATATTTTTTCTTTTTCAATTTTATTTATTTATTATTTTATTTGTTTTTTTTTTAAAATTGGTAAGTAGATTTTTATGATGAAGAATTTCGTGGCCCTTGAATTCCCATTTCGGGTGGTATTTGTACCCTAAATAACTCTTACTGCAGGATCCTGACGTGCTTTGGAAGAGTCAAAGGGAAACCCTTTGATCTATTGAAGGCACGAGAATCAACGCAAATGACTCGATCCCCCTGAGCGAGTCAATAAGAAGTTACCCTCTTTTGATCGGCGGTGGCGTATTGGGTGTCGAATAGTGCAGGACCTATCAAAGGTGCTAAACTACTAAGCAGGGGACTCGGGAAGGTGATAATGGGCCTCAGACTCGGGCTGCCTAACCCAGGACAGGCTTGGCGTGTGTATTATATGTGACAGGCCAAATTCTAGAGAATATGGCTAGACATGTGTATTATACATGCCAAGCAACTCTGGTTAGTTTTGGCTTGGCGTGTGTAATATACACGCCAAATAAATTATGGGAAAATTAAGCTTGGTGTGTATTTTACACATGCTAGGTATAAACAAAGTATATAACTATATAAATAGCAGAACAACAAGCTCGAAATTGGTCCATTTTTTTTGGTTTTCTGGAAGCGATGCTTTCGGGGACTGATTTTCTTGTTATAACGGGTCCCTCCTTTTCGATCCTAGGGATACAAGGTTTGATTCGGGGCAACTAAACGCACTCCCTTAGGGTTTTTAACTTTGTAACTGGCTCGGTCACCCACCCGATATACCTCCAGCGCAAGCGCCTTCTCAGATATTGGATGGGGTGGTTCTTTTAGGGATCATCACCACTAGGAGCTGCCGCCGTAATAAGAACTGTGACGTTTATATCTTTGCCTAAATTTTCACCCATTTGTAAAATCTTTCTAACGTAAAAATTCAATTAAGTCCTCTTGGTTCAATTTTAATTTCAATTTTAAGAGAGTTTGCTTAATGTTCAAAAACTGGGGGTGATGGTCTCGTGCCGCCTCTATTGGCTAGCGTCCACTGTTAGGATATAATTACGGAAAGTAAAAGCTCACGTAGGTCCTTCAAACGGCTAAGGCATGTAAATGAGCAAGTAAGTCCGCCAATCGGCTAAGGCATGTAAATGACGAAAAAGTAAAGAAAAGTAAAGACAATGCACAAGTAGACCCACCAATCGGCTAAGGCACGTAAATGACGGAAAGATAGGGGTGAGTAAAAATAAATAAAATCGTAGGGGTGAGTGAAACTAAGAGAAAACAGTCAAGTGTTAGTAAGAATAAAGGAGAAGGCCAACTTTTAAGGGGAAGCTTTACTAGCTACTCCTCAGCAGAGTAGCCATCTGTGCAACCGTAGATTTTTGACGATCCCATCGCGACGACGTGCCCTCGCGAAAAATATAGAGTCGCCACCCAGAGCTTTTGGTATCCCGAGAAACCTAAATCAATTTTATGAGCACCGAAGTGCCAAAAATATGACTCTGATTCACCGATCTATGCCAAAGGCTCTTGGGTAGGGGCTTTGGTTATCGATCGATAAGGTGTTAAGCACCCGATCAATCCGTTCAACGCGATCTTTACTTATGACAAAAATAAAGGAAAAATGAAAATGAAGAAAGCACTTCCTCTTGCCCAAAGGCACGTTGATCCTATTTGTGCCCCTCCGCAATTACTGAGATTTCAAAGGTGTAACGGCACAAATTTGAGGAAAAAGGAAAAGCTAAGAAGGTAGAGGAGTAGAGGGGAGTTGAAGCTCTCAGGCCCTTGTAGCATAGCTATGGACCTTCGTATAGGTGCACTTGACGAGCTTCTGATAGCTTGAGTGGTTGAAAAACGGGTTCTAACCTCTAAGGCTTGATAGCTAAGGGGTAGAGGAAGAAGGCTCGGGGGTAGTTCTCTCCTAAATTCAAGGATTTTTTGATGGAAGATAGGGTTTGTAAGGTACTTTAGAATTCTAAAATTTGTATAGGTATTTGGTGCACCAAAGGGGAGGAGGGGATTTCTTAATCTCTCTCTCTCTTGGAAAAATTTCAAGCCATTTGCAAGGGGAGGTGCCTCTATATTTATAGAAAAAGAGAGGGCTAAGGGGGTACTTAAGGGCTAATTAGGGTTAGCAATTAGGTAATCCTAACATCTAAGGCTTCCTAGGATCTTAAGGTTGTGGATATGTGTGAGAATGGGTTCAATGGTAGATGATAGGGTGAAGTTTCAAATGACTAGAGGGTTGAAAATATGGTAAATGAGGGTGCAACAGTCCTAATAAAATCCATCCTAAACATTAGGATGGTTAATAAGTCAAACCCCAAAAGTGAAATTCGAACAAAAACCAAGAGTGTAGCTAAGCCTGGCGCATGTATTATCCACACCAAGCATATATACAGTAACAGAGAAGTCCAGAGCCCGCTGGGGGACCCATCCATGTTTGGCGTGTATAATATACAAGCCAGACAAATTCAACCAAAAAATAGCTTGACGTGTATATTATCCACGCAAGGCAAGATCCTGCAAAATTGTTCGATTTCCAAATCGCCATAACTTCTGATATACAACTCCGATTGAGGCATTCTTGGCTCGTTCGAAAGATGGGGAAGTCCTCTTTCCAATGGTATATAACTCAACTCTAACGGAGGTCTGTGTAAACTTTGACACTCCTCCTCCCATCCACTATTTAGGAGTTTGAAACAAGTCCGGGAAAGGATTCTAATTGGTTTGGGAAGGTTAGAGTTGATTCCTAAGGATTCAGGAGGGGTTTTAAAGGTTTTGGGATGATTCTTAAGGATTTGAGAAATAGTTTCAGAAGCTCGGGGGTGTGCCCTTCTCAAAGTATGTGTCGATCAGGCCTTGGGCCAAAATTTGGGTGTCTACACCAACATTATCTACCCCATTCTATATTTATATTGATATGATATGTAAATAAATATATGTATAAATATAATAAATATGAATGTAAATATTTTTGTAAGTATGATAGCTCTGTGTTTCCATTTGATCATGTTATATGAGTTATGAAAAAGTTAGGTCATATGTACGCGAGTGTATAAAATTATGCCTATGCTTGGGCGTGGTGATTCGGTGAGATGGTATCGAAGTGAGGAATATATCGTATTCACATGTCTTACAATTCATGGTGGTATGTGATATCATGATGAGTATGGTGAGTGCGAATTCAGAGTAGCCTCGTATATGGTGACATATGTTGTGACCCTATCACCCCTGAGTTTTAATATGATTGGATAAGATATGAGTTAAGTTATGAGATTTGACCCTTAGGCCTTAACTGTGGTGATGCTTCTTTTACAGTCACATGAAAACTAAGAATGTAAGCGTCCATGTAAGGATGCAATCCTCTAGGATAGTATGGGCTGCCGCACAAAGTACATCCATATTACTACGGAACCCTTTCCTTGGAAAGCTGATTTGATGAAGTTATCCCACTATAGCTCGTCCTAAAATTAAGTTGTAAGAGTATAATAAGATATGAGTCTGTAAGATAAAATATGTTACAAGTATGATAATAAGACACCGCTGTGTAGGTCAGCATAAGATTAAGAACTTTAAGTCCGTATGTGTCATTTCTTGCGTAACCACAGTATGGGCAATAACATCTTACATCCAAGACGGATCTCTGAGAGACAATATGAGTATGCTAAGGGTTAGGATTGACCACATGTCTCCCCATTAGGCTGGGTGGAGAGTGTGAGTATGTTATGGATGGCGTTACGATGTGGTGGTAAGATACTATGGTGACCCTCACATGATAGGCTTGAGCAAAGACTCTGGCACAGGTCGTTTAAGATTTATGAGTATGTTAGGTACGCTCATACGATAAACAAACACGTGTAAGAATAATATGATATGTTATGAGATATAGTAAGGTATATTAGGACATGAGTGTCTAGATCATGGTCTTACATTTATGTTATAATATGAGCTCTACAATATGCGCGTGATTTTGTCATTCTTTCCTTTTGTTGCTTTGATATACTATTATTATCACTCACGTGATGCACCTACAATGCACTTAAGTAAAATGAGGTAGATTGGTGGTGTATCCACTGAGTTTATGTAACTGAGTAAACTCATCCAACGAAAAACTAATAGCTGCAGGTGATTATATCGACCGAGTGAACGCTAGTTATTTTGATCTTATTAGTATTGATTTCGTGGACCCCGTGGACGTTGAGTACCAGGAGCCGTGGGAGGGCGACGTCGCAGGTTACCAGGAGGACTTTGGTGCAGATTTTGACCCGAGTGCCGACTATTGACAGTTGTAGACTTGGTACTGAGTTTTGTTTGATAGTATTATTGTTGACTTTATAGTTTCATGTATCGGATTTGTCTCTGACTTTTATTTTCCTTTTATTGATGGTTTATCCTAATTTTTTCGCATTTTATTCAGTATTTATGATTGTTTTTATATTTCACCCTTATTTGTTGACTTTTACAGATTTTGTGGAACTATAATTGTGCGAAAATTTTGATTATGTGTATGTCCGCTTAACATATTTGGAATACGTGTGGGTCATAACTCGAAATTCTAGACTCTCGAGATAAGGTAAAAAAGTATGTAGCTGATTCAGTGGCCGCACTAAGAAGAAGATGGTGGAGAGGGTGAGGAGTTTTGATGCTTGTTGGGGGAGAAGAAGATGATGGTAGCAGTATTGAAGTTAGTTATTTGACCTAATTCCGAAAAAACTTAGTTATTTCTATAAAAAGATTGTAGCAGCATTGAAGTTACTTTGTCTCTGTGCAAGGCCTACCTAATATCACGTGTATTCGTGTAAGATAGATGGCTCACACACGTCATGCCAAATCAACTTGTGCACTTTTTCGGCACTTCCATCGCCTCTCTCCTCGTTCGTAAAATCCACACCGCCTTCCATCGCCTCTCTCCTCGTTCATAAAATCCACACCGCCTTCCATCTACATGTTCTTCTCCTCTCTCCCATTCCCATGAGAAAAAGAGATCTGATCAACGCTATTTTACCAGACGAGCTGATCCTAGAGATTTTCACCCGCATCGGAGGTGAGATATCGTGTCGGAACGCCTGCTCCCTCGTTTGCCACAGATGGCTCAGGCTTGAGAGATTGACCCGCCGGACGGTCCGGATTGGATCTTCCGGTAGCCCTGACTCGCTCATCAAGTTGTTTATCGGAAGATTTGTCGGCGTTCGCAACGTTTATATCGACCAGCGATTACCCGTGTCGGTGCCGTTTCGGTCTCCGTGCTCTACTACAAATCGAACCCCTCGGTCCAATTCGGTATGTATCGGTTTTTTTATTATTTTTAAGTATATATATATATATATATATATATATATATATATATATATATATATATATATATATATATATATTCGGAATCTTCTCATATAAAAAATTTGTTGGAGTGAAAGAGGTTGTTGTGGTATAGGGGAGACAAAGGTTACGCCTGGATACAAGAGTCAATTGTAGTTAATGATAATAGAACTTAGCATATCATGTGTTGCAATAGGTGAAAAGGGTGGAAAGTGTGCCTCGTGAATAGAATTGTGTCTTTGTGCAATTGAAATACTTCCATCTTATTCTTTTCAAGTCGGCTTATGAAACCAGTCAAGTTTTGGTGAACGTTTCTTCCTCAGCTTTTACTAGATTATGCACTTCATTTTCCATTATATCTTTAGGCCCTGTTTCCGTTGGGCGCAATATTGGACCCGTGATAACCATTTTACCTGTGAAATGTGGCTGACTGGGTTACCTGCAAAATGAAGATTACATGTAGTATATTCGTGTAAAAATGTTCTTCTTTTCATTGCAATACTTGCACCTAAAAACCACTTTTTAGGTTTAAGATGAAAAGAACAACCGCTGTAATATTTTTAAACACTTTAAAATTAATCGCACATTAGCCATTCCAAAAACCAACATTCTACATGGGATGACAATGAGGCACCAGACTATGATGTTATGGAGAGCTCAATGACAAAATTGGTCGATCTTCCTTCGATATCTCAAACATGATTTGCCACTTGTGCATATCTACCTCACTTGTATGCCACTTGGCAACTATGCAAACAGCAATTGAAGGGTGTGGCATTCAAATGCTAAGAACTGTTTAACGATTAGGTGTTTCAGTATCGATCAAAAGCCGTTGAACTTAAATTGAAGACATCTAAGTAACACAAACTCATTGGGTCAAAGAAAGGTAGTAAACCACAAAGGTAGCATAATAAAACTAGTACATTAGAACTAAAACCCTCGAAGTTCTAATACGACATTTGATATACAAGTATGGACACTGTTTTGAAAGTCGCCCTGGTGGTTCGGGCGCCCGGGCTCCCTGATTTAGGCTGGGGCGCCTCTGGGGTGGACTGGATTTGGGGCGGCCTGTTACGGGGTAACTTTTTCAACACCCGTGTGGCGTCTCACTGCCACTACAGCGAGGCCAACCTAACCATACTTCAATTTGATACCACCCGCCTAGAGAACGGGAACTCTAGTTCATGGTTTCCTTCACCCGAGGTAAACCATCTCAACGTATCGTGTCTACTTGCGACACGTATGCCAGCATCTCAGTGCCTCGCTTGGCCTGCCCAGCTTCACCCTGTGTCTGACACTAGTTCCTCGCTCGCGACAGTAGCATGTAGCTCCACATGATGTTCCATTCCATACATGTCTCGCCGACATACTTAACCAAGCCTACCATCGTGTGTGGCCCATACAACTAGCACACATCCGCATCGGGCCCTCAGCTAATGTGCACCACAGTGTCCCATGTACTCCTTCAGTGCCCAGGCGAAGTTACCAACCCATATACACCGCAACGCGTAGTTCGAGTCATATGATAACCTCGCCTAGGGTGACACACGGCATCACCGCAACGACATTCTAGGCCCACCCCTCAAGACCTAGAAGACTTATGCGTCCCTCCAGCAATGCATGACTCCATGTGTAGGAAAATAGCTCCTGAGCTCCCTTCCCCCAAGTATGGTCTAAATACCAACTTGGGTCATCTAGCAGAAGAACTTCAAACCTATTGATTTGACATACCACCATGGCATACCAACCTCTGCCCGTGGCACACAATGCCATCCTCTACACCAACACGCCCTTGAGGTCCAGCGTCAATTGCTCATGCGACTGTGTCGTGACTATGTCGCGTTTGTATCGCGTCCGCATCGCGAGGCCTTCATGGCCTCATGTCGCGTGCCCTCATAGCAACAGGACGTCGCGTGCCTTTCTAGCACCATGTCGCGTCCGTGTCGCGACCATGTCGCAAGGTCCTCATGGCCTCATGTCGCATGCCTTCTTGGCATCACATGGCGTACCCTCTTGACACCAGATGTCGCGTGCCTCGTGACACCACATCTCGTGCCGTCATGGCACTGCCTCACGTGCCTCATGGCACTAGGATGTCGCGTGTCATCTTGGCACCACATCGTGTGCCGTCTTGGCATCGCATCACGTGCCTAATGGCACCAGGATGTCGCGTGCCTTCATAGCACCACATCACGTGCCTAATGACACCGAGATGTCGCGTGCCTTCAGGGCACCACATCAAGTGCCTAATGGCACCAGGACGTCGCGTGCCTTCCTAGCACCACGTCGTATGCCCCTACGTGGAGCACCGTATTTCATGCCCACGTGCGTCTAGTCGCCACACTAGATCGACAATTAGCTCGAGTCACCGTCGCAGCATATATAAGGGAAATATGCACGCACCGTAAGGCCATGTGCTTCAGCGCTCACGCGCCATACAACTAGCTACAAGGTCCGCCTGCCTTCTTGCTAGCCAAATGCCCAGCTCCATGGTTGCCATGCCTTCATGCTGGCGCTCAGATTGATGAGGCTGTCACATCCTCTCCGACTCAATAAGGTCAACATCGTTGTTGATGCAATATCTCAAGGGAATGACCATGCCACACCCACCAATCTGGCTGTGTCAACGTCCATGTTGACACTAAGACTGGCATCAATTCCTCGACTTCCGTCTTCACCCCATGCAAAGTCTCCACAGATACCTAGGCCCGAGGTTTAACTCATCCTCGCTAGTTCAAGTGGTCTCATGTTGCGTCTGTGTCGCGACCATGTCACGCCTACGAGCGAGCAACACATTTATCCTTTGCGCGGCTCCGCACCAACGCTAATTGTCACTATGTCATGCACAGGCATTTGTGATTACGGCTCGCTCTAGTACCTCGACACCACGTGTCTTCACCTAAGAGTTTGCCTACCAATTCGGCCCTCGAAACACCGTAGTACATCGGTCATGCCTTCACAACTCTGTTTCTCAAGCTCGCCTTTGGCTCAACCTAGCTACAAGGCCCTCTCACCTTCCTGCTAGTTGATCAAATGTGCATCTTTATGTACCAGGGTTGTGATCACGTTACATTCTCCCCCACTTACATGCATCGACGTCCTCGTCAACATGCGAACTCCTACATTAGTTCCTCGACACAATTTCGATCTTCACTCAAACACAACTCGCGTCTGAATCACAGTTACTACACTTCACTGCTTTCATCTGACATTCTGTGTTAGTACCTCAACCATTTTCTGTGTCTTCACCCCCCGTAGTGTTCTAATTAACTTGGTCCGGTCTGTATTTCACCCAGGTATCCTATAATACCAGTTCCTCATACAACCAGAAGCAAATTGATCGTTAGCATCATTCCTGTTACTACTTGGATCGACTGCCAAAATCAAGCGAACTTGCGCCGTAGATGTCCACATCGTCGGCTCCAAGCTCGCGCAACTCATTGCGCATCGCAACTCTCTAGGTTCTCAACAGTCCGTCTACACCCAGGAGTCTGGCTTTCATCTGCACTGCCGCACTCTAGCACCTCAACACCTCTGTGTCTTTGCCCAAGAGCTCGACCTGTTTGATTTGTAGAACTCCAGTACCTCGATGTATGTTTTCAACCACGAGCCTACTACTAAAGCTGCCTCAGTCTGTAGCAATTTTGCAGCCCTAGTACCTCGACACCACGTGTCTTCACCCAAGAGACTGCTGGTGAGCGACTACGCTCAACCCAACGAACACTATGCTTCGCAATACCGAAATCTGCAACACTACTTATATCTTTCAACTGTAGCAACCTACGGAACCCAGTTTTCTCAGACCTTTGGACTTGATAATCATCACCAGCCCTTAACTGTCTTGCAGCGCTCTAGTACCTCAACACTACTGTGCTTTCACACAAGAGTTTGCTACGAGCACCTAGCTCAATCCATGAAGCTCTATACTTCTCACACTATAGTACCTCGACCTCTGTCTTCACCCAATAGCGTGACTCGAGTCACCTCTTGCAACCCGACTTACGGTCCAATTCGCTGCCTTGGTGTATGTTTCCAGTGTCTTAACGAGCGCAACCAATGCCTTCACTTTCTAGCGGCTGTCATGCCTTGGTACCTCGAACATCGACCTCTTCACCTCGAAACATCACACATTTGCCTTGAACTATTCCGCTTCAATCTTCTGACCACGTTGCCTCAGCCATGCTCAGAAACTGACTTCAGCCCTTCTCGTAGACCAAAGATGTCAACGATCGCCTGGGACTCGTGTGCCTTCCTGGCACCACATGATGTGCCCTCATGGCAACAGGATGTCGCGTGCCTTCCTGGCACCACGTCGTGTCCGTGTCATGACCACGTCGTAAGGCCCTCATGGCCTCATGTCGCATGCCCTCTTAGCACCACATTGCGTATCCTCTTGACACCAGATGTCGCGTGCCTCGTGACACTACATCGCGTGCCATCATGACACCGCCTCACGTGCCTCATGGCACTAGGATGCCGCGTGTCATCTTGACACCACATCACGTGTCGTCTTGGCACCGCATCACGTGCCTAATGGCACTAGGATGTCGTGTGCCTTCATGACACCACATCATGTGCCTAATGGCACCAAGATGTCGCGTGCCTTCAGCGCACCACATCACGTGCCTAATGGCACTAGGACGTTGCGTGCCCCTACGCGGTGCACCGCATTTCATGCCCCACGTGCGTCTAGTCGCCATACTAGATCGACACTTAGTTCGAGTCACCGTCGCAGCATATATAACGGGAACACGCATGCGCCATAAGGTCACGTGCTTCAGCGCTTACGCGCCATACAGCTAGCTACAAGGTCCGCCTGCCTTCCTGTTAGCCAAATGCCCAGCTCCAAGGTCGCCATGCCTTCATGCTGGGGCCCAGATTAATGAGGCCGTCACATCACGTCCAAGCCGATCGGGCGGCCGCCCCGCCCCAGTCCCAAATTTATTTTATTTTATCTTTATTTATTTTTTTTTAATTTTTTTTTTCTCGGGAGTCATTACTTGACAGATTTTGAAATGACCCTTGCACTCGGAAAGTTGGCCCTTGCACCGACTTTAAAGAGAGACTTGGTATTTTAGGGACATGTGACATGTGAAGACAATTGATGGCGTCATATCAGATGACAGAGGTCGTGCTTCATCTCGATATTCCACACAATAGATCTTGTGAGTGTTCTTGGGTGCAATTAACACAACCCTAAGTTATAAATTGGTTACAAATAACCCACCCTAAGTTGTAGGGTGCAAATAACTTCATAAGAAGAGGTGCAAATAATATATATATATATATATAGCGGCCACCCGGATCTTGGGGCGCCTGTCCGGGCGCCGCCCAGCGATTTCCGCCCGACCGCCCGAGCCCACCCGGCGATTTTAAGAACATTGGGTATGGATGAAAGTAGAAACAATCTATAAAGTCATTGAACCTGAGTTAGAGTCGTCGTCATCTTCTGAATCCCATTCATCATCCGAATCATTTTTGCCTTCTTCTATCATGTCTTCGTCTTCTTCTTCTCCATCTTCTTGCATATTATCTTCTTCATCTGAGATGAGCACGTTGATGACCTCCCTTTCATTGATGTTGGCAAGGCATCGTGCCGAATCACGTACCTCTTAACATCTATAACCTCTGGTGCTGGCTGACATCTGGTGGTGTAATAGGGCTCGAAGTGTGAGATTCAACGTCGTCTGCCATTTCTGCAAATGTCACAATAGGTCACACATCGTATTTGAGATAAATAAATACAAATGAAACTGAATGCAGAAACACCATATTCCCCAAAACAAAGATCTCCATTTTTCAAACCAAAGGAAACATAGGATGCTCATTCTTACATCATAGAAAGCATACAATAAGAAATTAGCGCTTCAACAGTTAAAACCAAAACTTGATGACAGGTGTCCACATGCTGCGAGCATCCACGCGTATGCCTATATTCATTACTGTAGGGATGTGTACCCTATGGAATCTATTATACCTCTCCACAGCATGCTCAAGGCTGCACTCCTCCCATGTATGATATATGCCCGACACTCGGCCAATGAAAACACCGTAGTAGCGAAACATCTATTTAGTACATTTATATATGGATAATAAGAGGTACATTTATATAAGAATTCATATGAAAGAGTAACACTATAATGGTCATGACCTCACTGCTGAATAGGAGCTATCCTAGCAATTTAATTAAAGTTGGGTCGTAATGAGTTACTTTCTCCTTAGGTTTTGGCAGCTTCTTGATGCACTACACACAATTTTTATGTGTCACCTTGTGACCATGTTAGACATCAGGACTACCGATGATGCACATACTTCTCTTTAACCTTCATTATTACAAACATGAATGCTGCAAGAAATGAAGAAAATATAAAATATCAAAACATTTTCATCATTATTCTTACGTATGTCTTTATAGGAGAGTTTAAAAACTTGAACGTGCACTTGAAATAACCTCTTCGAACAAGAGAAATGGAACAACTTGATATTATCTACAGACTCAAATAGTTCAACTAACAAGGATATTAATGCACACATTATAAACACATTATTAACAAGGATATCAGTATGGAATAAATGATATTTACCATCAGAGACATTAATTTGAGGTGTTTCTTTCTTACAAATGATGACTTCTAACAATAGGTGAGGCATCTTTCTCAACCAAGATGTGCCTTCCTGCTGCAGCTACTACGTCGACATCTAGATCTATAGAGCGCCCATTTGTGGCACAGGACGCTTGGACATCTTCCTCTTTCTCATTTACACATTGTTTCCATCTATGTTTGATGCTTCTGTTTATAAAATTTTCCAATGTGAAACATGTCAATTGTCTAAGCATCATCAAACTTGTTTATCCATTGTCTACCAGTGAATGCAATGTTCCTTCTTAGATAGTTCGTTATGATGTTTGGGGCCTTCCCCTATTGTCGCTGTTGATGGTTATCGTTATTTTGTTTCATTTATTGATCATTGTACACGTTTTAATACTTTGTTTTTTATGTAGACCAAAGAGGAAGGCAACACTATCTTTCACATCAATCACAAGTAGATTGAAACTTAATTCAATGCTAAAGTTAAGGTTATCCAATCTGATAATGGGGGGAATACTCCTCCCAAGATCTTCAATCTTATCTAAGGATGCATGCTATTGAGTGACAATCTACTTTTCCCTGCACTCCACAACAAAAATAGAGTGGTTAAGCGAAAGAGTGGCCCCTCCTTGAGGTCTCACAATCCTTACTCTTATGCATGAATGTTCCCTAATGCTTAAGGGGTGATGTTGTCCTCACCTCTTGTTATCTCATAAACTGGATGCCCACACCAGTCCTTGGAGGCCAGTCCCCTTGCCAAACTTTGTGGGTCCCTCCAACAAGCGCGACAAGCTCTTTGCCAAGGCAACCACATGTATATTTGTATATTTGTAGGGTATCCTGCTACGTCTAAAGGTCCTCTACAGATGCATCCATTATCACTATCGATGTAACCTTCTTTCTCCCATTCTCTGCTGTCCTTCAGTGCCCTCTTCAGGGGGAGTGTCCAAGTGGTTAAGGGAGCACGTAGAGAGAAAATGAGAAAGAGAATCCTCTCCCCCTTCCATGCTTGGGGAAGGAGGATCTTAAAGAAGATGTTCAGGAGATGACTCTTAATATTCCACAATGGGACAAGTTTGGGAAAGACAAAATTTTTGTATGGAGAAAGGAAGGTGAACCCCCTCTTGCTCACAAAATGGATCAAAGCTCCTTTCCCGCTGTAGGTTCTCTCCCTTCTGATCTTGACCTTCCCATTGCTCTTCGAAAATGTACAAGACATCTCATCCATAAGTTTGTATTCTATCAAGCTTTATCTTCTTGTCATTTCAGTTTTATCATCCTTGCAATCCACGTTTATTCCATCTTCTGTATTTGAAGCTCTATTGCAGCCGCACTGGAAAGATGCTATGGAACAAGAAATGAGAGCCCGTGAGCAAAATAATACATGAGAGATTACAGAGCTATCTACTAACAAGAACGCTGTTGGATGTAAATGGGTGTTCACTGTGAAGTATAGTCCAATTGAGACTATAGAGAGGTATAAGACAAGACTTGTTCAAAGGGTACCCACACTCCTAGGAGACATTTGCCCCAGTTGCCAAGCTCAATTCTATTCGGGTCCTTTGGCTGCCAATAAAGATTAGCCTCTTTATCAACTTGATGTCAAGAATGCCTTCTTGCATGTTGATCTTAGAGAAGAGGTATAGATGGCTCTACCTCTTAGGTTTCTTCTTCACGGGAGAAAGTTTGTAAGCTAAGGAAGGCTATCTATGACCTCCAACAGTCTCCAAGAGCATGGCTCAAGAAATTCAGTGACTCTGTGATGCAGGTTGAATTCCAGAGGAGTCATTATGATCACATACTCTTTGTGAAAAAGGAGCACATACTGCTGCCTTCATTGTGTATGTCGATGACATCATTGTCAGTGCAGATGACAGTGAAAATTCTCAAGCTGAAGTGTTATCTTAGGAAGGTCTTTGACATCAAAGACCTGGAACCTCTAAGATATTTTCTGGGAATTGAGGTAAGCAAATCAGATAAAGGAATTGTCTTGTCTAAAAGGAAATATGCCCTGGATGTTTTGAAACAAGCTGGTTGCTGGGGTGTAAGACAATTGATACTCCCATGGATCTCAATCACAGGACCAACTCTGAAGGTGGTGAACTCCTAAAGGATATCACTAAGTATCATCGATTAGTGGAAACTTGTTTATCTCACTATCACCTGGCCTTACTATGCTGCTAGTGTGGTGTGTCATTATATGCATGCTCCACGCCCACCTTAACTTGATGCTGTATATTGGATTTTTAGATGTGTGAAATCCAACACCGGCAAAGGACTTCTCTATGGTGATCATGGACACCTTAATGTGGAGGTTTACATGAATGCAAACTGTGTTGGGTCAATGAGTATGTCACTTTTCTTGGAGGTAATCTGGTTCCTTGGAAGAGCAAGAAGCAACAAGTTGCTGCCAATTCTAGCGTCGGGGCCGAGTACAGAGCTATGCCCCAGGGTGCTAGAGAAGGTATGTGACTGAAATATATTTTGAATGACTTGGGTGTTCAAGAGAGCTTCCGATGACTCTTTATAGTGACAATGAAGCAGCAAAGCATTTAATAGAAAATCTCGTGTTCCATGGAAGAACAAAACACATATAGGTGGATTCTCACTTCCTGAGGGAGAAGGTCGAACCCAAAGAGTTTTGAATACCACATGTTGCTTCCGAGGATCAACTAGCCAACATTCTCACCACGGCTATTGGAAGAGTTCAAATGAAAGACATATCATCCAAGTTGGGCATGATTGACATCTATGAGCCAACTTGAGGGAAAGTGTTAGAATGGATGTAAATATGTTTATTGGGTGTGTGTGCATAGTTGGCTAGCCACTTATGTGGTTTACTTACTACGTGTTCCTCGATATACGTGTGATTATAAGTGAACATTACAAATACTAATAATAAAAAGGGTAGGGGTAAGAATTCTAACCCTAATTCTTCTCCATCTCTTCTTCTTCTTCTTCTCTCTCTCTCCTTCCTACAAACCCTAACCCTAATTCTATCTTACCTCCTTGGCTTGCCGAGGTCGCAATATAAGTTTGCATCTAAGAAGCACGGACACGGGTATGATACGATACAGGTATAGCGATATGACAATTATAAACAAATCAGGATACGATACAGGGGGGATACATGTATTTAAAACTTATTTTTTTATATAGGTTAATAAACGTAAGAAAAAAAAGGAATAAGAAGAAAATGAAAAAGAAACAAAACAGAACATATAGAGACTGATTTTAAATAAGTAGGCTGCACACTGGTAGGCTCCTTTGATTTCTTCTTTTTCGAAAAACCCTAATTCCCAAACTTGCAGTCTGATTTCTTCTTCTTTTAATTTTTATTTTTCCAGAAACGCCGGCCATATCCCTCAAGTATCGGTATCCGATACGGATACGATATGAGTGCGTTGTCAAAAATGGAGTATCCATGCTTCCTTTGTTTGCCCATGGTGGTATATTTGGTATTAGTACCATCTGTTAAGTAAAAGACTTAATGAGAACAACATATGCTTAGGAAGCCAGTGACAACTATGATTTTTGTTGCCGTTTTAGTTCCTGTTTTGAGTTTGATAGTTTTTTGATACAGATGCTCCACTTTGATAGTGGTTCGTTTCAGGTGCTCCACTATGATTGTGGTTTGATATTCGTTAGAAACCTTTGACAATTTATGACTATGCTGACAAGTTAATTTTGTTCAGAATTTGTGGATTGTTAGAGAATATCACTTGTGTTTTCGTTCATGCTATGATTTATCTTAGTTTTTTGAAGAGTTTGTAGAACTCTCTTTGTCAACTGCTATTGATACTCAAATCCAGATTATTTTTCTGTTGGAGATATTAGTTTGTGTGTGGTATGTAGGAAGTATTAGTGTTAAAAGTGGCGTGTAGTGTCCGCATGTTAGTAAGTTCGTGACATTAGTAATGCATGGTGTGTCCTTATGTAATTAGGGTTGCTCTTCTTTATAAGGACCATATCTCATGTAACTTTGATATCACATTAGTAAAAATGTAGCCCTTTTGTGTTATTGCTCTCTTCTCTCTCCCTTTGCTTCTCCATCTCTCTCTCTCTCTCTCTCTCTCTCTCATAAACTCTAAATGAGTTTCTAGAACTCTCTTTGTCAATTGCTATTGATACTCAAATCCAGATTAGACATTCAACTTATTTATGACACATATTAATCAAAATGTCATTTTTCTGTTGGAGATAGTAGTTTGTGTGGTATGTAGGAAGTATTAGTGTTAAAAGCGGTGTGTAGTGTCCACATGTTAGTAAGTGGGTGACATTAGTAATGCATGGTGTGTCTTTATGTAATTAGGGTTGCTCTTCTTTATAAGGAGCATATCTCATGTAACTTTGATATCACATTAGTAAAAATGTAGCCCTTTTGTGTTATTGCTCTCTTCTCTCTCCCTTTTCTTTTCCGTCTCTCTCTCTCTCTCTCATAAACCCTAAATGAGTATGCTTCTCTTTAGTTAGTTTATTATTATTATTATGTTATTAGTTTTAAATTGGGTTAGTTTCGCGCGTCTTGCTTAGGGTTTCTCCAACATGTGTTACCCTTTCACCTCCAACTAGGGCTTCAGATTTCATGTTATTTTAGCCATGAAAAGCTTTTTATTGCAGCTATCCATCATGTTATATGTGGTTTTCTCTTTCCCCTCTATGTTCCATGTATTTTCGCTTTTTTCCATGAGGGGAATAGAAGCAGAAGATGAAGAGACGAAGAAAAAAGAAGAGGCTGTTTTGCAGCCATGATTGAAGAAGAAGAAACCAAAGTTGAAGAAACAAAAAGGAAGAAAAAAAAATGTGTGCGCGATTGCTGACGTCAGCACTGGTCAATACTTTGACCTTAAAATGGGAAACCAAGTGCATGGTTTAAATCGAAACACCTTTGTCTACAACTTCAATTCTGGGAGTAGTATGGCTGATGTACAGATTCAGTGAATCGAAGGATTTTATCTCTGAAATCCACGCCATTGATTTTTCACGGATCTCGAGGTATGGGATCGCAACCGCAGCCTAGTTACACAAGTGTGGATTGGTTTTTGTATGAGTAATGTTCTCAAATTGTTTTTTTTCTCATTTGGTGCTTTTTGGATACTTTTTATGCATTTTTTATTTTCCGTCGTGAGTTCTGCAGTCATGGTTTTCTGTATTCTTGAGAGCAGCAGGTAGATTTAATGGCTGAAGGTTGGATGTATATGGGTCGGTATTGGATCCTCGTTCAAATGGTTGTGGTCTCGCATGATTCCGAGTGGTATGAAGAAAGTTTCGATGATTTTTTGCTATGAACACCTAGTCTCGACTGTGATAAATTTATGTGCTGTAAAAATATGTTCATTTATTGGAAAAAGAATAGTTTGTAAGAGAAAATCTGAACTGAAGCTTGTAGACACAAAATTTGTCTTTTTCTTGAATAAAAGAGAGAAAGGTGGAGGAAAGAAAGGAGATGAAGAGGGATGGCCCACGTAGGGGTCCTGTGTGAGCCATAAGAGAAGAGAAAAGTCAAAGAAAGAAGATAGAGAGAAAAAGAATGGAGGGAAAGAAGGAGAGACAAGAGAGAAAATAGGGAGAAAGAGAAAGAAAAAGAAATGATAGGAGTATATCTTCCTTAAGAAAAGACACATTTCTGTCTTCTATTTTCTCTTAACCTTTATTCATCACTTCCGAAAGGAAAACACATTTTTGTGTTTTCTATTTTCTCCAATCACTTATTATATAATATTTAAAAGACAAATAATCTGTGTATACTTTGTTGTCTTTTTACATTTACTTCATTAGAAAAAGACAAAAACTATTTGTTTCTATAATACAGATCTATATCTGCGGCACAAATCTTTTAGGGTTTCTTGCGTGGGTTTCTATTTATCTTCTCCTTTTTTTTCTATATATTTTATATTTTATTTTATCCAAAAAAAAGGACACAAGTAATGTGTGTATACAAATCTATACCTGCGTGGGCCATCTCCTCTTTTCTCTATCAATGTCTTATTCTCTTTTAAATAGCCCACGTAGCAACTTCTGTGGGCTATCTTCTTCCAACATGGGTCTTTTCTTTTCTCCGCTTAAGCAAATAACCACCTGCGTAGGTCAAATATCTCGAGAAGATTCTTCTCTCAATCCGCGTGAAGGCTAAGGCTCACGCAACTCTCATGACCCTTGATTTTTGTGAAACTCTTGTGGAAACCGTAAGATTATAACTTCCCGTAACCGCTACCATAAATCTATAAATAACAGATCCCTTCTCATTATTTGAGGAGCCGAAATTCTGACGTGAGAGCCCTACCGAAGACTTCTCCGACTTAGATTCTTTTGCCAAGATACTTTAAAGTATCCTCGAGATTTTTTTTGTTCCCTCTTCTTCTCCCCTTTGACTTCTATTTAGAGTGTACGGGAGAGATAAATCCAGATTGAATTTTGAATTTGGATTGTGTTGGATACGAGTGCATTTATGATAAGAGCTACAACCCTTACCTAAATGTGGTATGTTTAGGATAAGAGTTACGACTCTTATCTAAGTATGATTAGGGTTGTAATTTGAGATTACGCGTTACGGTACGTACCCAATTCCTTGTGTACTTGGAGATAATTAAGCTACATGGGTACAACCTCTTGCTTAACTCTTAGTATGCTCGGATTGCAACCACAAATCAGATACTCGTATAGGCTGCAATCACGAATCTAAAGAATGATTCCGGAGTTCGACGTCCGAAATGTTCATTTACAATGACTCATAACCATCAGATTTACCAGATCTAAATCATGCCCTGAAATTAGAGTTTCCCTCGCGGTTCGGGTCATCACTCCCTCAAATGTTGGGTTTGGATCTCAACCTCGAGATTGGAAATTCTTTTACGATGGTAAAATCGAATTTCTTGATAAATCCCGCCCTAGCCGTGCCTGCATGGGCCGTCTCTGCCCTGTCATGCCTGCCCCTGGCCGTCCTTGCGTGGGCCGTCCCTGCTTATGCTATTGTTTATGCAGTCCTCGTATGGGGTTAAATATTTTAATGACAGATTCATTGGCTTTTAATCAAATGATCATAATAACAAGATCGTAACGAAATCCTACGGTGGATTTATTACATGTTGACCGCATCTTGTGATTTTGGTCAAATCCAACGGTGGACTCGTTGGTCAAACAATCATAATATGAGATCGCAACGAGATCCAACGGTAGATTTATTACATGTTGACCAAATCTTGTGATTTTGGAAGAATCCAATGGTGGACTCGTTGACTTTTGGTCAAATGATTATAATACAAGATCGTAACGAGATCCTACGGTGGATTTACTACATGTTGATCAAATCTTGTAATTTTTGGTAAAATTCAACAGTGGACTCATTGACTTTTGGTTAAAAGATCATAATACGAAATCGTAACGAGATCCAACGGTGGATTTGTTACATGTTGACTAAATCTTATAATTTTGGTCAAATTTAATATGGACTCATTGACTTTTAGTCAAACGGTCTTAATACGAGATTGTAATAAGATCCAACAGTGGATTTATCATGTATTGATCAAATCTCATTGTTTTGGTCAAATCCAACGGTGAATTTATTAACTTTACGTTAAGATAATCATATTACGAAGATCATTACATGATCTAATGGTGAAATCATCACAAAATAACCCATGATGATAAAATCCTAAGGAATTTGATGATATCCGATCCATGATTAGATATCCTATAACCAAAAGTGCTAATTCTTTGCATGACCAAACATCAGAAAATGGATTTGGTGTTTGAATTTGTCTTCCAGACAAGTGAGCGAGAATTTATTATGAGACTCATCCACGAACTCCTCATGGGCATATTTGACCATGCCTATCGATCGGATGTGCCTAACTTTCGAAGAAGAGTGTGACGGGGCCAATACTCGATCTTGCAGCATGGTGCTTGGGGCACGACATGTAGTGCCAGGAGGGCACGCAACATGGGGGCCAAGAGGGCACGTGGCGTGGAATTAGTATGACGACAGCGTGCATGGAGGAGAAGGCGATGGGAGCGGCGGTAGCGGCTACAAACATAGCCAAGGTGGGCTAGCGATGCAGGAGGCGTTGCGGTATGTCAAACCAAGGGGTTTGAGGTCCTCCCGTCATTCTGGTTGAATGACTGTTTTACCCTTCTATGTCGGAGAGGAGCTGGAGGGTTGCCTTCCACCCACATAGGGCCTTGCGTTGCCAGAGGAGGCGCAAGTGTCTTCTAGGCTTGAAAGGGTGGGCCTAGGACGTCGACGCAGCGATGCTGCGTGGAACCCAAGGGAGGTTGAAGTATGGCCCCGGACTACGCGTCGCGGTGCATACGGCTGGGCAACCTCGAGAGAAGAACACCAGCGCTGCGTGGGACTCAGTTGAACACAACAGCATGTGGGCCAAGGATGAGCGAGTGCTAGTAATTCGGAACGCACACGAAGGCAGGCTGCGTGGGACTCAGTTGAGCACGCGAGCGACGAGGCACAAGGCTGTGGGCTTGGTACGGTATGTGAGCATGACATGGTGGCATGAGGAGCTGCATGCCAAGATTGTTGCGAAGCGAGGTACTAGTGTAGTGCACATGGTGAAGCTTGAGCAGGCAAAGTTTAGCACAGTGGTGCAAATGAGCGTGTCGTAAGGGGCACGATAAGTTGGATGGTAGGCCGCAAAATAGAGGTAACCATGTTGGGGAGTTCTCCTCTTGTGTAGATGGGTTAAGTTTGCCTTGCAGTGGCAAGCATGAGGGTTAAAGCGTCGAAGGGCGCATCTGTTGGTATCAGAAGTAGGCTGACCTAGCGAAGCGTGCGTTAGGTGCCGCATGGGACTGAGGTTGCAGAAGTGCGACCCCGTGACAAGAGGCTCTGTCATCTGACGCCCTCTATTTCACATCGCCTGAATCTCTGCGCATCCATCTCGTACAATGAAGACGAAGATATTAATGAAGGCTTAGACTTAGGATTTAGTTTGTTTATTTCAGAGATGTAATGACTTTACTTTTCTTTAGTAGCTTTTAATTAGAGATATTCGATTTTGATGTAATTAACGGGGAATCAATTGCGATACCTGGAAGTGTAAAGTCTGCCATTTTCAATAAAACCCTCTCCTAGCGAGGGGAATTTTGTTATGATTGATTTGTGTTAGATTTATATTCTACACAAATTTGTTGTTTACAAAACTATATTGTCTTGTTGGGACTGCCGTATGACATGTATTGAATCGAAACTGCTGTGTGTGGTGGTGTTTTTTTTTGTGTGGCCTACAATAGTGGGATATTCGGTATATGTGGCTGCTCATATGCTGGTTCCTCTTGGCTCAGATCTCCTACATTTGAGTTCTCGGTTGTTCTATGGACTGAAAAATCAGTATTGTGGCTTTATGGAGGTAATTGCACTGAGTGCATAGCAAGTGTTTGCTTATTTGTCCATGTGGATTAAAATTGTTTGTATGGCTGGTGTGTCGGCTTATGTGACCAGGGTTATTCGGTATTGAAAGAAAAAAAGAGGGGGCAAGCAGAAGGTGATTTGTAATTATTTTGATGGCTGTAATTTTTAGTGTTTGAGTTCCATGGCCGGATGATTTTGGAGAAAAAGGGTGTATACCCATTTCTGAGGTATAGACGGTGATTGTAGAACCCCCTTAGTGTGTGGGTAAACCAAAGTTGATGGGATGGAGGACTCAAAGGCTATAATGCACTGTTGGTTTTTTGGACTTATGGCTGTTTATGAGGACTGCATAATAGGTGTTTGTAAAAGTGCTTATTTGTAGCCGATGCACTTTAGGTTGTTGTCATGGGACATGTGCTGCTAGTGCCTCTGCAGCTTTCATATTTGTGTGGTTTCAGGATATGTGATAGCTGCTATTGTGGAGATGCATTGGCTACGATTGGAAGTGAATGGGTCCCCCCAGTACCGTAGATCGTGTGCATGTTATTATCCTCTTTGTACTTGTGTATGTGGGTCATTGTGTAGGCCGTAAGGCCATATGGAAGGTACCAAGAAAAACTAATGATGTAGGCTAAGTAGTTGGCTTCTTTTGTGGACCATGTGTATATCACATGGCCGCTTGAGTGCACCAAGTTGTTAAGGGACCATGATGTGTAGCACATGGCCGCTTGGGTGCACCAAGTTGTTAAGGGATCATGATGAGTTTCACATGGCCACGTGAATGCAAGTAGTTGCAGCACATTGATGGTTGATTCTTGGATACTTTATGTTGATAGCCGTATCAAGTAATAGAGAGATGATGATGATCTAAACAAGTATATTTTGTTATGTATTTGTGGGCAAGTTGGGCATCCATGTCATAGATGATCCAACTTGAGGGGAGTGTTGGAGATAGTAGTGTGTGTGATGCGTAGGAAGTATTAGTGTTAAAAGTGGTGTGTAGTGCCCACATATTAGTAAGTGGGTGACATTAGTAATGCATGGTGTGTTCTTATGTAATTAGGGTTGCTCCTCTATATAAGAAGCATATCTCATGTAACTTTGATATCACATTAGTAAAAATGTAGCCCTTTTGTGGTATTCCTCTCTTCTCTCTCCCACTTCTTCTCCATGTCTCTTTCTGTCATAAACCCTAAATGAGTATGCTTCTCTTTAGTTAGTTTATTATTATAATTATTTTATCAGTATTAATTTTTTCATTATAACTACGTTATTTGATAAGATTATCTTAAGTTCTAAATTTTACTTGGAATAATTGTAGCTTGCTGAATTTCACCACTCACGATTGTATTATAATCAACATTTCAGAGATAGATCCTTTTGGAGCGTTAACACAGATCAAGCAGAATAGAGAGTTTTTTGGTTAAAAAGCAGAAAATTGGGTCGTTGTTATTTTTAATGAGTTAGATAAAAGAGGCTCATAGAGTGATAATGTTACAAAGCCGATGTAAAAGGTTTAATGAGTTGAATGGATGACAATGTAATCTTCTTATCTTCCAGTACGATCGTTAATGAAAAGATCAGTTAATGATATTTGTGTACATATATTTTGGGACTCGGGACTTTTGTGGACAATAAAATAAATGCAGATTTATGTAGTTGGTGAAAAACATGCTTTACTCTTTTCATCAAGACTTTATAGCTGTGTTCGTAGTTTTCATCCTAATTAGATTATGAGTTTATCCCATAGTAGGTTATTTACTTAAAAACCTGGAAGGATGGGTGAGGCATAAGACAAACTCTTTTGTTTAAATGTTTCTTATTATTTGAAGACTGAGAGGTTTGCTATTGGTTGACAAGAAAAAAACCAAACCTACATTCGTGCGTCATATTCATGCTCAAAGCTGATGGATGCATGAAGTGTTGGTGGTAGAGGAGGAGACAAAGGTTATGGCCCGATATAAAAATTGATCATGGAATTGTTGTCTTGTTAAGTTGTGATCATGGAATTGTTGTCTTGTTAAGTTGTGGATTTAGTCCCCACAGAGTAAAATGAATTGAATATTGTGGTGTCCCTCAATATAAAGGGACTAATGACATGTAACTCATTATAAAGGTAATAAAGATGTAGCCTTTACACTCAGTTGTTCTCCTCTCACTATCTCTTCCCTTACTCTTTTTCATTTCTTGTGTAATAAACCTTAAATGCGTTCTTATATTTAGTTTTTTATCTTTTTATGTTCAGTTGTTGTTAGTTTATTTTGGTTGATAATTTTTGGAGAAGGTGATGTCGTGCATGCATGGAAATCTTAGCCAGTACAATACATACTGACCGAGTTAAATAAGTTTTTTTGGGGGACAAGACGATGCAAGTAGGTGTATCATTTAGACCAAGCATGCATGACCTAAAAAAATAATGACAATAATAAACTAACAAAAAAAGATCTAATGACAATAATAAACTAACAAAAAAATATCAAGTGACAATAATAAACTAACAAAAAAAGATCTAATGACAATAATAAACTAGCATTAATTGATGCACATAATTAAATCACATGTTCTGCCAAATATGTACGTGTAATCTCAGACAGAAACTTGCATCAGCTAGTACATTAAAATCCAGTTATGTAACATTCTCCTGAAGAAAAATACGTGTCTATGCCATAATTCATTTGTTTCTTTGTATATTGTTTTTTTTTTAAAACTTTTTTTTATTTTTTATTTTTAAACTTTTTTTTATTGTTTTTTTTTACTACTTCCATTAAAACTGTTGTGACAAATAATTTTCCTATTTAATTTTGGAAGCTGCCACTAAGAGAAGTGTCTTTGTTTATTGTGCAGAGAAAAAGTCGTGTGGGTAAAAGAGTTGCACGTTCATCCTCAAAGCTTCGTTTTGCGGCTCAGAACAGCAGGTCTGGAGAAAGTGACTTTGAATCACTCAGTCTATCCGATGCTGGTCTGACTGCCCTCGCTGAGGGCTGTGCAAGGCTTGAAAAGTTGAGCTTAATCTGGTGTTCAAACATATCAAGTGTGGGGTTGAAAAGTATTGCTGAGAAGTGTAAAGCCTTGACATCCTTGGACTTACAGGTGCATTTTCTTGTGATTCATTTGAACATTGTAAATGCTGTTCCAATTTTGTGCTCAAACAAATGTCAACACTTCTTACCTTCTGATATTCACAATTTGATCTTTGAAATATATTCACTAATCCTGGGATTCCATCACTCAAAGCGCGTTTGTGCATGCTCTCTCTATCTCTCACACATTTTTCAGTTTTCTCCTTCCCATCTACCAAAACCATCCCATCTAGAGATGTAATTGTAAATCCATCTTATGTTCCTATGCTCAGGTTAGACTACAACTTTTTTGCAAGATTTTGGAAGTTCTTAGATAGTTTGTGTGCAAATCCCCCACCACCTGATAATCAAATTGTTTAACAAATAGTGCGGAGAAGTAATAATGAGTTTTCAATGTGTTGTTTAATGAACCCCATTTTGCTGTGTCACCTAGAAATGACTATTTTGGGTTTTTTTGCCGCGACGACACTTTGGCACGACACAACACTGCATGGAACAGCTTTGGCACGTGCCATGGCGATGTCAGCATCCTGTGCCGACACTTGGCACTTATATTTAACGTTTCTTGCCAAAAAAAAAGGGAAAAGATATAAGATTTAAAAAAGAAAAGAAAAAGAAAGCTATCATGCTAAAAATAGAAAAAATAAAATAAAAGTAATTTTAATATTTTAGAAATATTTGCACAAAAAAATTAGAAAAAAGAAACCCATACCTTACAACTTGTGAGAAATAGAAAGAGGAAGAGAAAGTCTCGAGAGCTTCTTGTAGGGTTTTAGAGCTTCTTCTGAGGCTTTGCTGCATTTCCCATGCAAGAGTTTGGAAGTTGCATCTGGTGCTCACATCCGAGTCCAATCCCCACCCATCAGGTGATCTCTCCCTCTCTCTCCTTTACTCTTGTTTCTTTTTTTCTTCTGGGTTATAAAATACCGAATGGTGAATGAGTCCCTCTTTAAAGAGAACGGGTTTTAATTTTTTAGCTCCTCTGTTTGGGTTTCAAATTTTATAACCCCTCTTTAAAGAGAGAGGGCTTAAAATATAAAACCCTATAATGTGTCTTTAGTTTTAAGCTCTCCCTCTATAAAGACTAAAGGGGTTTAACATATATATATTCATCACTGACTGCGTTGAATGTGCGATGGTGGGTACCCACACTGAAATTATTTGACTCATTGACTGCTTTGAATCTGACAGCCGTGATCTCCTTTCCTTGCAATTTTTGCTACAATGAATCTTGAGACCATAGGCTTCAAGGTTGTCAACTCGTGAATCGGATCGTAAGCATTTTCATCAAAAAATGAATTGAATTGTAAATCGGAAGATGTAATCGGGTTTTTGAAACAAATGTAAAAAATATGAGAAAATATTTTAAAAATAAAAAAATTAGGAGAATTCAATACATATAAAAATTTCAACCATTTCTAATACATTTGAATCCCAAACGGCCAAAACACGTTTTCTTTTCATCATATGACCTATCGTTGTTCATTCATATAAGTTCTCCTATAATTATGTATGTGTATGACATCTATGTCTATAAAGTATGTATGTATGAGTGTATGAGACACTATGATCATATGAGACTATAAATATGTCAAAAAACCAAAACAAATCGATAGAGAACATCGATAAAGAACAATCACTCCAATGACTTAAAATATATAAGATGTAATAAAAGTTCACTTTAGAAAATCTTAAAACTCATCCGTCGATGACGAATTTTGTTAAAGACACCAATTCATAGTAAAAAATATTCTTTTGCTCCCAGACAATGTAAAACAAAAAAAAAAGGTATTTGATTTTGTTCAATGATCATGGAGATACTTAAATATAGTGTTTACCCTATAAAAATCTGTAAAAACTCTAAAGAAGCTTTTTACAACCTAAAAAGATGAATACGCATAAAATAAGATGGAATATGGTTCATAAGGGTTTATGGGCTTTTTAGAAAAAAGAAAACAAACAAAAGTGATTTTAAGTGATGTGTGACATTGCGTGAGCTACATGAGAGTCTCAAATTGTACGATTCGATTTGAATTTGCGATTCAAACGATTTTTATGATTCAAAAACGACTTGTTCGATTTTAGGCAGATTGCGATTTAAATCTATGATTGAAATCGAAATACATACGATTCGATTTGAATGAACCATAAATCGTCCCGATTTGACAACCATGATAGGCTTACCATCAAACTGTCAGTTTGTGATTCCACGTGGCACATATCTCAAAATATTAGCCCTTAAATCACGTGTGCACGCATGCTCAAATGTGATTTTGAAAGGGTTGTTATTTGGGATCTATGTCACATGAGATCAAAGATTGATTGTCAGATGATGCATCCATGGCGTAAACGGTCAAAATTGATTTTATGAAAGACCCAATGTGTTGGGTGTCATTACTTGCACACGAGAAATTGGCAATGCACTTCATTTAAAAGATTGAGCTAATATTTTTGACACTTGTGCCATAAAAAAATATCATCTAAGCTGTCCGATTTGAGGGCCATGATCTAAAGATTTACGACGTAAAAGATTGGGTCCCAAATTGTATTGCGTCCCAATCTTGACTTCAATTCAAATTGAACAGCTTAGATGTTAGATCAGGATTCCATGCGACAGAGAAATACGACACATCAATGTTTTTAAGATATGGCGCATTAATATAACTGTAACACATTATTTTAAGCAATGGTCTTTTATTTTTTCAGAAATGACTAGCAAAGAAGAGGATTCCCCGTTATGGCAATTTATAGAGAATATAGAAAAGATTGAACGTGGGGTGGCAATTTTACCCTTCGTTTCAAATTGTGCAATATTTATGGGGAATTATTATCGAATAAAAGGGCTTTTATTATTAATTCCCAGACGTGGAGTTAGGCTATGTTCTGTTGTCGATGATGAAACTTTAGCCAAAACTTAAAAAAATGGATGATATGGTGCAAACAAGAAAAGCACGTAGAGAAGTAGGTAGTGGGTCTAGTTTTAATATCCCATTGTCGAATTCGAAGAATACAGGAAAAAAGGGAAAGGAGATAGCAACATATATAAATCTTTTAACACTGTAGTGTTAATATCCTTTCAACTTGATCATGTCACCATATTTCAGACAAATGAGCAGACATGAATGTGACAGTCAATTGAAAGGATATGTGTTGCCAACATATGATAAACTACAAACTACTCTCCTACAAGCCGAGAAAGAAAATATCGAATTGCATTTGAAATCGATTTGACAATCGTGGTCTTGTAAAGGAGTGTCAATTGTTAGTGATGGATGGGACTGATTCTAATAGAAAGAGAAGCATGATTAATTGTTTGGCAACATCGGAAAATGACCCTATTTTTTTGAAAGCCATAGATGCAATAGAGGAGGTTAAGTCGACAGAATATATTGGGAAGTCATTTCTAGAACTTGTTTCAAAAGTTGGACATTCAAATGTCGTCCAAGTAATCACGTACAATGTCGTAGTGTGTAGGGCAGCATGCCTAAAACTGGAAGCAAAACACCCATCCATGTTTTGGACTCCATGTGTAGTTCACACATTGAACTTGGCATTGAAGCACATTTGTACTCCCGAAGTAGACATGTCTGAAAAATATGAACAATTTAAATGGATTGGACAAATTGATAGCAAAGTCAAGTTAATTAGGAATTTTATTGTAAATCATAGTTCACCATGTACGATTTACAACAAATATTTTAAGTTAAAGCTTCTTGGAGTGATCGAGATAAGATTTGCTTCTACACTAATTTTGGTGAAGAGGATATTTCAAGTAAAATCCGCTCTTCAACGCATGGTAATAGATGAGAGTTGGAGATTTTACAGAGAAGAGGACACTTAAAGGGCACATAAGATCAAAGATATTTGAGTTAGGGACTTATGGTGGGATCAAGTTGAGTATTTATTGGATTTTACTGAACCAATTGTTTCCATGCTTCGAGTAACTGATACAGATGCTCCTATGCTTCACTTAGTTTATGAGAAGTGGGACTCTATGATTGAGGAAGCTCGAAATAAAATCTTTAAGCAGAAAAAAAAGTAGCTTCATAGATGGAAGAAAATTTTATGAAGTGCATGAAGTCCTGGTTCGAAGGTGGAACAAGAGTAGCACACCACTTCATTGTTCGGCATATTCTCTAAATCCCGAATATTATAGTGATTAGTGGTTAGCTGAAGGCATTGGTCGAGTTCCACCAAATCTTGATGAGATTTCGGAAGGAAGAAATGCATGTCTTGAAAGATTGTTACCAAGCATGGGTCAAAATACCGGGTATCGGATACGTATCGTTCGAGCTCAAAACCAATACGTATCGGACGATACGTATCGGAATAGTAAAATACCGGACGATACATTGAATGTATCGTCCGGGTATATGCATACAAAATGGCGATACGGTACATTCAATGTACCGTATCGTCCCAGTCCAAAACCGATACGTATAGTCCGATACGTATCGCTATCGGACGAAATTTTGACCCATGTTACCAAGTATAGCAATACTCCGCAAGGTCCAAGATGAATATGAACAATTTACTACATCCACTGGAAATTTTGGACGATGGGAGGCAATTAGTGAGCGATACTTTGTAGATCCTATGGCATGGAGGGGCAATCCTGGATCCAATCCGCACTTGTTAGTATTGCATTTAGGTAAAATATTTTTATTCATGACTTTTTAAAATATTCACATATATAAATTTTATTTTTTATTCAAAATATAATGTATATGTTCGTCATGTAGGGTATTGGGACAATCAAGTTCTTCATGTTGTGAAAGAAATTGGAATACGTTGGGAATGATATCAAGTGTCAAAAGAAATAGATTGATATTACAACACGTGAAAGACCTTGTCTATGTTGACTCAAATTTACGTCTCTTACCCTAGCAAATAGTGGGATTTGGTTATAGAAGATTTCAGTTTAGAACGGCTGACGGAATTTGAGTTTGCAAATTTATCCCTTGATGATCCAGTACTAGAGGCGATGCACTTCGATTCCGATGAGATTGTCGAGCCTCATTCCATCGATGAAGAAAACCAAGGAGATGGTGCTAATTGAGTGCCAAGAAGTCTAGAAATCAAATTTTTTGAAAGCGTTGAGAATGTTAAACAGTGTTGAACATTTTTTGAAGTACTTTGAACTTTAAATTTTGAATTTCATATACAAGGATATTTTAATGAGATGGTCATAATTAATGATGAAAAACTATGAAATTATTGCTTTTCATTGACCATTACGAGAATGTTGAGTTTATTGATTAATATAGCTATATTTTAATTTTTTTAAAATTTTAAATATTTTTTTGATGGCCATGCTGCCGTATTGGGATTTTAAGAGGTTGTCGTGCTGACACTTTAAGGACACCTTGGCACTTGTGACGCGTACCTAGGTAACACTGCTATTTTGTTTCTTTGTTGGTCTCCTGTTTATCTTAAGCTAGAGGGATATGGAAGAACTTAAAGATTCCTTATTCATGCGGTAATGATGCCAATATTTTCCATAGTAACTTCCAGCAAAACGAAAAGAAAATTAAAAAAACATAATAATGAATGGAAAGCTCTTCTCACTTGGGCATCCATTATCACTCTCTGTTCCTCCTTCCTTCTTTGTATTTTTATCCATTTAAACCCAAGATTTACAAATTCATGAGAAGCTTTTAATGGAAATAAAAGCTCTACCTCTCGAGGAAACGAAAAAAAAAATGATAAGAGAGATTCAACAACTTTTGTTTTTTGGCAAAGTGGTACCATGTTGCTATTTGAGATAGTCAATGCGATCATTTCAAAAAGGAAGAAGACATCATGAAAACAAATAAATAACAAAATGCACATTTTAAAAGGGAGCCATTAATTGCACTCGTAAAGTTGACCCTTACACCGAATTTAAAGAAAGACTTGGTATTTTAGGGACATGTGACATGCGTAAACGTAATCTGGGCTGTCTGATTTGAAGTTCATGATCTATAGATCTCCAGTGCATAAGATTGGGGAAAAATAAGATGTTTGTTATATGGTCTATTGTAGTCAACTAGTGAATCAGATAATAGCCTTTGACTATACTTAATCACATGATGAAGATTATATTTTGTGCTAATCTTTTGCCCTTAATGTCTTTAAATCATGGCCTTCAAATCAAACGGTTTAGATATTGTTTTCACATAGCAGAGGTCATCAAACTTGCAAGGGCCAACTTTCTGAGTGCAAGTAATGGCTCCCATTCTAAAATTATAAGAATTCTAATTAACTTGTAAAAGACAGATATCATAGACTAGAAATTATTCGTCATGATCATGGGTCAAAATACCGGTTTTCCGGTACGTATCGTCCGGACTTCTCGGACGATACGTACCGGGTATCGTCCGATACATTCAATGTATCGGCGATACATTGAATGTATCGGTTTGATACATTGAAAAAATCGTTTTTTTTTTTTAAAATCCCAAAAAAATCCCAAAAAATCCCAAAAAATCTGAAAAAATTATATTTATTTATTTTGTTTTTATTTCAACTATTTTTGCTTTTATTTTTTATATATTTGATGCATTATTTAGATGAATATATAAGTAAGATGCCTATTTTGTAACTTAACCCAAGTCACATGCCTAATTTTTAACTTATTTTTGTCTTAAGATCACATTTTTGACTTAATGTAATAGATCTTCTAACATTATATTCGATCAGCTAATCACATGCCTATTTTATTAACAATATTTCATAATTTGATCGACGCAGACACGCATAAAGTAAATTACAATATATATTGACAAAAATAAATTATATATTGTCAAAAATAATAATAGCTATGTTGATAAAAATAAGTTTAATTGTACATAAAAACTTACTTTAGAGCCACATTGAATTTCGTGGTGGTTCTTGGCCCTCATGATCATCGTCATCATCGGTCTTGCTTTCATTGGCCTTTACTATAATGTTGCCCATATTGATACCCATGATTATATGTGCCCTCTTAAAAGGTTTGTAGCGAATATGGCTCGATGAAATCGTAAAGGCCGGTCCTCCAAAAATCTGACCAACGAAGTCATATGGCACCGGGTAAGCTTGTTGTGGCTGGTAGTATGGGTTACTAGTTGCTGAATCTTCGGTATTTTGCAAACTGAATCCCCCGAAGCTAGAAGTCATATAACCCATATCCGTATCATCTTGTGGTGGTGGTGTTTGATATGATCCCGACGCTCCTCTTCCTTCAACCCCTCCCATTCTGAATGTAGGAGTGTCGAATCGTTAGCAGTCGAGTCATCGTCCCATGCCGCCATATCTGTATAAGGATCAGAGGTACCAGCTTCCTCCCCTCCACCACTAGTGCCAACATCCCCTCCACCATCATGCCCTCCATCATCCTCACCACTCCCATCATCACTACCGGGCTGCGTTTCGTCATCAGATCCAACCACTGAATGACGATTCAATCTTCTTTTCCGCCTCGGTTGTTGGGAAGCTTCTTTGCTTTCACTTCTCTTTCGACATTGTCCGACCATTCAGTGTTCTCACTATCCAAGACTGGCACTTCTCTCTCTTCGATCCATTCATTCAAAGGGTCATCCTCCTCGAATATATAATCCAACTGGATGGGATCAAAATAATCACCGTCTGCAAGATAGAATATGATAGATGAATTAGTATAATATGTAAGTAAGACTTCATATAATTGAGGATCTAAGACTTCATGTAATTGCTTACCGCGGTTGGTCCTCTGTATATTCCTGACCCTTAATCGCATGTTGTAGTGGCAGTAGACTAACTTTTCCAATCGGTCCATAGTTAGTCTATTCCTTGTCTTAGTATGAATCAGAGAGAAAGTGCTCCAATTCCGCTCATGATTGACGAGGAACACGTTTGCGACAATACCCTCATTGCTACCGCCTCAATATCGGACCATCACCTCCATAATGCATCCACCAATCAGGGTTTGTCGTGTTTAATTTGGGATTAAGCAGGGGTCCCAAATGACCCATGTCTCTTTCGAAACATGTCAATCTATAAAGATGAAACAAAGTAAGGCACATATCAATAAATAGATGATAATATCACATGACATTTGACTTATTAATTATAAGGTATGATACTATGATCACTCACATCTCTTTATGGCTTGGCCTTGGTCCGCCAACTCGAGGAGCATTCTTTGGATTACATTGAGCAAACCGGTATACACTTCATCGATTGTCGCTCAACTCGAGCGTCGCATTATCTGGAAAAGGCGGATTCAAGTAGTGTGCTACACATCAAATATGAGCAATTTCATCGAAAATAATGAATAAATAAATAAAAATCACTACATAATTGTGCAACATATTATACTACTTTGCATGCAATCTTTGGTGAAATTGTGCATCCCACCTCTTGTCGATAATCGCCCAATATCGTTTATATTTTATAGGGCATTTGGTTTTTATAGCCAATTTTGCCTTATCCATTGACTCATAAACGTACCCCATCGCTGGTTTGTCATCACCATCAACCAATCTCAACACTTGCACCAACGGGGTAGTGACGCCGTGGTGGTACAGTACGCCCAAAATCTGCGTCTTTGTCAGATCGTCAACTTGATTGCAAGCTAGTCTCTTCGCTCGTGGGAGTCCTATTTCATGTTGATTCCATTCTTCCGACGACACCATGCTTTTCAGCTCACGCCTATATCTAGCCAAACTACAGGGCTAGAAGCGTATTAAAACGTGTAATCTGTTCGTGAAGGCTCTCATTAAATTGACCAGCTTGTCACTGTTGTACAGGTAGGAAGTAATCGTTCTTCCCTTCTGAATAGTTGCTGTGCCTTGCTTCTCTTTCCTAAATCCTCAAGAATGAGGTCCACGCATGTATGCGGGTCCAGTCGATCTGGTGGCGTCTCTTCGCCATTAGTTTTAATCTAGCGGCTTTGTAGTTTCTTATTATGCATTATGCATTCACAACCTCATGAACTACCATATCCATTAGTTTAAAGAGGTAGTCAGCAGTCTTTACGTGTCTAGAAGCATCAACTGATTTCAAAAATACTGTCGCGGCATCGCTGTAAACCAAAAAGTTTATCAAGCTCTACTTTGTGGGACCCGGTCCATCCATCGCATAATTGTGCAACCTCTCTCATCCATACATCCTCAAAGCTTTGTACATAGGCGGTTATCTCATCGTACTCATCACATTAGTAAGGCAGATATCTCATATGGAGAAGGCTTTTTAACTCTGGACCAACTTCACGCACTTGTATCAATCATGCTTTTGAAATGCAATGAGTCGCTACTTGGCTCGAATGTGGTTGTATATAAAAACTTGGCAATGGATTTTCCAAGCTTCTTCCCCATTTTGCAAGTGACATTGCACTCAATTTGGTTTGTTTGGAGCTTTCGGTGCGATACATGAATGGATCCATGAGTACTACCTCTAGTAGACTACCTATAATCCCTCCCGAATCTTGCCCTAAACCCGACTGGCTCAACATCCTCATCAACATCAACAACATGTGGCCTATGACTAGATCCACCACCCAGAGTGCAGCATGGATGGACCTCAACTCGACCAAACCGATAATCGGCTTCTTCACGATCTCGACTGTTGTGCTTCCTAGCACACTCTCTCATAGCTCTAGTCGCTCATCCTCACCTCATCCTCATCATCCTCGGTGCATCGATGTAAACGTGGATCTGGCGCTGATTCTCTCATACATTTCCTATCACGATCGGGCTTCATTTTTTCTTTCCCTTTCGGCTTGTAAACTAGCTATATTTTCTTTTACCTCTGGGTACACTAGGACACCCTCTTGTCTCTCCCTTTACATGAGCTAGATGCTCCTTTAATCGTGTGATACCTCCTCCCGAGTTTTTTTTTCCACAAAGATTACATTGAACTGAGTCTATTACCATCTATCATTGCACTATATTGCCGATCCGCTTAACGTATATTTATATTTATTTCACTGCATGAATGAGCAAACGATTGCATTAAAGTAAACATCTAATTTACACTTGAAAATAAATTTTATTTTTTAATTATTGCTATTTTAAAAATATCAGATTATATTTTATCAAATTTATTTGATATTATTATAATTTTTGAATATTTATTTGATATTATTATAATATATAAATATTTATTTGATATTATTTTAATTTATAAATATTTATTTGATATTATTATAATATATAAATATTTATTTGATATTATTTTAATTTATGAATATTTATTTGATATTATTTTAATTTATTAATGTTTATTTGTTATTATTTTAATTTATGAATATTTATTTCATATTATTTTAATTTATGAATATTTATTTGATATTATTATAATATATAAATATTTATTTGATATTATTTTAATTTATGAATATTTATTTGATATTATTTTAATTTATTAATGTTTATTTGATATTATTTTAATTTATGAATATTTATTTCATATTATTTTAATTTATGAATATTTATTTGATATTATTTTAATTTTTAAATATTTATTTGAAATTTTTTCCATATTATTCTAAAATTTTGTAGGACATCCATAATATAAATTATTTTAATTATATCGATCACATATAATCGATATGGGTCACATATAATTAAATTTATTATTAAAATTAATATGTGACCCATATTAATTTTAATAATAAATTTAATTATATGAATTATATGAATGACCTTTATTATTTTATTAATTATATGTGAATATATGATATATGACCCATATTATATGTGGCCCATATTGATTATAATGTGACCCTTTAATTATAATTATTTATATTATTTTTACCTATCAATTTAAATATTTTAAATGGGGTCACATATAATTATTTTGACCCATCATATTATTTTGACCAATTATTTATATTACTTTTAATTAATTTAAATATTTTAAATAATTATTTATATTATTTTTAAATTATTTTAAATAATATTAATTATTTTAAATAATATTAATTATTTTAAATAATATTAATTATTTTAAATAATTTACTTTAATTTAATAGTGATATCTACACTTATTTAATTAATGTAGATCTACTTTAATTAGTAGTATTAGATCTACCTTATTTGGTGTAGATCTATTTTATTTAGTGTAGATCTACACCAATTTAGTGTAGATCTACACAAATTAGTGTAGATCTACACTTAATTAGTGTAGATTCACATTAATCTAATCAAGTGTAGATCTACCTTTTATTTAGGGTAGATCTACACTTAATTAGTGTAGATCTACCTTATTTGTGTAGAATCTACTTATTACTAATTTAGTGTAGATCTACCCTTATTTGGTGTGAGATCTGCAGCTTAGTTTAGATCTACTTATTTAGAATTAGTGTAGATCTCACTATTTATTTAGTGAACAGATTGGTGTGAATTTTATTTATAGTAGATCTATCTAATTTAATTAGATGTGAATCACTAATTAAGTGTAGATCTACCTTATTTAAGGGTAGATCTACACTTAATTAGTGTAGATCTACCTTATTTAAGGGTAGATCTACACTAAATAAGTGTAGATCTACCTTATTTTAGGAAATAAAATGAAATAAAATGAAATACACGTACCTTCTACGTCGATCCCGTGATATTTTGTGCGATTTGGCGCCGATTTATGGGGTAAATAATCAAAAAATAGAGGAGAAAGAAGAGAGGAAGAAGAGAGGAATAGGGGAAGGGGAGGGGTAGTACCCGACTTTTAAGTCGGGTCTACCGTGGGCCCCACATAAAATTCAAATTATCGGACGATAATTTGAAATTATCGTCCGTATCGGACGATAATTTGATTTTTCTTCATTTTCATACTTTTTACACTAATTATCGGACGATATTTTCAATTTATCGTCCGATAATTTGAAATTATCGTTCGATACGGACGATACGGACGATATTTTGTCCGTATCGGGCGATAATTTACTCATTCTATTGATGGTACGATACATAGGGTATGTATCGTACCGGTGGGATCCAAAACCGATACGTATCGTCCGATACGTATCGGTATCGGACGATATTTTGACCCATGGTCATGATGAATGGTTCCCTTTCCTTGCAAATGAAAGAATTTCCCTTTGCTTGGTTTACTGTAAAATTTCAGTCACTCGTGATGTTTACCATACCAAGAAGTTAGAGCAGGTTTAAATTATCAATATCAGAAACCGATTCTGGCAAATTTGAAACCAACATTGCTAGAGATTTTATTATGCATCAGTAACCTTGAAGTTCATTTGTTTTGAGGAAAACAAAAAATGAAAGTATCAAATGTCCATTGATTTTTGTTTTTTCCCGAGATTCTTTGATATATAATTTGTAATGAATGATTTTCGTTCATTCTTTATGTAAATTTCACTTTTTGGTCACTTTACACATTACTGTTTCCAGGTTGAGTAATGAATGATGAAAACAATGTGAGAAACAACTAATTTTGCCATGAGTTAACTCAGTCATGAGTAGCAAGTAGGGCTTCAAACGGTCGGGTTCAAATTGGGTTTTATTTAGCAGGTTCAGATTTTCCACCCCACCCTACCTGATTGGTTGAGATTTCTAAACTTGAACCCGACCCATACAGGCTCGTGATGGGTTGACCTGACCCATTTGAAGCCCTAGTATACTGGGAAAAAGTTTCCTAGTAACTATGCTACTACGTAATCTTATCCATGCAGCAGCCTACTTCTGATTATGTATAGGATTATTAAGATTATTTTTTTGTGCTCTTAAATTCTTGCCATTTGTATAATAGGAATGCATGTTAGAGACTTGACAATTGGTATTGGTACCTGTGGCAGTTGATATTTGTTGGAGTCTATAGTGCGGGTTTTAATTCATGTTATTTGTGGCTTTTGTTTTATATTTTGATTGTGAATTTTGTAGTTATTTGTATATTGACAAGTTTTATGATTTCAAAGATAAGTAAGGGATTGACTTTCTTATTTGGGTAATGGTTTGTGATTCTTCTATTTGATCTGAGCTTGACCCAATGTCCATTTTCTCTATTAGCATTGTTGGATTGGTTAAGAATTGAAATTTATGAGTTCCTTATAATTGCACATTCAGGGGTGTTATGTTGGAGATCATGGCCTTGCATCTGTTGGGGAATTTTGTAAGCATCTTGAAGATTTGAATTTACGTTTTTGTGAAGGATTAACTGACATTGGTTTGACTGAATTAGTCCTTGGATGCGGTAGTTCATTGAAGACACTCGGTATTGCAGCTTGTGCGAGAATTACCGATTCCTCTTTAGAAGCAGTTGGGTCTCACTGTACATCTCTTAGAACCTTATCGTTGGATTCAGAATTTATTAAGAATGCCGGAGTGGTTGCTGTAGCTCAAGGATGCTCATCTTTGAATGCTCTGAAGCTGCAATGTATAAATGTTACAGATGAGGCTCTGCAAGCTGTTGGTACCCATTGTCTGTCGTTAGAGTTGTTGGCTCTATACAGTTTCCAAAGATTTACTGACAGGTTAATAATTCTTCTTATGCATTACAATAAGAAAAAAAAGTAATCTATGATTTGCTTTGCTGCCGAACGAATACTGTCTTTTGAACAATTTGTTATTGATACTATTTTGACAACCTAGTTGATACTATTAAAGTTTTTTGAAGGAAATATCATAGAACTCCTACGTAATAAGGGACATTCATTAGGGCCTTTATCAGTTAGGAGCTTTTGTTTAAGGGTATCTCTATTCACACCGGCCAGATTACTGGTGGGCGCCTACACTGAAAACCGTTGACTGAGTTAAATCAGACGGTGGTGATCGTTTTTTATTCCAATCTTCCCCAAAATGGATCTTTAGACCATGGGCGTGCCATCAAATGATCAAGGTTTTTATTCCATGTGGCACAAATACTAAAAATTGGCCCTTAAATCACGTTTGGGTGTGATGTGTGCCCTGTGATTTTAGGGCCACTTTTTTGGATCTGTACCACAAGGAAACAAAAACTTGATTGTCTGATGGCACGCCCATGGCCTGAAGTTCTTTTGTATGGAAGAGTGGATTTGAAACCGATCACTTTCGTCTGATTCAATCCGGCCAATGATTTTCAGTTTGGGCGCTCACCAGTAATCTGGTAAGTGCGAAAAGAGGTACCCTTTGTTTAATTCCTGACGAATAAGCTTAAAATTATTATTTGTTAATGAGAAAGGAACCGATCAATTAGTGCTTCAAATTTAATTTGTAGCGTAACATTATATTTTGAGTTGTGAGTCATGACTTGAGACTTATATATTGCAAAGTGCAAACATTTGCAATCTTGCGTATGTTTTTATTTTGAACCCTTCTTTTGTCAAGGGTAAATGATTGCTCACTTATACCTCTCATTGTCATTTATGCCTTGAATATTGATTGTTTTATGATTAGAAAATTATTCATTATTTTTTCTTACAAGTTTTCTGATTTATTTATCATTTTTTCTGGAGTTTTTATCTCTTTTAAATTTATTATATATTTAAAATTAAAGATTTTAAAAATCATGAGGCTTACGCCTCGCCTCGCGGGAGGGCTGAGTGCTACGCCTTTCACCTTTAAAAATGTGACTCAAAACATTGCAATTATGTTTGCTAACCCATTTCATCTACTATTTTTTACTACATTTGTTTCTTCATAAGGCTATGTGTAAGTTGTGAACCAGCCAAATTTATGTTACTTTTTCTTCTTAAATTATAATTGCGTAGGTTTGAGTTGTTTTTATGTGTCGGTAATCATTACTATTTATACATCTTGTAGGGGCCTTTGTGCTATCGGGAGTGGGTGTAAGAAGCTAAAAAATCTTACTCTAAGTGACTGCTATTTTCTAAGCGATAAGAGTCTTGAAGCAATTGCTGCTGGTTGCACTCAACTCACACATCTTGAAGTTAATGGCTGCCATAATATTGGAACATCCGGACTAGAGTCTATTGGAAGATCTTGCCTGTGAGTTTTCATTTTTTCACTGTTTTAAATCTTACACATATCATTTATAAAATGCTGGCAAGGATCAATGTATTTGAAACTTATGTGTGGTGATAAGTAGTTAATTGTCTCATTCTTTCCAGAAAGCTCTTCTAACATTCCTTGTAACTCATTTTTTTTTTTTTCTTTTTGATTTTCTCTATTTTTTGGTTTATGAAGACTACATGTATGTTGAAATGTTTCATTCAGGAATGGTAGGAAGGTTCTATTTTCTAGATTATTACAATTCGACAATTTGACTGGTCCTAAAATCCAGTCTCAGAATTTCCTGCTCTCCTTGTTCTTTTTGTTGCTAGACTGCTATGTGCTTATGCTCTACGTACTATTGTTAAATAACCAGTGTGCAACGTGGACTTGTTAGAAATAGCTCGATATTTCTCAAAGCACATACTATGTCCCTAAGACACTTAGGAAGAATTTTAAATTGATGGAAGACACCAAATAGCAAGAATCTTCGACCCAGGATGTCGCTTTTGCTCCAAAATCTCACTCCTGCTGCCACTCCTCCTTCCTAACCCCTCTTGCAAATAACACCAACCATCACTACATCCTTTAACCTAATGAATTGTTATTATCTGAGTATTTTTCACGCCCACGATCTAGATGTTCTTAGTTCTTATATATATATGTATATTATTAACTGATACAGAAACTTCCTAGGTTCTCTTGGTTTGAACAACTAAGGGACATCATCGATCATATAAAAAATTAATACTGAACATCCTCGAATATTGGTGTCCCTCCATGCAAGAAGATGCAAAATGAACAAACAAATGAAGCTTTTGGTTTATTTTGGAGGATATGTGGTTTGGTAGATATTTGAGGTTGGAGACTCTGAGAAATGCTGAGAATGTATGAGAAAAATGTATAAATGCATGGGTCCCCTTTTCAAAGGAAAGGAGAATTAGGAGGAACAAATAAAAAGAATATCCTAAATATATGCCGTTAAAATTGTTTTGTACATCTCACATTATGTGCTAGTTTATTCATGTAATTTATCTCCAAAGCAAGGTTTAAAGACGCATCTGGGTTGTTGCAACTACAGCGATTAGCCTCGGTTTCAACAGCGGTTGAAGCGAGTCAGTTGAAATATAAGTTGTCAATGGTGGACTATACTCATCCGATACAGAGAGGTTTTGGATAAGACACAATTGATTCCTGTGCCAAAACCTTCGTAACTTGATTGTTTCATTGTTGTCACTTACCGAAGTCGATTCGTTATTGGTGATATGACTTGATTTCAGTGGTGACCAAGTCTTTTGGCAAAATTGAGTTTTGAAATCTTGCTTCAGAGTTTAATGGAAATATGGATTACGCTCCTGTTTCTCTTTTGTTGAAGGTTGAATGCACACGTACATCCCCACCCTTGTAGACCACGTGTTTATGCTTCTGTCACGTAAACTCCCACCTGAATGCCCTAACTCCTACATCAACATCCTTGTAAAATGCATCCCCATGCATTATATCAACCTTATCCTATCTATTTGGGGTTGGCTTTGCGAGTCATATTTCTCCACTCGTTTATGATCAGCGCTAACCTCTTCTCCTTCTTCCTTGTGCTGTAGCATCTCAACCCTTCATACATGATCTTTTCCTGGCCTCCGATGGATATGTCCAAATCATGTCAAAGTGGCTTTCCGTATTTTTTTCCATTATAGGTGCCACTCTGAAATTTCCTCTTATGTACTCGTTTCAAATTTTTATCCTCTCTTGTGACTCCAGACATCCATTTTAACATACGCATCTCAGCCACATTTACTCCTATCTTCTCGTTGCTTTTCCGTAGCCAAACATTCTGCACCTTATAATATGAAAGTTCTAACCGACATCTTCAATCTAAGTGGAACTATTGGGTTATTGGTAATCACGATTTTAAGAAGGCAAAAAGAAGCATCGAGTCATAAGCTTTGAGTAAATTCATGAAATAGTTATCACAATGAAAATAATGAGGAAGTAAAAAAATAAATAATATAGAATATGAGCGTAGGGGGTATGTGTCCGGATGCATCCCTGGACGCTAGTAACATGCCACGTGGCATGATCAACCCACAACAACACCAGTTTTGGTTGATCATGTGATTTAAAAAGGAAATGGACTTTTTTGGCCTCCATTTGATGGGTCAAAGATATGGTGACGCCCCACAAACTTTGTGCATTGATTTTGTGGATGGTTGTCCACATTTTCAATAGTTGATATGTATCAAATTGTGCACAAATATTTTATGTGGCCCGTGATCAATCATATCCAAGTTTTCGTGACACCCGATCCTTGTGATAGGTGCCACAAGGTGCCCAGCTGGTCTGGATGCGGGCTGCATCCGAACGCATAGTCCTGTGCCTCATAAATATAATTAAATTAAGAGCATATAAAATAGCTTAGAAAATTAAAATCTCTCAATTATCAAGTATTGAATAACCATTATCAAGTAACATACCACCAATTAAGAAATAACTGAATAAAATCACTAATTACTAATTATCCATTACGTATCATATTATCAACTAACAAGTAAGCAAGAATTAAAATAACTAAATCACCAATATTCCCAATAAACAACATTTGAACAAGTAAAAAATTACAATAACTACTATTGAGGAGTACGAAACTCAAAAGTCTGAACTCCTAGACAATATAGTCAAACAGTCAATTATACCTAATTCCTTGACAGATATTACGAAAAACAAAGAAATACTAGACTTCCAAAGGAGGAATAAACCTCAAAGAGTTAACATCTAAAGAAGAAGAAGAAGTATAGGAGTAATAGACACGAGTTAGTGCCCCATTACACGGCAAAGCGATTAGAAAATGTCCAGGGGAATGCTTGATGGTGTTGGAGGGACACGAAGGAAATTGGGACATGGCGAGGCTGCCGTTCTACGTCTGTTAGTTTGGGGATAAAATCCATAATAAGTATGAAGTTGTTTCTTCGCAAATCCTTTTTTTTGTGCACTTAATTTCCAAATTCCGACCTAGCGAAAATGTTCACATGCTCAATGGGGACCTACTGAACATCTTTAATTTTTGCAAATTCATCCCCCTTATGCTACAGTACCTAGTCGCCAACTCCCCACATTCTAGTCACTATTGAACTTTTAAGATACAGGTGCTTTGAACTGAGTGATTCGAGAACCGTGAAACATATCTGAGCCATCTCTCGGTGTTTTCAGTTGTCTCTTCCACAAGGGCTTCTTTGGAGCCCTTTATAGATCCACCATTGTGGCATGCGTTTTTTAATATGCATGAGATTAATCAGGATGTTTAAAATTGCTACGATCAATTAATTCTGTCATGGAAAACTAATATTTACCTTGTCAAGAAGATAATCTTAGCTTATTATTTCCACAATCATATCTTCTTTTTTTTTTTTTTTTGTGATCGGTGCACAATCATATCTTGATTAGAGTATTTGGAAGGGGTTTTTATCAATTTGAGAAGTTCTAAGTGAAGAATATCATCTTTGGGTTGGTTTTCTTGGGACCTGTCTTATATCTAATGATTATGGAAGAGTTTCCGGTGGTTGGGTAATCTTTCTTCCTTTCAAAGTCCACATATAGTTGGTTTAAGTTCGGAATTATATTTAGTTGTCTGCCAAGCTGTCTACATAATTTGTCGGCTGCAAGTTCTTGTTTTATGATCGCATTTTAGTTGTTCACTTATTCATCTTAATACATTTTCATTGCTGAAAGACACCAATAAGAGTTCTGCTCATTAGGTTCCAAGCCATATCCCTGCACCAGTGGTACTTTTTGGAGTTGTCTCTAATGGAACTAAATATGAATCTTGTTCATTAACATATTTGTCTAGGATTACTAAACCGGAATCTCTCTTCCGCTAGCTTATCTGTCTTTATTATTCAAAGAGGAAATGGAATATATCTAAATGCAGCATGAGCGAGGAGAAGATGATTACTTTTTAAGTTCAAACGATACAGAGTATATGATAGACTTGCATCTTTATATGTGATAAAATATCTACCTTCAGATATCATGCTAGTAATTCTCCACCACCTAATCATTAGTTACTAAATTTAATCGTTTGCTTAACTCTTCTAGATTTTTGTAAATAACTTTTCTACTCTCTGTTAGTAGATATCTATTATCTAGCTATGACAATTAATTATTGGATTATATATATATGGTCTGCAGGAGTCTTTCAGAGTTATCTCTATTGTACTGCGAAAGGATTGGCGATAATGCTCTATTTGAAATTGGCAGAGGCTGCAAATTATTGCAAGCTATTCACTTAGTAGACTGTTCTAGTATCGGAGACGAAGCATTATGCAATATAGCCTATGGATGCAGGAACTTGAAGAAACTTCATGTTCGACGTTGTTATGAGGTAGCCCCTTTTTAGTTTTATTTTGTATTTTCACTTTCCGTGGGCATCTTAGTATCTTTCTCTTGCTTTTTTAGGTGAACTTCTAAGTTTTTAGTACAGTGATTATTGTTGGTGTTTTTATGTGTATGCATAAAATATATATCAGTAATAAGGGAGATTCACTAAGCAACGGAAAGGGGTACATACCTGAAGTAAAACGAAAACGTAAATAATTTCTCTTCGAGGTAGCATGTATGACTTAATGAATGGCTGAAGTGTGTAGCCAATATTCGAATTTAGATTGTAAGACTATATCAATTTGTTCAATGCAAAGAATGAGTTCTTTCTCCTTGATAACAGAGACAGAAGCTATTATTGATGTATACTAAGAGCACATGATCAAAAGATAACAATGCATAGTATCTTATTATGCAAATAAATAATCGATAAAGGTGCAAAATAAGTATAGTGAGCATTTGGTACGACAACACACGGGTGTTGTCTTTCACTAAGTGTAGTAGCAGTGACGATACCTCCTCTCTCGACTTTTTTCAAGAATCATTGACTTGCCTAATATCAAGAGTCGAGACTCCACTCTATTGTAAACTTTCCTAATTCAAGATCGAGGAACGTACCTCTCCTTCTGAAATTATACCTAGAAGTGACTTCATTGGCCATTCCAAAACCATTGAAAGTTTTTCCAATATTCCCAATACCATTTCAAAGCCTCCTTTCTTGACATTCATCAAATTCGCCTAGAAAATGCACCAAAATTCTTATGAACAAAATGATGGTGTCCATATGGCTTTGCAGATTTCATAAGGAGTGTGGATTGGTGGATCAGCTTACGTGGGTGAGTTGCTTCACTGGTTAAACATGCAGGACAACCCCATTTTGACTCTACTGGATCACTTCTTATGCACTCCATTTTGGGGTGATTGTTCCAAATATTCTGGTGCATGGGTTACGAAGACCTTTTCTGATCATATTCCAATATCATTTAAGTGTACAAACAAGTGGGTGGTAGCTTTCCACATTCAGGTTTGATAATATGTAGCAAAGGATGTTGATTTCAGGAGCTTGGTTTTACCTGGGATGTTAATGGCAGAACTCAGTTCAGAAATTGTAATAAACTAAAGAAGAAGCTCGAGGAGAATATTAAGAAGTGGAATACCTGAATTTTACAGGATGGTGGGGAAGGTGAAAGACGTGATCTTCTCTAACATTCAAGAAATTGATTAGATTGAGGAGTCTAGAGCACTGTCTACAGATGAGTTCCAGGCTAGGAGGAGGGTTCTCAAGGATCAGTTTCAATCAGAAGTATTTGGATGAGGATATTTCTTGGAAGCAAAAAATCCTAGGTGCAATTTGAAAGTTGGGGATAAAAACACCAAGTCTTTTCATACTGTGGCGAATGTGAAATTTAGTTTAAAGCGGGGATAAAACACTATTCAGACCCTTTCAGTATGCGTTGCAAACACTTTCATTTTGACCGTCTCATCTTCTCCGGAGAAGCGAAAATTAAACGGATAGAACAGATGGGCCAATTACAGAACTTCATCATTGCAGTCGACATTCTATAGGCGGTGGCTCCCCGCCCAGAATGCGTCTTCCTACTGCCGCATTTGGTTGCTCATGGAAGGAGACTGGAGAGGGACGAGGAGATAGTGAGTTTCTATAAAGGGTTGTATAGTGATGATGGTTGGGAAAGGTTGACGCTTGATAGCCTCTTGTTTGATTCTATGCTACAGACGATAGAGAAGGCTTAGAAGGGGAGTTCGGAGAGGAGGAAATAAAGGTGGCTGTTTTGGAGGCTAGTACAGGTCCGGAGGGTTTCACGATGGAATTTTTTGGTGTTTTAAGGATCTGCTACATGAGGAGTTATTTGGACTTTAGGGAGTTTCATGAGAAATAGCAGGTGGAAAGGGCTATGAATTCGATGTTCATCACTCTCATCCCCAAGGAGGATCCGTTATCATCCTTTTTGTTTGATGTAGTTGGGGAAACTCTTAGTGAACTCCTCCACACAACGAGTCTAAGGATGTTTAATTAATTTAAAATTACTAGAGAAGGCCCCAAAATTACTCACCTTGAATAAATAGATGACACTATGATCGTTTGTGGGCCGTCAAAGGGAGAGTTCTAGAATGTTAAGGCTACCCTTTGATGCCATGAAGCTTTTTTGGGGTAAGAGGTGAATATGCACAAAACTTTGATGTGGGGGGTGAGGTTAGAAGATATGGAGATTCTGCTTTGGCAGAGTTTATTAGCTGCAATTGGAGTTCGCTGCCATTCACATACTAAATGGAAAGCTAATATGTTATTGATTAGAGGCAAACTAACACTCATCAAAGCCACTCTTTCGAGCATGGCCATGTTTTAATGTTGATGTCCAAGTGTCTGGCAGCTTTCTTTTCTTGTCTTGAGCAAATTGAGAGGAACTTTTCGTCAAAAGGGAGGAGGAATGCAGGAAATTCACTTAATAAACTGGGATGTTTGTCATTTCCGAAAGAGGGAGGTAGTATTATCAGGAGGCTTAAGGAGATGAATCTTACTTTTTTCTGTAAATGGTTGTGGCATATCGAAACTGAAAGGGGATATGTTTTGGGTGTAGGCTTTGAGGGGCAAGTATGGGGGCAGCAATGTCAATCTGTGTAATAACAGAAGTGGGTCAACCTAATGGAGGGAAATTTGTCACATCAATGAGAGGTTTGATAAATGTATTAAGTTCGTATGGGGAGATGGAAATAGGATAATGATGCGAACTTTAGATCCACCTGTTTGAATCGTGGTCAGATAAAGAGGAGATGCCAAAAGAGAAAGTGGACCTGCGAATGGGTTTTTAAGAAAAGGCCCGTTAAAGACCCGTTTGATCTGAAAGAAGAAAATTTAAAATTTATTAGGGTCTTCAACTTTCAATCCCGTCACTTTTATATTTGGCTTATTTTGAAATGTCAAACAAAGTCGGATTGATGCGAAATTGGTTATATTTGAAAACTTATCGAAGTAGCTTTCCAACGAGCCAAAAAACGTGCAATTCCGACAAGGATTGAAGAAGTTATGGTCAGTTTTCGGAAGTTGCACATAAAGTGACGAATTTCAAGAATGCTAATTGAATTAGGATTTGCCTCTTTTATTATTTTATTTTAGAAAATAGGATTTATTTATTTTTATTAGAAATAGAATTAGTTTCCTTATTGTTTAAGGACTTTATTTTATTGTTTTAGAAAAATTAGGATATTTCTTTTATTTGAACTAGAAATTAGAGTTACACTAGGATTTCTAGTTTCATGCATTGGTTAGCCTATTTGAAGGCTTGTAAACAACTTTATTATAACTTTTTGGTTAATGAAAATTGCTTATGCAAAATTGAGAGTTCTAAACTTTCGTGAGGGTGTGATTCTCTCAAACGGAGAGTGATTCTTTAATTCCCGCTTACGGTTTGGTGCGAGGCCAACTTTTCTTCCATCCTTATCTTCTTTAGATCCACGGTTTGCGTAAGTAGCGTAACCCTAGTTATTTTATTTATTTCATAAAATCCAAAATCAATCTATTTGTTCATCATAAATCATTATTAGCCTTTTAATTTTGTTCGGTATTGAGAGAACCCGCTTGCGAGTTCGTTCGACACCCTAAAACTCTCGGAGATCTAGCCATTCATAAGAACCCTAGTCTTCTAGATCCGCGATAGGGAACGTACACGAAAGTAACACTATTTTTGGTCGAAATTAAAGTATCTAATTGGATTTCTAGAATTTTCCATGGGAATTTGTTATGAGAAATTGTTATTTTTAATTGGTTAAATTAATTTTAATCCTAATCTCAGCCCTAACATTGCATTTAGTAAGATCCTGCATCAAATTGGTATCAAAGCTAGGTTTAGTTTTAGGGTTTAAGTGTTCATATAGGTTTTAAGGTTTATTTTGTTATTAATTTAGAATTGCATAATTTCAGATTTGTCTACGGTCAGTCTAGCTCGTGTCTGACTTTTTTCGTCTTGATTTTGTCTGGTTTTTTGTCAAACTTGTGTCTGATTTTTGTCTGTTTTTTCGTCTGGCTTTTGTTTGTTTTTTCGTCTGGGTTTTTTTGTTGTTTGTTTTTTCTCTAGATTTTTCGTCCGGTTTTTGTCTAGCTTTTGTCTGATTTTTTTCGCCTAACTTTTTATCTATTTTTTTGTCTAACTTTTGTCTTGCATCACTTAGTTTCATAATTGCATGCCATTTCAATTTTATTGCATTTTATTTCATTAGTGTGCACGTCTAATGTTTGACAAAAATCCTCATCCATTGTTGGTTTATAGTGTTTTCTAGTATTGTGTATTTGTGTTTGAGTTGTGTTTGTGTCAAACATCATATATGAGTCACTTACACGTCACGGTGAATTCCTTATCCGTCATGAAAGGGTACTAGCCGAACAAGGAAACCGCTACACTCTAAATTCTTGGCAAAGTCCAAAAAATCGTGATGAGACTAGAGTTATGGGATACCCTCATCATCGTGAACCCGAGTACGTCCTTGTCGAGAAGTTTCTCAAATCTATTCGGAATGAGGTTGAAGTTTTGAGGGATGGTTAAACCCCAAAACCTTTGTAAAATGGTTGTCTAGTGTAGAGGAATATTTTGATTTGTATGGCGTACCAAATGAGTACAAAATTAGGCTAGCAAAAAAAAAGTTGGAGGGTAATGCCAAAAATTTTTGGATTCACGTAGAACGTCGTATGAATCTCTTCGGAATAAATACATCTCTACATGGGAGGACATGACGGTGAAACTTATTGAAAAGTATGTCCCTTTAACACACCGTCACCTTCTACGAAATTTGAAAACCAAGATAGATAGGTGTCCTGATTGCCTTAAGTGTCAAGGGTTCGGGCACTTTGCATACCAATGTCCCACAATTTCTCACACCGAATTTATTGACTAAAAGAGTGAGTCCTAAGGAGCCGGAGAATAGGGAAGTGGAAGAAGTGTACGACCCTAGTACTGTGCTGAGTGAAGAGATAGAAGAAGCTGAAGAAAGTCTAGTTTGTATTAAAGAGACTTCTATTTCCCTTGTGAGCAGTGATGTAGAGTCACCCACACACGATTTGACCCAGTCACGAATGCACGATTTATTAGTGTCTGTAGAGTCAATTGTGCACGAGTCCTTGCTGTTGGTAGAGTCGAGTGCCCTTGAATTGAGTACTCCAGAGTCTCTGGTTTTTGTTGAAGCGAGTACGCACGAGTTAATCGAGTCGAGTGTACATGAGCCATTAGTGTCACTTGAGTCATTCACACGAGTCGTTAGTAGTAGTTGAGTTGATCACACATGAGTCATTATTATCAGTTGAGTCGATTACACAAGAGTCGTTAGTGTCAGTAGTATCACTTACACATGAGCCTATAGAGTCTGTAGATGCACGTACGCCTTTTTTAGGCCCAACAACAAAACCTTCAGATCCATTCCTTGATGCGCATCCACCTGAGCCCAATCCTATCTACTCATTGATTTTCAAATACCCGCCTGAACAATATGTGAAGAGGTTAGATGGAAAAGTTTTGGGAGATCCATATTTTGTTACCAAGGTAAAGGCACATCAAACATATCGAGAGTATCTTCTTAAGTGTAAAAGTAAACCGAAAATTGACAATACTTGGATTGCAAGGAGAATGCAATTTGAGAAACATCAGGCATACTTCATCCAGTGGAAGGGTAAGCTGAATACTAGAACCCACAGATTTCTCCCAATGTCCATTCATCAAAGGTCATCAGAGTCTACATCCACTTTTGCATATTGCATTCATGAGTTACACATGCTGAGATTAAGAAAAGAATTAATGCGAACAATGAAAAATACAAATTTTCTGCAGATTCTCATAGACGGTTCAAAGAATTTCAAGAGAGTGATTTTGTGATAGTTTGGAATAGACCCGAGCGATTCCTGCAAAGAGTTGCACATAAGTTACAAGCTTGCGGTGCTAGACCCTATCAGATCTTGAAGCGTGCCGGTTCTAATGCTTACATCTTAGATCTTCCGCCGGATTTGGGGATTAACACGACTTTCAACGTGGAGGACCTTGTTCCATTCCATGGCCCTTTAACCATCCCTGCCAATCCCTTTGATCCTTCTACATCTGATGAACCAATAATTCCCCTACCCACATTGCTACCCCCACCTATTTGACAAACTCATGAGATCATTGAAGATGTGCTGGACGATCAGATTGTGTCCACCAACTAAGGGGGGCTTCAAAAGTATTTGGTCAAGTGGAAGAATAAGAGCGATTCAAATTGACCTAGATCTTTTGGACCTCTATCACAACTAGTATTCATCGAGAATGCATCCTTCTAACCCGGGGAGAGTTGATGGGGACGTCCGATTCAAGCCGTTTCTGATCGAGGTTCCCTATATATTGTCTATGATCGTGACTGTGAAAATCCATGCCAACCAAAGTTCGAGGTTGAACTTTTTCAAAGTAGAGGGGATTGAGGCGAATTTTAGATTTGCCTATTTGAATCGTGGTTGGATAAAGAGGAGACGTCAAAAGAGAAAGTGGACCTACGAATAGGATTTTAAGAAAAGGCCTGTTAAAGACCCGTTTGATCAGAAAAAAGAAAATCCAAAATTTATTAGGTCTTCAACTTTCAATCCCGTCATTTTTATGTTTGACCTATTTTGAAGTGTCAAGCAAAGTCGGATTGATGCGAAATTGGTCATATTTGAAAGCTTATCGAAGTAGCTTTCCAACGAGTCAAAAAACGTGTAATTCCAATAAGTATTGAAGAAGTTATGGTCAATTTTCGGAAGCTGCACATAAAGTGACGAATTTCAAGAATCCTAATTGAATTAGGATTAGTCTCTTTTATTATTTTATTTTAGAAATAGGATTTGTTTCTTTTATTAGAAATAGAATTAGTTTCCTTATTGTTTAAGGACTTTATTTTATTGTTTTAGGAGAATTAGGATATTTCTTTTATTTGAATTAGAAATTAGAGTTACATTAGGATTTCTAGTTTTATGCATTGGTTAGCCTATTTAAAAGCTTGTAAACAACTTTATTATAACGTTTTGGTTAATAAAAATTGCTTATGCAATTGAGAGTTCTAAACTTTCGTGAGAGTGTGATTCTCTCAAACGGAGAGTGATTTTTCGATTCTCGCTTGCAGTTTGGTGCGAGGCCAATTCTTCTTCCATCTCTATCTTCTTTAGATCTACGGTTTGCGTAAGTAGCATAACCCTAATTATTTTATTTATTTCATAAAATCCAAAATCAATCTATTTGTTCATCATAAGTCATTATTAGCCTTTTAATTTTGTCATTGAGAGAACCCGCTTGCGAGTTCATTCGACACCCTAAAACTATCGGAGATCTAGCTGTTCATAAGAACCCTAGTCTTCTAGATCCGCGATAGGGAACATACACGAAAGTAACGCTATTTTGGGTCGAAATTAAAGTATCTAATTGGATTTCTAGAATTTTCCATGGGAATTTGTTATGAGAAGTTGTTATTTTTAATTGGTTAAATTAATTTTAATCTTAATCTCAGCGCTAGCATTGCATTTAGTAAGTTCCCGCATCAGATAGGGTTTTGGCAGGATACCTGGCTGGGTAAGGAGCCTCTATACAAAGGTTCAAGCATCGTTTCAGTTTAGAAGTCGCGAGGGGATGATTGTGGAAGTGGCCTGCAGCTCGGGTTATGGTTGGTCTTGGGACACTCGGATCCGTAGAAATCTGAGGGACACGTAGATTGGTTGCTGCTGATTTAAATTGGTGTGTGCAGAACTAAAGTAATGTAGATAGGTGTGTTTGGGCCATAGTTTCTTATTTCGTTCATTCGCTCGATTCGAATATGGATTCGAATATTTCTTAAGTTTGTAATATAATTTATATTCTTTAATAAGTAAAATACAAATGATCACTTGGTTAGCTATAAAACATAAAAACCATAAAGTCTTAGGTTCAAATCCCCTCTTTATGCTTTTAAATTTTTTATTATAAACAAAATACTTAGCATTAACCAGTCAATTCGCTTTTCAAACCGAATCGGATTCATTGTACCCAATTCACGATTTGCTTGGTGAAGGAGTGAATTAAGTAACATAGGTCTGGACCGTGGAAAAGAAAGGATTCTCAGTCAGTTCTCTATACTGCTTATGTCGGCAGCCAGTTTTTTGTTGTATCCAGACTATTGCTTTCGAATTGGTACAACTTGTAGTATTTTCAGTCTTCAATAAATATGATGGAATATCAACCTTTGTAGCAGATGTAGGATAACCAGAACAGCACACATACGAAGACAGAATGCAAGGCCAGCAGCAGTTCAGCAATCTAAGAGGCAATAACAGCGTTTCCATGTTGAGATGATGATCTCGTGCAGCAGCAGCTTAAGAGCAGTGAGATAAAAACATACTTATGTATTCAATATTTTGTAACAAAAACCTATAAGTCTCTGAAAACAATAAAGCTCTTTGTTTTACCTGATAGGTAAGCTGGCTCGAATCTGAGATCTTGAGGTCAATAAAAGTAATATATATCTCTCGGTGATTCTAATCTTAACAATAGAGGACTTCTAATAATAACACCTTAGCAAATTTGGACTCTCAGTAACAACTTGTAGTAATTCCTTTATTACTCTACTTTATACCTAGAACCTGGGGCTTAAAAAGAAACCATAAAAAATAATTGTGACCACCCCGTTCCCCCCCCCTCTCCTTCACTTTCACGGAAGTGACCATGTGAGGGGCAGAAGTTGAAACTTAAGTTTCAACTTATTGACCTCACGCGGTCACTTAAAGTGATCATGTGAGGTCTTTGAAATATCTTCAGCCTCTTGAGTTTCTTCTCTGATTCTGCCTCTCTGGTTTTGCCAAATGGCTCCTTCAATTAGCCCCCTAACAGTTCTTTAGTAGCTCTAGAAAGCTCCATAATGGCTTCCTTATCTTTCTCTAAAGTGCTTCCGAGAATCTGCCCCAGGAGTGCTTTAGATCACCCCATCCCCCCCCCCCCCCCCCCTCTCTCATGTTCACTGAAGTTACCACGTGAGGGGGAAGTCGAAACTTAAGTGTCAACTTATTGATATCACGCGCTCACTTAAAGTGATCATGTGAGGTCTTCGAAATATCTTCAACCTCTTGAGTTTCTTCTTCTCTGATTTTGCCTCTTTGGCTTTGCCAAATGACTCCTTCCATTAGCCCCCTAACAGTTTTTTAGTAGCTCCAGGTCTGCTCCAGAAAGCTCCATAATAGCTTCCTTATCTTTCTCGAAAGTGTTTCCGAGAATCTGCCCCCCAAGAGTGCTCTTTATATATGCCCGGAACTGCTCCAGATCTGCTCCCAATCTGAACCAAAACAGCCTCTTTAATGGCAACTTCAACCATGTTTCTGAACCTCCAACAGGCATTACAAATAGCTCTTTTATCTGCCCTGTCTCTGAATCTCTTGCAGCACCTAAACAGCCCACTTCCATGAGTGTGCTGATCTCTAATAGCTCATGAACTTTCTTGCCTTGTTTGTTGTTGCGGACAACAGTCCGGTAATACCCATTTATGCCCTGCATCATTCTCCCGGGGTTGAGACAAAGCTCGACTCTGACGTGTTGATTTAAAGTTGGCTTGTTGCTTTATCCCCTTCCTTTGATGAAATATTCCGTGTCTCAGGGAGTGATGATGTAGACCTACCATTCCTCTTGAACCATACATGATCGGATACCATTGGGTCATGAACTTGATACCCGTACTATAACAACTGGTCAATTCTAACAATAATTGTTTGTTCACTCTTTGGTGGTTAGTGTCAATATGGATTCTCATATCCCACCACCATGAGATAATTTGTGACGTCCCCAAAGTTACACATCGGATCAATGTGCTCATCTAGAGACGCCGCACTGCATAGCATAAATAACAAGCGACAAAAGATAGAATATAATAATAATAAAGTGAGCATTATATTCATGTGCAACAACTAATTACATGCATCAAATCAATCAAACTAATCATAATTATAAATCTAGCAAATAATTAAGGTCTAATTAAAAATGAAAATCTCGGTCGTTACATCATCCTTTGGACTAATTGTCAACCGTTGATTCACCTGAACGATCAATCATACTTCCGTCAGGCATCTTCTCACCATTAAATCGTCATTGGACCCTTGCCTTATGATCATGGCTTGATTCGACAATCTAGCACCATCAAAACCTTCATTGGACTGTTGATCTTCCTTTTTATAAAGTCCGGAAGCTTCTCCACTGTTTGATATATCTTCAGTTGCTTGATCTATCACATTCCCACCGTCGCAATTTTCATCAGACACGTGAACTTTAATATGACGACAATCTGGGTTTTCACTGTTGGATTGTCCATAGGATGGCTGTTCATCAATTGAACATTGATCTGGGACTTTGCCGGCTACCTGATCTTGTCTTGGACCGAGTTCTGACCGTGGATTCTCGAGCAAATTAGAATCTTACTGTTGATCTTCACTTGGATCGACATCTAACCGTTGATCTGCTTGATTTTGTGCCCTTTCTTGAATTGGATCTTCGTCTTCGAGTTATGCAATGAAGAACTACGATGTTAGCGGCATGCACCTTACTTTCGCGAGTCGCCTCTTCACAGATCGGTATTTAAGCGCTTCGATAGGTGTCTCTGGAACTGTTTATTGGTACCGACAATTGATATTGACGATCTCCCACCCACATCATGCCTATCCAACCTATTCACGATCCTCGGTTCATTTTTACGGACATGCATTCAGCAGTCCAATCTTCGACTAACTTTTTCAAGCTCTTGTTCTAATCGATCTATTCATGAGAGCGATGTAGATTCGATTCCCAAGGCAATAATGTTCCCTTTCCCCATGGAAAGAACTTGCTCTGATACCAAATAATGAGGATCACAGCCCTCAATAACTAAAGAGGTAAGAACCCCTTTAATTCTGCTGTTGCCGTATGCGAATACAACCAACAACCCCTCTAATACCTCAGTATTAGATCGTTGGCAACAGTCATAAGGAAGGTTGGTCAGCACTTTTAAAAAGCAGCACCCAACTTATGAATTCAATGTGAAAACACAGTATTGACACAGCGAAAATGATCACAAAATCTGTCCCAAAAACTCAGCAGAATACTGCTCTCAAGTTTTGTAATAGTGCAATTTGTTGTATTTTAAGTCTTCAATAAATATAATAGATATAGAAAATACCTTGTAGCCGATGTAGGATAACCAGAACAGCACATAGATGAACATAGAAAGTAAAGGCCTGGAGCAGTTCAGTAATCCAACACAAGCACAAGCAGAAGATAGCAGCAATCGAAACGATGGACACAGTTTGACAAAGATTCATTGTTCAGATTTCTGTAGAAACTGCGGTGTTTCTATGGTGAGATGATGATCTCGAGCAGCATCAGCTTAAGAGCTGCAAGATAAAAGAATACTTCTGTATTCAATATTCCTTAAAAAAATATAATGCAATAAAACAATAAAACAATAAAACTTATATATATATATACATATATATCTCACATTGATTCTAATCCTGACAATTGAGGACGTCTAATAATAACATCCTACCTAAATTTGAACTCAGCAACAATTTACAATAATATATTTCTACTATACTGTATCCCTAAAACCTAGGACTTATAATAGCTTCCCTATCTCTCTCGAAAGTGCTTCAGAGAATCTGCCCTAGGAGTGCTTTAGATATGCCTCGGAACTGCTCCAGTTCTTCTCCCAATCCGACCCAAAACTTTTGTTGAACCTGCTCCAGAACAGCCTCTTTAATGGCTGCTTCAGCCATGTTTCTGAACCTCCAACAGCCATTACAAATAGCTCTTCGATCTGCCCCTTCTCTGAACCTCATTCAGCACCTTGACAGGAAACTGAAACCGAAAATTTGAACTGAAATTTCGGCTGAAAACTGAAAATTTGGGCGAAATTTTGGATCCCATACAAATTTGGACCAAAATTTCGGTCCAAATAATTGTTTCGGTGGGGACTGAAACCGATAATTTCAGCCGAAATTTTGGTCATTTCGGCCGAAATTTTGATCCTTGATGTTTCTGAATCTCCAACAGTCATTACAAATAGCACTTCGATCTGCCCCGTCTCTGAACCTCATGCAGCACCTTAACAGCCCACTTTCATGGGTTTGTTGATCTCTAATAGCTCCTGAAATAACATTTTCTTGCCTTGCTTGTTAATGCTGACAACAGGCTGGTGATACCCATTTTTGCCCTGCATCAATCCTCCTTGGAGTTGGAATAGGTTCAGGGCACAAGTCGGGCGTTTGCCTAGTGTGCTAGGTTATGTGTGGTGGGAGGTTTTGTCTCCGCCAGGTTCCTGTTTTGCGCTCTAGTATCTCGCTGTAGCCCATGTATGTATATTTATTTTTTCTTTTTCGACTAAACTTCTGTTTTACTGGTAAAAAAGAGGTACTGTCCATATCAGCTAGTTAAACCCCCAAGTGAACCTTGTTCCGGTACCATGTAGAAAGATATTATCTAGGAAAACAAGATTAGGAGAGAGAGAGAGAGAGAGAGAGAGAGAGAGACATTTGCAGTACATGACCAATGTGGACCCATCCTTTCATCAGGTGGGTTCTCGTATATATCATAATTCCTGGTCAAGGGATAGGCCCCATTTTCTGTTCGAGGGATAGGCCTACTCACAAAGTGCAAAATATATATACCACGCGACCTCGTAAGGTCCACTAGTAATAACGAGCACACAGGCATGCACACACGCACGCCCACACGCACCCCCGCCCGCACGCACGCCGGCCTGCCCACCCATGCACGCACGCGCACGCGCACACACACATGCACACACACACACACACACACACACGCACACACACACGCGCGCCCGCGCACACATGCCCGCCCGCCCGCGTGTGCGCCCACCCAGGCCTGCCCGCCCGCGCCCGCCCACACACACACACACAGGACAAATACAAAAAATAATAAAATTGATTAAAATCAATCATGGTCAAGTTATCTGCTCTTTTGCAATCATTTGGAACAGAGTTCAACATGTCATTGAAGGACATGAGTTCTCATGTTCCTGAGCATTCATCCATATGAAGATAGGAAAAATTCTCATATTTAAAAGCTCACATGAGACCTCGTTAACAACTAGAAGCTTATGTCATAGAAATAATCTTTAAACAAGCGAGAATTACAAGATAATATTCATGAATTTTGCAAGATTATTTCATTATATCAGCATTCAATTCATTCTATCCAAGATTCCAGTTTATACATGTTATCTACATAAGTTGACTATGAAGGTTAGTCAATAATATACATCGCAATATATGTATTATGATTAACTGGACTTATAAAGGGTTAGGTCAGTCACTCCCCTGCACGTGATTCATTGCAGACTGAGCATCATCTTCACCATATTCATTTTAAGAGAGAAAAGGTATATCAAGGTCATACACTTCATCATTATTGCAATGTAATCATCCAATGTCATCATGCACAAATAATTTTTAAGAATTCAGTACACACGCAGGCTATGAGTTTACAGTATAGTATAATATAATAACGTTGTGCTAATGAGAAAGGGTTAGGTTACTTGTAGGCAAATCTTTCCAGACTGATCATCATCATCATTGTCACAATACCTATTCTAAGAAAGGGAGACATATGAAGGTCACATATCATGATTATAGCCTGATCCCACAAAGTCCTTATTAACAACATGATTTAAGAGTTTAGCATACACATAGGAATTGATTTGCAGTATAATAGAATGTAGTAATGAACCAAGTTCACAACATCATTGTGATTATAACATGAGCACACAAAACCATCATTTATCAATAGTATAAGAGTTTAACATGCACATAGGACTAATCTGCAGTATAATATAATAAATAATCCTACTCTAGTGATAAAGGGATAAGTTACTTGCCTCGTTCGCTATTTCCAATTGTGTGGGGTGGAGATCCTGGCCGTCCTTTGTTCTAATCTTCTTCATCTTTGTAGAGTTTGGAGAATTTCTAGAAAGGGAGGCATGGATTGGGTCATTGAAAAGGAGTGACGATAGTGACGAGGTTGGGTGGTCGGGCAACAACTCCGATCATTGGGTCGAAAAGGTGATGGTATCGAGCAGTTAAATTATGATAGTTGATAATAATATTTTAAAAAATAATTATAATCGACAAATGATAAAAAATAATTACTAATTCTAATAAGAATAATATTTTAAAATAATGATAACCTTTATAATGTATATATTACATAAGAATAATAATAAAAATAATATATTATTAGAAAGAGGGGTTTAATAATGATAATAATATTTACCAAATATAAAGAGGGTGGTGTAGAGAGAGAGAGAGAGAGTGGTGAGAGAGAGGGTCGTGAGGACAATAATGTGCTAATAATATTAACTAATAACCATTTTAACAATAATAATATTATTCTTCATTTTATAAAGATAATAGCAATGATATCTAGAATTAATAATGATAAATAATAAATATATATGAGGTCGACTTCAACGACAACCTTTGAACAAATGCCCATGACCATCCATTTGCATGGCCCACATGTTTGATTAACCCAAGTAGTTCAACTAGTGGCTCATCATGACCGTCCATCTCGATGCCATGTGGTGCACATGTTTGATCAACGCAAGTAATCCAAATAGCAGTCCATCATTAATATATGCTTTTAGTTCAAATTATACCGATTAGAGGATTCTACTCATCAAATTGGTGGACTTTAAGTTCAGCCGTTAGGAAAATATGTATAACTCTTCGTTTTATAATACACTGATTGGATGATTTGGATTCTCCAATGAATGTAATTGTTTGGCTCACTTTAAATCAACATATGAACTACCATCTCAATGACTTGGATTGCTCAAAGCCACTTGCCACGTTGCCCAAATCTATGGACGTTCATGAAATAATCTTATCTAATGGTGGTCATGTGCCATTACTTAGGTGCAACTAAACTACACTTTATATATGTATATTTTTTAAAGTTTTAAAAATTCTGTTTCAGAAGGGAGAGGAAGAAGGAAATGGTTGTGGGGTCAGCCTACGAAGAGAGAGAGAGAGAGAGAGAGAGAGAGAGAGAGAGAGAGATTTTTGGGTGGCAGGGGCAGCAATGGTCGTGGATATAGGTGGTGTGTGGGTGGTCGGGGGAAGATGGGATGGTGTGTGTAGGTTATCGTAAGTGTTGAGGTGATTAGAAGAAGTAAAGGGATAGTTGTTGCCGTTGTTGAGGGGGAGGAGCCTTGTTTACAGAACATGACAACCATTAATGGTTTCCGTGGAAGAAAAAAGAGGGAGATCGGGCGTGAGGGAGAGAGACAAAGAGATAGAAGAAGAGAGAGAAAAAGGGAGAGAAAGAGAGTGGGCCTGTAATGGGTTGGACGTCCATGGTGTCGGCCATGGAAGGAGGAAGAAAAAGGAGAAGAGGAGGTGGCGTGTGATGGGAGGGTCGAGCTTCCCGTTTATTGGGGAGAAGGGCTGCAAAAAAGTTTTAAGTGAGAGAGAGAGAAAGGGAGGGGAAAAGGAGTACTGAGGTGGGTGAGGACCAGACTGGGTCTTGTTTTTGGCCAAAAAGGGGTCGAATCGGGAAGATTGGATTGAGTTTATCACGGATTGGGTCGAGTTCTCACATCGTTGGGACTTTTTCCCCTTATTGTCTATTTCTGGACCTAGTGATGAGGACATTTGGTCGTGGTCATGAGGAGCATGACTTTACATACTTTATGATGAGAAGATGTTCAAGGCCTTTGATATTATTGACTTCAGGCACAATGTAGTTGCGGGATTCTTGGCTTAGTCATTTTCCTGTTGCGAGATTATGACTTTTATTTCTTGATCAACCTAGTTTTTTTATAGCTTTGTTTTACATTGTGATGTTTATTAACTACCAAAGCATTATAGAAACTCTTATCCTTCTAGTAATAATAGATGTCATGTTCATTTTTTCCTGGTTCACTCTGATATTTTGAGGGCCTTACCCAATTATTTCATTGCTTGATTTTTTATTCTACATTGCTAACCATGTTGTATTTGTTGAAATCTAAAGATGAGGTGGTCATTATTTTCCTTATGTTTCAGAAACTGGTTCACACATATTACTACCATCAAGGTACTGCGATCGATAATAGGGGAGGAGTATACATCTCACCATCTTCAGTGCTCCCTTTTTGGATGACTGTATTGATGACAAGCCACTTCTCATACCCCTAAAAAAAGGGGTTGTTGATCAAAAGAATCACCACCTCCTTGAGGTTACCTGAGCTTTGTTAATTGGGATGCATTTATCCAAATATTTTTGTTTTTGGGCTGATGCGATGCTTATAGCTTCTTACTATATTAACTGGACGCCTAGCTCTATCATGGATGGGAAATCTCCCATGTAGTTGCTTTGTTCATCATCTCTTTTATTTACAATTTACCTCATGTGTTTGGGTGTATATTGATGGGGACATCAACCGAAACACTTTGTATGGAAGCATAAGAGGAAGATTCAAAGCAAAGGAAAGGAGCAAACAAAGGAAAAAAAAACGTGTTTATGAAATTTATAGTATGGATGCCGTGATAAAAGCATGGACATCCGTGATTTAGACCAACTATGGTCTTGTGCATGCCCGTCGAGGATGAATGTCCGTGGACATAGGACGGGCGTCCGTGATTTTCGTCTGCGAATTGGCGGCTAGACGAGTTTTGAGGCAAAACTTGCCGTTTTAGAAAGCTTGTGAAGAGTTTCACCTGAAAGAGATTCTTTCAAACTCGAGGAGTGAATCTTCGTTTTATCGTGCAAATTGATGCGAAATTGACATACTCCTTGGTTTGAAGACTTAAAACCCCTATATTTATGATTCTACTTTCTTAATTATTGCCAGGTATATTATTTCTTTATTCATTTTGATAAGCATACCAAAATTTCAAGTTGGTTAGTTGCTGAGATATTTGATCACCTTTATTCGATACATCCTTTGATTTTCCCTTCAATAAATTAAACCCTTCAGGACTTTAATTTCTTCAAACCCTAGAGGAGTTAAGAGACGATACCAAAATTGTCGCTTGGTGCTCTAAACTAGATCGAAACTCAAGTTCCCTCATCGGAGCCAATTTTCTAGATTGAAAATTTTAATGCATGTGAGCTCTAAAATTGAGTTAGCCTAATTATTTTAATTAAATTTATTATATTATTTTATGTGGTTGGGTAATTTGAATATTTCTGCTATTCAATTTAATCTGAAATTAATCTCAAATTCACATAATTAGGGTTTTAGCGTTTGTCCTGCATCATATATGCTTTGTTCATGTCCATGGTTAGCATCGTGATAATCTTAACCTTAAGCTGATTTGTTGCGTCTTTGTTGATTACCCTCCTCAAAAGTGAAATAAGTGCTACAAACTTACAGTCCATCCACTAGGAAGCAACTTGTATCCATGGACGTTATTTTTAAATCGTTCCCCAATATTCCTTAGTTGTTTGTGAGAGCCCTCTTCATGGGGAGAATGGTAGTAAGCTTACAAGTCCGGAAGAGAGCATCATCACTTCTCCGCCTCTTGCCTTACTTCATTCTCTTGCACCTAGCCACCTACTGATGATTCCGCCCATAGATCCTGTTATGATGGCGAACCTCAAGAAGGAGAAAAGTGGTCACTCAGGAAGGAGAAGTGAGTATGACTGGAGCAAAACCACCAAGGTCTATGATCACTTTTATGCTCGAAAGAAGTGTGTGCTACAACTCCTTAGGCTATGGATGAATGAATTTACGAAGGCTGGTTTTGAATCCTCTGTGTTGCCATTGGATGAATTTGATTTACTTACTGCCATGCAGAAGGGGTCTAGATTGTGCACTTCTCATCACTTTAGTAAGTTCTTATCTTATCATGCTCTTTTCGCTTTGTATCGCTCATTTATCTCTTCTATATTTATTATCACAATTCCACCATATGTCTTTGAAGCCTTGTCGCAACCTCAATGGAAATGATTGAAGAGATGGAAGCCCTGAAGCATAACAATAATTGAGATGTGATTGTCTTCCAAAGGTGAAGAAGGTGGTTGGCTACAAATAAATGCACACCATGAAGTACAAGCCTGATGGATCCGTGGATATATATAAGTCCAGACTATTTGCAAAGGGGAGAAATTTGCAATGGTTGTCTTCTTTCTCTAGTAGCTCACGGAAAGTGGTCCTTTCATCAGTTGGATGTTATGACTGCCTTTTTTGTATGAGGATGGTCAAGAAGTGCATATGACTTTTTGTCCTAGGTTTTCAATTAAGGGGGAGAAGATCAAGTGTGTAAGCTTAAAAAGGCTATACATGTCTAAAACAATCCCCATAGGCATGGTTCAAAAAGTTCACTGAGGAGGTTGTGATAAAGATTGGATACGTAAGGAGCTATCGGGATCATACCCTATTCGTTAAATGAGAGAAGCAGTTAATACTCTCATTGTGTATCATTGTGATCACATGTGATGATGCTGAGGAAATTAATGCATTGCAAACATACTTGATCAAACAGTTGCATACCGGATTTAAGGCCACTTAGTTTCTCGGGGTAGAAGTGGCTAGGTCGAAAAAGGGAAGTTTCATCTCTCAAAGAAAGTATACTAGCATTCTCCTCAAGCAAACATGTATTTTGGACAAGACCAGCTAACTCTGCCATAGAACCAAATCATCGGAATGAACGCCAAGGAGAGTGAACCTCTTGAAGATGTGGGACTTTATCAGCGACTTGTTTGAAAGACTATGTATCTTCTTCTCACTTGTCTAGACATCTCGTATGCTGTAAGTGTAGTTAGCCAGTATAAACTTTCCATGTAAAGGTCATCTGGATGGGGTGTACATGATTCTTAGGTACCTAAAGTCTAATCTTGGCAAAGGAATCATGTATGGTGATCATGAGCATTCTGATGTAGAGATATAGATGTATGTCGATTGGGATGGATCACGTGATGATCATAGCTCACAATTCCCACTGAAAACCAATACGTATCAGTTTAGAAGGGGACCGGGTCAATACATTGAATGTATTGGCCCATATATGCAAATATATATTGGCATGTACCGGCCGATACATACCAATGTATCGTCCGGAACCGATACTCCACTATTAGCTACTACACATTTGTTGATGGGAACCTAGTATCTTGAAGAATTAAAAAACAAATTGTTGTAGCTCGATCTAGTGCGAATGTTGAGTATAAGGCCATAGCTTGTGGTGCTTGTGAAGAGCTATGGGTAAAGTTTATTCGTGCTAATCTCGGAATCAAAGTCAAGATGCCTATGAAATTTGTACGAAGATAATCAAGTTGCTATCCACATTACCTCTCATCCAATGTACCATGAGAAAAAAAGCTGATAGAAGTTCATTGTGTTTTTATAGAGAAGAGAAGATAGCTTCCAAAGTGTTTTGTACTCCTTATCTTAGCTCCCAAGAACAACTTACGAATATGCTCACCAAGTCTATGCACCAACTTGAGGAGTATTGGTACTGTTGCTAATGGTCATGTTTAGTCACACTTGTAGTTTAGTCATTTTATCAGTCTTGCCCATATTTGTCTATTCTCTGCTTTGTACGAGCATACATGTAATGTGATATAAATACAGATAGAATGAGGGTATGAGATGAATTCATCTCAGAACAATAATTTCCCATTACTCTTCTTCTCTCAAACCCTTCCCTTAGTTCTGCATCTAAATCATTAGTCCTCTTTGTAACCCTAAAGCTAAGTGTATGAAGGAAAGCGCAGTTGCTAACCTTGCTAGGCAATCTTGCTATGAGTGGAGATATTTGCCTACTACATACCTTGGGCTGACCCTATGTATTGCAAAATTCCACAAGGTGCTACAAGATCTGGTGTTAGAGAAGGTAGAAAAAAGGCTGGCCACGTGGAAAGATAAATTACTCTCGGTAGGATGAAGGCTTACCCTGCTGTAAAAGCCACACTTTCAAACCTCTAGGTATATTTTCTTTCCATGTTCTAGTGTCCCAGTATCATGTTCAATGGAAATGGAAAAAATGGAAAGATCTCTTTAGACTGGTGGAGCTGAAAAAAGTAGCTTTTAGTGAATTGGAAGCTCACATCCCTATCCTGCAAGGATTGCGGCTTAGGAATAAGACCAATCACGGATACAAATCAAGCTTTGATGGGACAATTGCTTTGGTGGTTAAGTGAAAATCTGAATTCACAATGGGCTTCGCAAGTCAATCTTAAATACGGAGCAGGGAGGAATGGCTGGGAGTTAAAAAGCACTGGAACGATGAAGTCCTCAAACCTCGTCACATTTGTTCAGAAAATGTGCCAAGTTAGGGATTGGAAAAGGTGACAAAATTCCTTTTTGGGCTGATTGCTGGATTGCCAGATTGATGATTAGATTCAACAACCTCTACAATCTGGCTAGAAACAAACCGGCTACTATTTGTTGTTGAAGACCGCCAATAGTAGGGTCTGGAATATTCAGTTGAAGTGAGATCGTAAAGAAGAGGTATTCCAAGATTATTTGGGATTGTTGGGTCTGCTTGAAAAGGTTAAGTTAAACAGAAGCGTGGAGCTCACAGATCTGGTCCCTTTTCTGTGAAGTCCTTTCAATTTCGTGAGCAGAAAACCGTTGATTATAGACGCGGGGATGGGCATATGGAAGATAGGTTTAATAAGGGTTAAATTCTTTGTCTGGCATGTTGCATGGGAGAAAATTTTAATTGTGGACAACCTGATACAATGAGGTAAAAACATTCCAAGTAAATGTTTTATGTGCAACAAGTAATCTGGAATCGAATGTTACAAAAATTCAGAATGTTAATATATTTTCCCGAGAGGGATGAGGATCTTATTGCTGGTTGGGATGCTGAGTTGACCCATCCCCCCCAAAGGCAAGTTCTTTGGAAATGCATACCTATGGGATCTAGTGGGACATTTGGAAGAAAAGAAATTTCATAATTTTTTAAGGAAAAAGAAGAATTGTGCAGCTGGTGGAAAGAGGAATAATGGACAACATTCTTTTTTCCAGGGCATCTACATAAAAAAAATTTGCTGCCTGCCTTAGATATTTCTGATTTTAGGATTAAGAATTATGACGGCTGTTATCATACTTTCTGGCTTTCTCCACAACTTTTTCATTGCGAGTTTTCCCTTGGTTGGTGGCCGTATCTTGTTTGCTGCCTGTTGTTGGCCTCTTATTATTGTGTTGTTTCTATTTATCTTCTTCTCATCAAGTGTAGTTGGCAAAATACTCACTTGTCCTCATCTTATGTGCCTACAATAAAAGTTGCGCTTACTGGTTGAATAAAAATATTTGTGGGGATCTCATCTTTGGAATTGTTTTGTGGATCTCCTGTGTATCTCTATCTTTTGCGAGTGTTTCGTGGATCTCGTCTTTTGGAATTTCTATGTGCCTCATCCTTTAGGGCTGCTATGTTGTATTTGGGATTATGACAACGCGCCACATAGATTGTTGTGTATTTATTTTGCGAGTGCTGTGTGATTTGATTTTTTCTTTTATTGCTGTGTGTGCTGAGGCTGCTCTTTTGGACCACCTTTTTGTGAGTGTTGTTGGGGCTCATTGTTGACTACAAGATGGCCTCTTTAAATGCTGATATAGCTTTTTATAATTCCAAAATTTGAATGGTAAGAACTACGCTTGTAGGCTTGTTACAACCAAAATTTTTTTGACAGAAGTCCCCGGAACATTTGTATACAGACCTGAGGATGTGAAAATTAGTGTCCAATAAGGAAATAAGATCTAAAAGATCATAGAAAAAGTGGTGAAGGCTTCACTTCCATCTACTGTTTCACCAAGTTTCAAGTTGTATCATGAATTTGAACTGAGTTCATATGGCCTCTAGTTGACTCAGACAAAGTTTCAATTGCACTTGTATCTTTAATTTTGATGCCGCTTCTCATGTCTTGAAATTAGGCTTTACTAGCAGTTGTTTGCCTTCGCTTGAACATAATGTAATGAACAGTGCCTACCCTTTTGACAGAGCGGCCTTGATCTTATCAAACCGTTTGCCTTTTTGCAAATTTCTATTATAATGCACAGTTATGAACTTGCTTCTTGTTTCACAAATTTTATTATCTTGGACTTTTGTACGACTTTGGTGTCAACCAAGTCTCTATTTTAGTGTTTTTAGATATGTGGTCTAAAATATTAGAAATATCTATGCTTATGTAGTTCACCACTTTATGGAACGAGTAGTTCACCTTTGATTTGTTCTCATTATCTTATGTAGTGTAGGTTTTTTTTTCTAAAATGAATGGGAAATGCCATGTGAATCTTTTTCATTCTATCAAATGGTTTGTTGGTTATGCTTGATTTATGTTGACCAACCACATTTATTATCATAATCTGCTGCTATGTTTCTGTTTTGAGTAACTCCTGTGTCTCAAAGAAACGAATATACTGCATCCTAATTATGACTGGAATTCATTTTTCTTTATCTTGGATTGTCATTAACAGATTGGAGACAAGGGTATTATTGCTGTGGGTGAGAACTGTAAATTTCTAACAGACCTGAGCCTTCGATTTTGTGATAGGTGAATTCTTATCCCCAATTCCGTTTCCTTTTACCTTGTGTTACCTGCTTGAAGTACATTTAGTTTGGGACTCTGTCACTGGTTTCTTGTGGAATTCATCTTGCATGCAGTCAAAACAAGACCTTTGAAATGTTAGATACTTATTGATGTCCGGTGTGTGGTGATCTTTGTATCACTTGTTAATAGGCTATTCTCTTCTTAATGCTGGCTTAGCTTTGTCAAATATATGAAAGTATAAGAATATTTAGTGAACTATGTCCCTAAATTCCTAGTTCCTGAGAAAAATGAATTTGGTGTAAAAATTTTTTGACTAGTTGGCAAGATAAAGCTCAAAAACGTGTGTATATATATATATATATATATATATATATAGGTACATATGTACTAGTTGTCAATGTATGTTTTGTCCGAAGATAATGCTGCAAACTCCATCCTACACACACGAGCACTCTCCATACACTGATTCACTGTGAACTGATGGGAAGAAAAGTGGTAAAAGATGTTCTGGTTAAAAATCTCGTCTTAATTTGAGAGTCCTCTTCATATAATGATTTAAGGGCATACATATTGGTTAAATACAATTTAATAATAAAATATTAGATGTCAGTTGTGTGTATGCGCGATAAGCAGGGTTGAAAGTGAACACTCTGTCTATACTTATTCTCATGATTCTATCTGAGAATTAGCACTAATTTCAGCATAGTTTTTATAGAATGAAAATTAAAATGCCTAATATGTTATCATATAAATCTAATAAATCAACCATATAAGGAGAAGGAAAACTTATTAATAAAACTCAACTCGGCATACTGCAAGAGACATACTGCTTGCATACAAATATCTCATTCTTCAAAAGAATAAGCTTTTCGTATTCAAAAACCATCTTAAGCCCATGCTTACTAACTACCGGACAAAAGATTCTTTCGGATTAACGTACACTGTGAGCGCGTTGGAGAGTGAATATATTGGAAGTTAGGTTAAGATTAGGCTTCCCTTTTCTATGCCCTTGATAGTAAAGGAATCTCTCACAAATGATATTTGTCCGTCTTCCATTTTGTCTTGCAATTAAGATATATTGTTATCCTTAGTAACAAACATGCTTTGTAGCAAATGCAAACCGCAGTTAGCTTGAAACAGAATAGTGAGGTTCTTGCAAAAGATTAATAAGGAGCATTAGGCAGCAGAAAAAAGAAGATAAAAATCTGTACTTTTTTCATGTCTTTGCATAAAGCAAATCACAGTAGCAATTCAAAAATTGAAAATAAACTAGTTGAAACAAGCCTTAAATAAGTCTTTCATGTTAATCTAACTCTACCTAATAAAGTCAATTAATTAGGATTTCAATTAATAAGCTTTTCATGTTAACCAAGATGAACTTAATCTCACATGACACAAAATATCTATGGTTCCTGTTTTATTCAGTAGTAAATCTTCATTCTCCTATTTTTTTCCCATTTATTCCCCAATCGTTAGTCTCTCAGTTATTTAATTTGATCTCCTATTTTTTCTCTTCTCAACATTTTAAATAACCACCAAATATCTGTTGATATTTTGATATAATGGAATATTGTGAATGCTTAGTTGTCTTATTCCGAATTTTGGGCACCCAGCACAACCTTTTATTCTCCACTAATCCTCAATTTCACGTGGTATTTAAAGTAGCATAAGCCACAAGCTGGAACTAATTGCACATTTTCTTGTCCCTTAAATTTTCTCCAATAAGTTTAGTTGGAAACCCCTTTCGATCAATCGCATCTTAGATTTCTCCTTCTATGTCCCTTTGAATCATATATAATATTATTAAATCCCTTCCCGTTCAATTAAGTGACCTATGTTACATATATGCAACTTAAAGTTCACGTGAGTCAATAAGGGCCTCACTTTAGTCTTTAATTGAGGCCCACCAAAACACTAAAACAGCCCTCTTTTTGTTCTTCTTGTTCTTCCTATTCTCATGTCTATTTTACTTCTTTGTTTCCTCCTCTGCTCACTAATCTTCTGTTCTTTTTCTCGGCCCATTCTTGGCTGCATCAGTAACAGTCCTATCGAACCACAGATCTTTCACATTTTTCATCATATGACATTGAGGACCACCACAAAATTTTCTTTGATCAAATTTGCTTGAAATTTGTTCTTCTCAGAGAAGTGACACTTGCACTTGAAGGACTGTAAAGGATACAGATCTCTATGAACCTGACATACGGAATTCATCACCCTGTTGATTAATGCTCGTATGAGTAGTTATCGTTGCAATGATATGGTCATGGCATTAGGAAAATACCCCATTTATATCTGTAGGATACATGATCATGATCGCACTTGCACTAATCACCTTTTTATTAATATACATGAATACTCACTACACCCCCACCCCACTTATATAATATGCCCAAGTATATCGTACTATTATTGCCTTATTCTCTCACTTATACTTACACATCTATAAGTAATATTAACCAATATATTAGAATAAACACACATAATAATGTTGTCTGAAAAATTATTAATATTTTCTTATTAACCGTCACTTTAGGTACTTTCTTTTTCTTTAAATAACCTGTATACCCCACCTCGCCATTACCCAACCATGCACCACACCAAACATATATATGATAAACCTATATACCTCCAATTTTCCCTTTATATATATATATATATATATATATATATATATATATATATATATATATATATATATATATAAGCTGGGCTCGAACCCGTGACATTGAGGTTGCAATATTGCCAACCTTCCATTGTGCTACAGGCCCAAGGCCAGAAGGTTTTTCTTAAAAAACTAAAAATAAAAATAAAAATAGGTAGGCATGGGATTTGAACCCCTGACCTCAACCCTACACCCTTGAGGGCACACATGGGCAAAGGTCCAATCATTAAAAAATGTGGGTAAGTTGGGATCGGACCTGCGATGTTAAGGTTACAATATTATCAACCTTCCAGTTGAGCTACAAGCCCAACCCCTTTTTCCTGTAATACGTATTCATGCTTAACACCATAGGTCCATAAGCCTTTTCCATATCTTGTTGTATTTTCAAATCTATATGCTCCACTTCCTTCCCTTACTTTCAACCTCACTACAACTCAGTACTACATTCAAAACAACCAATGAACCTAGTACCCAGACTCTATCCAGCATAATAATGTCCATAGGATGCTATCTATGACCGCCCACACCTTAGGTTACCCAACATACACGCATTTTACATGTTATCTTGACCACTTTCTCAAGCTCATGTACTACACAAAACACAACTACCAACACTTCTCAAGAAACCTGTGCCCTATCACATATTCCACCCATTTTACACTGCTGCCAGCCCACGTGCCACCATCTCCCTTCTATACAGTGTGCAACACCACTCCACCAGTTATTAAAGAAAAAACCAGAAAGAAAAAACCTGACCATCGTTGAGCTCACACTAATCTTCTGTTTTTCTTCCTTCACCAAACTACCACTATGCTGCCAGCTCCACCACCTTATGCCAGCACCACCCACCATTGCTGCCACCTTCATCTCCACTTCAACCACTATCAACACCATCAATCTCAGTCACTACCCTCTTCACTGCCCACATCACCACCATTGACACCCCATTCAGGTACCACCACCATAGCCACCACACGACCCCGCCACCTCCATCAACACCACTGCCCACCACCACTACCACCTCCTTCATCACAGCCTCACACACCATGTCATCAACCGACTTACCTTGTCTGCAGCAGAAATGGCTGCATTTACAGTCCATTCCCACCTCTCTCCCGTTCTCTCTTTCTCCCGCTCTCCTTCCTTCACCTCCAGCCACAACCAGCATCCATGACTACAGCTCCTGCCGGCCACCTCCATCGCCATGGCCACCACTCACAACCCCACCTCTTCTTCTTTTTCCTGGCCTGCACACAAAAAAATAAGGAGTTGGTGAGCTGCTCGGCTAAGCAGCAGCTGTCGCTTCTATTTTCGCAGCCCAACAGCCAACACCAACCAGCTCCGATATCTCTCCTTCCCTCTCTTGCATGCTAACCGAACACCGACCCACCCCTGCTTCATCTCCTCCTTCCCAACACCCCACCTCTTTCTCCTCTTCCTCTCCATCTCTCTATTCTGAAACAGAGTTCACCCCTCATTTTATCTCGGGGTTTGTATTGTAAGTATTGGTTTTACATGTAAATACTTTATCTGCTATGGATTAGTGGCTCGTGATCGCCTCTGTATGGATTATGCTATGGCCGTTTATTTTTTATGCCATGTGGCAGGTGGCTTTGGGAAATCTGAGTTGTCAAGATGGTAATTCATAGTTTGAAATTAAAGTGTACCCAAAACCACACTCATTGGAAGATCCAAGCCATCCGGTCTACGCATTAAAAATGGACTGTTTATATATATTTTACAGTCAAAATTAAAGTATGCCAATTGGATGGTTATAATCCTCTAATTTGACTCATTTATCTTTGAGACTTGGGATGATCAAACTTGTGCGCTACGTGGCGTGAAGGTGGGCGATCATTCTACAATCAGTTTATAGGCGATCATTGGAGTCGACTTCTTGATTTGTATATGTCATAATAATATTATTATCATTTTTCTCTCTTTCTCTCTCGTGTATACATTATGAATATAACATATGTTATTTTATGTTCCTCTCTCATTATAATCGTTCAATTGTTATTTTTATGTATTATTATTGTTAATGCCTTGATATTATCAATATTATTACGATCAACTATTAATATCATTTCAATAATTATTCTTGTTATTATCAATTTGATTAATTATTATAATTACTATTTTGTTTTCAGTACAGGTATCATGACTATTATTATTTGATTACTATGATTGCTATAATGATTATCATTATTGCGTTAGTAATATCAGTGGATTATTACCTTTATATCTACTAGCATAAGTTATTTTATTTTTCGTAACAATACGCTATGATTATCATCTTATAATGATTATTATTATCATTATTAGTAGTAGTAGTATTATTCTTGTTATTATCATCATTGTTGTGTTACTTTATTGTAACTGTTGGTTAGCATTATTATTATATAATTATCTGCAAACAACATACAAAACAACAATCAACTCATCCAATACTAATGCAACCCTTCATGTGTGCATTGGATAATCACAATGTATTCATTTTAGATGCACTTCTTCCTTATTATCGACTAGAATATCCGCTTTGACAACCTACTATATGCCTTCTTCAAATCGATAAAAATTAAATGTATAATGTTTCCCCTCTTAATTTTCCATAAGTTGTTACAAGAAAATGACTTTTGCTGTTGATCTTCTTGGCATACCCCTAATCTGGTTCTCCGAAATATTCGACTGTTGTTTTAGATGCTGCTTGCTACTCTTGATTGGAGTTCATGACTCATAGGTGATGATAACCTCAGCCCTCAAATACTGGAATTCAGGGAGTAGATGAAATCATACTTAAAACTCTGTTTTGCGGTGTGAAAACACTATCCAACAGCACTTAATTTGTAGTATGTAAATTAATGTTGACAGGCCTAAAGAGGGCTGTCCAGCACTATTAAAAAAGAACACTTCTGTTTTGTGTAAAAAGTAAAAGCACAGTTCAAATTAGCATGATAAAATCTGAACCACAAACAGTTGTATCTTATAGATTCAATAGAAAACAGTAGCATCAATACCTTCCATAGCAGGTTGTATGATTAGAATTCTGCAGCAGTAAAAGAAATCTGAAAAGGCGACAGCATCTAAGACTTAAAAGTCTCTAAATACAGAAACTAAAAATTAAACAGTTTCGATCAGCATTAATTCTCAAAATCTCAATTGTCTTCTGCAGAAATAATGCCCTGCTTTTATATCCCTTGAGTAGCCCTATTTAGGACAATTTGCCAAATCCAGTATCCAGCCTTTGTTAGTTGTCAATATCCGTATGTAATTTCAAAAATTCCAGATCCAGTATAAAACTGTCAGCATCTGCTTAAATGCCTTTCAAAGCTACTAAATGGAAAAAATACCCTCACTCTTCAAAAAACAGATGAAATCAGAATAATGAAGCCACTCCCGAACTGGTTTTGGATTACATAGTGGTCTCCAGCGCAAGGTAAATTCCTAGCAGACCGATTCAGTCTACTATGAACTCAGCATGGATTAAAAAATCAGATTTTCGATACGTATCGTCCAAACCTCCAGGACGATACGTATCGCGTATCGTCCGATACATTCAATGTATCGTTCTAGTACATTTTTTTTAAAAAAATCCCGAAAAATACCTTAAAATTCTGGGACGAACGATAAATTGACCGATAATTTGGACAATATGGACGATAAATTGGACGATACGGGCGATACAGACGATAATTTGACCGATAATTTGACTGTATCTAAGGGGCCAGAGAAAAACTCTAAAATTCTGGGACGAACGATAAATTCACCGATAATTTGGACGATACGAACAATACGGACGATAATTTGACTGTTTTTTAGGGACCCCGGTAAAAACCCATTTTACTGCATCGTCCAGGCCCAAAACTGATACGTATTGGTATCGGACGATATTTTGATCCATGTAACTCAGCCGTCTATAAGAGACAGTTGTTGTATATAATAGTCTTTGATGGTCTATAGTGGATCGCCACAGTCTATCATGCACTGTTTCAATGAATTAATACTTATTTGTAGAATATTTGTTTATGGATCTATGATTTTTGAATTTATGATTTTTTTGATAAATATCCTGTAATTAATTTATCAAGATGATAAATCCATGTACATTGCAGTGGACATTACACACTTATTACACTTATCCCATTGAAAAAACTTATTAAGTGTATAAATTAAAAATCACAGCATCCGTCGGTATCTTTGAAAATAACAAATATTGATTAGAACGGTCTATAATAGACGGAATCGATCTACTATAGACCGCATCAGTCTATTATGTACGACGTTAGTCTATTATAGATTGCTGAACTCATAGTAGACTGAATTGGTCCGCTGGGAACCGCTTTAGGTTGTGTCGGGGACCGCTATGGAATCCGAAACCAGTTCGGGAGCGGTTTCATTATTTTTCTGGTTTTGTTTGCTTTTTAAAAAACAAGGATATTTTTGTCATTCATAGTTTAGAAAGTCGTTTAAAGCAGTTTTGACAGGTTCATACTGGATCTGGAATTTTTTTAAAAAAACATACGGGAAGTGACAAATATCTAAGACTGAATACTGGATCTGGCAAATTGTCCCCCTGTTAGTTCTCTCGTAGAGTTACTAAAATCCCAAGAAAGAAACTCTTAAACATCGTTTAGATTTTTAATATAACTAGGATTCTAATAATCCCAAAGCAGAAGTATATTTTCTACCTAGTCCGTACTTTTAGGACTCTGAAGTTAAAATCAAATTAAATATTGTGCATGCCTAATGATCCCAATATTTTACTTTTGGTGACTTTTTTTCCAATTTTGTGAGACGTGTGTCTCAGTTAAATAGTCATGTGCAGCCTACCCATCTTTATTTACTCCCCTCTCGTGGTGATTATAATCTCCTTATCTCAGGCTATTTACCAGACCCAAATAACATGCCCAAGTGATGTCAAATAAAAGTCAAATGGGTCTTTATTTACATCATAACTACAGCCCCTTAAATCTTATATTATCTCGTCCCTAAACCACTCCTTTCTATTCTTCACTTTCATCTCTGTTTGAAACCCCAAGTTCTGGCCCCATATTAATGTGAAATCTGAGATGATTTCAGCTCATTTTTAAACTCTATTTCAGCCTTTAAAACAAGCCTAAATCTGCCCCTGCCCAGCATTACATCAATAAGTTTAAAGTGGAAACAATTCTAGATTTCCTCTTTTCCTTTACTTATAAAAAGTTACCTCAGTTCCTGAGTTGATGTCGTCTCATTGGAACTTTTGGCATCTTAAAGGATCAGTGAAGTTCATTTTTTTAATAAGCTGGCCAGGTTGAAGAATGGTCTTAAAGATTGGAACAAGGGGTTTGGGAATATCTCGAAAGTCAAAGGCGAGGTGCTTGCTAAGACTGACTACTTGAATTGGCTAGAAGAACGACACCCATTATCAAGTACGGAAGCTTAATAAAGGAAAGAGTTAAAGACTCGGTTCAATAGGAAGGTGTTGGAAGAGGAGATGATGTGGAAACACCACGCTCAGGATAAATGGGTGAAAGAAGGCAGTCAAATACGAGCTTTTTTCATGCGGTGGCCAACACGAGAAGGCAATGTAATTACATATGTTCGATTATAGTTAACGACATGAGCTATGATGAAATAGAGGACATTCGGGAGAAGGTGATTGATCATTTTACCAATTGCTACTCTGAGGAATGCATTTTGGTGCTTGTATTAAAACCGTGAAGAGATTCATTTAGTTCACACACTTTATTCTTTTACTTAAACATTAGTGGTTGTGCCATATACATCTCTTCTTTAATGTTTAAGAAAATGATTTAAACATCCCTTTGATGCATTTCTAATACACATTTAGGGCGCATGACCCAAAGAAATATATGTACTTTTTTTGGTTTGAACAGAAGTCTAGCCTTAAATGTATCATTGCTTACATTTCGATTAACATTCCATATAAATATCCACTTACACTCGCCTGAACTTGTAACATCCCAGGAAAAATCCCGGACCCAAGTACACCTGACTAAATGTTTGGGTCTAACAAGGTATATTATATGTACTTCGAATTTAGGGGATACGGAAATTTTAAAACAAGTGTGTACAGTCGCACCAAAGAAAATATGTTGAATCATGTGAATGGATTCATGGGCTTAGTGAGTACATTAGTGGTGAGAGAATTGGAGTGTAAGTGAAAATGGGACTCATTGTCTTGCCTTGTGATAGAGAGCCCGTGCACCGACTCACGGTGTGACGGCGTAACACCAAAACAAGCTCCCATAAGTATAAAAAGGGGATGAAACCCATTTGAAACAAATATCTTTAATATTTGCAAGAGAAAGAGTAGAGAGCAAGCTTCCACCTCTCCTTCCCAAACCGTCTTTTGAAACCCTAATCTCCTCAAGTTTCTTCTTTGCAAGGATTCTCATAGTTCCGACCGTTCCGTGTTGATTCCGACCGTGAAAACTCTTCAAACTTTGATATAGTTGAGATTGAAGAGCGAGAGAGAACACGTCTTTGAACGAGCAAGTGTCGTAGAGCGAACGCGAGGTGACCATGGTATGTGTGAAGATCATTGCGCAGCTTAAAAGCTAAAGATCATTGCACGTTAGAGTGGAGTTTCGTTGATATTGAATGTCGTGAGGTTTCACAAGTGTGACGCCGAAACCTTTTTGAATGATTGTCGCAAGCTTCGTATATGCGACCTAGAAAGGTGAGTTTTCATAGTGTTATCGTGCAAATTTACTTTCCTAAACTTAGATTGATAGATGTGTGGTTTATGATTGAATTCGTTTTGAATTTGGAGAAAAATCAAGCTGGAAGAAAGAAGTTACTAAATCGCACAAAATCGCTTGCACGATTTGCCTTCAGAAAACAGCAGGAAAATCCGCTTGCGCGAATTTTCCAGGCAAAATTTCTCTAGAAAATTTTGCCAGAGCAAATTTTGGAATGCCAGGGATTGTCAAAATTGCTCGCGCGATTTGCCCTGTTTTTGGCTATCTTGGTCTTTTCTTTAGGAAGGCTTGTGAGTGTTTGAAGTGATCGATTCCCACGTCATTGATATATGGTTTATGAACTTATTGTCATCTAGATCGAGTACAGGAAGCCGTCGATAGGATCTTTGCATTGCTTCGTTTGGTTTCAAGGTTAAGGCAGGGAAAACTCAATGCCTAATTTCAGTTTTGATTTCGATTCATAGACTCCATGATATGCTTGAGCTTGAATTTGAATGTGTATTTGATTTGAATGCCCGATATCCTGCTTCAGTTTAGATTCATGTAAGGTGATTAGATTGAACTTGAACTCTCGAACTTGAATATGATCTTGAACTCTTGAAACTCTTGTATGCTTGATCTTGAAAACTTGAACTCTTGCTTGAACATGAATATTCTTGAACTCTTGCTTGAATATGATCTCGAACTTGAACTTTGAATGTGACTCTGGAAGTCCAAGTGGGTAAAGAGGAGTGGAGTCTCCAGAGAGGGTGGAGTCCTCGGTGTTATGACCCTGTTCCCACTATGGGATGCTCAGTTCCCTTTCACGGGATGCTTTAACCCCACTGGAATATTAGTCATGATATGAAAGTGAAAGTGTATCCAGAGAGGGGTAGAGTCCTCGGGGTTTTTACCTTGTTTCTGTTTCATGGAATGCTTTGTACTTGAACTCTGTACCTAAACCCTGTATATGATTATGCATGTGATTCCGTTCCTGACATGACACGTTTAGATCTTGTAACTCCGTTCTTGATATGATACGTTTTTAGATTTTGTTTTCTGACATGACATGTTTTAAGCTTTCTGATTTCGAACTTAGGATTTGAATTCTCGTTTTGATATGAGAAAAATGCTTTTGAAACTTCAGTCATTGAATTTATGGATTGCTTGATAAATTGTGGATTGGCATCGAATTTTTCTCTACTGAGTTTAGACTGTTAGCTCATCCCGACATTTTGCCACAGGTGTAGGTTTCATTTAGGATCTGGAGCTTGAGGCTGATCCTGACTACGTGCCAGAAGAAGAGGAGCCTCCAACTGAGGGCTTCTTTCCTTAGATCTTTGTTTTCTTCTGGACTAGGTATATGAGGATTATTGGTTGTGTTTAGAGTTATGTTTTAAATCACTATTTAGGTGATGGTCGGCCGTCACTGGTGATAATTTTTGGATTATGTCCGGTATGTATAGGAGTTCAGTGTAAAATGCCATGTGATATTAGTCTTGTTTAAATTCCTCATTCGTATAAGATATCTGTTGTTTTGATTTCCACATTGAATGAGTATCAAAGAATTCAGTGTGCGCTTGTGCACCAAATTCGACGAGGATCCGGCTTTTCCCGGATTTTCGTGTGAAGGAAAAGTCGGGTCGTTACAATTGGTATCAGAGATATGGTACTAGATTCAGTGTACCATGTCAGAGTAGGTCAACTGTGACACCTTGTGCCACAGCTGATATCAGACACATGGATTAGGTTTCATAGGACTATAGGCTAGAATTTTTTTATGATTAGTACTGATTGGAACTTGTGTTGATCTATTAGATCAGCATTGCTCCACGCGATAGACCTAGGCTCTTCCGCAATAGAGGCACCTCGAGCGGCAAGGGAATGTCCGGTGGTGAAGGATTCGCCACGGGTGCAAACAATACTCCCTTGGAAGGAGGGAACAACAGTGAGCTGACTGGGCAACTGTTAGAGACGATGGTTGATACAATGACCCAGCTTGCAGTGATACACCCACCATCTGGATTCCAGGAGTTCCGGAGAATGAATCCTCCAAGCTTCTATGGTTAGGCTGATCCACTTGAAGCGGAGGATTGGTTGAATCAGATGGGAAAGGTTCTTCGTGTGGTTCCGAGCATCGAAGAGGAAAAAGTTAACTGGGCTGCCTTTCAGTTAACAGGAGCAGCAGACTCTTGGTGGAAGTCTGTAGAGAGAATTAAGCTGTTAGAGATACCGAGAACCCCATGGACCTGGGCTCAGTTTGTAGAGGTATTCAATGAGCAGTACTTCCCTGATGTGGTTAGAGATCAATGAGAAGTCAAGTTTGTGTCATTGGAGCAGGGTCAAATGCCAGTGCGAGAATATGAAGCCGAGTTTACAAGGCTTTCAAAATTCGCACCCCTACATGTTGTCACAGAACTTATGAAGACAAAGAAGTTCGAACGTGGCTTGAGGTCCAATATCAGGGAGAGGATTTCATTGTTTAGGGCTATGGAGTTGGCCCTTATTGTTGAAGGAGATATTGAGAGTATGTTCAGAAGAAGGGATCAACAAAACAAGAGTAGGGTGAGTCAAGCACAATCTTCTGCCCACGAGGGTTCCCCAAGTAAGAAGTCGAGGTTCTCGATACCAGCACTTCTCCATCCTTCAAACCCTACAATGACGGGAGCATCAAGAGTTCCCCAAGCCTCATGCACCTTGTCATCAGCCTCGGTTAGTTCATGCGCCAATTGCGGAAAGCTGCATAAGACTGAAGAGTGTAGGAGGACATCAGGTGTATGTTTCAGATGTGGTAAACAAGGGCATCGGATAAGGGATTGTCCTGAGATGCAGAAAGGGCAGATGACAACAGCACCTATACAGAGGCCCTATCGCCAAATGACGCCCAAGCAACTAACGTGATCCAAGGTAAGAATTACATTGTAATTCTAAGATTTGTCTTTACCTTTGACTAGTGAACAATTTTGGAGTTCGATTAAATTATATGATGCATGCTCACTGCTCAAATGCTACACCATTATTAATTGAGTCGCATGGACACTATAGGTGCCTTACAAATGTACCAGGAATGCGACATTTGTCAGCACGGGGCATGAGTATTGATAGATCTAGAACCTACTTACTCCTTTGTCACTTCTCAATTTGCGACTGAATTGAGCATCACTCCCGAATCATTATAGTACATCTTAACAGTTTTAGTTCCTACAGGGAACTCGGTCAGTACAGATATGATTTGTCGGTTAGTCATCATTCGGATTAAAGGCCGCGTGACAATGACATATCTGATTTTGTTGGACATGCAAGGGTTCGATGTGATCCTTGGTATGGACTGGTTGTCCACTTACCACGCCAGTGTAGACTGCCTTCGGAAAGTAGTTACTTTCCGCCCTCTAAAAGGAAAGTCCTTTCGATTCCATGGCATCAAATCGAGGTGACACCTTTCGTATCAGCTATTCGAGGCACACGATTGTTACCACAAGGATGTTAAGGATATCTTGCTTTTGTACAAGGTCAGCACGACGAGAAGATAGATATCGTTGATATCCACATAGCCTGTGAGTTTCCCGATGTATTCCCTGACGGCTTACCGGGATTACCGCCAGATCGAAAAGTTGAATTTGCTATTGATTTGGCTCCAGGCACCAAGCCAGTATCCAAGGCACCGTATCGGATGGCACCAGCTGAGTTGAAGGAGCTTAAAGAGCAGCTCCAGGAACTTCTAGACAACGGATTCATCAAACCTAGTGTGTCCCCATGGGGAGCACCAGTTCTATTCGTTAAGAAGAAGGGCAACTCGATGAGGCTGTGCATTGATTACCCATCAAGATCCGTTATCCGCTCCCGAGGATCGATGATTTCTTCGATCAGTTACAAGATGCAAGGTTCTTTTCGAAGATAGACTTGAGATCAGGGTATCACCAGTTGAAGATTATAGTGGAAGACATCACAAAGATCGCATTCCGCACCAGATATGGATACTATGAGTTTTTGGTGATGCCATTTGGTCTAACTAACGTGCCGACATCATTCTTGGATCCATGAACAGGGTGTTCAAACCACACCTTGATAAATGTGTGGTTGTCTTCGTAGATGACATACTCATCTACTTGAAATCAAGGGAAGAACACGAGTAGCACTTACGAATTACTCTTTAGATACTTTGCGACAACCAGCTGTATGCAAAGCTCAGCAAGTGTGAGTTTGGTTGGAGCAAGTTAGTTTTTTGGGACGTGTGGCATCCACAAAAGGCATTACAGTCGACCCAGCCAAGATCGAAGCTGTTGTGAAATGGGAGCAATCGAAGACAGCGACGGATGTTTGTAGCTTCCTTGGTTTGGCGGGTTATTACTGCAGATTCATTAAAGGCTTCTCTAAGATTTCAAGACCACTCACGCAGCTCAGAAGGAAGAATGCCAAGTTTGAGTGGACCGAATTGTGTGAAAAGAACTTTCAGGAGCTCAAGAAGAAATTGACTACCGCCCCAGTGCTTGTTATACCGTCAGGCAGTAGAGGTTTTGTAGTGTGTAGCGATGCATTCTACAGCGGATTGGGTTGTGTGCTTAACAAATGCGAGAGAGTCATTGCTCAAGGTTCTCGACAACTCAAGGACCACGAGAAGAATTACCCGACACGTTCTCGAACTCGCAGCGGTCGTGTTTGCATTAAAGATCTGGAGACATTGTCTTTACGGGGAGACGTTTGAGATATTCACAGATCATAAAAGCCTCAAATACCTTTTCACTCAAAAGGATTTGAACATGAGACAGAGAAGGTGGATGGAATTCCTCAAGGATTATGACTGTATCATCCAGTATCACCTTCGAAAGGCAAATGTAGTAGCAGATGCCCCGAGTCGGAAGACATCGACTCATTTATCAAATCTCATCGCAAGAATTCATAGATGGAGCCTACTCGAAGACCTATCCTTGTATGATATGAAGATTGAGGTGAAAGATTCAAGAACCTTGATGGCTAATATCACCATCTGACCGGAGATCTTTGACAACATTCGTGAATTTCAATTAGCCGATGAGGACATTATAGTCATTAGACACGGTGTGACGAGTGGTATGAGACCAGAACACCTGCCCTTGATCGAGTTTGCTTACCATAACAACTATCAGGTGAGCATTGGAGTGACTCCTTTTGAAGCACTCTACGGACGGAGGTGCAAATCTTTGCTTAACTGGGAAGAAACCGGAGAGAAGTTCTTATTGGGTCCAGAGATGATCAAAAGCATGAGCAAGGCGATTCGAGTGATCCGAGAGCGATTGAAGGTCGCGCAAAGCCATCAGAAAAGTTATGTGAATCTCAAGAGGACGAATACTGCATTTCAGGTGGGAGACGAAGTGTTCATCAAGATCTCTCCCCTAAAGGTGTAAGCATGGGTCAAAAAATCGTCCGATACCGATACGTATCGGTTTTGGGCCTGGGCGGTACGATACATTGCCTATGTATCGTACCCCCAGGGTAATTATCGTTCGATACAGGCAATGTATTGCCCGTATTGGACGATACGAACGATACATTCAAATTATCAGGCGATAATTTCAAATTATCGTTCGATAATTTGATTTTTGAGTTTTTTGAAAAAAAAAATGTATCAAAACAATACATTCAATGTATCGCTGATACATTGAATGTATCGGACAATACGTGATACGTATTGAACGTATCGAACGATACGGACGATACAGACGATAATTTGATTTTTTAGATTTCTTGAAAAAAAAATGTATTGAAACGATACATTCAATGTATCAGCGATACATTGAATGTATCGGACGATGCGCGATACATATCGTCCTGAACTTCAGGACGATATGTATCAAAAATCCGATATTTTGACCCTTGGGTGTAAGGCATTTTGGAAAATGTGGACACTGAGCCCACGCTACGTCAGACCATTTGAAATATTGGGTTGAGTAGGAGAGGTAGCTTACCGAGTAGCTCTACCACCTCAGCTATCAGGCGTTCACAACGTATTCCATGTATCAGTGCTGAGGAAATACGTGAAGGATCCGACGCACATCTTGGGCTATCAACCCTTGGAAGTTCGCGAGGATATGACAGTCGCAGAAGAACCAATCTTGATTTTTGACCGCAAGGAACAGGTGCTACGAATCGAACGGATTCCTTTAGTACTCGTGAGGTGGCAGAGCCACTCAACAAAAGAAGCCACTGGGGAGCGCGAAGCATACATTAGTGACGCGTACCTGCACCTTTTTGACTGATACACGAGACTTCGGGAAAGGAAAATCGAGAAGATTTGTATTTTATATTAGAATTGGACATCTTTGTGTAAAGCTCAACAGATGAATTGTAATGGATTTTAACGACGTGACGTAGATCTTGAATTAAAGAATGGCTTTCTTTTCCTATAGGAAGTTCAATCTCTTTATGTCTTCTATGCCTTCTCTTACTCTAGTATTACTACCACTACCAGTAGTCATGCTTTCATGACTTGGTATTGTATACGTATATGCCTATGAATGAATATTGAATCGATTTTGTCCGACCCAATGTCACTTAGTGAATTTTCGAGGACGAAAATTTCTTGAGGGGGGAGAATGTACTTTGAATTTAGGGGATAGGGAAATTTTAAAACAAGTGTGTACAGTGGCAGCAAAGAAAATATGTTGAATCATGTGAATGGATTCATGGGCTTAGTGAGTACATCAGTGGTGAGAGAATTTGTGTGTAAGTGAAAATGGGACTCATTGTTTTGCCTTGTGAAAGAGAGCCCGTGCACCGACTCACGGTGTGACGGCGTAACATCGAAACAGGCTCCCATAAGTATAAAAAGGGGATGAAACCCATTTGAAACAAATATCTTTGATATTTGCAAGAGAAAGAGTAGAGAGCAAACTTCCGCCTCTCTTCCCAAATCCTCTTTTGAAACCCTAATCTCCTCAAGTTTCTTCTTCGCAAGGATTCTCGTTGTTCCGATCGTTCCGTGTTGATTCCGACCACGAGAAATCTTCAATCTTTGATATAGTTGAAATTGAAGAGCGAGAGAGAACGTGTCTTTGAACGAGCAATTGTCTTAGAGCGAACGCGAGGCGACCATGGTATGTGTGAAGATCATTGTGCGGCTTAAAAGCTAAAGATCATTGCACGTTAGAGTGGAGTTTCGTTGATATCGGAATGCCGTAAGGTTTCACAAGTGTGACGCCGAAACCATCTTTGAACGATTGTCGCAACCTTCGTATACGCAGCCTAGAAAGGTGAGTTTTCATAGTGTTATCGTGCAAATTTACTTTCCTTAACTTAGATTGATAGATGTGTGGTGTGTGATTGAATTCGTTTTGAATTTGGAGAAAAATTGAGCCAGAAGAAAGAAGTTACTAAATCGTGCAAAATCGCTCGCGCAAGTTTAAAATTGTTCGCACGAGTTTGAAATCTCTCGCGCGATTTGCCTTCAGAAAACAGTAGGAAAATCTGCTCGCGCGAATTTTCCAGGCAAAATTTCTCTAGAAAATTTTGCTCGAGCGAATTTTGGAATGCCACAAGGATTGTCAAAATCGCTCGTGCGATTTTGTAAACCGCGTGCGCGATTTTGGAGACCGCTCGCTTGATTTTGAAATTGTTTGTGTGATTTGCCCTGTTTTTGGCTATCTTGGTCTTTTCTTTGGGAAGGCTTGTGAGTGTTTGAATTGATTGATTCCCACGTCATTGATATATTGTTTATGAACTTATTGTCATCTAGATTGAGTACGGGAAGCCGTCGATAAGATCTTTGCATTGCTTCGTTTAGTTTCAAGGTTAAGGTAGGGAAAACTCAATGTCTAATTTCAGTTTTGATTTCGATTCATAAACTCCATGATATGCTCGAGTTTGAATTTGAACGTGTATTTAATTTGAATGCCTGATATCCTACTTCAGTTTAGATTCATGTAAGGTGATTAGATTGAACTTGAACTCTCGAACACTTGCTTGAATATGATCTTGAACTCTTGAAACTCTTGTGTGCTTGTTCTTGAAAACTTGAACTCTTGCTTGAACATGAATATGCTTGAACTCTTGCTTGAATATGATCTTGAAGTTGAACTTTGAATGTGACTCTGGAAGTCCAAGTGGGTAAAGAGGAGTGGAGTCTCCAGAGAGGGGTGGAGTCCCTGGTGTTATGACCCTGTTCTTGCTACGGGATGCTTTAACCCCAAAGGAATATAAATCGTGATATGAAAGTGAAAGTGTATCCCGAGAGGGGTAGAGTCCCCGAGGTTTTTACCTTGTTTCCGTTTCGTGGAATGCTCTGTACTTGAACTCTGTACCTGAACCTTGTATATGATTCTGCATGTGATTCCGTTCCTGGCATGACACATTTAGATCTTGTATCTCTGTTCTTGATATGATACGATTTTAGATTTTGCTTTCTGACATGACATGTTTTAAGCTTTGTGATATCGAACTCGGGATTTGAATTCTCGTTTTGATATGAGAAAAATGCTTTTGAAACTTCAGTCATTGAATTTATGCATTGCTTGATAAATTGTTGATTGACATCAGATTTTCTCTACTAAGCTTAGACTGTTAGCTCATCCTGACATTTTGTCACAGGTGTAGGTTTCATTCAGGATCCGGAGCTTGAGGCTGATCCTGACTACGTGCCAGAAGAAGAGGAGCCTCCACCTGAGGACTTTTTTCCTTAGATCTTTGTTTTCTTCTGGACTAGGTATATGAGGATTATTGGTTGTGTTTAGAATTATGTTTTGAATCACTGTTTAGGTGACAGTCACTAGTGATCATTTTAGGATTATGTCCAGTATGTATAGGAATTCAGTGTGAAATGCCATGTGATATCAGTCTTGTTTAAATTCCGCATTCGTATAAGATATCTGTTGTTTTGATTTCTGCATTGAATGAGTATCAGAGAATTCAGTGTGCGCTTATTCACCGAATTCGACGACGGTCCGGCTTTTCCCGGATTTTTATTGGAAAGAAAAGTCGGGTCATTACAGAACCAGGGTTACCTGATACGCTCGGGAGCTATGCGAATTGTGTAGAGGTTCGCATCCGGTTCGCTCCGGATGAGTGAACCGGGCTGCACGTGTTAATTTTCTCTCTTTTTCTCTTTCCAGAACCAAAAAGACATTCTAATACGTTTCCTACTCCTAAGCATAACTACTGCTCCGACAACGTTGCATATGTAAACTATGTATATAATATAAAAAACTATAATATAAAAAACTAAAATTTGCACATAATTAAAAATTAAATTCAAAATTTATTAAAATTTTAGTTTTTTATTTAGAACTCATCCTACCCCTAGCGAATTGGGTTCGCTCGGATATAGTGAATTGCGAACCCGAATTCGAACCGAGCAAACCTGCGAATCAGGTAACATTGGTTTGAACCCTGTTGCATTTCCAAAATTTCTGTGAAATAATAGAATCTATATCCTTATTTAGGAGTTCTTTCTTAGAGTTGGCATCCATTATCCATGGATTTCATGGATTCATCAAACATTGTAGGATCTCTATCTCCATCTCCGTCTGAGCCTTAATATTTACGTTTCTGTGCTTTGGTATCTAGCTCCTACAAAGTAATTGTAGAAGTCCGTCCAAAGTTTATATCTTTCTTAACCGTTTTGCTTCATAGTTCTTTGTTGTATTCATTGTCATTAGATACTTCGGTTTCATATGAAGTTTCACCTACTTCTTCATTATTGTTTAATCTAGGAATATGCACAAGTTTGTTTCATAGAACAGACTCTTCATATTCAATGACTATTATTTTCAAAAGCATTATTAGTTTTTGCTATTTAGAGACCCATATGAATGTTGTTTATGCCTACCTTATATAGACACATTCAATGTGACTTCAATTTATCTTGGGGCTTTAGAGTTCAATAATCCAACAAGAGCCCTACTACACCTCTATAATTCAAGATAATTCAAATATGGTGCTCTGCCTATCTAAATTTCAAGGGGGGTCTTCTTGTTTTTCTTATTGGGTATAACATGCTATTAACAAGGCATCACTTATAGATTAAAATTTAAATTTGAACTAATTAACTTGTAATTTTCTATTTCAATTAAAGCCTTGTTTTTTTTCCAAATATCACAATAATCTTATTGTAATGCAAACTCCCCTCTTTATCTGATCTAATAGTCTTAAATTTATTGGATGCCTCATCTTTACCTTTTTGTAAATATCCATCAATGTATCTAACACAATTTTTTGTAAAAGATTCAAAAATACTTTTTACCACCTCTAGTAACTATATTATTTAAACTAGATATATTGCTGTGAATCAAAAGTAGATTTGATTTCCTCTCTACATTGTCTTATATTAAACATGAACACTACGACTGTACTTATTCTCATGTTTCTATCTAAGAATTAGCGCTAATTTTGTCATAGTTTGCAGATTGAAATTCACAAAACACTACATTTATACCTGTTCTCATCTTTCTATCTAAGAAATAGCCCCATTTTGTCATATGTTGTATGGAACAAAAATTCACTTGCCCTAATGTACATGATATAAACTAAATAAATCAACCATATAAGAAAAAGAAGTTTCATTAAGAAGATCCAACTTGGACGTATTGGAAGAGACATACCACTTAAATACAAATATCTCATTCTTCAAATACATAAGCTTCCCGTATTCAAAAACCATCTTAAACCCATTCTTATTAATTATCAGATTAAAGACTCTTTTGGTACATTGGAGCGAGGGGAGAATTTTTTGGACGTTTAAAATTAGGATCCCCTTTCTTCGATGTGATAGTAGATGACTCTCACAAATAGCATTTGACTGTCGGCCAATGTGTCATAAGATCGAAACATCTTATCCTTATAAACATGTTTAATGGCAGTCCTAATGAACCACTGATCTTTCTCATTTCCCATCACATAAGACATCATGACTAAAAGAAATTGAATTATAAATTTATTAATATTAATTCTTAAGGGAATTCTCCCTCTACTTTACATAGAAATTATTTATTTGGCCTTGCATTTAGATAATTTATTGCTAACATAATCTTGGCTCTGGTGTAATTTCCTTAGTCTTAGTTATGCAATGATGAATGCATTTTTCGGGCTATCTAATTCCTTGAGTGCACTGTAGGAAGTGGGGATTTCTTGTCACATCTATGAAATTTAGTCTGATCTTATTCATCATTTACATACTAGGGTTGGTGATGATGCCCTTATTGCTATTGGTCAGGGCTGCTCCCTCCAGCATTTAACTGTTAGCGGGTGTCACAAAATTGGCGATGTTGGAGTGACGGCCATTGCGAGGGGCTGCCCTCAGCTCAATTACCTTGATGTCAGTGTTCTTCAGGTGCATCTCTCTCCCTCTCACACACACACACCACATATGCTTTCGTATGTGTGCAAGGATGCTCGGCAGGTGTGTACTTGTGCAAACACTGATGAATCATGTATAAACATCTAACATCTACTGCTTCGTGATTGGACAGTGATAGATGCTCAACATTTTGTACCCAATCACTCTTGCCTGCAAAGAAAAATGGTGAGGGGGGACATAAAATGACTGAAATGTTAACACTGATTGTGGAATGGTCAAACACAACTAAACTATATATGATACTGACATCCCATTCTTAGTAAATGCTATTTTATGAGTTTGTATTAGGTGCTCTAATGCTAGTGTATGGATCAATCTCTCTCTCTCTCTCTCTCTCTAACTGGTCAAACCTTGGGAAACACATGAATATTTATGAACGAAAAATCAGTGAAAGTACATTTTTTTCCTTTCACTAATGAGTTGTAGGTATCCAACACGTGCAGCAGGGCGGTGCATGGATCAATTTCCCTCCATCAAACTGGTCAAACCTCGAGAGATGTCAATGAAAGTACACTTTTATCCTTTCACAAATTTGTCACAAAAATGTATGTGAAACTCCCGAGGTTGGCAAATGGAGACTGGTGCACAGGTCGGGCATCTAATACCAACTGATTTAGCACTCATAGATATTTGTGCATCTCCCAAGGTTTGGCCAGTTTGGTAGAGAGATTGACTTTTGCACCTCCCTTGGTGGAGGTACCCAATATTATTTCATTTTGTATCCAGTATAAGATAGTATTGTCATTGGAAGATTACAAAGCATATTAGTATTTTATATACACCATTTGATTGCTGGCGTCTCCTTAGTCACCAAATTCTGACTTTTTTAAAACGTCACATTTAATTCGAGAATCAATCATTCGACAGTCTTCTCATTTTAGTCCTTTACTTAATGAAAAGATCACTATATTTTTATGGATTTTACATTTTAATTGTGCCTTAATTTATTAAAATATAATTTTTTATTTACTTATTGAAAAAAACTAAAGTTAAAATGAAAAACTCTAATTTCTCCTTTTTAAAACCAAGTAGAAATGAAAATTTCTTTTTTCTCGTTTTAAAACAACAGGTGACTATGGGTACTTCTAGTGCAAAATCAATTTAATTAATGGAATAAATAATATATATTTTTGTGATAACCGTGGGTGTCCGGGCCAGCTTGCGCGCACGTCGATTATTCCCACGGGGCCCTGGAGCTAACTACCGGGTAATACTCCAGTGGCCCGTGAGGGGACTCGTACTGGTGACCATTGGGGAGCAAACCCAAGGTCTGACCAACTGAGCTACCCCTTTGGGTTTGGAATAAATAATATTGTGTAGATTCTTGGATTTTTTTATATTTTTTATATTTTTTATATTTTATATCTGTTTGGTTTCTACAACTCCTCGGATTGAACCAGAGTCCCATGTTCAGGACTTATTCTTTTCCGTGTTCCAGTTTGAACCTTCAGGACCATACTAGATACATTTATCTTTATTTGCCTTTTCTAGATAATTGGAAGAAACATCCGAACCGGATCTTTGTATGAAGCTTGTCTAGAAAACTGGCGCAACATTGGCAAAATGGTTGATATATCTCTCAAAGAACCTAATTGTTTTCACAGCCATGTTCAGTATCTAACTTGGGGTATTCTTGTTTGATTCAAAACTCCTATATGTCCCCCTTTATATTTGAGGAATAATGGGTTATGAGAAACATCTTATAGATAGATTAGAGACCATGAGAAACACTTGATGCGGGACAAAACCCTAAACTACGTGAACGAAATGAAATGCCGTTTACCGAAATTAATTGAGCAATAAACCACTCGATTAATTAGGTTAAATTAATTGAGCAATAAACCCCACAAACGATCGCGATACCTTAGGGTTTCGCCAATTTCCATTGATGATCATGTTCGGGTCAGGTAGGGTCCAGTCCGTGTGCTAGATCTGTTAATCTCACGGAAGGAGGATCCTAGAGATAGAACTCTAGCCGCTTCCAGATTAGGGCGCTCGCTCGTAGTCCAATGAAAGAATCACGGGTTCGGTCAAGGGTTCATGGATTCAAATGATTTAAGGGTTCAAGAGAGATCTAGGGTACTTAATCGAATCGACTCAACGGTGTGGATGATGGCTAGGGTTTTAGAGTTCAGGAGATTCACAGGTAATGGCTGATATAGATGCAAGGTAGTTAGGACGGTTTGGCGAGGTCATGGTAAAGAAGCTCACTACACTATGGCGTGGCCATAGCGAAGTCATGGCAAAGCTATTTATTATTGTAATTTAAAAAAAAGTTATTTTATCTATTAATTAGTAGTATTCTTTTTTTTTTATATACGAAAAAAAATATAGGAACAAAAAAATTTAACTACTAAAGCATCATACTTTGATTCTAATTGAAGATTTCATATTCTATGAATAAACAAATATCAATAAATACAAATCAAATATGAAACATCAACAATTTGCAATATGGTAAGATAAATAAATAAATAAATATGAAATATCAACAAATATATTATATTAAAAAATATGAAATATTAAGTACACATACAGTAGTATCATCGACGCTGGTGTTGGTAGCCGCTGTGACGAGAGAGAGAGTCGAGAATTTTGTAACTTATAAGTTGAGGTTCTGTGACTTATAGGTTAACTTTTGTAACTTATATATTATAAAAATATCATAATTTATAAGCATTATACGTTATTATCCAAAAAATAAAATAGCGCGCAGAGCAACGTCATAATACTATTCCACCATAGCGACGCTATGATGTCGCTATTTGGCCATCATGGCTATTTGATTATACATAGCGTTTCCCATCGCCATTCGTCATGACAAGGCCATAGAGAGGCTATAGCGTGGCCTTGACAACCATGTATAGATGATTTGGGAATGATACGCAAGCAGAAAAAGATAAATCAAAAGGGTAGATAAGATGGATAGAGATTGTGGGCTTCACACCCTTGGCTTCACACCAAACCCTTCGCGGGAAGAAGAATCACTCTTCGTGGTTGCTCAAATCAAGCAGAAAGCATAAGCTCTTTTCATTGATGAAAAACTAATTACATTGTTTATTTAGAGACCTTAGATAGGAGGCCTCACAAAAGAAAACCCTAAAACATAAATATTATGAAACTGCCCTAAAATAACATTTGAATTCAAAAGAAAATAAAAAAAAAAGACTAAAACTAACACTACTCGACGTGTCTTGCTCGAGCGACAAGCGATGCTCGCTCGATCGAGTTATCTCAGAGAAAATTCTTCTGTGTGTATTCTTCGATGTTTCGCTCGAGCGACTTTTGGCCTCAAGTTTGGCCTCTTTTTTTAAGCATCCTCGCTCGAGCGAAAAGTGAAGTCGCTCGAGCGACCTTGGGCAGTGTGCTTTTATTCTTCTTTAGGCCTGGTTCTAATTGCCGTTTTGCTTCTTCCGACACCAGTACACATGATATGGTCTATAACCGATGTCCACAATGTCGGGTTCGATGTCCACAAAGTCGGTGTCCGCGCCAACTCTCCTGGACCGAGAAGGCTTCATCACTGATGAAGCAGAGGTATGATATTGATCGAGCATGTCAGGGTCGAGGCGATGAACTTCGTCTTCATGTATCCATGCGTTCTCCGATTCCAGCTTGCCCATCCATTTCACCAAGTATTTTTGAAATCCTCCATGTGTGGATACCATGAGATCATCCAAGATCCCTTCAATTACATCTTTCCGTTGCTTGCTTGGAGAAGGAAGGGGTAGGGGCTGTGAGGGTGAGGTGGGTGTGTGGGTAGGGGTTGCTTGGAACGGGGTGCAAGGAGGTGGGGTTGAGCCCAGAAAAGGGACTAGGTCCTCTACATTGAACGTAGAGCTGATCCCTATATCCGGAGGAAGTTCAAGGACATAAGCATTAGGGCTACTCCTTCCCACAATTCTAAAAGGCCCAACGCCACAGGCTTGGAGATTTTTGGCGACTTCGGATGAGAATCGTTCCGGCCTAATCCGAACTATGACATGATCCCCGATTTGGAATTCCTTGAAACGCTTATGTGCATCTGCTGATACTTTGTATTGTTCATTGCTTGAATTAATTTTCTAGTCTAATTTCGGTGTGCAAACTGTGAATATGCTGTGCGAATGCATCTGCGGACTCGGACACTCGATGTGACGCGGAGATAAGTATTAAATCAAGTGTTCTAGGCATATGACCATGTACGACCTCAAACGGATTTATGCCTATGGACTTATTGACAGAATTATTGTACGCGAACTTGGCTATTGGCAATGTAGAATCCCAAGTCCTAACATGATCGTTGACAAGACAATGAAGAAGATTACCTAAGCTCCTATTGGTGGCTTCCGTTTGGCCATCGGTTTGAAGGTGATAAGCCGATGAGAACTGTAGCATGGTACCCATCATGTGCCATAAGGTTTTCCAAAAATAACTGGTGAACTACACGTCCCTATCTGACACGATTTTGGGTGTCCCATGGAGACGCACAACCTCCATGAAAAATAGCTTTGCGATATGGGCCGCATCGGAGGTTTTAAAGTAGGGTATGAAGTGAGCCATTTTTGAAAATCGGTCTACTACCACAAAAATGGAATCGTGCTTTCACGAAATCTTGGGGAGTCCGAGCACGAAATCCATAGAGATGTCTTGCCACGGGGTGTGGCACAGGTAACGGGGTGTACAGACCAATATTTTGTCTACTTTATTTGGCCACTTGGCATGTACGACATTGCTTCACAACCCGAGAAACATTCCTCTTAAGGCTAGGCCAGTAGAACCTATCCTCAATGAGCGTAATGGTCTTGTTGCACCCGAAATGTCCGACAATCCCTCTAGCATGTAGCTCTCAAATGAGGAAGTTATGCAATGAAGTGTGAGGGATGCATAGGCAATTGCCTTGGAACAAATACCCGTCTTGCAGGGTATACTTACAGCTGGTGCTGGTCGGATTATCAAGGAGTGCAACGTATTCCACCCCGAAATCTGGGCACTCGGGATAATCTTGTTTCAACCATGGATCAAAATTTCGTCCGATACCGATACGTATCGGTATCGGAGTTGAACGATACGGTACATTCAATGTACCGTATCGTTCAGTTGTATGGCAGATACCGAACGATACATTCAATGTATCGTTCAGTATCGGACGATACCGATACTATCATCCGATACGTATCGATTTGGAGCTCGGACGATACGTATCGGTAACCCGAGATTTTGACCCATGGTTTCAACTGCTCAAATCCAATGACCTCGGTGCTCATGGTGTGCAAAGTCGCTACCCGACTACTAAGTGCATCAGCCGCCTTGTTCTCAACACCGGCGGCCTTGTGCTTCATTACAAATGTGAACCCTTTGAGGTATTCGACTTACGTCACGTGTCTCGGGTTCAACTTCTTTTGGAAAGCAAGGAAGCGTAAGGCTTCATGGTTAGAAAACAATACAAAATCTTGCGATCTTAGGTAATGCTTTCAATACCAAAGAGATCTGACGACCGCATAAAACTCCTTATCGTAGGTGGAGTATTTTTACTTTGCCTCATTAAGCTTCTCGCTAAAGTAGGCCACGGGGTGGTCTTCTTGGCTAAGCTCTCCGCCTACTATGCCTACACCCGACGCGTCACATGCTACTTCGAAGACTTTAGAAAAGTCAGGTAAACGCATTGCGGGTGCACTACTCATTCTCTCCTTAATCTCAGTAAAGGCCTTCGTCGCGGCTTTACTCCATTGAAACTCCTTTTTCATGCAATCGGTGATGAGAGCCATAATGGTGTTAAAATTTCGAATGAAGCGACGATAGAATGTGGCCAAGCCATGAAAGCTACGGACTTCATGAATATTCCTAGGTTCGGGCGACTCCATAATAGCCTTAACCTTCTCGGGGTTTGCAACCATCCTGTCAACTGAGACAATGAATCCCATGAAGACAACAAATCGTTGTATGAATGTGCACTTCTTGAAATTCGCAGAGTTTTTCTCCCCTCAGGGTCTCACAAACCAACCTAAGGTGGATCAGGTGTTGTTCCTCGTCATGACTGTAAATCAATCTCGTTAAAATGCACGACAAGCAATTTGTCTAGGATCGGCCTCAACACTTGGGTCATGAGCCTCATGAAGGTGCTTGGGACATTAGATAGCCCAAAAGGCATGGCCGTTCACACATTAAGACCATCATTGGTCTTGAAGGCGGTTTTCAACTCATCACCTGGGCGGATTCGGACTTGATGGTAGCCACTTTTAAGGTCTATCTTGGAGAAGATAGTGACACCAACCATCATATCGACTATGCCATCGAGCCTCGGTATAGAAAACTGATACTTAACTGTAATCTTATTGATTGCTCGACTATCCACACACATGCGCCAAGTATCATCTCTCCTAGGTGTTTTTAAAGCAGGTACGACACAAGGGCTCAGACTCTCTTGGATGAATCCCTTCCGAAGGAGCTCATTGACTTGTTTAGTTAACTCGGTGTGTTCAACCGGATTCAACCTGTAATGAGGCAAGTTCGGTAGGGTAGATCTGGGAACCAAGTCTATGGCGTGTTGAATGTCACTTATAGGAGGGAGTTCATTCGGTAGGTCTTTTGGGAAGACATCCACAAATTTTTTCAAAATCGGCTCGACCTCCTTGGGGTACTCGCCCACAGATTCGAGAGTACTCTTGACGGTGACGACAACACACACCACACTCTCATCTAACGACGCTCTCTCAAACTCCGAAGGGCTCACAATATTGATGGTCTTAGATTGACTGTCCTTTTCTGTTCTGTTGGTCGATGGTGCTTTGGGAGACAAAGGGTTTAAAGTGATCTTCTTGCCCCTTATGCATGAACGTGCATATGTTAGATCGACCCATAATGGTCACATCCAAGTCATAGCGCCATGACATTCCCAATATGATATGGCCCACATCCATTGACACCACATCACACCACAATGCGTCGGAATACTAGCCCAAGTGAATTGGCACATGACACCTATGCGACACGGGAATGGAAGAAGAGTCAACCCATGTGACTTTGTATGGCCTTGGATGAGCTTCAGGTGTAAGCCCTAAGTGGGTGATGGTGTGTTGACACCACATTGGTGCAACTCCCGCTATCCACTAGAATCCTATAACTTTTCTCTCCACATTTGGCGAAGATGTGGAAGATGTTCTCCCTACGCCAATCCTCTTTCTCATCCCGTTGAGATTGTGCAAGGGCACACCTTACAACTAGAGCACGACCACTATCATAACCTTCATCACTGGGTGTGACATCTGGCTCAAAGACTTCTTCCTAAAAAATTCCTTCATCCTCATCCCCTTCTCCTTCAATGAAGAGATTCCGTTGAGGGTCTCTCGTGGAGCGTTGGGTGGTAAAGTGTCCCAATCCTTTACATTTGTAGTACTTGACTTGAGAACCGCCCATCGAGGATTCTTCTATCACACCCTTTCCTTTGTCAAACTGCACATTAGTGGAAGTGGATTGTGTGGGTTTGGGAGGTGGGTTTCCCGCATTAAGTCTCACCTCTCCAGTACGATGTTGACTGGTATGAGGTTCGGACTGTTTCACTTCTGTTATTTTCAAATATCGTTCAAGGTCCTGAACGACGGTGTAATACTAATTGAGAGTCTCAACGGGATGAGAGACCAACTCTTTTTGCAGATCAAATCGCAATCCGGTGCGATATCGGGAAAGAGCGACTTGAGGATCTTCTAATACTTTGGCTCACATCATGTATTCTTCAAATTTGCCAATGTAATCCGCTACGGGCATACTACCTTGGCGTAAAATTTTCCATTGGTCAAGGAGACGATGGTAGTATGACGAAGGAACGTACTTCTCTATAAGTCGCTCTTTCATGTCCTTCCAACGGGTAATGGGCGCACAACCCGCGGTTATCCTTATGCGCTCAACGTTGACCCTAAAGAGTCAGGCTTGGCCGATAAACTTCATCTTGGCGAGTCGGACACATCACTCATCGCTCATGCTATACCACTCAAAGTGATGATCCATGTCGGATAACCAATCGAGGAAGACTTTAGGGTCCATTCTTCCATCAAAGGTTGGAAACTCAACTCGTACATTTTTGAGGAGCTTCCCATTTAGGTCAGGGTCATCTCCTTGGTGACCTACCATATGGTTCCGGTTTCGATCATTTTGATACCCATTACGTTCGAAGCGTGGACCTTCACGCTCACGGCGCTGCTCAAGGTGCTCATCAGCCCCTTCAAACCAATTGACTCGGTTGAGCAACTGATCATTGGAAGCCTCAAGTGCGGTTTAGGCTTGCTCCACAGCTGCCATCCAATCATTGATCACACTCAACTCAGCTTTGATGTCCCTAAGGGCATCGACAACCTCTCTTATATCCATGGTAATTACGACTACTAGTACAGGTTCTAAAATGGCATGCAAATATGAACGAACAACGAATGAGACTTTTAGCAGACAGTAGGCGTGCATGCTTTTGAAATAAAATGCAACGAATATTAAATTACCATAAAATTGAAATGTCAAGCAAATATGCCCTAACCTAGAACCTAGGCTTTGATACCAAAATTGACGCGGGACAAAACCCTAAACTATCTGAATGAAAATGAAATGTCGTTTGTTGAAATTAGATTAAATTAATTAAGCAATAAACCACACAAATGATCGCGATACCTTAGGGTTTCACTGATTTCCGTTGATGATCATGTTCAGGTCGGGTAGGGTCCAGTCCGTGCGCTTGATCCGTTAGTCTAGCGGAAGGAGGATCCTGGAGATAGAACTCTAGCCGTTTCCAGATTAGGGAGCTCTCTCGTAGTCCAATGAAGGAATCACAGGTTCCGTCCAGGATTCATTGATTCAAATGGTTTAAGGGTTCAAGAGAGATCTAGGGTTTACTGAATCGAATCGACTTAACGGTGTTGATGATGGCTAGGGTTTTAGAGTTCAGAAAATTCACAGGTAATGGCTAACGCAAATTGATTTGGGAATGATACACAAGCAGAAAAAGATAAAATCAAAAGGGTAGATAAGATGGATAGAGATTGTGAGCTTTACACCCTTAGCTTCATACCAAACCCTTCGCGGGAAGAAGAATCACTCTTCGTGGTTGCTCATCTCAAATAGAAAGTATAAACTCTTTTCATTAATAAAAGACTAATTACATTGTTTATTTAGAGACCTTATATAGGAGGCCTTACAAAATAAAATCCTAAAACATAAATATTGCGAAACTACTCTAAAATAACATTCGAATTCAAAAGAAAATCGAAAAAAATGACTAAAACTAACACTACTAGTTGTGTCTCGCTCGAGCAACAAGCGATGCTCGCTCAAGCGAGTTATCCCAGAGAAAATTCTTCTGTGCACATTCTTCGATGTTTTGCTCGAGCGACAACTAGACTCGCTCGAGTGACTTTTGGCTGAAAGTTTGGCCTCTTTTCTGAAGCATCCTCGCTCGAGCGGAAAGTGAAGTCGCTCGAGCAACCTTGGGCAGTGTGTTTGTATTCTTCTTTAGGCCTGGTTCTAATTGCTGTTTCGCTTCTTCCGACGCCGGTACACACGATATGGTCCATAATCGATGTCCACAATGTTGGGTTCGATATCCAAAAAGTCGGCGTCCCCGTCATCACCATTTTAGGTCACGTGCCATATCTTTGGAGCAATCCAAGAAATCAAAGTTGTAGCTCATATTGGAGCTACTGTTTTCCCAAAAATCACTAACGATGGGGATTTGAACCATCCGATCCATGTATTAAAATGTGGAAACAGTTGTGCCCATATTTTAGTGATTGATATTAAAGTGCTTTGCTTGGATGGTTCTGATGTTTTGATATGTGTGATTTTTTAGTTCTGTCGTATAAGTGATGACCATACACATGAAACATTTAAAATGATCAAGGATGTATGCCATGTGACCTAAATTGTTGCCTTTCATGGAAATATGTGTAAAACAGTTATAAAAGTTTGTTTCTATATTTAATCTAATCAATAATCAAAAGGTTACCTTTGCCGCGCCCATGCATTCTCTGAAAGTGCCCACGTCCTAGGCCTCTTGAAAATCATTGATTGCTTCGGATCAGATGATGGAGATCGTGTTTCACCTCGATCTTCAACACAATAGATCTCGAGATCATCTCGCACCTATCAAACGGTCAGTTTTTTATTCCATGTGTCACAGATTCACAAAAAATGACCGTAAATTCACGTTTGAGCGTGATGTGTGCCATATGATTCAATGGCCATTTTTTGGGGATCTGTGACACATGGAATAAAAAACTGACCGTCTGATAGGTGCGCCATAATCTCAAGATATATTGTGTGGAAGTCCGTGGTGAAAAATGACCTCCATCAGCTGATCTGAAGCAATCAATGGTTTTCAAGGGGTTTGGGACGTGGTCGCTTTCAGAGAATGCGTGGGCGCAACCCGAGGTACACTAATCAAAATGATTCTTAGTGATGATACTCCATTTGTGGATGCACCTAATCAAATACACACATGGGCTTTCGAATCCTTGAACTCCTATCATGTTACATGCTATCAGTATTCTAACTAATTTATTTTATTATTTTCTTTTAACAGCATTTATCTGATATAGCCCTTGTGGAACTAGGGGAAGGCTGCCCTCTACTCAAGGAAATAGTGTGTTCCCACTGCGGGCAAATCACCGACATGGGTTTAGCGCATCTTGTAAAGAAGTGCACAAGGCTCGAGACATGCCACATGGTTTATTGTCCATTTATAACTGCGGCAGGAGTTGCGACCGTAGTGTCAGGTTGTATCAACATAAAGAAGGTCGTTGTAGAAAAGTACAAGGTCAGCCAGAGAACACAGCGGCAAGCAGGTCCCGTCCTTTCATTCCTCTGTGTGGAACTTTAGTTCCAGGTACATATTTTTCGGATAAATCCAGCAGTCATTGCTTATAGTGGTCTCTATCGTGGGGGAATCGATGTAAGATGGCAACTTGCCTATTGTAGGATTCGGGATGGTTGACGTGATAAATCCCAATGGAAGATTTGAAGAATGTGAAATGCGCTCATTGGATAACTTGTCCCATAAGAGAAGTACCACATTCCAATAATTTTATTTACTTCTAGTTCTCGATCTACATTCGAAGCTATAGTGGAGACGCCAAATAAAGAGTTATGGATACTTTGTTGATCGTTGGAGCGAGATTCAAATGAATCCAAAGCCAGCCATGGTATACTCATAAGTGTGTTCATTGTGTTTATTACTCTATTTGAATCCTTTTCATGTAAGTTGGTTATAGACATTTGGATCTACACTTTCCAAAAGTAATATTGGATTTGTTTAACTTTTGATCGATTTTTATTGTGACAGCATTTTAGTCATTTTTAAATAAGGGGTATCCTGGGGTAAGCCAATTTTTTTATCAAATTACTATATATGGACCCTTCATAAATGTTATAGGGAGATATTTAGAGGATGAGTTAGTGTTAGGTGTTGCCATTCGAGCACCAATGTGGTATTTGAATCATCTATGTTGCCCAATTGGCATTGATGTACATCGATTCTGATTGTTCAATGGCAGATCATTAGGTAAATTGGAAGATGCACATATTTGAATTACTCAAATAAGAAAATAATAAGTGAATTGATAGAGAGGTGTTCAGCTTCATCACTGTTGGTCCCTACCACTGAGGAAGTAAAACGTGGGTAAATGTGGTAACTGGAGAATAATATGTAATCAGATTTTAATGAGCTAGTATGGAGCGACAGACAGACAGACCACTACTGGCGCTCGGCGTGGGAGCCGCTCCCCACATGGAGCTTGAGATGTTTACTCAAAAGATCATGAAGATCCATGTGCCCATGCGCAGCGGACTTTGAAAGCCCATGCGGCAACGTCCACCGATTATAATAGGCTCTTCCACAAGGACCAGACTCTCTTGACCGTCACTTAAACACCAGAAATGGCTTTAAATGATCTTACATCATCAATGGTTTAAGATGTGGGTGATCTGTACCGTCAAGGTGATAGATCATAGATTAAAGTCTAACTGGCCTGAAAATGGTATTTTAGGGAGATTTAACCATTCGATCTGTGGACTATAATATCAATTGTTTTTTTTTAGTTTTAATGGTTGATATTAAAGTTCATCAATCGGATGGTTCACTTCCACTTATAGGCATGTTTCTTTGGATGGAGACTCTAATTATGGATTGTCACTTGGATAATTTAGATTGATCACATGACATAATGATAAATCACACTTTATTGGTGTGAGATAAAAAGTCTACTTTTAATAGTGTGAGATCATTTAAACACCATTTTGGCATTTAAACCTTGGTGTTTAAATGTGAGTAGTCACGAGCCATTATCCCTCACCTCAATGAGAAAAATAATAAAATAAAATCAAAACATCTCTAATTACATCAAATGTTTAGTCCATTATTTCTAGTGAGAATAGGTATCCCGTCTTAAGCGTTAAACTAATTAGCAGTTGAATCCATTACAATTCGAGTTTCACTAACTTTGAGAATAAGTTTGTTTCTCAACCTTAAGAAAAATAAAATGCTGTTTTTCATTCAAAGGTAAGTATGGAGATTTGGCAGTAACTCTTGATAAAGTCTTTTGGCAAATTGGCAGTAGCTCTTGTTTAAAAGAGTATAACTTAGGGAGTGCATTTCAAAATAAAAAATAAAAAATATAAATATAGCAAAATAAAAACATGGAGGCTGCATTTAATGAGCAACATAGTCAAAACCAAATGACAGGTTATTAGACAGGGAAATTTATTGGATCCACCCTGTTAGATATATCTTTTCGTTAGAGACCCTACATTTTTACTTTTAACCAAATGGATCAGTTCCAAGATGAGCCAACTCCAGCTAACACAAAAAGTCTGAAATACCCTTTCTTACACTTTTTTTCATTTTATGTAGTTTAAAATTTTAAATATTTGCACTTGTTTATATTTACGCAATGTAAAACGGGATCTAAGCCGTCTGATTTGAAGGTCCCAATATAAAATCGATGGTGTCAAAGATGGACAAAAAAAAAAAAGGCGATATTGCCTTTTAAAAAAATATATATAAATTCTTTTTAAACAGTCGATGCCGACTCTTTAAACAATCAATGGCGACTCTTAAAACAGTCGGTACCGACTGCTTAAAGAGGCGACATCGACTATTTACACAGTTGCCATCGACTGCTTAGACAGTCGATCCCGACTGTTAAAAAAAAAATAAAAAAAATTACTGTCTAAACAAATAGTCGCCATCGACTTTTTTTATTTTTTATACAGTCGATGGCGACTGTCTAAACAGTCCGGATCAACTGTCTAAGTAGTCGATGACGACTGTATTATACAGTCGATGTCGCCTCTTTAAGCAGTTGGCACCGACTGTTTAAAGAGTTGGCATCAATTGTTAAATTTTTATTTTTTTTTAAGAGGCAGTATCGCCTTTTTTTCGTATTTATCTTTGGCACCATCGATTTTATATTGTGACCTTCAAATCAGACGACACAGATCTCATTTCACATCGCGTAAATATAGAAAAGTGTAAATATTTAAAATTTTAAACAATGTAGAACCAAAAAAGGTGTAAGAAAGGGTATTTCTAACCTTTTCTACTACCTGAAAATGGTTTGACTAAAAGTTGGTTGGTTTGGATAAAGGTGAATATAGGGTCTTTGACAGAAAAGGTTTATCTAATAGGGCCATTTTGGTAAATTTTCCTATTAGAAAAAGATGTTAAATATATATAAAAAATTTTATTCCTTAAGGTCCACCGTTTCGCAACAAATATGGAAATAACGTTCGCATAGCTGCTAGTAAGTAGGTAGATTCTTGACTGGCTTATATTAGGGGAAATATACAGAGGATCGACCCTGTCAGATACCCCTTTTTCGCCATAAATTGTATATTTTCACCTTTCTCGTAATCAGCCAATTTTAACACTATCTATCGTTCTACATACACCTTTTCCGCCATAAATTGTATATTTTTACCTTTTTCGTAATCGGCCATTTCCAGATAGCACAAAAAGTCTCAAATACCCTTTCTTACACTTTTTATCGTTTTATATAGTTTGAAATTTAAAAAATTTCCACTTTTTATATTTACTCGATGTGAAGCAGCATTTATGTCGTCTGATTTGAAGACTACAATATAAAGATTGATGGTGCCAAACATTGATAAAAAAAAAGGCGATATCATCTCTTTAAAAAAAAAAAAATTCGCCTCTTTAAACAGTCTGTATTGCCTCTTTAAATAGTTGATATCGCTTATTAGAGTGTACCTTATTTGATAACTACCACATATTAGTTATCTCAATCAATTGTAGTTATCTAAACCGATTGTAACCTGTCTATTCTATCTTTCTATCTTCTTCTTCTCTCGTTCATCTTTTCCTTTAAAATTATAAAATAAAGAAGAAAATAAGAAGATGATGAGAGATGAAGAAGATAGAAAGATAAAATAGACAAATTTTCACGATTGATTACATTATTTACAGTGATAGTTATCAATAAGGTACACTTTAATAGGTGATATCGACTGTTTAAACACTCGTTATTGTCTCTTTAAACAATGATTATCGCCTCTTTAAGCAGTCGGTATCGCCTATTAGAGTGTACCTTATTTGATGACTACCACATATCAGTTATCTCAACCAATCATAATTATCTAAGCTAATTATAACTTGCCTCACTACAAAAATATTTTTTAATAAAACTATTATCTGTCGCTAAAAAAGCGCCGCTAGTATTTTTGTAGCGCTTTAGTAGCATAACAAATTTTTGTAGCGACAGTACTAATAGCGGCAGTTTTTTATAATAAAAAACTGCCGCTAATAGTCTTATTTTTTGTAGTGCCTATTCCATCTTTCTATCTTCTTCTCTCCTTCATCTTCTTCTTTAAAATTATAAAATAAAGAAAAAAATAAGAAGATGACAAGAGAAGAAGAAGATAGAAAGATAGAATCGAGGATCAAAATTTTGGGTAAAATTTCAGTTTCGGGCTTGATCGAAACCGAAAATTTGAATTGAAGTTTCGGCTGAAAATAGAAAATTTGGCCGAAATTTTGGGTCCCATACAAATTTGGTCCAAAATTTCAGTCCAAATTATCGTTTCGGTAGGGACCGAAGCCGATAATTTTGGCCGAAGTTTTGATCCTTGGATAGAATAGACAAATTTTTACAATCGATTGCATTCTTCACAGTGATAGTTATTAAATAAGGCATACGTTAATAGGCGATAGTGACTGTTTAAACACTCGTTATTACCTCTTTAAATAGTCGTTATCGCCTCTTTAAACAATCGGTATCACCTCTTTAAATAGACGAATTTTTTTTTTTTTTATAGAGGCGATATCACTTTTTTTTTTTCATGTCAATCTTTGGCCCCATCGATCTTTATATTGTAGCCTTTAAATCAGACGACATAGATGCTGCTTTACATCGCATAAATATAAGAAAGTGCAATTTTTAAAAATTTTAAACTATGTAGAACCATAAAAAGTGTAAGAAAGGGTATTTCAGACTTTTTGTGCTAGTTGGAACTGACTTGAAGCTGGTTGGTTTTGTTAAAGGTAAAAATACAGGGTCTCTGGCAGAAATGGTTTATATGATAGGATCAATCCAGTAAATTTTCCTAATAATAGTCTACAGAGCAGCTAGTAGGTCGGTAGATTCTTGACTAGGGACCCAGTTTTTTTAACCATGTCAGGCAAGTCAGGCATATATGTACCCTCCGGTGGGGTGGGGTTGCACCATTGGGTGGGTCTGCAGCCAACCAAAATTTTTAGCCAACCCACTGCACCGGATATTACCTTTAGTGTCACGACCCGAAATTCTACCCCATCCCGAGGGCCTAGAATTCCGAGTTATGACCCGCACATATCCCGGATATGCTAAGCGGACATACACCTAATCAGAGTTCTCGCGCAATAATGGTTCCACAAAATTCGTGAAAGCCAACACATAAAGGTGGAAATAAAAGCAGTAATAAATAATGAATAAATGCAATAGAATCAACAAATCTACCAATAAAACATAATTCGAAGTTGGAGACAAATCCGATAAAGGAAATCATAAATTAATGATAATAATAGGGATCCAATCTACTACCAAGTCTGCAACGATCAATATCCAAAGACTTTTCGGATCAAATCGACCGTAGCCCTCCTGGTACTCAACACTCGCGGGATCAATGAAATCAGCGTCAGTCGGATCTGGATGACCGACGTCTACTCCACTAGCGTAATCACCTGCAACTGTTAGATTATCGTGGGATGAGTTTACTCAGCCACGTAAACTCAGTGGGATACACCACCAATCCACCCCATACTACTCAGGCGCATTGTGGGTGCATCTTGTGAGTGATAAATATAATATCTCAAAGCAGATAGCAAAAGAATGACAAAATTACATGCATATCGTAAAACTCATATCATAAATGCGAGACCATAATCTAGACACTCATATCCTAACATACCTTACCATATCTCATAACATATCATATCATGTCTTATTATCATTCTCGCACATATGCCTGTACATCGCATGAGCGTAACTAACATACTCGTGAAATCCTAAATGACCTGTGCTAGAGTCGTTGCTCGAGCTACCATGGGAGGGTCAACATAGTATCATACCACCATATCATAACGCCCTCGTGTCATACTCATACTCCACCATCCAGCCAATGGGGAGACATAATGGCCAAACTCACTCAAAACATACTCATACTCATAATCTCTCCTAGAGATCCGTCTTGACTGAAAGACGTTATTGCCCTTGCGGTGGCTACGTAAGGAACAGCACGTACAGAGACTTAAGTTTTTTATCTTTTGCTGGCCTACACAGCGATGTCTTATTATCGTACTCGTATCATAACTTATCTTATTTCATACTCATATCTTATCATACTCTTATACTTAATCCTAGGACAAACTATAGTGAGGCAACTTTTCTAATTTACGCTTCCCAAGAAAAAGGTTCCGTAGTAACCTGGATGTACTTCGTGTGACAGCCCATACTATCATAGAGGCGTTGCATCCGTACATGGACGCCAATATTTCGAGTTTCACGTGATCGTAGAAGAAACTTCACCAAAAAGCCTATGGTCGAACCTCATAACTTAACTCATAACTCATACTATCATATTTGAACTCGGGGTGATCGGGTCGCCGTATATGCCACCGTATACGAGGTTACACTGAATTCACACTCACCCGACTCGTCATGGGTCCCATTCCACCATGAGTTGTAAGGCATGTGAATACGGTATATTTCTCGCTTTGATACCATCTTAGCGAATCACCACGCCCAAGCATAGGCATGATCTCATACACTCTCGTACTCATGATCTAACATATCCTAACTCGTATAAATTGATTAAATTACAAATACAAAAGTATCACACATACAGAATGGTTTACACTTAGATTTTGGTTATATTTATATTTATATTTATTTACATACCACACCAATATAATTATAGAATAGGGTTATAAGTATGATTTCGATAATTGTAAAGGTCAGAGTTCGGTTTCATAAAGACATCGAAGTTCTAACACTTTATGTTATCGAAGTGGTCGCGTTGAAGCGATAAAAGCGAAACTTTTATATATTATTATTTATCATTATTAAATGCCTAAATTAAATATTATTATTTTTAAAGTTAAGTACATCACGACCATCGATCGCAAAGTGCAAGTGCACTAAATTTTTTGGTCGTGTAAAAGTGAAATTTTGGTGTGAATCAGGTCGTCTATTTGGATGAGAATCGATCGATTGAAAAAAATGAAAATCGATAGATCAGATTTAATAAGGTGTAAAATAAATAGGGCAAAATCAATAAAATTAGATTATAAGCAATCACATCTAGGGCAAAATTAATAAAATTAGATTATAAGCAATCACATTTAGGGCAAAATAAATAGGACTAGATTATAAGCAATCACAACTAAGGCAAAATCAATAAGATTAGATTATAAGCAATCACATTTAGGGCAAAATAAATAGGACTAGATTATAAGCAATCACATCTAGGGCAAAATCAATAAGATTAGATTATAAGCAATCATATTTATGCTAACCACTTTACTCATTTTAAAATAATATTATAAAGAATGAAATAAAGTTTATTTTATTTAGTCCGTCGATACGCGATCGAACTTATCCTACGCGACGGGATCTTAGAAGAATGAGATGGATGGATGGGTACCCACCTCTTGAAGCGTGACCGACAGATCGACGACGATTAGGGCGATAGAGATTGGCGTCCACACAATGATCCGTCCATGATTACGCCGCCTTCTTCCAGCACCATTTGACGGCAGAAAAACACCACGGTATTCTTTGTGGAAGAATACACAAGAAATTTAAAAGAGATTTGGGTGTTTTTAAAGAAGGGTGGCTAGAGAAGAAGATGGAGTGACGGCTAGGGTTTTTAAGAAGAATTCTTATAATAATGATTTAGGGTTCTCCGTAACTTTCTTATTTATAATATATGGGCATTAATTTAGTGCTAAGCGGTCGCACCAAATAAGGGTGTATAGGCTTTTAATTCAAAGTTTAAAATAAAGGTTTAAAACTCACGTAGCAAGGTTTGATCCTTAGACCTCTTATCTATATCCAAAGGCTTTCAACCACTAGGCTACAACACAACTTGTGTCAAATAAAGACAATTTTAAAGATAATACCTCTTTAAAAATCAAAATGTGTATTTTCTCAACTAGTGTAGGTTCCGGTGTAGAGCACTAACACCATGCAAGGTATAAAGCACAATCTAACACCAATAAAAGAAAGTTCAAAAATTCGGGTTGTTACATTCTCCCCTCCTTATAATATTTTCGTCCTCGAAAATTACGTACCTGTAGTGATGAGTTTCGGGTACTTCTCCATCATCTCAGTTTCTCATCAAAAGTCAACTATTCAACATTAATAAAGAAAAAAAAATCAGGGTCATTACATTCTCTCCTCCTTAAAATTTTTCGCCCTCGAAAATTAGGCATTGATTAAAAAGTAGCGTCATCATCTCGGTTAATCCCATATCACCTTCAAAAATTTCATATTTTCGACACCTAATATTTAATATCATCAAGGTAGGGTCGTCCCCCTCTCTTTATGATAGTAGTCGACTCTATATCATCAATTTATAAAATAATTTGATTTGATATCACAAATTTCTCCAAATGTGTGATATGTCAAATTTTAGTCGGACATTCACTTGATCCAAATATTGCAGTCATTTCTAATATAACCTAGAATCAACTGTTCATATTGTTAGCATCTCAGATCACCTAGAATCTTAAACAGTCAAATCTTCAAGGATTTATTTATCTGATTGCACCTAAATTTTAGAAAAGTTTCACCCATTATTTTTCAATCCTTATAGATAATTTATAATATTTCTCACAAGTTTCTAACTATATAAGTCATTCTTAAATAAATCTTTAAATACCAAATTAAACCTTACGGTCTTCTAATAAGTCCTCAAAAGATCTAAAGTTTCGGGTCTATTTGAATCATTATGACATCAATCAATATATTGTACTTACATAACCCATACAGTCCTCGAGGAAGTAAAGCTTGAGCTCTGATACCACTCTGTCACGACCCGAAATTCTACCCCATCCCGAGGGCCTAGAATTCCGAGTTATGACCCGCACATATCCTGGATATGCTAAGCGGACATACACCTAATCAGAGTTCTCGCGCAATAATGGTTCCACAAAATCCGTGAAAGCCAACACATAAAGGTGGAAATAAAAGCAGTCATAAATAATGAATAAATGCAATAGAATCAACAAATCTACCAATAAAATATAATTCGAAGTTGGAGACAAATCCGATAAAGGAAATCATAAAATTAATGATAATAATAGGGATCCAATCTACTACCAAGTCTGCAACGATCAATATCCAGCACTCGGATCGAAATCAGCACCGTAGCCCTCCTGGTACTCAACACTCGCGGGATCAATGAAATCAGCGTCAGCCGGATCTGGATGACCGACGTCTACTCCACTAGCGTAATCACCTGCAACTGTTAGATTATCGTGGGATGAGTTTACTCAGTCACGTAAACTCAGTGGGATACACCACCAATCCACCCCATACTACTCAGGTGCATTGTGGGTGCATCTTGTGAGTGATAAATATAATATCTCAAAGCAGATAGCAAAAGAATGACAAAATCACATGCATATCGTAAAGCTCATATCATAAATGCGAGACCATGATCTAGACACTCATATCCTAACATACCTTACCATATCTCATAACATATCATATCATGTCTTATTATCATTCTCGCACATACGCCTGTACATCGCATGAGCGTAACTAACATACTCGTGAAATCCTAAACGACCTGTGCCAGAGTCGCTGCTCGAGCTACCATGGGAGGGTCAGCATAGTATCATACCACTATATCATAACGCCCTCGTGCCATACTCATACTCCACCATCCAGCCAATGGGGAGACATAATGGCCAAACTCACTCATAACATACTCATACTCATAATCTCTCCTAGAGATCCGTCTTGACTGAAAGACGTTATTGCCCTTACGGTGGCTACGTAAGGAACGATACGTACAGAGACTTAAGTTCTTTATCTTTTGCTGGCCTACACAGCGATGTCTTATTATCGTACTCGTATCATAACTTATCTTATTTCATACTCATATCTTATCATATTCTTATACTTAATCGTAGGACAAACTATAGTGAGACAACTTTTCTAATTTACGCTTCCCAAGAAAAAAGTTCCGTAGTAACCTGGATGTACTTCGTGTGACAGCCCATACTATCATAGAGGCGTTGCATCCGTACATGGACGCCAATATTTTGAGTTTCACGTGATCGTAGAAGAAACTTCACCACAGCCAAAGCTTATGGTCGAACCTCAGTAACTTAACTCATAACTCATACTATCATATTTGAACTCGGGGTGATCGGGTCGCCGTATATGCCACCGTATACGAGGTTACACTGAATTCACACTCACCCGACTCGTCATGGGTCCCATTCCACCATGAGTTGTAAGGCATGTGAATACGGTGTATTTCTCGCTTCGATACCATCTCAGCGAATCACCACGCCCAAGCATAGGCATGATCTCATACACTCTCGTACTCATGATCTAACATATCCTAACTCGTATAAATTGATTAAATTACAAATACAAAAGTATCACACATACAGAATGGTTTACACTTAGATTTTGGTTATATTTATGTTTATATTTATTTACATACCACACCAATATAATTATAGAATAGGGTTATAAGTATGATTTCGATAATTGTAAAGGTCAGAGTTCGGTTTCATAAAGACATCGAAGTTCTAACACTTTATGTTATCGAAGTGGTCGCGTTGAAGCGATAAAAGCGAGACTTTTATATATTATTATTTATCATTATTAAATGCCCAAATTAAATATTATTATTTTTAAAGTTAAGTACATCACGACCATCGATCGCAAAGTGCAAGTGCACTAAATTTTTTGGTCGTGTAAAAGTGAAATTTTGTTGTGAATCAGGTCGTCTATTAGGATGAAAATCGATCGATTGAAAAAAATGAAAATCGATAGATCAGATTTAATAAGGTGTAAGTTGTCGTTTGGCTCATGATTGATTGGTCGATTTTAATAGGTCAATCCATCGATAAAAAGGAAACTAATTGGGCTCTGACATGGGATACTACTACTCATATATCTTATAAGATAATTTTATAATATTAAAATAAGGTAGTAACCAAGTACATTTATTTTATATGATAATAAAATATAAGTATATAATATTTATTAATTTTATATTACTATCTAAAATCACTTTCTCTTTAAATATATCATAATATATTGTAAAAGATATTTTAATTAATTTAATACCATCCTATGAAATGAATCGGATAAATGATCTAAATCGAGATAATGATCTAAATCAGATGGGCCAAAGTCCAACATCGAATGGGTCAAAGTCCAACATCAGATGGGTCACGATCCACGTCAGATGGGTCACGGTCCAACATCAGATGGGTCACGATCCACGTCAGATGGGTCAAGATCCAACATCAGATGGGTCAAAGTCCGACATCAGATGGGTGACGGACCAACACTAGATGGGTCGCAGTCCAACATCAGATGGGTCACGGTCCAACATCAGATGGGTCACGATCCACGTCAGATGGGTCAAGATCCAACATCAAATGGGTCAAGGTCCGACATCAGATGGGTCATGGACCAACACCAGATCGGTCGCAGTCCAACATCAGATGGGTCACGGTCCAACATAAGATGGGTCACAGACCTCCAACATCAGAATCCCACGTGGCAACCTAAGTATGAAGTTGTCTAACGCTTAAGTTGCTTATTTAGTGCTAACTCATCCTCTCTATCGACCATATATATATATATATATATATATATATATATATATATATATATTACCTCCCATGGGAGAAAATTCAAACTCCATCGTTGGGCATTATAAGGTGATCCCGTGGTAGGCTCTCTAGTTTTAGAGTCAATACTCAATTGAGACCTCATGATATTAATAATAATATTACTTATTAAAATTTGATCACGCCTACATGATTTATATCGTTTGAAAATTATAGCCTTGGGAAATAATTATATATGTATATATTTTTTTGTTTTGATAAGTAACCGCAAGATTTATTGTTGCCTGCTAATATAAATGTAGTCACTTCTTGATTTTTATTGTATAGAGTCTTATGTTAAAATAATCTATGTAATATCTCTTTCCTTAAAACAAGGTCTTAGATACTACATGGGACCTTTTGTAAACGCTGGACTTGGAAATATGTTTAAAATAGGTCATGGGTTTATATATATATACAAATGCTTAGTTTCTAGAAAATATAAAATATTAAAAAATTTTTAAGGAAATTATAGGTTTAAATCATGGTTGCGTAGATTTTTAGTTTGAACTCAGATTCACGATTTTATAATGTCCATAAAATATCTTTTACTAGAGGGATGATGGAATAGAGTATTAATCATTTGTATTATTTTTAATTATTAAAATAACAAAGTATAAAAAAATAATAACATTAACAATTAGAAAAATAATTATGACTAAATTACAAGCAATCACATCTAGGACAAAATCAATAAAATTAGATTATAAGCAATCACATTTAGGGCAAAATAAATAGGACTAGATTATAAGCAATCACAACTAGGGTAAAATCAATAAGATTAGATTATAAGCAATCACATTTAGGGCAAAATAAATAGGACTAGATTATAAGCAATCACATCTAGGGCAAAATCAATAAGATTAGATTATAAACAATCATATATATGCTAACCACTTTACTCATTTTAAAATAATATTATAAAGAGTGAAATAAAGTTTATTTTATTTAGTCCGTCGATACGCGATCGAACGTATCCTACGCGACGGGATCTGAGAAGAATGAGATGGATGGATGGGTACCCACCTCTTGAAGCGTGACCGACAGATCGACGACGATTAGGGCGATAGAGATTGGCGTCCACACGATGATCCGTCCATGATTACGCCGCCTTCTTTCAGCACGATTTGACGGCAGAAAAACACCACGATGTTCTTTGTGGAAGAATACACAAGAAATTTAAAAGAGATTTGGGTGTTTTTAAAGAAGGGTGGCTAGAGAAGAAGATGGAGTGACGGCTAGGGTTTTTAAGAAGAATTCTTATAATAATGATTTAGGGTTCTTCGTAACTTTCTTATTTATAATATATGGGCATTAATTCAGTGCTAAGCGGTCGCACCAAATAAGGGTGTATAGGCTTTTAATTCAAAGTTTAAAATAAAGGTTTAAAACTCAGTTTGATCCTTAGACCTCTTATCTATATCCAAAGGCTTTCAACCACTAGGCTACAACACAACTTGTGTCAAATAAAGACAATTTTAAAGATAATACCTCTTTAAAAATCAAAATGTGTATTTTCTCAACTAGTGTAGGTTCCGGTGTAGAGCACTAACACCATGCAAGGTATAAAGCACAATCTAACACCAATAAAAGAAAGTTCAAAAATTCGGGTTGTTACATTTAGGTAGGGTAATAGAGTTTAAAAAAGCAGCTAAAGTAGAAGTTTGAGGTGAAAAATAAGAAAGGAATGTATTACTTGCACTCTTCTTTCAACTACATTCCAACTTTCCTCTTCTTCGAAGCAAGAATCTAATAGAAAGACCACACCAATTTCATCTCATATAACTCTTTTTCTCTACTTCCCTCCCATCCCCATCAAATAGCAAACTTGTTTTTTACTATTTAACAAAGGGGATGGGAAAAATAGACAATCAAACCGACCCCCTTGGCATTTGCCGAAAGCTCTACGACCTCTTTGCTGACAACCTCGCAGTTAGAAGTCTAAGGCACCTCACTTTGGTGCGCTCCCCTAACCCCATCATCGAGATCAAACACATCGAGCCTCATTCTAAGAGAGACGGCCCGGTTAATACAAACGGCAGCCCCCAAGAGCCCATTGATCAACCCCAAGATCGCTTGGTGCCATTGGAAGATGAGAGCCCCGACATGGGTTCTGACGATGTAATCAAGATCGAGCTGGTGAACAAGGTCACTCCTGCTGCTGGCTTCTCTGCTTTTCCGGACCGTGGTGCAACGACAGGTGCTAACAAGAACCATATGCAGAATATTTTGATAGATGATCATAAAAGAGAGAGACAGCTATCAGGGCCAAGCACTGGTGATGCAAGGAAAAGGGGAGATGGAACAAAAATGTTACCAATAGAGGACAATATAGATGAAAAATCCCGTAAGTATATAAAAAAAGTTAGAAACACACAGGGAAGGAATCGAGCCGAGGCTGAGGCAATTCTCAAGTAACCCCATGCTAAGATTATCCTTTCTCTCCAACCTTCTTAGAATAATTGTTGAGATATAATTACTTGTAATCAAATGGAAGATAAAATTCTCAAAGTATAATCTTGTATATTGTTTGAATTACTAATGCATCTTGGGTCCCAATGGGGCCACGCGCAATTCGTGATGATATGTATGCATGTTTACTTGATGGACAATGTTATATGGCGGATGGGAAACAGCCGACCATTCAATGGACTGCTGATGTGGCGCAATGCAAGTGCAGTAGGGCCCAACAATGCACGTCGGGGCAGCCACTTATATCGCACCATGTAAGCATCCGTTGAATGCAGGGGCGGAGCGAAGATTTTTTCGTAGGGTGGTCATCTAATTAATTAATGTTAGAAAATTGTATAATTTTTTTTCTAATCAAACACTAAAAAAAAGAAAATATATACAAATGAAACTAGATACGAAATTAAAAAAAATCATATACATATCGATTAGGCCGTTCCAACAAAATTGGTCTAATTCAAAATTCCATCGAAGAATGACTACGAGGTAGCATCATCCTCGTCGTCATCCTCCGAAGAGTAGGATGATGTGGCAGTACGTTGTAGGGAGCTTGTGACACCATTGAAGTTGTTGAACATATCCCGATGATGAACGGGAAGACTTGACATTTTTTTATTTAATATTTTAATGCCTTTTTAAAAATTCTATATGTATTAAGTTTTTTTTACTCTTTACATGTCTTAGTGAATTGCTCTAGTGGTAGACTTAGTGTTTTGTGAAGGTTAGGTTCTAGGTTCAAACCTTGTTATGTGTAATAAATACTTAAATTTTTTAAAGTAATTATACTAGGGCTTATACACCATAAATGTGAGTATGTAGCTCTACAACATAGTGGAGCCCCTTGTGAGAGAAATCTCTTCGAAAATAAGCCCGAGCACCTAAATAGATGGAGGATAGCTAAAAAATAGGCCAAAATTGTGAGATTTAGTTAAAAAAATAAAGAAAATATATTTATTATGAAAACAAATACCATAAAAAAGTTTGTTTGAAGATTTTATATAATTTTGGGTGGTCAATATAATTTTGGATGGATGAGAATCCACTAATATAAATTAAGACACCTAAAGCTTAATAACAAATATTTAGAAAGTTTGGGTAGTCAATTGACCACCCAAGTCATTACGTGGCTCCGCCCTTGGTTGAATGGTCTGTTATTTCCAATCCGCTCATTATACCATTTACAACAACAACGTATAGCGTGAATTTTATAGAACTTAGACATGCGCAAATTACAAATGCTCTCAAATTGAGAAAGCTCTATATGACTCGATGCCCTCTTTGTCGGACATCAAATTTTATTCATTCTTTTTTGATAAGAGATAAGGTTCATAAAAGTATATTCGATCTTGATAAGATTCGTCACATGCATTTAGTGAACAAATTCGTCATTGTTGGCGTCATTGTGTTTTATGCGTCATGGATGATGTATTTGTAGCTATGTGTCCTGGATGAATTATTTGGAGTCGTTCCAGCTACTTTTCATTTTGAGATAGTGGTAGGGTCCATTATGCTTCCATGCGATTCTCAAGATTGTGATAATATACTAAATCTTCTGATGCAAGACTTTTTACTGTCATGGAACTGTTCTTTTTCATAAATTGTTGTTTCAATTTCTAGGTGCTCTGGAAGATCCAAATATTTTCTGGTGTCCATCTTTGTTAGCAATATTTCTGCTTCAGCTATCTATTTTGGAGTTTTCATATATTCGACCTGAAGATTTGTTATGAAGATTCTTCCACCATCTGTAACTTTAAACTAGTAATTTGCTGTTGACATTTGTCCGGTAGTTTCAGAGAAATTTTTAAGTGACCAAATCCAATACATTTTTGTACTGACTGTTTGAGCATTGGTTTTTGCTATTGGGTCTTCAATTTGAACATTGTCAAATTTATGATCCTTGGTTTTTTCAAGAAGCGATATTTGATATGATTGATAAAAAATTTATCGAGACCTCCATCCAACTTTACTTGTTAACGAAAATATGAAATATACCGTTATGTTCAAATATTTGGTGGTATGATAAATCATTATTTTGATCATTATTGGAAAATCCTTTAGTGGATGGTCAGGGAAGGTGAGTTGGTTTATCATTCTCCAAAGGCTTTCTTCTAAATTATAAGGTTGATTTTCAGTGTAGAGAGAAAGCTTTGGAAGATAAATTTCATCAAAATAATTAATGGATTTATAATTATGAAATAAGATCTGTTTAATATTATCTTCACGATCCTCTATTTTGGACAAACTTTCATTACTAATTTAAATTGGTATGATTAGTTTGATTTTTTTAAACATACAGACTCGTTTGAGTCTATAAAAAATTGGATCTGGAAAATGAGCTCCCAACAGATCAGCTAGATCAAGGACATGATTTATTTTCTCAAGAGTGAAAGTTTCATTTTCCCATGACAGATCTTTTAGAAAGGAAAATGCACAAGCTTGTATGTTTTGAAGCTTGATTTCTTGGGTCATTATCTTCAATGCTAAAAAACTCACAAGCTTTCGAAGTTTTTTATCATTGATAATATGGGTTTTCCATATTCCACCTACCAATCAAGATGGTTTAGGCACTCGATTAGCCTGCTCATAAGTGGTCTCTATTATGACCAAGTATATATATAAAGAAAAAATGAGCGGCACTTTCCCTTGCCTAAAGGCAGTTAGATCCTATTGAGCTCTCCGCAATCACCAAAATTTCAGCGGCATAACGGCTCAAATCCTAGGATAGAGGAAAAACAAAAGAGAAGGCAAAGGAAAAGAGGGGAGAGCCGGAGCTCTCGAGGCCTTGTAGCACCGCTGCCAGATCTTCGCGTGGAACTATCTCCGGTGAGCTTCTGAAGGAAAATGGGTTAGAGAAGGATTCTAACTTGATAAGGCTTAGGAGCTAGGAGCTTGAGAGTGATGGTGTGAGAGATGAACTAAGGTTCCTTACTAGCTAAAACTTGGAGGGATTGATGATGGAAGAAGTGTAAGGGTTAGGAGGGATGTTAAGGTTCCAAAGGTGGGAAGGTTTTAAGCCTTGAGATGAGGGGGATTTTTCTAGAGTTTTCTCTTTAGGATTTTTCAAATGTACAAATGTGAGGGGTGGGGGTCTCTATTTATAGAGAAAAGGGTGGTTAGGGAACTCTTAAGGTCACTAATGACGGTTAGGAATTAGGAAATGGGGGATCTAAGGGTTTTGGGCATTTCTAGGTCTTGGAGAAGAGGGAATTGGGTTTAATGGTAGATGATGGGGTGATCACTTGAATGACAAGATGATTAATTTAAGGTCTAAAGGGACATATTGGTCCTAAAGAAAAACACCCCAAACTTTGGGAAAGTCCACAAGTCAAACTCACAAAGTGAAAATCTGCCATTTTTCGAAACTGTAGGTTTTTAAGGCATGCATGCATAGTATGCACGCATGCTTTAAATCCCTAGCCCAGAACTGAGAAGTTAGGGCCCGTGCTGGGCCCATATTTGGCGAAGATGACTTTTTGGCTATGCGTGCATAGTATGCACGCATGTGTAAAAATTACTCATGCCTATTATTGGCTCGAGCTATCCCAAAACGATATATTATATTAATCAATCAGAGTTTTCTATCAAAAGTTATGACCATCAGAAGTTCGAGGGCCACACAACATCATGAACCCGTGAAATGCAATTTTTTTAGGGCCTCAAGCCTCCATTAGCTGACTTTGGGATTATCCAAGGATTGGGGGTATTTCTCTGAGGTTTTTCTAAGCTTCCTAAGGGTGTCTAGGGATTTCGATGGGTTTTAAAGGGCTATGGGAGATGCTTTCGGAAGCTTAGATCATCACGAACTAGAGTGCTCAGCTTCATACAATTTTGAAAGGATCGGGCCAAAATTGGGTGTCTACATACACCCCTCTTTAGTATTTGGTTGCTTGCAAACAAAGACCCAAGGAGACACCCAATTGTGGTCTCTTTCAAGAATGATCTTACAAACTATTCAACTATGCATAAACATGGACCCATCAGGGGTAATTAATAAAAAAGGCGATGAAAGCCCTGACCCAGATTATGACTAGATATCTTTTATAGGAACAACGACCATTCAACATATACCTAGATGCATTGGTGTACACTTTACAGGGATACTATACAGAAATGTAGGTTTTAAGCCTGCAACTGAGAATAATTAAGGGAAGTGAACCCTTCTGCATGCATGTTTGAACATAGTTGTTTGATATGTAATTTTATATTTGATAGGTTTGTTTTAACCAACGATTTGATAACAGAGTTATTCGGACCTCAAACCCCGTAGGGCACACACCCAAATAGCATAGACCAAGAGTCTCCTCCTCTGAAATAGCTCGTGACGAATTTGAAGTTTAAGACACTCAAGTTCATATGAATGTAAAAAATACTGGAGCGATCAGAGCAAAGAATTAGCGATTGTGGCCATTCTTATGAGACATTGATTGCCTCATTTTGATTGGCACGGGTGTCCCTACTCGAGGTAGGGTCCGAGGTTTTTTGAGCGTACTCATTGACCTCAACTATGTATTTTAACACAAATACCCGGGCAGAGAGAATATTGATGTCAAACTGCCTTTTGGGACAATGTGCAAACAAAGTATATTTTTTACCATTCTTCTTTTCTTTTCTTTTTTTTTCTTGTCTTCTTTTTTTTATTTTTTGCATTTTTATAGGAGTGCCTTGAGAAAGAGCAAGGATTAGCTATGGCTTTGAAACACGAGAACCTTCGTCTAGAAGGAGTTTTGAATGAGGTCCTTGGTTTTACTAATGCTTTCCGAAAATGATATAAGGGCCTTCTTAGTCGACGGATGAGTGACCGTAATGTTTGCGAAGACACACTTCTCCAGAAAATCCACAACTTGGAGCACGAGTTGGCCGTTGGCCTATCTTGCACATACTTTAACATAGATCAAATACTAATGGGGTATAAAACCTCCTAACAGATTTTCGTTTTTGGGTTATATGCATTTTTTTGTTATTGTTTTGTTTCTTTTCCAAGATGTAAATGCCGAGAACATGGCCCCACACAGATTTATTTTTTTGTGATGTGGTGTATACAAAATATAGAAATGAAAGAAGGAAGAAGGAACTCCTTTTTTGGTATATACATTTTTTTTTCTTTTCTCGATTTTGCTTGATGCCCTAAGCGTGAGAGGAGGTAACTGGGCCTATTTTGAGAATAGTCGAACCCGGTCATGCGGTTGGGCCCAAGTGAGGCCGAGAATTTTACTAAGGTTGGAACGTCCATCCCTTTAGATTGAATTAACTTTTTATCCTTACCTCGAGTCATACGTTTAATGGAAAGGGGTATAAAATCCCCTAACAAATTTTCTTTTTTTATTTATATGCATTTTTTTTGTTGTTTTGTTTCTTTTTCAAGATGAAAAGGCCGAGAACTTGGCGCCACACAGATTTATTTTTTTGTGATGTGGTGTATACAGAATACAGAAATGAAAGCAGGAAAAAGGTACTCCTTTTTTGGTATATACATTTTTTTTCTTTTCTCTCTTTTGCTTGATGCCTTAAGCGTGAGAGGAGGTAACTGGGCCTATTTGAGAAAATCATCAAGTACTCCTTTTGTGGAAATGTCAGATTTTGAATTTGGGATTTGACCTTTTGACCACCCCAAAGTTTGGGATGGGTTTCTTTAAGACTGTTACACCCCCATTAGCTCTCTTTTTAACCCTTTTGCCATTTAGAAGACTACCCTATCATCTACCATTAAACCCAAGTTCCCACCTATCCAGACCCTTAAAAAACCCTAAAATCTTAGATTAGAGACTACCTAATTGGTAAACCCATTAGCCTTTAAGTACCCCTTTAATCTACTCAAACTCTATAAATAAAGAGCCACCCCCCGTTTGCTATCAGAATCTCCTCGGAAGTGCAACCACGCGAAGGTCCACCGCGGTGCTACAAGGACTTGAAAGCTCCGGCTCTCCCTTCTATTCCTCTACCTTCTTTTGATTTTCTTCTATCCTAGAATTGAGCCGTTACACTGCCGAAATTCCGGTGATTGTGGGGGGCTCAAATAGGATAATAGTGCCTTCGGGCAAGGAGGAGTGCCATTCATTTTATTTCCTTTTTATATTTTGACTATAAGTAGAGACCGCTTACGAGCGGGTTGATCGGGTGCCTAACACCTTTCCGATCGATAATCGAAGCCCCTACCCAAGAGCCTTTGGTAATGACCGACAACTCGGAGTCATATTTTTACACCTTGGTGCTCATATATCGATTTTGAGGTATCCCGGGTCACCAAAAGCTCTGGGTGACGATTCTATTCTTTCAGTGAGCGCATCGTCGTGACGGGTTGATAAAATCCATTATTGCACAGATGGCGACTTTGCTAGGGATAACATTTAGAGCTTCTCCTTGAAGTTTTGGCCTCTTCTTGCTTGTGTTTTTTCTATTTATTAATCTTTTTATCGCTTTTCTTTGGTACTTACCCCTACAATTCCGCATTGTTTATACTTACCCCTACGATTTTGTTATTTACACACGTTAGCCGGTTAACGGGCCTACTTGAGCACATTTATACTTAGCCCTATGACTTTGTCATTTATCGCCATAGCCGATTGGTAGACCAACTTGATTCATTCTACGTTTCTCGCCTAGTCGCTTGACTGGCCCTGTAAATTTTCTTATTCCTTGTAATATACTATTGGTGTACTTCGAGGTGCTTGCTGAAGTTATTTAAAATGATGAGATGGAAAAAATCAAAATACAAAGGTGGAGTAAAATGGCTATGAAATCTGTAACCTAAAGTATGCATAACCTTCAAGATACAGGGCTATTGTAGCAAGTTTTGATAAGTAAGAGTTTGTCCCACAGAGAAATTGATCTAGAACCAAAAATGGGTTATAATAGTAGGCCTCTAGATCTGGCTACAGATCTAACAATCCTAAAGAAAGGGAGTTGGGTGTCACAACTACACTAAATTACCTACTAAAAAAAGAAAAGAAATAAAGTGCAGTCCTATCCTAAGAAAGGGTTATAGAGAAGTTGGTGATGGTGTATTAAATTAAAGATGAAATAGTGGGAAGTAAGCAGTTTAAGCTAAAGTTACTTCAGCTATGTAACTCAGATTTAGGGCTGTCTCTGCAGCAAATCCTTGCTAATGTGCTATCAAAAATCTCAACAAGTAAGAAGAATCCAACTTAACCCATGCCATTTGGGGTACTCTTAAGGCTATAGTTTGTCCACTCAAATGGCCACAGTCTATCCAATAGAGTCTGTCAAATCCCATTGACCAAATCAGAAAAGCTAATCTAATCTAAAGGAGTGGAATGATCCCAACCAATAAATTAAATTAGGCCATGAATATCATTACAGCCACTATGGTTGCTAGGCTACAAGCTCCCCAGATTTGCTTACTGATTTGGCATTCATAGGGGTATTAAAGCTTGGAAGATCAGATGGCAATCAAAAGATCTAAAGGTTAAGTGAATGGGCAATTCTCAAAAGCACAAATCCGATTCAGAAAACTAATGGAACTAAAAGATCTATAGATTTAAATGGACTTTAAATCAATAATTTATTGCTTAAAAATAGCTTGCAATAAAGTATTCTCAGAGCTACAGTCACTACAGAGGAGTTAGATCTAACATTTGACAGTGGTCAAGTAAGACAAAGGGGAGCCTGTTCCTGCACAATCACTCACTAGGTTACAAGCTTAAGTGTAGAGAAAAAGAATCCATCTCAGATCTGTGACCAAGATTGCCCTAGGGCTATAGTCTGTCCACTCTAATGGTCACAGGCTATCCACAGAGGCTCCCTTACCCACAAATGATGAGATAGAACATATAAATTGCTGTTGCCACCATGGTCTCAGGGCTACAAGCTCAAGCTTGCATGGGCCTTTCAATAAGCTCAAATCCTAAATGCATGCTATAGCCTGAACAGAACTACGGGAAAATAGGAAAATAATAGATTAAATAAATATTTAAAGCACAAATTCCATTGATCTAATGTTACCAACAAGGAAATCTCTCAAGGCAGCAGCCTTGTGCATAACAGCTCAACACAAAATCTTAATGTTTAAATGACCTATTACAAAACTAAATAAAACTACACCTTATTGCTTACCAAAAATTTAGCCAGCAAGTGCTGGGCTAAGAGAGAAGAAAAAAATGGAAAAGAGGTGATCAAACCCTAACCCTAACCCTAATCTGCTTGAGCTCTCAGCCGCCAGAGGTTAAGGAAAGAGTGATTGATAATTTCTAAGTTACAAGCACAACTTATGTACTTAGTCCTAATGTTGTGGCTGAGAGAAGAGTAAACCCTAATTTTTTCAAGTAGATATGGCACTGTTACAACCCTTGGATGTCTTGGGATGCATGCATCAGAATTCATGCCTCGCGGTGCGTGCCCTAGACCTGGGAAAATCTCCAAATGGTCCTTGAGTTAAGATTGAGAAGTGGAGAGCTCGAGCTTTGCTAGGCTGGCTCCTGCATATCACTTCTGTCGTGCAGCTGTAGAGTGTTCGTGAGGTAGAGTGTTCGTGCAGCTGTAGAGTGTTTGTGAGGTAGAGTTTGGCTTTGAATATTACTGTCTCGCGCAGCAGGACTTTGGATGATTATATAGCTGCTTTAGCTTTGAATGCACTCGTGCAGTAGAGCTTTAGAAGTTTTCTTTTGTGAGGTACTCGCACAGATGCCTTTGCATCTTGCTCAGTTCAGGGTTAAGCTTCTAGGCACGCGAGAGCTGTGCGAGAGGATTTCTGGGCGTCTTTCTCTTCCAAAGCCACGCGAGAACTTCGTGAGGTCTTTACTATTATTTATGCCAATTGGTCTTGCAAGGTAGTGCACGTGACTATATTAGGTTTGATCCTCGTGAGAACTTCGCGAGCTGTATTTCTGGAGGCTTAGTGCGCGAGAGCTCCGCGAGTTTCTTCACATATTGATTGCAGCTGAAGTGTGTGACTGCTGCACGAGAGGTTGCTTTGTGATAGCCCCTTCATTGAGTTGCATGAATTTTTCGTGAGCTTTAATATGCTGCATGTCTTAGCTGCGCGAGGGAGTTTTGCCAGTGAATTGAACAGCGCGAGGCAACACCTCAACTGTGCGAGATAGGTCATTGGTTCCTCTGCAACTATGCACATGCTTCTATTGCAGCTTCCTCCACTCTCACCTATACTTCTTTCATCTACTGGACTTTCTTGGTCTATTATGACATGCAAAATAGTCACCATGGTGTGCACCACCATGGTGTTCCATCACTTTCTAGTTCAGCTGTCACCTTTTGTTTGAATTCTCTCTCTTCTTGGCACCAAAGACATGGACTTTGTGTTAAGCTGCATAATTTATTACTAACTACAAAACACACTTAAGCAATAATTATTAGTCAGCTTCAAGGTCTAGCAAGGGCTAGGTTAAGAGGTGAAAAGTGATACTTTTCAGTGAATAACACACCCCTAAACCTAATCTTTGCTAGTCCTTGAGTAAAACAAAAGGTAAAAAGCTACTCTAAGAATGGAAATGCCACTTTCGTAGAGAGCACGGATGCATTTAGCTTATGCATCAAACCTTTTAAACCCTTAGGTGATCCCTAATGGAGGAGTGAAGTCTCCTGAGGGTTTTTAGTGAAGGTACCCACAAACTTCTCAATGAAATAGTTAACAAAAGTGGACACAGTGGTTAATCAGTTTGAAATAAATACAATTCATTTCACCCTTACTCTGTCAAAATTAAAGGAGTTCTAAAAAAGTAAATGCAAACCATTTAACACCTCAGTCATGCATGCATTCTCAACACATCCAAGCAGCTGACACCAAGAAAACATTATCTGCAAAAAAGTGCTAAGCTTACCAATACATCAAAATTCAGGTTCAAACAATGCCCCAATGATTTCAATCTCAGACCCAATGCTTACCAGGGCTGTCTCTCATAAATAAATTTAAGGGTGTATCATTTCACATAAGCTCAAGAGTAGTTATATACCCCAAATGGGTTTGCAAGCATGAGCATGGGCATTGCTTCTAATTTCTGACTTCATAAAGTATTCTCACCATAGATTAGACCTTCCCTCATCTTCACATGACAGTTCATTTGACTTTGGATCAATAAGGGCTTTTCATGGGCTGTAATGTGGCTTATTGGTGTGAGTAGTAAAGAATAAAAAGGGTTTAAAAGGGATTCAAAATTGAGAAATCAACACAGGTAGGAGATGATTCATGACTTCACCTTCTTCATTTCAGCACAACTCCATCTTCTTTTGAAATTTCAGAGCTAAAGTGGCCAACTTTTTCCCTTCTTTTCAACATTTCCAATGAAATTCTTCTTTTGACTTCTCTTTCTTTCCCCCCCCTTTTTTTTTTTGTTTCTTGTATTTATAATTTTTTTTTTATGATGGTTGCCACACATCTACAACTGCTACACTGTTATTTACAGATCTCCTCTCCTTCTTCTCTTTTCACCAAATGTTAAACTTTACTCACCTATCTTCAACATCCTTTCCTTTATCTTCTGAATTTTCAGAGTGAGGGTAGGGCTGTATCAGGTTAAGGGGTTCAGGTTTAAGTACTTTGGTGTTTGTTGAAGAAAAATGGGGCTTTAAGGCTCAAAAAGTGTATGTACAAGGATAGTTTCACAGGTTTGATCTTTTAGGCTCAAATTGTCCAAATGAAGGCCTTGATTCTTTCCTTAGTGTCATGATTACTGTCAAACAACTTCAACTTGGGGTGTTTAACTTTTAGTGAAAAGGGCTTAACTCAGTCAGTCCTTAAAAGAGAATTTTTTTTTTGCCAAAGACACTCCTAAAAAAAAAAATTTTATAAGCTCAAAGCTCATTGGGTATGGTCTTCAATTGAACTCAAAGAGGTATGCTTTCACCTGTTTCTCTCCTTATTGGTTCACTAACTACTGTTTATAAAAAATTTCCTGATGTTCACCTCATAGAAGTATTAATTTATAAATGATTTTAGTATTAAAAAGGTTTGCACAATGTTTAAATTTCCTCACTTTCAACATTGCTTAGGTGAAGTTTATTATATTTATTCCTTACTTAGTTCAGACTCCTGCACTTAGGTTAACTAGATCATTGGCAATCCTTGTCACAGGCCCAAACCTAAGAGGAGCAGTGTCCTCACTGATTCAAAGATAAGAGGCCATGTGCAGCAGAGATCATACACAAAATCAGACACAAAATAAAAGAAGTGAAAGCATGAAAGAAAGTGCACACAAACAACTAAAAGAAACAAACTAGATATAAAGACAGAAAGTAAAACATAACAAAACATAAGAAAAAGAAATTGCATTTATAAAACAAAAATTGGTACAGTGTAAGGAAAAAGAAACTACACAAAGTATATCCTAATTTGGTAGCAGTAGGGAAAGTAGCAAGAGGGGCAGGCTCAGCTGCTTGTGGAGGAGCTGTGCCAGTTAGTTCAGCAAGCTTCCTTTCAAGGATTTTTGCCTCCTTTTCAGTAATCTAAACTCTAATTTCATAGAGGTCCTTGATGGTCTTTGTAACATCTTTTGAGGCAGCTAATCTTTTCTCTAGGCCATCAACTCTCATCTTCTCCGCTGCTGTAATATTCTTTCAGCTTCATACTGGATTAAAATTCTACTCAATCCCTTAGATATACCTAGTAGCTGAACTCAGTGATCGAACTCTATCCGAATGATTTTCTCTTTATAGGGTTGTCTGATTGAAGTTTTGATGGTAGCCATGTCCTTAATGACATCATTCTGCAGGTATGGGTTCTCTTGCATGGCACAGAGGAGAGTGGAGTATGGAGGTAGGGAGAAGGATGAGGCTGGCAGGATGGGCTGCTGATCACTTGAAGAAGGGCCAACTAGCAAGGGGGAGGGGATGGATGAGGTGAATATGGAGGGTAAAGGGTGATGGATTGCAGGTTCAGGCTCAAGGTCTATTTGGGTAGGAATTTAGGTGTTTGTGATGGGGTCTTCCACATTTGTTACAACATTAGAGGTTGCTACAATAGCTGGGGGATCAGGTAGGGAAATAATGAGCAACTGGATAGGGGTAGGTTCAGGTTCTAGTTCAAAGGCAGTTTGTATGGAGGCATTGGTAAAGGTAGTTGGAGGGGTAATGGGGATAGGTTCCATGGGTGTATTAGCAGGTGTGGTGACAGTTGAGGTTATGGGTTGGGGAGAAGGTGGCGGAGTAGGTAAATGGGTGGTTGTAGGGATAGATGGCTGTTGTGATGTTGGGGTGAAAAGTAATAAAGAGGCTTGGGTGGCTTCTAAGCTGGTGTGGATTGAGGTTTGGTTTGGGAGGTTGGAATGCATGGCATGCAGGTTGGCATCAATGGATGATTGTGTTTAGGAGTTGGCCAACACTTGGGCTTGGATGGAGAGTAATAGGTTAGAGATATGGGGTAGGAAATCAGGGGTGGGGGGTGAAATTGGTTGAAAATGGAAACTGAGTGCATGAGTGAAGGTGGTGGCCTATGGTGACTGTAAAGGAGGCTTGAAATGTGGAGGGGGAGGTGAGTCTGGGAGAGGTGTAAACTCATAGTTGATGTCCCCTATGATAGAGGACATCATAGCTGAGTATCCCTCATCTGAAAGAGGGATTTGGTCATGGGTAGGTGGAACTGAAATGGATTGGTCTAAGGGTTCAAGAAACTCAGGTGCAAAAGGTGTGGAGGTTTCAATGGACTGGGGGGGGGGGTGTAGTGGGGAACTATGTGAGATTTCAAGGGTGCAAGGCTCAAGCTCTAAGGCTCGGTCTAGTGAAGGTGGTGGTAGATCAATGGGTGGGTCTGGGATAGGGGAGGTTTCAGGGATTGGGAGTGTTTGGGGGATATAAGTGGGTTGGGGTTACTTTTGTGCCTTGGTTAATCTTCTTTTTTTTTTATAGGTTGTTAGCATAGGTGAGGGTGGTTGAGGGATTGGTATGGTTTCTTCAGATGTGGTATGGATGGGTGAACTTGGTGTGGCTAATGTGATGGGTGAGGGTGTGGTTAAGGTAGCAGTAGGTATGGGGGCTGTGGGGATGGCTGGGATGAGGGTAATGGGACTATGGAAGGTTGTGATGATTAGGTAGTAGCTGGTATGAAAGATGAAGGGGTGGCTGGTAAGGTAATGGCTTCAGATGTGGTGGTGGTGCTGGCTGGCACAAAAGAATTGGCTGCCTGAGAAATGGCAGCAGAGGGTGGAGCCACAGAGGCAGCAATAGCAGCAACATCAGAGGTTGCTAGTACCTCTGGCTTCTTCTTCTTCTTCTCAATGAGAGTACCACTGATCCTCCATTATTTCTTCCCACAATTTGTGGGATTCAGCGCAATGGTTTCTTCATTCATTTGAAATTGATACCCTCCAAGCTTCAGCAAGGCTGTAATAAGCTGCAGTAGGGAAGGGAATGAGGTTTCTTCTTGGTTTTCACCTTCTCCATAATGTTAGTCATCCCCTCAAAAATTAACTTGGTAGCATCCAAGTAATAGTTCTTATGGAAGGAGAAGAGTGCATCAGCAATAGGAGACCTCCTCTCCTGCTCATGTCCAGAGCAATACACATTTTTTTTCAGCACCCCATCCACGAATCTGAGGTGGCGGTGCATGTCTCTCTTACTAATTGATGCTCCTAAGGTTGTGATCCCTCCAGTAAGCTCCTTGGATATCTTTGGGATGGTGGCTGTCAAAGGAGGACCCAAGCCACATTCAGGGCTATACTGGGCAGGTATCCCAAAGATCCTAGTAATGGTAGCCTGATTGAACATCTCAAATTTATCTATCAACACCAGCAAGGGAAGTAGATTGGATTTGGTTAGGTATTCCATGGAGGCAGCTGTCTCAGGTAGCTCCTCAAAGAAGGCTTTATAAAAAATTATCTCAGCCTCTAGCTTAATTTCTGCAATAAATTCAGATGGGACCCTAAGGTATTCAATATCTTCTTCCTCTTCCTCCTCAGGGACCTCAGTGGCTATTTCCTTGCCTATTTTCTATTTCTTCTTTGATTTCTCAGGGCTTTTAGCAGGTGGGTGCTCTCTGGTCCTCTTCTTAGGAGCAAATTTCTTTTTGGCACTTTGGGCATCAGAGGTCACACCCTTGCCCTTCTTCCCAGTTTTCTTAATTTGGGGCTCTTCATTGGGTGCAGTTACCGCAGGGGTCTCCACATTAGAGGCCTTTGCAATTCTTGTAGATTTTTTAGTGGCCACAGGGCTCCCAGCAGGTAGTGGGGTTACCAAAGCAGACAAGGTGCCTGAGAATTTTGAACCTATGGCCATATCTATTCAGTTTCTCAAAATTAGGGTTTCAAAATCCCAACAATTGTAATGCACTCTTCACAAATAAAATAGACCCCAAATTGCTCTCTACTTACACTAAAGTAATGTCTAATTAAATCAACTAAGAGAGTGAGAAATCTTACCAAATGATAGCTAGGGTTTCACTTCACTTGTTGCACAGATACTCAAATCCCCCCAAACCTAGCTCAAAGTGACCAAGAGGTGATGGGGAGTATAATGGTGTGAGGAAACTAGCTGAGGTTGAGTGGAATAGGTAGTATAGAAGAAAGAAGAAAAGGGGAAGTTTGGTAACATGCAGTGAAAGCTAGGGCAAAGAGAAATGAATGAAGGAAATGGAGAAATCGCTGGGTTTATAGGGCTAAACTTATGGTTCGCGTGGCTGTCGTAAGGCTCTCGCGGAGTAAATTTTTCGTGTAGTACACAACCAACTTTGCGAGAAGCTTTGTCGTGTAGAAGATAAGAGCCTCGTGAGAAAAGATTTAAAAGTTTTATGTGCCTCGCGAGGTTCTTCGCAGAGTTAAATTCAAGCTCAAGCGCGCGAAGCAGTTGCTCATCTCTCGCGCAGCTAGAGTAGTGAAGCCTCGCGAGCATTAAAATGCAAGTCTCAAGCACCTTGTGGGGCTCACTATCAGGCTACAGCATATATCCTTGTGCTTGTGAAGCTCTCACGCGGTACAAAATATCCATCAAAACTTCGTGAGAAAGCTTTAGGTGGCTCGCGAGCTTGAAATTTAGGCTATTTAGCCTCGCGAGAAGGCTACACTTAAACATTTCTCTAAGCTGGTGCCCTGGCCTATGCATGTACAATATCATGCACCAATTCAATATGCATTAGCACCAACTCCTAGACATGTGCTCCACTTTATCATGACAATTAAGTTATCCTTTATCAGCATTTAAACATCAAAACTATAGAATTTCACAGATAATCTTTCAGATCAAAGGCATGACATGTATTATGAGAGCATCTCAACCATCAGCAACAGACATGAGTATCAAAATTCAGATGACAGATAAGCACATGTACTTAAAACAAAACAACATAAAATCAAACACACAAGCAAAACATCACTCTAATAGCAGTAATTGAAAAATTATTAAGCAATAGAAAACAAAACACATAATCAATACATATGGTACACATATTCTTTGGTTCTTTACCACCCACCTTCACTTTTCATGACCTCCTCAGTTGCCTAGTCCTACTGAATTATCATCCACATGGGTAGAGGATGCTTCACCAATCATGTACTGCCCCTTGGGGTTGGCTAAGGGTTGACTAGGTAGTCTACCCTCCTCTCTTTTATTCAAAGCATTACATATTTGACCCAGCTGGTCCTCTATTTTCTTAATGCTTTGCCCAAGAGAGTTCACAGTTTGGACTAAGCTCCCCAAATTCTACATGGATGTCAGCATTTGCTCTTCAAAAGAAGAGGATTTGGGCTGTTGGCTAAGGGTTGACTAGGTAGTCTACCCTCCTCTCTTTTATTCAAAGCATTACATATTTGACCCAGCTGGTCCTCTATTTTCTTAATGCTTTGCCCAAGAGAGTTCACAGTTTGGACTAAGCTCCCCAAATTCTACATGGATGTCAGCATTTGCTCTTCAAAAGAAGAGGATTTGGGCTGTTGTAGGGGTAAGGCCAACTGGTTGGGTTGTGGGACAGGCAACTGAAAATTCTATCTAGGTGGGTATCCTTGGTTAAACTGGTGCTAAGGTCTATATGGAGCTGCCAACTGCTGCTGTTGGGGTTGAGGATAATTATCTTGTCTCCACCTCAAATTTGGGTGGTTTCTTCATGAGTACCCAGCAGGTTGCTGCCCAAATGCTTTAGCAGCATTGGCTTGCTCCATAACAAAATTAGGGAATTGGTTAGCTGATGGACAATCTTGGAGTGAATGTGTGGGAGATTGACATATCAGACATGCCTCCTCCATTTGTGCAACCAATCTAGGCTGCACCACATTCATCAATTTGTTAAACTTCCAGCTCAGGTTGTCCACCTTCCTGTCCAACTCGCTTTACACCTTAACTTCATACATTCCACCTCTAGGGGTGGACTCTTTTACCAACTTAGCAGGGGTTTGGCTGTCATTGCGAGACAGTGACTCCTGCTGTATGGAATTTCCCCTTATAATGTCAAACAGCTCCCAAGCCTCATCAGCTATCTTATGGAGGTAACTACCACCACATGAGGCATCCACCATATCCTTGCTCTTGAGATTAATTCCTTGCTAAAATACTTACACTAGTTGCCACATTGAAATTTGGTGGTGGGGGCATTGTTTTAACATCTCATGAAATCTCTCCCATGCTTCATAAAAATCCTCAGGTGAGGATTGAGTAAATGACAAAATACTTGTCCTCATCTGACTGGTCTTGTTCATGGGAAAGAATTTAGCCAAAAATTAGCTTTGGAAGTCACTCCATGTTTGTATGCTGTTGATTGGGAGCTTAGAGAGCCAGGTGCTAACTTTGTCCTTTAAGGAAAAAGGAAAAAACCTCAGTTTGGTGGCTTCAAGTCCCAAGCCAATAATATTGAAAGTGGTACAAAGTGCCAAAAATTGGTCAATGTGCTTGTAAGGATCTTTCTTACTAAGCCCATGGAAGGATGGCAGTATATTAATGGTGGAGGACTTGATTTCATAGTTTCCTTCCACTGAAGGGAATTGTATGCAAAAGAGATATGTGTAATCCTCTGGTGCATTGTATTCCTTCAGGGTTCTTTGCCTCTCAGCCATGTTAGCTGGCTCAGTTTCAACAGTACGGCCCTATGTGGTATGTCTTGGTCTAAAGACTCTTTCAACCTCAAGATTTGGAGGTTTCAACTCAAGGTTAAGAGACATTCTTCCAAGCATACATACATAGATTACGCAAGTAAGGAAAATGCTCACAACACACAAAAAATTTTCTAACTAAATTAACAACTAAACAAATTTACACTAAGACTAATTACAGGGAATTCAACATTAAAGGACTAAGTTTTAGGGTAAAAGAAGTATAAACAGAGCTAGCTAAACTTCAGCTACAACTCTAGCTTTTCCCTTTTGTTGTTGTCCAATTTTGCAAAATTTCACAAAGAATCAGTAGCACTTATTATTCTATAAATGGCACAGCTACAAAGAATTTTCTAAACTATAATATAATACAACTCAGGTCTACTAAAAAGATCAATATCCCCGACAGTGGCACCAAAAACTTGTTGGTGTACTTCGAGGTGCTTGCTGAAGTTATTTAAAATGATGAGATGGAAAAAGTCAGAATACAAAGGTGGAGTAAAATAGCTATGAAATCAGCAACCTAAAGTACGCACAACCTGTAAGATACAGGGTTATTATAGCAAGTTTTGATAAGTAAGAGTTTGTCCCACAGAGAAATTGATCTAGAACCCAAAATGGGCTATAATAGTAGGCCTCCAGATCTGACTACAGATCTGACAATCCTAAAGAAAGGGAGTTGGGTGTCATAACTACACTAAATTACCTACTAAAAAAAGAAAAGAAATAAAGTGCAGTCCTATCCTAAGAAAGGGTAATGAAGAAGGTGGTGATGGTGTGTTAAAATAAAAATAAGAGGGTGAGAAGTAAGCAGTTTAGGCAAAAGCTCATTCAGTTATCTAACTCAAATTTAGGGCTCTCTCTGCAACAAATCCTTACTAAAGTGCTATCAATAACCTCAGCAAGGTAGAAGAATCCAACTTAACCCATGCCATTTGGGGTGCTCTTAAGGCTATAGTTTGTCCACTCTAATGGTCATAGGCTATCCATAGAGGCTCCCTTACCCACAAATGATGAGATGGAACATGTAAACTGCTGCTGCCACCAAGGTCCTAGGGCTACAAGCTCAAGCTTTCATGGGCCTTTCAATAAGCTCAAATCCTAAATACATGTTATAGACTGAACAGAAGTATGGGTAAATAGAAAAATAACAGATTAAATAAACATTTAAAGTAAATTCCATTGATCTGATGTTACCAATAATGAAATCTCTCAAGGTAGTAGCCTTGTGCACAATAGCTCAACATAAAATCCCAATGTTTAAATGACCTAATACAAAACTAAATAAAACTACACCTTATTGCTTACCAAAGATTTAGCCAGCAAGTGTTGGACTAAGAGAGAAAAAAAAATAGAAAAAGATGTGATCAAACCCTAACCCTAACCCTAATCTGCTTGAGCTCTCAGCCGATAGAGGTTGATGGAAAGAGTGATTGATAATTTCTAAGTTACAAGCACAACTTATATACTTAGTCCTAATGCTGTGGCTGAGAGAAGAGTAAACCCTAATTTTTTTGAGCAGATGTGGCACTGTTACAATCCTTAGATGTCTTGGGATGCGTATATCAAAATCCATGCCATGAGGTGCGTGTCTTAGACCTGGGGAAATCCCCAAAAGGTCCTTGAGTTGAGATTGAGAAGTCGAGAGCTCGAGCTTCGGTAGGCTGGCTCCTGTATATCACTCTATCGCGCAGCTACAGAGTATTCACAGGGTAGAGTTTGGCTTTGAATATTGCTATCTCACGCAGTAGGACTTTGGATGATCGTGCAGCTGCTTTAGCTTTGAATGTACTCGCGCAGTAGAGCTTTAAAAGTTTTCTTTCATCAGGTACTCGTGCAGATGCCTTTGCATCTCGCTCAGTTCAGGGTTAAGCTTCTAGGCACATGAGAGGATTTCTGGGTCTCTCTCTCTCTTCCAGAGCCATGCGAGAACTTCATGAGGTCTTTGCTGTTGTTCGCGCCAATTGGTCTTGCGAGGTAGTGCGCGAGCTGCATTAATGCTTGATCCTCGTGAGAACTTCGTGAGATGTATTTCTAGAGGCTTAGTGCGCGAGAGCTCCGCGAGTTTCTTCACATGTTGATTGTAGCTGAAGTGCGTGACTGCTGTGCGAGAGGCTGCTTTATGATATCCCCTTCATTGAGCTACACAACTTCTTCGCGAGCTCTAATATGCTGCATGTCTTAGCTGCGCGAGGGAATTTTGCCAGTGACTTGAACAACGTGAGGCAACACCTCAACTGTGTGAGATAGGTCATTGGCTCCTCTGCTGCTATGCACATGCTTCTGTTGCAGCTTCCTTCACTCTCACCTATACTTCTTTCATCTGCTAAACTTTCTTGGTCCATTATGACATGTAAAATAGTCACCATGGTGTGCACCACAATGGTGTTCCATCACTTTCTAGTTCAGTTGTCATCTTTTGCTTAAATTCTCTCTTCTTGGCACCAAAGATATGAACTTTATGTTAAGATGCACAATTTATTACTAACTATAAAACACACTTAAACAACAATTATTAGTTAGCTTGAAGGTCTAGCAAGGGATAGGTTAAGAGGTGAAAAGTGGAACTTTTCAGTGAATAACATATACCATTAGTGGATGCCGACTCATAGAGGCGGCACAGGATTCGCCACCCGTTTTTGACCTTAAGCAAACTCCCTTAAAACTGAGCTTAAAATTGAACCAATAAGGGACTTAATTTAATTTGCTTTACGTATGTAGATTTTATAAAAAGGGGGGGGGGGGAATAGGTAGCGATATACCCGTCCTTGTTACCGATAGAGCAGCAACCCTAGTGGTTATGATCTCGAAAGGAACCACCCCATCTAGTATCTGAGAAGGCGCTTGTGTCGGAGGTATATCGAGTGGGTGACCGATCTTTAAAAAAAGGCCTTAATACCCTTAGGGGGCGCATTAGTCATCCCGAAACAACCTTGTATCCCTAGGCACAAAAAGGAGGGTCCCATTAAAACAAAGAGAAACAGTCCTCGAAAGCACTGCTTTCAGAAACCCAAAAAAATAGACCAATTTGGGTCTACTGTTGCTGATATATATATATATATATATATGTATGTATATATATACCTTTTAGCCTTGAGTATATAAAGTATACGCTAGGCCAAAATCCCTTAGAATTAGCCTTGTGTATACAAACTATACGCTAAGCTAAAAATCAACAGTTTTTACCTGGCATATATAATATATATGCAAGACCAAAATTCAAAAATTTTAGCCTTGCGTATATAATATATATGCTGGCCTATTCTAGCTGAGCAGCTCGAACATGGGGCTTTCTTCAAAGTTCCCAAACCCCCCACTTTAGTTGTTGTAATATCCCTGATAAATCCCACACCATTGACACCCAAAACGCCCTTGTCGGCCAAGAGAGGTTGCCCTCTTATTGACTCTTCCAAGGGATCGGGTCGTCACGTGAATTTTCGTGCCTTTAAATAGATTAAAGGGTTCCCTTTGATTCTTCCAAAGTGCATCAAGGGTCCTACTATAGGAGGCATTAGGGGTGTGAACGCCGCCCGAAAAAGGAGTTTCAAGGCTCTGAAAAAGCACCGAAAAGGTCCAAGAGAACGAAGTTCAAATTATTTCATCCAAAACAAAAAAATCAAAAATCAAAAAAATCAAAAATCCAAAAAAGAGAGCTTGTCGTGCCGAAACCATGGCATTGCCTTACCCTCCATCATCCCGTAAGGGAAGGAGAAAGAAGGTGTTCAGGCCTCACCCGCGGAATCCGTTCCTGACCCGCCACAAAACGATGTCTTGGGCGGTTGATCCGGCTTACGCCGATCCCGATTCAACCCCACCACCTTCCCCATCACATTCCCATATGGAGGAGATACCCATCTCCGATTGCCCCACCTGTTAAGTAGTGAAAAATGCCAGTTTTCATCCCTTAACCTGACCTTTGATGGACCTGTGAGCACACTAATAAACACCTGTTGAGTCTGTTTTGTAGATAGCAATAAAAGACAGGAATAGTGTAAAAAATCACTCAAAAATGTTGCACAAAGAAGTCCATCTCTCAGCACAGTGCAAACCCAGCAATGGCACATAAGAGGGCTGCACACCATTGGCCACTTGGGGCGTGTGGCAATGGCAAGGCAGAGTTAAGGAAGTAAAAGCAGGTAGAAAACATCCTATCGAGAGGTTATCTGAAGGCTTCGATAGGAGCTGAGGGCTAAAAATGGAGGAATTCATGCAGATGGAAGGGTTTCGATAGGATCTGAAGACAGAGAAAGGAAGAATTCATGAGGAGTGAGAAGTTCGATAGGATCCAAGAACTTATCGAGCAGCTGAAAGAAAGAAAGAAATCATCCTATCGAAAGCCTACCTGAGGTGTAAAGGGAACCTATTGGATGGTTGCCTGAACCTATCGAGATGGAGAAGCTGGAGCTCAGACCTATCGGAAGGTACTTGAACATTTCGACATGAGTGAGAGAAATTCTATCGAAATGCTGGCATGCAAAGCTGAACCTATTGAAAAGCTTTCCCAACCTGTCGAATGCTCCAGACAAAGGGGCAGAGAATGCTGAAGCGTCAAGAGAAGGCTCATCCTATCGAAACCTATCAAAGAGACCTGAGAACATAGTGAACGGACCAAAAAGCTTCATTTGAACCTGTCGAAAGAATCCTCAACCTGTCAAAATCGTGTGAAGAACTTCTCAAAAATTAGGCTGTTCGCACACTGCAACTTAGTGACCTGCTGTACGCAACCCGAGGCACTTTGGTGATTGGCATGATGATCCTGAAGATGTCCTAGGAAACCCTAACCAACCCCACGTGCTCTGACAGATCTCTAACAAACTATGAGGACCTTCTAGAAGGGAATATTGGCGGGAGAAATGAGAGGGAAAAGCTACATAATGAGATCCCCAATTGTAATTGGAGTGATCAAAATTTAGAGATTAGGGCTTGCAACCAAATTTTGTTTTCCCTCCTTTAGCTCAACGATGGTTGGCTAACTTCCTCGGAGCAGTAAGGGGTGAGGTCTGATCTGTAATTGGGTAAGGTTGAGAGTTATTTTTGGGTCAATTGCTGCACAAACTACTGATCTAAGAGCATTTCATTATAGAGTGAGTTTTATGCAATGTAAATGTTGATTTTATTATTTTAATTAGATCTATAGTTCCCTTGGTTTCATTTGGTGCTCAATCGGATTTGTGTAGAGGAGTTGGCTAATCATCTCATCCACTTAATTGGTAGACCTCTTGGATACCATTTGATCTCCCTAGATCTGATATCCCTGTAATTGTCTGCATTTGTGACCTGGTAATTGCAGCATCTATAGTGGTTTTAATGCTCTGATTGAAACCTTTGAGCTGGAGGAAGTCTATAGGATGGTCTGTGACCATTGAAGTGGACAAACCATAGCCTTAAGATCAGTTCAATCTCTGGTTTCACTTGGATTCTTCTACCTTAAACCTTTGGGTCGGATGAAGTCTATAGGATGGTCTGTGACCATTGAAGTGGATAGATCATAGCCTTAAGACCACTCAAATCCCTTGGTTTAAAGTAGATTCTTCTACTCTGCAGCTATGCTTGTAGCCAGCTGAGGGATTGGTGTGCTTTGAATCCCCTGTAACACGATTGGCTCAACCCAATTGTAGTAAGTCCAAACTCCAAGCTATTCTTCTCCATTTTTTGTTTTTTATCCCTTCCAATTGTGAGTTCTGAACTCTGGATTCGATCACAGTTAATTCTGCATTTTATTTATAGTTTAGCTTAAGTGACAACCCTTTAAAACCTCTCCCCTTTCTTTTACTAGGTAGGGTGTCAGATCTCTTTTCAGATCTGGAGATTTATCATATTTTGAACTCACCTTCCTGTGGACATTCCCCTTACTTACTCTTTTAAAACTTGCTTCAAATGGACCCTGTATCTTGCAGGTCTAGGATATTTTAGATGTGCTGAATCCATCCTCTGTTTTACTTTGATTTTACTTTGTTTTTATCATTACACAATAATCAGCACACTGAAATCCCCCAACAAGTTTTTAGTGCCGCTGCAGGGGAAGTGTGCTTTTAAATTGATAGATCTAAGTTTGTTTTAGTTTAGATCATGGATCTGTGATAGTTTATTTGATTTCTCACTAACTGTGTTTGTAAGTCTTGTTATTTTCTAGTTCTTTTTGTAATTTCATCAGATCTGGAGCTACTGCTAAGGAAGAACATTGTGCTAGAGGCTGCTCTTGAGTTTGCTTCCCTCTACCCCTGTTAATTTGTTAGATCTTTTGATTTTGTTTTAGATTCATTGGTCATTTATTTTTATTCCGGATTATTGTGTTTGAAGGTTTGCTCTGCAGTAAGATCATGAGTGGTGTATGTTTGGAAGGAGAACTTTGAACCCTCAGATTTGTCCATTAAATCCAGAGGTTGAAAGAATTCTCAGATCTAGACAAATTTCATCCACATCTGTTGCAGCTGAATCTGCTGAAATGGGTGAGCAACAACAGCCTAGAACTCTAAAGGAATTTAATGCACCAGGGGTTTACAATTCCCCCTTCTGTATTCAATTCCTTGCCGCTCAAGGAAATTATGAGATTAAGTCTTCCATAATCCAGATGCTACCTTCATTCCATGGCCTGACCAAAGAGGATCCATACAAGCACATTGATGAATTCTTAGGACTGTGCACCACTTTCAATATCACAGGTTTGGGGGAGGAGGCAACCAGGATGAGACTCTTTCCTTTTTCATTGAAGGATAGAGCCAGGACCTGGTTATCCATGCTTCCCCCAAACAGTATTCAGTCATGGAGTGATCTTCAATATCAAATTTTGGCCAAATTTTTCCCCATGTCCAAAACAAGCCAGTTGAGGAAGGGCATTATCTCATTTGCTCAAGATCCAACTGAGGATTTTCACCAATCTTAGGAGAGATTCAAAGAACTCCTGAAGAAATGTCCCCATCATCAAATCCCTGAATGGCAACTTGTCCAAAGTTTCTATCAAGGGATTGACTCCAAAAGCAGGGATATGATTGATGCCTCTTGTGGTGGTACTTACCTCCATAAAACTGCTGAGGAGGCTTGGGAGTTATTTGATATCATTAGTGACAACTCCATGCAAAGGGAGACTTTCTCTAGGGATTTAGATCCTCCTAGAATGGTGAAGGAGAATACTACCAGAGGGAAGATGTATGAGATAAATGTGCATAGTGATTTGGAGAGGAAAGTGGACAGTTTGGCATTGAGATTTGATAAGCTCATGGGAATAATGCAGCCACCCATGGCTGCTAGAGTGGAGGAGGCATGTGCTATATGCTAGTCCCCCACTCACTCCCTTGAGGAATGCCCCTCAGCTGTCCAATTTTTAGATTTTATTCTAGAGTATGTGGCTGCCACCCAGTCCTATGGGCAACAGCCTACTGCTGAGTACCAATGGAGAAACCACCCCACTTAAGGTGGAGACAAGATGCCTACTCAAACCAGCAGTAGCAGCCACAATAGCCCATGCCCTATAAAAATGCTCAACCCTACCACCAAAGTTATGTTCTCAAGCCTCATTACCAGCAGCCCATGACCCAGCCTGTGGACCAGCCTATGCAGCAACCTGCACCCCCTCCAGCTGTGAGATCACTCTCTTTCGAGGAACAAGTTTTGGCCTCATTACAAAATTTGGGTCCCTTATCTCAAACTGTGCACTCTTACAACCAAAGCATTAAAAAGATAGAAGACCATCTTGGTCAGCTGGCTAATGCTTTGACTAAGAGAGAGGAAGGGAGGCTGCTTAGACAACCATTGGATAACCCAAGGAGACAATTTGTAGTGGGGGAAGTTTCCTCCACCCATGAGGAAGCTAAATCTGTTACTACATTGAGGAGTGGAAGGCTGGTAGATAATCAAGTGGGCTGTGAGCCTGTCAGAAATTTGGAAAAAGAAAAATAAGTGGTTTTTGAAAGGACACAATAAGAGCCACTAATGATGGACAACCAGGAACAACCCAATGTGAATAAGAAAGAGAATGAGGATTCTCAAGAAAATAAAAAATTTAAAAAGAAAGATGACCAGTTGGCTGAGGCTGCAGATGAGGGAGTAGTCCCATATTTGCCATTTCCCAAGGTATTGCAAGAACCTTCCCCTTTCGATAAAGGGCATGGTAAAATAGAGGAAATGATGGAAACTTTTAAGCAAGTGAAGATTAACTTGCCTTTACGTAATGCAATCAAGCAAATTTCAGCCTATGCCAAGTTTCTAAAGGAGCTATGCACCCATAAAAGACAGTCTAGGATACATTTATCCAAGAAGGTCTTTTCAGCAGAAAAGGTAAAGTAAATTCTGTCTATTGCAACCCCCACAAAACTTCAAGACCCTGGAGTCCCCACTATCCCCTGCATCATTAGGGATCATAAAATTGAGAAAGCCTTATTGGATCTGGGAGCCAGTGTGAATTTACTGCCATATACAGTATATAAGAAGCTGGGCTTAGGAGAGTTGAAACCCACACATGTGGTCTTGCAACTGGCTGACAGATATGAAAGGAAGCCAGTGGGGGTCATTAAAGATGTCCTGGTGGGAGTTGAGAAGTTCTTTTACCCTGCTAACTTTTTGGTGCTAGACATGGAGCCAACCAGATGTGTTTCTTCCATACCAGTGATTCTAGGCAGACCCTTTTTGGCCACGACTAATGCCTGCATTCAATGCAGGTAAGGAGTCATGGAAGTCTCCTTTGGCAATATAAAAGTAAAGTTGAATGTGTTCAACACAGCCCATCAACTCCCTCGAGATGAGGCCTGCTTTTCCATTGATATACTAGAAGAGGTTGTGCCTGAAAAAACTCACATCAGCTGCTGCAGGGCAATGGTTGGTCTACAAAGGCAAAGCAGCACTCAGGGGATGGACATCTGCTGCAGAAAAGATCCACAAAAGGTGACAAGTTTGATGAACCGGAGGAGACCGTTGACCTTCCAGATCCTCCAAGCTAGCCCTTGAGTTCAGTATGTATCATCTGTACCATATTTTGCTTTTGTTTTAGGTGTTTACATTATGTTTTGATTAATGTTCTTTTACAATAAAAAAAATTACCATGATAAATACTAGGCCATCATTTCAATATTGCCAGCTGTCCTGAGATAATGGGAGCTTGTCCATAAGAGAAACAAATCGTAGGGTAACACAACAACCGACCCTGCTAAGTGCTGAGACTGAGAGTTCACCCTTCGTTAGGTCACATGGTGATTTTGACAGGATATTTGATGGGTTTGATAGGCATTGAGACTTCTCGACAGGTGAAACCAACTTCTCGATAGGTTAAAAGGGGCAAAACGAAGATTTCGATAGGTTCTGGATACCTATCGGGAACTTATCGAAAAGATGAATCGTGTACCATTTAAACATATCGGAAGGATGGTTCCACCTATCGGGATCCTATCGAATCATCCCTTTTGAAAGCTTTGTCTACTAAGTTGTCGATAGGACACATTAGCCTATTGAAACCATCCATTCTATCCTATCGAAATCGTATTTCACCCTTTATATACCTGACGATAGGTCATTTTTGCCCCATTTGATACCTTCTATAAAACCCTAGCTCTCTTCCTCATTTTTCGCCTCCCTCCTTCTCCACTAAATCCTCATAGAAAATTAAGTTAGTCAATCTGCCATTTTGTAAATACATTGAGCTTGCGTAGAGGAGCATTTTGCACCTAATTTTAGAGAAATTGGAGCTGTGCATTACGATATCTGTAAAACCCTAGGAGTTTTGGGGAAAGTTGCCTTCCCACTACCAATCTATTGTTGTTCCAATTATTTACCTCTGAATTTCATTACAAGTCGGTGAGTGAGCAAGCCCTAAGAGTAAAATGGCTGAGCCGAAGGAAATCCTAGTAAAACTACTCCGGAGACTAGCCGCTTCTACCCCCAAATCCTCCAAGAAATCGAAGCCAGCTACCAAACCACCTGTGAAGAGGAAGCCCTCTGACGAGACGCCTAAGAACGCTCCTAAGGCCAAGAAAGCAAAAGCTGTCAAAATTCAAGAACTTGAGGTAGAAACACCATTAGAGAGAGCTACTCCAGCTATGGAGGCCCCTTTGGCCACCCTTGACAGACCACCTATAGTAGAGCTTCTAGCTGTGTTAACCACCCCCAATGAGTTTGTGGATAATTTGAGTCTTATCCCTGAGACAGATTTTGATCTGACATACTTTGCCAACATTGGAGTGCCACGGGACACTGAAATATTTGAAGAAGGAAGGTTTGCTACCCCTACTTACGCGCTTGAAGGAGAATGTGTACCCTGGGCTGGTTAAATTGTGATACCAGAATTTGAAAAAGAAGGTAGTGCCTGGGAAAGAGGCTGTGCTCGAGATTTTGATTGATGATTGGAAAATCATAATGAATAGTGAGGATATTAGGATGGCTTTGGGCGTTCCACACAAATTTGACTCCAATAGATCTGAGGGAGCACCCAAATGGGTTACATTCAAAGAAATGGCTAAGGAGCTCACTAATGAAATTGTGGGATTTGGTGAATCCTTGATGAGAAGAGACCTTCAACCCAGTCTCAGATTCATTGATACCATTTTGAGGAAAAATGCTTATGTCATTGGGCACCTGCAGGAGAGAAGGCCCCCAATTGTAGATGCCTTGTACTACTGTTCACATGGGCAATTTTTGAGTGCACCTCAGTTGATTTTTGAGACAATGGTAGACATCAATGACAAAGTGTTGAAAAGACAGACATTTGCTAAAGGAGGTGGACTGCCTTTTAGCAGGCTCATTACATGCTTGCTCAAGGCTGGGAAGTATGTGGTCAAGAGGAATGAACCAATGGAGAAGCTGACCACAAAAGTGTATGGGAAATGGGAATGGTCCACCAGCCTCATCTTAATTAAGAAGAGTAAGTCAGCTGGAATGGAGGAGGCTGAGGAGGTGGCCACTACCATGGCATCAAATCTTCCTGCTGCGATACCACCATCCATCCCTTCACCTACCCTACCTGTCCCCTTACCCACACCTCCACCCACGTTGCTTTTCCCCTTTGTATTTGTCCCTCTTCCAACAGATCTCTCTCCACCCACCTCTGGACCTGTTTTACTTTCACCCACCACTCATGTCTTCCAACCTGAAGTCCTTGCACCTCCTAATTCTCAGAGCCCACCCCTACCATGTCTTCTCCACCCGTTAACCAACCCATTTCTGATTGCTTTCCTCCTCAACCCCTTCTGCATACACAGAGTGTGGACCAGTTCACCACCACTGGGTTCATTGCCCTCATGACTTCAATTATGGAGGATGTTGCTCATGAGTACACCCCACTTCCTGACTCCCCACACCCCACTCCCCCTCCTTTTAACCATGCATCCTCTTCTCTGTTCCGTTCCATCCCATCCAAACACCTGTCCCCTCTACCCCCACCATGCCTGACACTTTCACCCAAATTCTCTCCCTCTTACAATCCATTCAAACTCAATGGACAATCAATACCGACAACCAAGCCCTCATGAGCTTTTGCCTTCAATCCATTCAGTCCACACTCAGTCCACCCTCTCCAGCTCCCCAACCCTCTCACACTTCTCCACTCTCCTCGTTCCTTCACCTCTCCATTTTTCCCCTCCGTCGTCCCCCATTGCTTCACCTTCCACAGATGCCACCCAGTCTGTGGAGGTAGCAGCTCCACCTTTTCCCATACATCCTTCCTCACCATCCTTTACTCCTTCCTCCTCAGCAGTAGTAGCTACTGCAGCTACTGCGTCACCCATCACCCATGCACCCACTCTTGTCCCTCTTGTATTCAAAGCGACCTCCACCCAAACAGAGCTTTGTCAGGATTTGGTTTCCACCACCCCCTCCTCTTCTTCCACTCCACCCCCTTCCTTGCCCATTATCCCCAGGTCCCACATCTACAATCCCCCTTCCCTCACCCTACTGTATGCAATGAGGGACAACCCCTTCATCCGTAGAGATGTCCTGAGTGGTATGGCAGCCCTCCGTGCTTCCCTGGAGGTCTCTTATGAGGAAAGGATTGCTCTCCTGGAATTGGAGCAGAGGATCCAGCTGCGTGATATTTCTGAAGGATGGAAGGAAATCCTCACTCGTTATCAGTCGACCAAACTCATTGCTGAGGCTCAGACTCATATTGCCGAGTTTGAAAAGAAGAATGCTGACAAATTTCAGAAACAACTAGCCAATGCTAGGGCCATCATTAAGGCCACTCAGGAACTCGCTGAGACCACTCAACTCCATGCTGCAAAAAAAATTGAAATGCTGGAGAGAAGGATTGCCTTGATGACTTCTCAACCTTATCAACCAGCTCCTCTTGCTTCAACCCCTCTGGACAATCCTACCTCCACCTAACCTTGTCCACCTTCTTCCACTCAGCTTACTCCTCCACAACCTATTGCTGTTCCCCTTCCTCCATCCCAAGTTCCTCCTCCTGTACAACCTACCCCTCCAAAACCTAAGAGGGCTTCTACAAAGAGGAAAGTCCCGGCAATGAAAAATGTGTCCCCTGCTTCTGCTCGTAAAAAAGGGAAGCAACTTGCTACCCAGTTTGGGGAGGTAGCCCCCACCAGGTCCCCACATGACACTTCCTCCACTCTACTCTCCAAGGAAGAAAGAAGACAGGCTGCTAGTGCCCTTGGACTCAATCCTACTGCCCTCTTCCCATCTAATTCTGATTCAGATGATTGGTCCATTCCTCTTGCTGCCTCTGCTAAGAAAAGTACAAAATCTGCTGCCCAGTCTGAGGAGGCCCCCAAGCAGTCCACCAAGAAGTCCCAACCACAAAGCAAAACTCCTTTATCAAAGGACGATTTGAAAAATCTGTTTATATGATTGGCCTGATGATGCATGCAAATAAATATAGTGTAGTTTTTCTGTTTTGCCCTTTGTACATACTTTTGCTGATTAAATAGTCATTTCTTTTTACGTTTTCCCTGCTCCCGACAGTGAGGAGACTGTTTAGTTTAGGTTTGGGGGTGTGGCAGGTGTGCCAACTAATGAAACGAGTTAATGCTAGTGCAGCTATGCTGAAAAAGTTTTTGAAAATAAAGTGATTTCCCACCTGATTTTTTTTAGAAAAAGAGGAAATTAAAAAAACTTTTTAAAACTAAAATAAGTTGTAGTCTAACAGTCTTCATGATGCAAATGTCAACAATTTTCAAAATTTTTTTGATGTGTAGTGAACCTGAAATAAGAGAAAATTGTAAGTATACACCCCAAAAAATTTGATGGAAGGCCATACACAGTGAGATTTGGGCCTGAAAAATTTTCTTTGAAGAGTGTCTTGACAATTTTTCTACTTTAAGGACTAATTGGATCTAGTTTTGATCACTAGAAGTTAGGCAAATCCAAGTTGAAACAACTTGACAGCATTCATGACAGTGAGGACATGAAGTAAGGCCATCCCTTGGACAGTTTGAGCTTAAAATGTCCCACCTTTGAACTACCCTTGATACACACCATTTGAGCCAAAAAAATCCCAATTTTTTTTGATGAAAACCAGAAAATTTGAAACTAAAATCTTTTGACCTATTTTAGTTCACCATCAATCTGAGAAATTTAGATAAATGAGAGGTGAGGTTAGAGGAGCAAGATTCGATGATTGATCGAAAAAGAAGGAAGCACATTTGGTGGTATTGTGGCATTCCAACTCATTAAAAAAAAAAAAAAAAATCAAACAAAAAGAATGAGGAAGAGAAGTCATTTCATTTGATATTTTGAAAAAGAAGATTAGAAACTGATCACTGCAAATCTGAAAGCAGATGAAATTGTGCTGAGATGAAGAAGGCTGAGTTGCAAATCACCTCCTTACCTTTATTGATTTCTCAATTTGAATCCTTTTGACCCCTTTATTCTTTTGTAAATTACACCCATAAGCCACATTACAACCCAATAAAAAGACCTTACTGATCTGAAATGGATTGAGCTGTCATGTGGAGATGAAGAATTGTTTGATCTATGGTGCAAAGAACTAGAAAATTTCAAAAATTAACGCAATGCCTATGCTCATGCTTGTAGTCCTATTTGAGGGCTGTAATTGCTTTTGAGCTATGTGAAATGATGCACCCTTCTATTTTTATTCTGAGTGAACAGCCCTGGTGAGACTTGGGTCTGAAATCCAATTTGATGGGGGTAGTATCAAAACAGAATTCTTAAGTGAATGGTGAGCTCTGCATCAAATATTTAAACAAAATGCCTTGGCATGAACTGAGTGATGGTGAAGGAATTACAGTAGAATTTCATGTTTTGAACTGGTGATTTTTATGCTGAAAATCTTTTAAAATTGAAGGTACATGGTGTGGAACTTATTTTATTTACTTAAACTCTATTTCAGCATCCTGCATAAGTATTAACTGATTTTATTGGAGGAGTTTGTGGGTACCTTCACTGAAAACCCTCATGAGACTTCACTCCTCTACTAGGGATCACCTAGGGGTTTAAAAGGCTTGATGCATATGCTAAATGCATCCGTGATCCCTACGAAAGTGGCATTTTAATTTTCTTTGTTTTTCCTTTGCTCAAGGACTAGCAAAGCTTAGGTTTGGGGGTATGCTAAGTAGTGAAAAATGCCAGTTTTCACCCCTTAACCTGACCTTTGATGGACCTGTGAGCACACTAATAAACACTTGTTGAGTCTGTTTTGTAGATAGCTATAAAATACACGAATAGTATAGAAAATCACTCAAACATGCTGCACAAAGAAGTCCATCTCTCAGCACAGTGCAAACCTAGCAATGGCACATAAGAGGGCTGCACACCATTGGCCACCTGGGGCATGTGCCAACGGCAGGGCAGAGTAAAGGAAGTGAAAGCAGGCAGAAAACATCCTATCGAGAGGTTATCTGAAGGCTTTGATAGGAGCTGAGGGCTAAAAATGGAGGAATTCGTGCAGATGGAAGGGTTTCGATAGGATCTGAAGACAGAGAAAGGAAGAATTCGTGAGGAGTGAGAAGATTGATGGGATCCAAGAACCTATCGAGCAACTAAAAGAAAGAAAGAAATCATCCTATCGAAAGCCTGCCTGAGGTGTAAAGGGAACCTATCGGATGGTTGCCTGAGCCTATCAAGATGGAGAAGCTGGAGCTCAGACCTATCGGAAGGTACTTGAACATTTCGACAGGAGTGAGAGAAATCCTATCAAAATGCTAGCATGCGCAAAGTGAACTCACAAAAGCTTTCCCAACTCCGTCAATGCTCCGCATAAAGGGGAAGCGTAGAATAAGGCTCATCCTATCAGAACCTATCGAAGAGATCTGAGAACCTAGCGAAAGGACCAAAAAGCTTCATTTGAACCTGTCGGAAGCTTCCTCAACCTGTCGAAATCATGTGAAGAACTTCTCAGAAAGTAGGCTGTTCGCACGCTGCAACTTAGTGACCTGCTGCATGCAACCCGAGGCACTTTGGTGACCGGCACGACGATCCTGAAGATGCCCTAGGAAACCCTAACCAACCTCACGTGCTTTGACAGATCTAACGAACTCTGAGGACCTTCTAGAAGGGAATATTGGCTGGAGAAATGAGAGGAAAAAGCTACATAATGAGATCCCCAATTGTAATTGGAGAGATCAAAATCTGGAGATTAGGGCTTACAACCAAATTCTGTTTTCCCTCCTTTAGCTCAACGATGGTTGGCTAACTTCCTTGGAGTAGCAAGGGGTGAGGTCTGATTTGTAATTGGGTAAGGTTGAGAGCGTTATTTGTGGGTCAATTGCTGCATAGACTACTAATCTGAGAGCATTTCATTGTAGAGTGAGTTTTATGCAATGTAAATGTTGATTTTATTATTTTAATTAGATTTATAGTTCCCTTGGCTTCATTTGGTGCTCAATCGGATTTGTGTAGAGGAGTTGCCTGATCAGCTCACCCACTTAACTGGTAGACCTCTTGGATACCATTTGATCTCCCTAGATCTAATATCTCTGCAATTGTCTACGTCTGTGACCTGGTAATTGCAGCATCTGTAGTAGTTTTAATGCTCTTGTTGAAACCTTTGAGCTGGAGGAAGTCTATAGGATGGTCTATGACCATTGAAGTGGACAGACCATAGCCTTAAGATTAGTTCAATCTGTGGTTTCACTTGAATTCTTCTACCTTAAACCTTTAGGTCGGATGAAGTCTATAGGATGGTCTGTCACCATTGAAGTGGACAGATCATAGCCTTAAGACCAGTCAAATCCCTTGGTTTAAAGTAGATTCTTCTACTCTGCAGCTGTGCTTGTAGCCAGCTGAGGGATTGATGTGCTTTGAATCCCCTGTAACACGATCAGCTCAACCCAATTGCAGTAAGTCCAAACTCCAAGCTGTTCTCCATTTTCTATTTTTTATCCCTTCCAATTGTGAGTTCTGAACTCTGGATTCGATCCCAGTTAATTCTGCATTTTATTTGTAGTTTAGCTTAAGTGACAACCCTTTAAAACCTCTCCCCTTTCTTTTACTAGGTAGGGTGCCAGATCTCTTTTCAGATCTGGAGATTTACCATATGTTGAACTCACCTCCCTGTGGACATTCCCTTACTCTTTTAAAACTTGCTACAACATGCCCTGAATACTTGCAAGTTTGTTTGTGTGATCTGCCTTAAATTGGGTGAATTTAAACCCCTTTTTGAATACAAGGCAGTCATCCAACACCACCCAATCCCGATTCAATGTCACCGGACCCTTCGGTGCACCCATTTTTCCATCCACCACCACTCAAAATTCACCCCATTTTCCACCCCATTCTTTCCACATCCACTCCAAATCTCTCCCATTTTTCCCAAACCATCCAAAATCCATCCCATTTTCCTACCACACCTTTACCCTATTTTCCATCAACATCCACCCAAAATTTACCCCATTCTCCCTCCACATTAACCCAACATACACCACATTTTCCCCTATCTTCCATGCCCAATCTTCCGGCATTTACCCAAACCATGCCCAATTTTCCTTCCACACCCTCTCCAAATACACCCCATTTTCCCCACACATCCATCCAAAATACACCCATTTTTTCCACATCCACCCATACCATGCCCAAATTTCCTACATCCTCTCCAAATTCCCCCCATTGTCCGCCATCCGCCCAGGTTATGCCCAAATTTTCCCAACCATCCCCCTCATTGGAAGGGCCTTCCACATCCATCCCCATAGCTGACCCCATGACCATGATGGAGGACATGGTTAGGGTATATACAGCCTGAAAGGCCTCCCAAATCCTCCCTCAAATACCCAATCCATAACAAACCCTCCAAAATCTCCACACCTCCTTCATCCAAAATGCCAATTCAAGTCAACCACCCATAATCCACACCACCCAACACCAACCGTAGAGCCATCCGAGTGTGCCTCAAAGGCCTAATGTCCAACCCCAAGCCCATTCAAGGGTTACATTATCAAACCCCCAACAATTCCCCCAACTTCCCACATACACCCATGCCCAACAAGCACACCCTAGTTTCCATCGTCCGAACATGAGCCTGACTTGTCTGTTATTGTGTATTATAATTATAGTAAATTCAAGTCTTAACCTATTGCAAGCGCACAATGGAAATCATAGTACTAACATTAGGATTGTTCCCATGAGGAAGTGATTATCTAAGTTTTCTCTATTTCTATCTTCTATTCAAATCCTTGTTTTAAAAACATCTATTTATCTTGAAGAGTTCCTAATCTACTGGAGAAATATAAATAAAGAATGATTTTCTACACTAAAGTGCATAAAAATAAATCCTAATCCTCCTTTAGATTAAGGTCGTCAATGCCAATCTTCAACTTTCAGATATTTATAAAAATAAATAGTACCGTTACACCATATTTCTAGTCTCGTAGCATTGGTCATCAATCAAGTCTAAGATCCTATCAATACAGATTTAATCTAATAAATAATTAACCAAAAATTTGGGTGTCAATCAAACTTTAGCAAACTGAAGATGGAAAAGTAAAAACCATTACACTAATCTGCAAATTCTAACCTGAGTCATCAATTCAAATCAAAACTTGGAGATGTTTACAAAGCAAATAAATCTAAACTAGAAAACCAATAAATTTATCTTTCACCCCTCAGCTGCAGTCGTCAATTGCTCCTGAGAAATTATAGATATCTACACTAATCTTCATCACTCAATTGTAGTCGTCAATTGCTCTTGAGAAACCTCTGATATCTAAACTATTTTAACTAGTATACACTACTTGATTGGAAAAAAATCCAACCTCAGGAGTCAATTGATACTGAAATTCTTTGATGCTTATTCCTATGCCGTGCCCTCTTATTTATAGATCATAAGGGGTTGGTTTACAGGGATCTAATTCTAATAAAGGAAACTACTAAAAATAAAAGTATCCTAATATAACTCTAATTCCTAATTTTATCATTCCTTGCTTCCTTTAGTTGATGCACTTCTAGAGTGCTCTTTATTGAGCAGTAGCAGAGTCCTTCGGAATATCAATCTTCATCAATCTTCTCAGATCCGTGATCCGCAGAACTTTTAATTATAATAGTCTTCTAATTCTGGATATGGTGGTGACAATTCTCACGTGATTAGTAACAGCAACAAGGAGGAGAGCTTTAGATAATCGTTCTTTTTTTAGAAAATCAATAATCACGATTTTCTGTCTTTCATAGTTTCTTTCTAGAGAATTGTTAATTACGACTTTCTATTTCTCACAACTTCCTCATAGTTGACAATTTTTTAGATTACACTTTATCTCTTTTCTCTTTTTGTCTCTTTTGAAGAATTATAAATTACGATTTTCTGACTTTCAGTAGCGGTAAATCATCTTTTTTGCTCGATCGTCTTTCTTATTACTTTTTGAGTTTATTTTGATAAAGATTAGTACTTAGGCTCTAATTTACTACTTATCTCTAATATCTGTACATTAGTAATTCGTTAGTAGTAAACTATAGCCTAGCATCTCTAAGTTAAGGGTGATAAAATGGTAAATTATGTGACTAATCATACTCCCAAACTTAAGTTTTGCTAGTCCCTAGCAAACAAGGAAACATAAAATATTTAAAAATTAAATTTTAATGCCACTTTCGTAGAGAGCACGATTGCATTTAGCAAATGCAGCAAGCCTTTAAACCCCTAGGTGATCCCTAGTGGAGGAGTTGTAGTCTCCTGAAGGTTTTTAGTAAAGTTGCCTACAAACTTTAAATATATATATATATATATATATATATATATATATTTTTTTTTTTCAAAATATTTTTCAAAAATAAAGTAATTAGTCAGTCATTATATGTTCATCATTTTCAAAAAATTTAAAAATCTTTTATCCTTAGCTTTCCATCATCATAATCATCCTTCACCAGAACTCAATAATTTCAATTCAGTATGGCGTGGAGTGTGTGCATATCAGTAAAGAGTTTATTCATCATAGGTTTTTCTAAACTATAATTTTTAGAAAATATTTTCATCCAAACTCTCACTTATTGGCATACTCTAAAAAATAATTAAAATTTTGGGTTCTCATAATACGATATGTTCGTGAAATTCAAAGGACAATCAGCTAAAAAGATAAATCTCATGGAAAGGGTAATCAATTCTTTTCATATAATTTCTTTATTTATTCATAGTATCTATCTCATATATTTCTACTAGACTCATATTTTTACAAATCTTAAATCTCAAAGGTCTTTTCTTCGGCTTGTAATGGGGTTTTGGGTTTTTAGAAGGTTTCAAAGAAAAGGTAAAGATGATTCAAAATTATTTATGAGAATTTCAGCTCTTCTTTTTCCTATCTTCTTCTACTATTCTTTTCAGCTTTAGTAAGTAATCATAAATCGAATATCTTCTTCCCATTTCATTACTTCTTGTAAGTCCCATTTTTCTGCAGTTGGAAATTTTTTGCTTCTCTTTTTTTCATAGAATCGTCTTTTATGATTTTTCAAAATTTTTTTTCTATAATTGTATTTCTTTCTGCTTGTACCCTTTTCAGCAGATCCTTTATCTATTAACTCATACTCCTTTCACTCCATTTTCTCCCCTTCTTTTATATTCTAAACTTCTAAGAAATTATAAGGGTTAAGGATAGAAAACTGTAGGCAGTATATATGGTTAAAAGTTTATAAATTTTGATACAAAGAAATATAGGCTTTAGGCTTCTAATATGGGTTCAAATGGTAAAATATTATGGGATTTTTACTTTTTGGCTCTGGTTAAACATAAAATGGCCTTCGATCATTTTCACGATTTACTAATATAAATGTCTTATTGCTTTGATATACTTAATAGACAATTCTAAATAAATAAATTATCATAATCACAGAATATATTGATTCTAAGTTCAACAGTATGAGATTTCACATAACAGAGAAGTTCAAAGAAATTTAAGCATGAATAAAAATAGTCTCTCTCTCTCTCAGAATAAAAGAGGAAATAGGCTCTATAGCTCACTAATTGTATGATTTTGAAACTATAATCTAAAAATTTTTGCAATTCAGATTAATCGTATAGTTTCAAACATTCTCTGATACAGTGTTCTAGAGATGCTTTACTTTGAATTGCAACTATTTATATTTTAATTTTCGAACTATTACTTCGATGGATTGCTAAGAATTTTGGATTTTTATATTTTCCTTTATGAATCGCATATAATGATTCACTAAAAATGTGACAGCCCCAGATTTCGATACCCCGAAACCCGTGCCATCAGCACGATCATCTTGACCGTGCCCTTTGCTAAGCACGGAACACTGGTATATCAAGCATTATAATAGAATAATAACGAAATTGCGGAATTTAAATCTATATCAATCAACTCCCCAAAAGACAGTTCTACCCTCATGCCTCTGCAGGAATGGAGAACCGATCCGAACCATCGATGACAGCAATCATCACGGATGGTTCATCCCAAAAGAATTATCCCAACTCCTTATATACATGGTTTTAAACAAAATCAAGGCTTGACATACCAAGCCGTACAAAATCTCTCTAAAAAGCCCTCAAAGCGGCACAACGGAGTCCTCTAGAAGAAGTCCTCAGGAGGTGGCTCCAACTCGTCACCGGCCGCAAGGTCCGACTCGCCGGGATCAGCGTCTCCCAAGCCTCGACGCTAGTAGTGGACTCGACGTATAGTCTATAGGGTGAGCTACATCCTAGCTCAATAGGGAACAAACACAGTTGAACATATAAATTATAACTCACATATATTCCATGATATGCCATGCATGATGTGTCTATGCAGTTATCGATGAAAACAGTTAAAAAATATTTCGTTTTTCTGTTGATTACTTATGTTTTCATTTACTCATGAATGATGCTGAAAAAGCCTAAAGCAAAACTTAAACTTTCAACTTAAGTAGTCCCCGAGCAATATAGCATCGAGCCCCGATGAGATACCCTTCATCGTCATCTATATAGACACTTTTTACGTATTCACAGGAATACCATATAGTACCAAGCCCTTTCACAGGGATTGGCGGCGGGGTTTCACTTGTCTCAATCCAACACCCCTGGGGTGTGCTTACTATGTACGGATAAGCCTCCGCACTGGCCTACGGTTTCGCCGCTGTATCGGTCACGGATATCCTGCCGTGTCAGTCGTGGATATCCCGCCACGTCGGTGGGGTAACCTATCAAACCTCAAATAACAAAAATATCGGTGCCTTACATATAGTTATTCACCGTGTAAGTGTTCTATCTTATATCAGTTAGGCCCTATCAAACATGATTCAATCCTGGATACATCCCTGGGATGTATCCATTTACTTGCATCATACCTGATGCTCTTGTCTCTTTTACTTCTTCATCCCCTGGGGATGGCTCATTATGATTACTCTTACGAATGTCATACGCACACACACTTTTCACAATTCTTAAGCAATAAAACATTTGAGTTGAATTCTATATCACTACATACATGCTCTTGTAAAATAAAGTACATGTTCAAGGTGTTTCCTACCTCAAGTCTTCATTTGATCAATGCATCAAGGTCCCACGTGGCTCCTTGTGCACTAGTCCACACGTACCACCTATGGTACCACATAACAAGTAAAACACATCACAAAGGATGCAATAAAGAAGGTCTAAGACCCTCCAAGAATCTTAAAGTCAAACTCAAAAGTCAACATAACTTATCTCAGTCGATTAATCGAACTCTAAAATCGATTAATCGAAAGTCCATATCGATTAATTGATTCTCAAATCGATTAATCGAGATTCTCATTCGATTAATCGAAATTCTCTGTTCAGCCAAGTCGATTCTCAATTCGAGTAATCGAGTTCCTAAAATCGATTAATCGATCCCAAATCAATTAATCGAAAATTGAAATCGATTAATCGAAATCCCATTTCGATTAGTCGATTTTCCCAAGTCTTTTCCTCCAGCCCCCTGGGGTCCACTGGAGGTTCCCAGTCGATTAATCGATACCCAAATCGATTAATCGAAATCCAAAGTCGATTAATCGAACTCCAATTCGATTAATCAAAATCGGGGTCCACTGACTTTTCAACTTCCTGGCCAATTTCGATTAATCGAAATCCAATTTTGATTAATCGAAATTGTCAGATTCAGCCCTTTTCGAGCTGTTCTTCCCCATCTTTTTCCACACTTTTTCCTCTATTTTTCTAAACCATTATCCTATGATTTAAACCATTTTCAACTACAATTTAGACTCTACCATCTATGCATCTTATTCACAAGATTTTACCTTGAATAAATCTCAAATTGATTTCAAATCTATGGTTGGAAAGGCTAGGGTTCCAGCTTTGCTTCTAGCGGATCCCTCGCGTCGAATCCGACGTTTATTGCTCGAATCTCCCTTCCTCAACTAGCATTTACTCCTCTCTTTACTTCTCTCTCTCTCTCTCTTCTTTACTCTCCTTCAACAACCATCAAACTCTTGCTTTTAGGGCTATTAAACCCTTTTATCCCTTTACTCACTTATGTGTTGAGCACATACACCGCGGTAGGTGTATGCGACTTCACATTCACAACACACACCACATAGGCATTCAACCCATCACATCTCGTCCGTTCATCACATTCTATGCTAACTCTTGATCTCCTGATTGGTCAAACTTGTGACCAATTGGGCACGGATCCCGAGGTCATAGTTTAGCATGATTTTTTGGGCTATTACATCCTCCCCACCTTGGGAATTTTCGCCCTCAAAAATAACCCAAGGTTTGTCTGTCTGGGTCTCTCCCCCCCCCCACACTCTCAGGTGAGGTGGTCGAGTAGACCTAGACGCATTCAGATAGTTACAATATTGGGATAGAATTGAAAGTTGACTAATTGAAACAATTTATATCAAAAATTGTGATTTGTATTATAATTGAAAATTTTACAATGCCAAATAAATTGGCGTACAAAAGAAATTTACAGGTACACAAGCAAAATGCAAAAAGAAATACAAGACTCAGACAGTCCCCTCGTCAGGCTGGTCGGGTGCGACAGGAGCTGGTGTGTCTGCTGGAGTTGACGGTGGCTGCGGTGGTGGCGACTGCGCTGGCTGGGTGGTCGGCTGTGGCTGCGACGTCTCGGTCGGCGGAGCAGAGGTAGATGTGGAAGGAACGACGTCTGTAGTGGTGGGATGGAAGACGGGTCCTCGGTGGAAGGCGGTGCGTCCAGCGGTCCACTCCTCCTCCTGTGCGAAGTAACGGCGGTAGTCGGTAGGATAAATGTGGCGGAGGGTGTGAAATAGGAGGAAGTCCATCCTCCGGTTCATCCTTTCGTTGTTGGCCTCCATACGGGCCAACACCTCCTCGATGGTCGGCCCAGATGACGCGGCGCGCCGGTGGTAGGATGAGGTGGGTGTCGCGGGCGCGGAGTGGGCAGGTGGCGTCGGTGAGGCTGCGGTGTGAGAGGGAACCCTCTCCACGGATGGCTCGGCGGGGATAGGGTGTGCTCCACCCACGGGTGGGTCCTGCTGAGGTGGTGAGGGTGGTGGCGGTGCTACCGCTGCTGCTGCTGGGGCTGGAGGGGGACCCGGAGCTGGTAGGGTTCGCTTAGCAGATTGTAGCTACGGGTCCATGAAGACTTTGAAAACGTCTTCACGCGATCCGTAGCCCTCACCTCGTGAGGCGAGATGCTGTAGGAGGGGTCATTGGAGTAACACTCCAACATGCTCGAGATGAGCCGAGCATATGGCATCTTCTCCTTGGGCCGCATGCTGCCCTTCATCAGCTTCCCTTTGATGTACCTCATCCCTTCTAGGATGACCATGGTAGCATCAAACCATCGGCCACAGAAGGCCGCATAAAGTGCCTGTTGCACTTTGTCCATGCGCTCGGTGTCGTGGCGCATTGGGTAGAGGTTGCACTTGATTATTGAATCAAGCATCCACATGTAGTGTGGAAGGTCAACCCTCTTAATGGAGGATCCCGACCCCTTTTTCCCGTTGGTCATACGGGTAATGATTTCTTTGAATCGAGGGTCCTCCTCGAAGGGTGGGAATAGGGTGGTCTCTGGGGTGAAATCGAGGTAACATTCGAGTACCTCGTGTATGTGGTGGCGGGTTATTATGTACTCCCGACCCTCAATGGTGGTCTTAACCACGTCGTCGGTAGGGCCGCCACTTGAGCCCTTGGTAGAATAATCTAACCAACCTAGGGTAGTAGGAACCCCGGATTGGTTTGAGAAGGTTCTTAGACCGGCATTGTTAAGATAGTTTTGAGCCCATTGGGTCTGGCCCGGCAAATCGGGATTTATGAATAGGGTAGGGTCGAAGATGTACTCGACCGCAAAGGTCTTGGCCGCCCACCATTCGCTTGGTTGTACTACATTAGTGGGAGGTGGGGGCATTGGGGTCTATTCACGGGAAGACTACTTGACGTGATGCTTCGTCGAACCGGAGGTGGTCTCCGATGCCGACGGTGATGGAGTCCTCACTGGCGATGGGGTAGGGGGTGGTGGCGCGGCGTTCTTACGCCTAACTGGGAGTTTAGAAGTCGCCTTCTTTGAAGATAACCGGGTTTTGGGTGGCATGGTGGGGAAATAGTAAGAATCTAGGGTTTATCTAGTTCAATTGAAAAGGAAAGTATAAATCTAGGGTTTACCGGAGAGTTTCGATCCAAAGTTGGCAATCTTGATCCGGAATCGATGAAAGAAACCTCAAAACCCTAGCTCGTCTTGACCGGTTGGAGAAAAGGAAGGAGAAAGAGGAATGGCGCCCAAGCTTGAGAGTTTCGAATGGGTACCAAAACCCTAACTCCAATATATATAGACTGGCTTCGATTAATCGAATTTTAGATTCGATTAATCGAATTTCAAAATTAGGTTAAGCCGCGTAAAATCGATTAATTGATTTCCCAAATCGATTAATCAAAAGTCAAATTCGATTAATCAAAACCATTTCGATTAATCGAAATCGTATCTGTTTAAAATTTTAAATTTTTGAGCTCACTGGCGCGAGCCAGTCGATTAATCGAAATTTCAAAATCGATTAATCGACATTCTCTTCGATTAATCAAAATCGTGCAGTAACTTCTAAACTTCCAGAATTCATTAAATATCGATTAATCGAAATCCACTTCGATTAATCGAAATTTCGAAATCGATTAATCGAAATTCACTTCGATTAATCGAAATCGTCTATCTGCCTTCAATTTCTTCCAAGTCCCTTTAGTAAATCGATTAATCGAAAACCATTTCGATTAATCGAAATCCAAAATCGATTAATCGAAACTGGTTCGATTAATCAAAATTTCCTTAGTTTACTCCCAATTGTTCTAATATTCCCAGTTTACTCGATTAATCAAACTTGCAGTTCGATTAATCGAATTCTCAATTCGATTAATCGAATTCTCAATTCGATTAATCGAATTCCCAAAATCGATTAATCGATCCCAAATCGATTAATCGAAATCATAACTCGATCAATCGAAATTGCTTTCTATTTACATTCTATCTCTCATTTCCATTTCCAGTCACTGGCACATGCCAGTCGACTAATCGAACAAAATCGATTAATCGAAATTCCAAATCGATTAATCGATTTGAAATTCGATTAATCGGTTTTGCCCAATTTCTACAGATTTTCTATTTCTTTGGTTCTTTGATTTCTTTGGGTAGTTTATGACCTCAAGTGGTTCATAGTTACATAGAGTTGCATACACTTGATCATGTACATATAATTCTGTTCCTCAAATCAGATTGGATCAAATTTTCCATTGAATTACAAGTATAGTGGAGATTGCACAAACATGTTTGTGGTTTACATTGAATTCTCACGTCGTTGGAAACAAGGCTGGATATTGTTCTTTCACATCGGCCTCTCGTTCCCAAGTAGCCTCTTCTTTTGGATGATTTTTCCACCGAACAAGCACTAAGGGAATCACTTTAGTGCGCAGTACTTGTTCCTTTCGATCCAAGATTTCCACTGGTTCCTCTATCATGCTCATGTCCTCACACATCTCTATAGGTTGCTTTCCTAATACATGAGACGGATCATTCACGTATTTCCTGAGCATCGATATGTGGAAAACATTATGTACTCGATCAAACAGCGGTGGTAAACCAATGCGATATGCAACTTCACCTACGCGTCCCAAAATTTCGAATGGTCCAACATAACGTGGACTTAATTTCCCTCTCTTGCCAAATCTCATTACACCTTTCATAGGTGACACCTTCACAAACACATGCTCGCCCACTTTATAGTCAACACTAGTCCGCTTCATATCGGCGTAACTTTTCTGTCTACTCTGTGCTGTCTTCAACTTTTCTCTGATAATTCGGACAACGGTGGCGTTGTCTTCAAGTAGTTTTGGTCCTAACACAAATTTCTCACCTGTTTCCTCCCAATTGAGGGGTGACTTGCATCGTCGTCCATACAGAGCTTCATACGGTGCCATGCCAATGCTCGTTTGGAAACTGTTGTAGTATGCGAATTCGAGCATCGGTAGATACTCATCCCAATATCCTTGCATATCAAGCATGCAAGCCCTAAGCATGTCTTCTATTACTTGGTTCACTCGCTCTGTCTGCCCATCAGTTTGAGGATGGAAAGCTGAACTAAAGTCTAGTCGTGTTCCCATTCCTTCTTGAAATTTCTTCCAAAACTTGGACGTATATAGTGGATCACGATCTGAAATTATGCTGCTTGGAATCCCATGTAATCTTACGATCTCCTTCATATATAAATCTGCCGTCTTCTGCAGATAATGTAGTATTGTACGGAAAAGTCGATTTGGTCAATCGTCTCTGACGACCCAAATAGCATTGTGTCTCTTGGCGACGGGTAATCCAACAATGAAGTCCATTGAGATCGATTCCACTTCCATTCGTATTGGTAAAGGTTGCAATAGTCGGGGATGTCTATGATCAACCTTCACTTGCTGACAAGTCAAACACCGTGACACGTACTCGGCCACGTCTTGTTTCAGTCCTCTCCACCAGTAGTTCTTTTTCAAATCTTGGTACATTTTGGTGCTACCAGGGTGGATAGCATAATTTGACTTATGGGCCTCATCAAGAATCGTTCGTCTTAGATCGGCATTGTCCGGAATGCAGAGACGGCCTTTAAACAACAACGAGCCGTCTTCTTTTACTGAGAAGTCCGATCTAATGCCTTCACTCACGTCTTGATGAATCTTCGTTAATGCCGGATCTTTCATCTGTAGATCGTGGATATGCTCAAATATCACTGGCCTTACTGATATGTTAGCCAAAAAGGATCCGGTGTCCTTTGACTCAATGTTCGCATCATAGAATGCCAGGTCTTCCAATAATTTCCATCGGTGCATACCCAAAATCAAACAAGCTAACTGAGCTGAACCTTTTCGACTCAATGCATCAGCTACAACATTCGCCTTGCCAGGATGGTATTGTATGGAGCAATCATAATCCTTGAGGAATTCCATCCACCTACTGACTGTCTCATGTTGAGCTCTTCTGTAATAACAGATATCGGAGGCTCTTATGATGTGAAAATTTCAAAAGTCTCACCATATAAGTAATGTCTCCAAATCTTGAATAAAAATAGTACGCTAGTTCCAAGTCATGAGTCGGGTAATTTTTCTCGTGTTCCTTCAGCTGTCTTGATCCGTAAGCTATCACCTTCTTGTGTTGGTTGAGCACACAACCAAGGCCATTGTATGACCCGTCGCTGTACACGGCGTACCCTCCACTGCCCGAAGGAATCGCCAACACGGGAGCGGAAGTGAGTCGTTTTGAGTTCTTGAAAACTCTTCTCGCATGCCTCACTCCACTCAAACCTTGAATCTTTTCGTGTCAGCTTTGTGAGAGGTCCCGATATCTTTGAAAACCCCTCGACGAAACGTCGATAATAGCCTGCTAAGCCCAGAAAACTTCGGACATCGGTCACTGTCTTTGGTTGCTCCCATTTAACTACTGCTTCTATCTTTGCTGGATCTACAGTGACATCATGCTTTGAGACAACATGCCCCAAAAAGCTAACCTCTTCTAACCAAAACTCACACTTGCTGAGCTTGGCGTACAATTGGTGTTCACGTAGCGTCTGTAGAGCAATCCTCAAGTGTTCTTCGTGTTCCATCTTGGATTTGGAGTATATCAGTATATCATCAACAAACACTACAACGCAGGAGTCCAAGTGTGGTTTAAACACTCGGTTCATCAGATCCATAAACAACGCCGGAGCATTAAATCGTCCAAGGCATCACAAGGAATTCATAGTGTCCATATCGTGTCCGAAGGTCTTCGAATGTCCTCATTTGACTAATCGATGATACCCAGATCTCAGGTCGATCTTGGAAAAATACCTTGCTCCTTGCAGTTGGTCGAATAGATCGTCAATTCTCGGCAAAGGGTAGCGGTTCTTCACAGTGAGTTTGTTCAATTGTCGATAGTCAATGCATAGTCGCATTGACCCATCTTTCTTCTTGACAAACAAAACCGGTGCTCCCCATGGAGACATGCTCGGTCTAACAAACCCCTTGTCCATAAGTTCTTGTAGTTGTTCCTTCAACTCCTTTAACTCAGCAGGAGCCATTCTATAAGGTGCTTTCGAAATAGGCTCCGTTCCTAGTGCTAAGTCAATGGCGAATTCTACTTCTCTTTCTGGAGGTAATCCAGGCAATTCTTCCGAAACACGCGTAAGTCTCGCTCGCTATCTCGAATGACGTTCTTTTCTTCCTTGTCCTCCTTTAAGAAAGCTAAGTATCCACTGCAACCCTTTCTGATCATTTTCTCGGCCCTTACTGCTGAGATCAGTGGCACAGATGACGACCTCACTCCTTGAAACCGAAATGATCTTCTTGTGTTGGGTCTGAAAATGACTACCTTGTTCTTACAATCGACGGTTGCACAATGCTGCGCCAACCAGTCCATGCCAAGGATCACATCAAACCCCTGCATGTCTAACAGTATCAACTTTGCTTCCAATTCATGCACCTCTAAGTCTCGAACTGCTACAATGATGGATTTGCATACTAACTCCGTGTCTACTAACTCTCCAGTCGGAATAGACACAGATAGGACGAAATCCAACGTCTCTGGAACAATGTTCATCTTCTTGGCGAAACGTGGAGTGACGAATGAGTGGGTAGACCCTGGGTCTATCAACACTCGAGCGTCATATCCACCGAAGCATCCTTTTTCATATATATTTAAAGTACCTATAGTATACATACATACATACAATATTTTACACATCAATTTACACTCTTAATTCACATACAACTTTTGTATATAAAAAATATATCTATTCAATTTCTGATGCATGCTCCTTCTCTATCTAAAATTTTAATGAAATGAAACTTTCTTTAATTTTTAAAAGGGTCTCACCTTGTATGACGTCATGCACGTTCCCTGCTTCCTGAGCAGTGACTGCATAGGCTCTCCCCTGAACGATCGACTTCCTTGCTTGGATTGGTCGTGGTGCTGCAACTGAAACCGTCTTTCTCTTATTCGTCTCGGGGCAATCCTTGATCAAGTGGCCCACCTTGCCACATCGGAAACAACCCCTAGTTCCCAATCTACAATCCACCGTCCTATGAGGCTTGCCACACTTTGCGCAAGTCTCCCGAGGTCTGAAGAAAGCAATCTGAGAACCACAGTGTGATAGTGGCGCTAGTAGACATGGCGAGGCTCTCATAGCGAAAAAGGTCTTCCCCGTAAATGCGGAAACCTCTGTTGGTGTTGTTGTTGCGCGGTCTTAAACCCCTTGGCTGTGGTCTCGATTTTGGGCTCTGAACCTCGACTTTTGTTCACTGGTTCGTAGGCCCCCGTCCTTCCTTGTTCATTTCCTCCTCTCTGCTGCTCCCTCTGTCTATATCTATTTGTATTTTCCTCTTCGACCACCAGTGCTTTACTCATGACCTCTTCATAGGTCCTCAGTTGAAATGGAACTACGCCTCCCCTAACCTCAGGTTTCAAACCTTGCTAAAACCTCTTAGATTTCATCACTTCGGTAGCGACGTAATCCGGAGCAAAACGGGCAAGTCGTAGAAACTCTACCCCATATTCTCTCACTGTCATTCTCCCTTGCACTAACTGTAAAAATTGTATCTCAAGCTGGTTCCTCACCACTTCCGGAAAATATTGTTTGTTGAACTCCTCAACAAACTCCTCCCAAGTCCAAGGCAACTCTGGGGTCTCCTGAGCCCGAGTCCGTATCACGGACTTCCACCAAGGCCCAGCCTCCCCATCCAACATGTAAGCTGCCCATCTCACACTCTCATCTTCCGTGCATATCAGCACGCTAAAGACTTTCTCCATCTCCATCAGCCAGTTCTCAGCGGCCATTGTGTCTGCCTGCCCAGAAAATGAAGGAGGTCTCATCCTCCTAAACTCTGTAAAGGATGAGGGCACAGGCAACGCAGGTCCTACAGGTGGTGTAGGTGGCTGCTGTTCTCTTGACGCATGAGCTGCAAAGGATGCGGCTTGTTGTGCCATGGCAGCTGCCATAGTCTCCATAGTGTGCATCATCCTTTGTCGCTCTTCTCGGTCTTCTTGTCTTTCTCTCACTCTTTCTTGCTCTCTCAGATCTTGATCCTGATGATCTCGATCTTCTTCATCACGCTGTCTACTACTACTGCCCCCTGGGGCCTCAGTACCTCTTAAAGGCACTCTATTAGTAGGAGAGATGTAACCATCTCCACTACGTAGACTCCTCTGTTGGCCTCCCCTTGATCGGCCTCTTCCTCTAGATGACATTTGCGGCTGCATTTGAAACTAAAGTTTCGTTAGCAGAAGCCCCTATGTTCTGACCCAAAGAATAATTGTCAGAATTGCTAAAAGAAAATAGCTTTGATACCAACTGTGACAGCCCCGGATTTCAGCACCCCGAAACCCGTGCCATCAGCACGATCATCTTGACCGTGCCCTTTGCTAAGCATGGAACACTGGTATATCAAGCATTGTAATAGAATAATAACGAAATTGCAGAATTTAAATCTATATCAATCAACTCCCCAAAATACAGTTCTACCCTCATGCCTCTGCATGAATGGAGAACCGATCCGAACCATCGATGACAGCAATCATCACGGATGGTTCGTCCCAAAAGAATTATCCCAACTCCTTATATACATGGTTTTAAACAAAATCAAGGCCTGACATACCAAGCCGTACAAAATCTCTCTAAAAAGCCCTCAAAGCGGCACAACGGAGTCCTCTAGAAGAAGTCCTCAGGAGGTGGCTCCAACTCGTCACCGGCCGCAAGGTCCGACTTCAGGGATCGGCGTCTCCAAGCCTCGGCAATGCTAGTAGTGGACTAGCGACGTATAGTCTATAGGGTGAGCTACATCCTAGCACAATAGGGAACAAACACAGTTGAACATATAAATTATAACTCACATATATTCCATGATATGCCATGCATGATGTGTCTATGCGTTATTGATGAAAAGCAGTTAAAAGCATTTCGTTTTCTTGTTGATTACTTATGTTTTCATTTACTCATGAATGATCTTTGAAAAGGCCTAAAGCAAAACTTAAACTTTCAACTTAAGTAGTCCCCGAGCAATATAGCATCGAGCCCATGAGATACCCTTCATCGTCATCTATATAGAGCTTTAACGTATTCCACAGGAATACCATATAGTACCAAGCCCCTTTCCTCGGGATTGGCGCGGGTTTCACTTGTCTCAATCCAACACCCACAGGGTGTGCTTACTATGTCTGGATAAGCCTCCTTGGCGCCTACGGTTTCGCCCGTCCACGGATATCCTGCCGTGTCGATCGTGGATATCCGCCACGCCTGGGGTAACCTATCAAACCTCAAATAACAAAAATATGATTGCCTTACATATAGTTATTCACCGTGTAAGTGTGCTATCTTATATCAGTTAGGCCCTATCAAACATGATTCAATCCTGGATACATCCCTGGGATGTATCCATTTACTTGCATCACACCTGATGCTCTTGTCTCTTTACTTCTTCATCCCCTGGGGATGGCTCATTATGATTACTCTTACGAATGTCACACGCACACACACTTTTCACAATTCTTAAGCAATAAAACATTTGAGTTGAATTCTATATCACTACATACATGCTCTTGTAAAATAAAGTACATGTTCAAGGTGTTCCCTACCTCAAGTCTTCATTTGATCAATACATCAAGGTCCCACGTGGCTCCTTGTGCACTAGTCCACACGTACCACCTATGGTACCACATAACAGGTGAAACACATCACAAAGGATGCAATAAAGAAGGTCTAAGACCCTCCAAGAATCTTAAAGTCAAACTCAAAAGTCAACATAACTTATCTCAGTCGATTAATCGAACTCCAAAATCGATTAATCGAATCTGATTCGATTAATCGATTTCCAAAATCGATTAATCGAAAGTCCATATCGATTAATCGATTCTCAAATCGATTAATCGAGATTCTCATTCGATTAATCGAAATTCTCTGTTCAGCCAAGTCGATTCTCAATTCGAGTAATCGAGTTCCTAAAATCGATTAATTGATCCCAAATCGATTAATCAAAAATTGAAATCGATTAATCGAAATCCCATTTCGATTAGTCGATTTTCCCATGTCTTTTCCTCCAGCCCCCTGGGGTCCACTAGAGGTTCCCAATCGATTAATCGATACCCAAATCGATTAATCGAAATCCAAAGTCGATTAATCGAACTCCAATTCGATTAATCGAAATCGGGGTCCACTGACTTTTCAACTTCCTGGTCAATTTCGATTAATCGAAACCCAATTTCGATTAATCGAAATTGTCAGATTCAGCCCTTTTCGAGCTGTTCTTCCCCATCTTTTTCCACACTTTTTCCTCTATTTTTCTAAACCATTATCCTATGATTTAAACCATTTTCAACTACAATTTAGACTCTACCATCTATGCATCTTATTCACAAGATTTTACCTTGAATAAATCTCAAATTGATTTCAAATCTATGGTTGGAAAGGCTAGGGTTCCAGCTTTGCTTCTAGCGGATCCCTCGCGTCGAATCCGACGTTTATTGCTCAAATCTCCCTTCCTCAACTAGCATTTACTCCTCTCTTTACTTCTCTCTCTCTCTCTCTTCTTTACTCTCCTTCAACAACCATCAAACTCTTGCTTTTAGGGCTATTAAACCCTTTTATCCCTTTCCTCACTTGTGTGTTGAGCACATACACCGCGGTAGGTGTATGCGACTTCACATTCACAACACACACCACATAGGCATTCAACCCATCACATCTCGTCCGTTCATCACATTCTATGCTAACTCTTGATCTCCTGATTGGTCAAACTTGTGACCAATCGGGCACGGATCCCGAGGTCATAGTTTAGCGTAATTTTTCGGGCTATTACCAAAAAAAATATTAAAATATTAAAATCTTAAAATTTCTATGAAAAAGAAAACTAACTAACGAAAAAGAAAACAAAACTATTGTGATGTATCCCCCCAAACTTAAATAGGTCAATGTCCTCATTGTGCAAAACAGGGGACAAAAAAAAAAAAATATATATATATACCTATTTTATTTACTATGTTAGTAATTGGGTATATAATCTGTAAAAATAATAAAAAATCTTTCCCCCAAACTTAGGACAAACATACTTTCGATTTTATGAAACTAAAAAAAATTAGAAAAATAAAATTGTTAGTAATGTTAGTAACACACGTTGTTAATAAAAAGAAAATTATATATATATTGGAATATGTACAATGAACAAAAGGGAAAATAAAACTAAAATCTAATATAAGAACTAATTACATAAAAGAGTATAAACCTATGAAAAATCTAGACACACACTAAACTAATACACTGGAAGCAACGTATGAAAAGAAGGATTCTTCGATAAAGATTGGTCCTTAATCAAAGTCTCGCATCCCTTCCCACCAAAGGCATATCCATGCCTTTGTATGATCGCACCTTTTGTCTTCCAAGTTCTGCAGAACAATGCACGTCACATTTCTCTTTTTGAGAAGAAATGCAAGCCACAGTGGAAGTCCATCGAAGAGTGGGAAGGGAACACCTCTCTGATTCATCTTTTACCTATACTGCTCCCTTAAAAAACTATGTAAAGAAAATATAGCGTAAGCGAAGGCAGAAGATAAGTGACGGAGAAGAGTGGTGAGGGACGGCTCAACCCACCATCATTATATGGGAGTTTACATTCGGGGTGGGTTGTGATGGTGTAAAGTTTAGGAAGTGGGGAAAATAGGTTCCTGGTATATGATTTTGGATTTGGGTTAGGTTTAGAGTCAATGGTAGTGTTAGTGGATGATTCAGCATTATAGACATATCGCTGGCGCTTCAGATCTTCTACTTTCTGTTGTACAGCCAGGAGCTTAGCTCTATATTTTTCTAAAATTTTATTGAGTCTATTGTTAAAATCGTTTTGGTTATGTTCTTCCATCATGGGGTGTAGGGTTACAGACGAAGGAGGAAGAAAGGTTATGAACTGGTTTTGGTTAATGGATGTGTATGGATTTATAGTGAAAGGCTCGGCTTTGAACTGTCACTTCGAGTAAATGTCTCAGTGTGGGTTTCTAGGCTAGGGTGGTTAGGAAGTGGTGGTTTTGAATGCAGTTCATGTCCATTTCCTATACTATTTTAAATAGGTCTTACTTCCAATGCCTCCGAAAAGACTGATCACTAGGTTCTGCTGTTCCCCAGAATTATAATTTGCAATTCTAGATAACATTTACGAGAATCAGGATTGGAAAATCGTACTCTCTATGATTCGACTCTAAACTCACGGGAATTCACAAATCCATATGTTTCAAGTGATTAAAACAAAGAAAGAGCTATTACGATTAAAACAAAGAAAGAGCTAATCTGTCATAAATCATAAGGAGTCATTTTAAAAATGGTACATGTTTGCTACGGGTGAGTCGGTAGCTCGACAGTTTCAGGCGAATTCAATGGCGATCAAGGGGAGTTGATGTCCCTCCCATAAAAGTATTTCCTCCTGGGGTGCCAACTGCCCATGTGGAAGAATAGTTACTCTCTCTCAAGTCAACCAGAATGGTTAATTTCTCAACCTGAGTTTCTAACCGTGTAATGGATTCTAAGAGATTATTGAGTAGCTGTGTTTGAATTTGGCCATGTTGCAGCCAGCTTTCAGCCAATTGCGACAAGGCTTCCTCAATGTCAGTGTGGTCTTAGGTCTGTTTAGGGCAAAGTATAGGAGAGTGCTGAGAAATTTCCTGATTTAAGCTGCAGTTACCAACGGCTTCTGCTTGTTGAGATGTTGGGTGCGATTTTACACCCACCAGAGATAGAATTTTTATCTTCCATAGTTTTAACTTTGGAAGGCAATTCATTATTGACTTTAATTTGTATAAACCTCTCTGCCTAAGAGGTATACTTCTTAAAGTCTCAGGTTCAATCTCACCTGGTGCTTGGCATTGCACTGGTTCCTCGCTAATGTTCTTAAAATATTCCCAAGCAGCCTCAGCAGTCATGGTATGGAACATCCCCCCATAGGCAACATCAACTATGTGCTGATTTTGGTCATTTAGACCTTCATAGAAGGTGAGGACTATTTGCCAACGGGGTATCTCGTGGTGAGGACACCCATATAAAAGGTTGTTAAGGCACACCCACCCCTCTTGAAGAGATTCATCCGGATATTGTTTGAAATTTCTAATCAAATACTGGATTTGATTCGTCCTTTGTATTGGGAAGTATTTTGTGAGAAATCCTCGTTCCAAGTCCTCCCAACTGGTGAACAAAATCTGAGGCAAGGAGTGTATCCACTACTTTGCTTCATCTCTAAGAGAATATGAAAATAGCCTTAGATGCAGAGTTGTATCTGGCAAATTCGGGATTTGGATAAGATTGCACACTTCTATGAACTGTCTTAAATGCAGATAAGGATTTTCATCATTTAGCCCACGAAAAATTGGAAGTGCTTGAAAATATTTGGGTGTAATTTTAAATTTCTCATTGCCGGTCATAAGGGTTAATTGTATGCATGGGGGAAGTACATAATATTCCTCCATTGCTTTAGATAAATATTGTCTAAAACAGAATATTTCTAGTTTTGTTTTTAGAAAGCAGAGAGAGGAAACAAATCTGAGCCACTAGTTTCTATGGCCAACAGGAATGTTGACGTTCTGGTCCGTTCCTTCGAATGAACCTGCAAAATCTTAAGAAGAGATAAAAAAATATAAGAAATATAAAAAAGAGAAAGATAAATATTGGTTTCTAAAAGGATAAAAATATTAGATAAAAACTTGAAAGAATTAGATAAATCCGCTTGCCCGACAACGGTGCCAAAAACTTACTTGTCTGTTATTGTTTATTATAATTATAGTAAATTCAAGTCTTAACCTATTGCAAGAGCACAATAGAAATCATAGTACTAGCATTAGGATCATTCCAACGAGGAAGTGATTATCTAAGTTTTCTCTATTTCTATCTTCTATTCAAATCCTTATTTTAAAAACATCTATTTATCTTTAAGAGTTCCTAATCTACTAGAGAAATATGAATAAAGAATAGTTTTCTAAACTAAAGTGCATAAAAATAAATCCCAATCCTCCTTTAGATTAAGGTTGTCAATCTCAATCTTCAGCTTACGGATATTTATGAAAATAAATAGTACCATTACACCATAATTCTAGTCTCCTAGCATTGGTCGTCAATCAAATCTAAGATCCTATCAATACAGATTTAATCTAATCAATAATTAACCAGAAATTTGGGCGTCAATCAAACTCTAGCAAACTGAAGATGGAAAAGTAAAAACCGTTACACTTATCTGTAAATTCCAACCTGAGTCATTAATTCAAATCAAAACTTGGAGATGTTTATAAAGCAAATAAATCTAAATAAGAAAGCAAATAAATATATCTTTCACCCCTCAGCTGCAGTCGTTAATTGCTCTTGAGAAATTACAGATATCTACACTAATCTTGAGCACTCAATTGCAGTCATCAATTTTTCCTGAGAAACCTTTGATATCTAAACTATTCTACCTAGTATACACTACTTGATCAGAAGAAAATCCAACCTCAGGTGTCGATTGATGCTGAAATTCTTTGATGCTTATTCCTATGTTGAGGCCTCTTATTTATAGATCATAAGGGGCCAGTTTATAGAGATCTAATTCTAATAAAAGAAACTACTAAAAACAAAAGTATCCTAATATAACTCTAATTCCTAATCTTATCGTTCCTTGCTTCCTTTAGTTGATGCGCTTCTAGAGTGTTCGTTATCGAGCAGTAGTAGAGTCCTTTCGAATATCAATCTTTATCAATCTTCTCAGATCTGTGATCAACAGACCTTCTAATTATAGGAGTCTTCTAATTCTGGATATGGCTGTGACAATTCTCACGTGATCAGCAACAACAATAAGGAGAGCTTTAGATAATCTTTCTTTTTCTACAAAATCGTTAGTCACGATTTTCTGTCTTTCATAGCTTCTTTCTAGAGAATCGTTAATTACGAATTTCTATTTCTCACAACTTTCTCATAGTTGATGATTTTCTGGATTACACTTTATCTCTTTTCTCTTTTTGTCTCTTTTGAAGAATCGTAAATTACGATTTTCTGACTTTCAGTAGCAGTAAATCGTCTTTTTCGCTCAGTTGTCTTTCTTATTGGTTTTTGAGTTCATTTTGATAAAGATTAACACTTAGGCTCTAATTTACTGCTTATCTCTAATATCTGCACATCAGTAACTCGTTAGTAGCATACTATGGCCTAGCATCTCTAAGTTAAGGGTGATAAAATGGTAAATTATGTGACTGATCAGAGCCATATCCAACCACACCCATTACACCAAACCCGTCAGAGAGATCCATCTCAAACCATCGACCATCCACAATTCATTCCTCATCCAAATCATGTTCACCCACACCCTTCACCATATGACAACCAATCTCCAACCATAAAAAACCCCTAATTTACACAACCCCTTACCCCCCAACTAAATCATCCCAATCCTCATCAACCCCAATGGTCTAACCAAACACCCACTTAACCCCTCCAAAACCCACCAATCACTCATCCCCTTGCCCCACAAACCCATCATCAAAGATTCCCCCATATACAATGGTCTCATCAGGCCCCCATACAGTCCACTCAAACCAACAAAATAACCTAACCCATCCCCCACCATTTCCCGATGCAAGCCATCAGTACGAGGAGGATGAGGTCTGAAATAGTGGGGCCTATGCAAGGGCATTTGCCAGCTTTAATCCCCACCACCCACAATCACCAACCAACAGGCAACCCAAAATGAATGGGGGAAACCTATTGGGGGACCAGCCCCAACATTACCATCCAGAGAATCAGAGCTGTTGAAAGAGCAGGTGGATAAAATTCAAAAACATATAATGAAGATGGGTAGAGCTGAAATCCACGCTACTAATTTCTCCGACTGTTGCCTATTTGCGAAAGTACCATTTCCCCATAAATTCAAAGTGCTTACTTTTGATAAATACAATGGCATGGGTAACCCCATTGTACATCTGAAATCCTATTGTGGGGACATGTGCCGATACTGCGGAGATGAACGACTCCTCATCAAAGTGTTCCAAAAGAGTCTCATGGGACCAGCGCTAAGATGGTTGACTTCTCTCAAACCATCCATGTTAAAAACCTGAAAGGATCTCACCCACCTATTCCAAGAATAATATATCTACAACATGGATATCAAGCCGCACAAATCCGATTTGGCTCGATTGAAATAAAATCCCAACGAGACATTTAGTGAGTACCTTAGAAAATGGAGGGCCCTAACAGCCCAAGTAAGGAACCGCATCTCAGATGAGGAGCAAATTGACACGATCTTGAAAACTACCCTACCCGTTATCTCTGATATCCTAGTATACCAACAACAATCAAGTTTCGCTGACTGGTAAGAAACGCCAATCGCTGTGAAGACGCGTTGAGAGAAGGATGATTGAACAAAAGTTCGACCAGTGGGGTCCAAAAATTTGCTGAGCAAAAAAGAATAGGGCCAGTTGTCTATACCATAATAAACACACAACCCAACACTAGCATGGTACTATTCCAATTTAAGCCAGCACCTGCCTGGCCAACACAAAGGACCATCAATGGGCAAGGGGCACGGATGGTCCTAGAACAAAGGAGGTCTCGATTTAATTGAATGTTTACACCATTGGGACAAACCTTGAATATTATTTTACCACTATTGGTCGAAAAGGGTCTTGTCACACCATTCTAGCCATGACCACCACCAAATCCACTCTCAAAAAATTATAATCCTAACACCCATTTCAATTTCTATCAAGGGCTGGGTTGCCTAACGAATCGATGCTTTCCACTAAAGCGTGTGATACAAGACCTGATAGAAGCCAAAAAATCATTCCCCCAACACCTCCCTAGGCAAATCAGCACACCAACATCCATCAGGTTCGACTGCCACCACACCCACCAAGGGGAGTGGGCCCGAGGCCCACTATCAACATGATAGAAGTAGATAAGGAGGATTTTGATCCTTCAAAATATATCAACACCCGAGGAAACTTCATAACACTGAAGCGAGGGCCTAGTGCGGCATCACAATAGACAACATCATAATAGAGTCTTCTGTGGGCCTAGTGCAGCATTCTAGCTAGAAATCTACATTTTCGCCCTTTCCTCAAACCACTAAGGCACCTTTATTGCCTTCTATTGAAAGTCTCCATCCGGAGCTTAAGCAGCTTCCAGACACATTAAAGTGCCTCACCTCTGCTCCTGTAATCCAAGCCCCAGATTACTCTCTCCCATTTAAGCTGATGTGTGATACATCAGATCTAGCAATAGGTGCTGTCCTAGGACAGAGGAAGAACAAGCTGCCCACAGTGATTTACTATGCCAACAAAATATTAGCAGAGGCTCAACTCAATTATACCACCACTGAGGAGTTGTTAGCTGTTGTTTTTGCTGTAGACAAGTTTAGACCTTACTTCCTTGGGTCTAGAATTATAGTTTTTACTGATCACTCAGCTCTCAAATACCTATTGGTCAAAAAGGATGCTAAGCCTAGGCTGATTAGATGGATCCTGTTGCTCCAAGAGTTTGATCTTGAGATCAAGGACAAGAAGGGAGTGGAGAATATGGTGGCTGACCACCTTTCTAGAATTTTGTCAGATGAATGTGCAACTGCACCAGTTAATGATTTCTTCCCGGAGGAGCAAATGTTTGCTATTCAGTCTATTGTGTCATGGTTTGCCAACATTGTTAATTACTTGGCTGTTGGCAGGATCCCTTCCCATTGGACCAAAATGGATAAAGACTTGTTCTATTCACAAGTCAAGTTCTTTTTCTGGGAGGACCCTTGCCTATACAAGTACTGTGCAGACCAAATTATAAGAAAATATGTCCCTGATAGTGACATCCCCAGTATTCTGAGCATGTGCCATGAAAATGCCTGTGAGAGTCACTTCAATGGGAGAAAAATAGCAGCTAAGGTACTGCAGTGTGGCTTATATTGGCCTTCCCTATTTAAGGATGCATATGCACACTGCAAGGCCTGTGTCAGATGTCAGAAAATGGGTGGCCTGTAAAAAAAAATTTAAATGCCATTGCAGCCCATTCTTGTTGTAGAATTGTTTGATATCTGGGGAATTGATTTTATGGGCCACTTTCCTCCCTCAAATGGTTATAGTTTTATCCTTGTGACAGTGGACTATGTGCCTAAGTGGGTTGAAGCCATTGCCACAAGGATTAATGATCACAAGGTTGCCCTGAAATTCATTAAAGAAAATATTTGCTCAAGATTTGGCACCCTTAGAGCCATCATCAGTGATGGGGGCAACCACTTCTGTTATCAAAAATTTGAGAGCTTGCTCAAGAAATATTCTGTTACCCATAAGATTGCAACTCCCTACCACCCCCAGACTAGTGGGCAAGTTGAAATTTTAAATAGGGAGATTAAGCACATCCTAGAGAAGATAGTTAGGACAGATAGGAAAGATTGGGCCATGAAGCTGAATAATGCACTGTGGGCTTATAGGACTGCCTATAAGACCCCAATTGGTATGTCCTCTTTAGGACTAGTTTATGGCAAGGCTTGTCATCTGTCAGTGGAGTTGGAACATAGAGCCTATTGGGCTGTTAAAACTTTGAATTTAGATCTAACACCTGCTGGTATACACAGGAAGCTACAGTTGTCAGAGCTTGAGGAGTTGAGATTGGATGCATATGCCAACTCAAGGATTTACAAGGAAAAATCTAAAGCTTTCTTTCACAAGGGACTGAAGAGGAAGGATTTTATGGATGGTGCCAAGGTTTGGTTATTTAACTCCAATATTAAATTTTTTTCAGGGAAGCTAAAATCTAGGTGGGATGGACCTTATACTATCATCCATGCCTCTGTTGAACACTAAAATATACCACTTTCTACCCCATAACCTGACCTATGATGGACCTTTGAGCATGTTAATAATGTCTTTTAAGTGTGTTTTTACAAATAATAGCAAAATAAGAGCTTAATATTGCAATCCATGCTTTTGAAGCCAAGAAGAAGGAATTTTGTGTTTAGCAGTGGAGCTGATGGATTTATTGAAAAGGCACCATGGCGGTTCACACCATTGGGGCTTTTTAGCATGCTTTGGGGGCCTTGAAGACCTGCTGAGAGAGAGAGTGGTAAAGCCCAAAGGTTAATGAGGTGCTACACAGTAATATAACATTTTGTGTTTGTAGCAAGGCAACACCTTGGATGGAAGACAACAGCAAATCAGCACCTCAAGGCATTTTATGCGAATAGCTGTAGAGCAATTCAAGTGACATATTCAACTACAATATTAATGTACTCGAGTACTTTAAGTGTTGAAGTTCATCTACTCGAGCTGATGATGGAAGCCCATGAGCAGCACAGCTGCAAACTTAAAGAATTCGAGCAGTTTAGAGGGCTGGTGCAACCTCTCGAGTGGTTTAAATGCATGATTTAGTGAACCCCACTAGTGGTTCATGTTGAAAACCAACACCTCGAGTGGTTTAAAATGAGTGGTCGGTTGAACCCCATGAGCTAGTATGTGCTGAAATCAAGCTACAGTGCTGAAAAAAGGCTAAAATTGAACCTATCACAACCTATCAAATGGATGTTTGAACCTGTCGCAACCTATCGAATGGTTGTTTGAACCTGTCGCAACCTATCGAATGGTTGTTTGAACCTGTCGAGAACCTGTCGAGAGGTTCTGATGATGGAAATGAACCTATCGGGAATCCTCTCGAATGGTTGAATGAATCTGTCGAGATCCTGTCGAATGCACACTTGAAGCCCATTCAACCTGTCGAACAATTGCCTGAACCTGTCGAGATTGATGTTCTAAAGATCCAACCTATCGAGGCACGGGTTCCGGCCATCTATTTCACACTTTAGGGACATTTTGGGGATTCTAATGCTTCTAGGGCACACATCCCAATGTCCCACACATCTCAGAGATTTATCTCGGGTTCCATTAGAAAACATCAGTGGCCGGCAGAGACATTTTTGAGAGCTGCAAAGACACATCAGCCGGGCACAAAACTCTGCACATGGGTGTGAACTAATTGTTGGTGGGAAATAAATTAGCTTCAACTGGGCATAAATAAAATCAGATCCCTATCTCTTCTCTGATTGGTTGAAACTCTTAAACAGGGATTAAGTTTGAACTAAAATCCTCTCTTCTGATTGGTTGTAACTGAAGGCACATAGATTGATGCATATGTATAAATACCCATCTATTTTGCTGTTTTCCTTCAGCAAGGAAAGTAGGAACAAAGGAATAGCCTGAGTTCGCCTTAGCTCATTAGGTTTAGCTTAGGTTTTATTTTCCTTTTTTCTCTTCCCCCTTCTCTCTCTAATCCATCCTGTTGGATTAGATCTAAATAGCAACTTAGATATGATTTGTAATTGTAATTTCGGCATGAAGAAATGTTGATCAATGCACAGACTACAGATCTATAAATAAGTTTATTGTAAGTTGTTTTGTTTGAAGCAATAAATTGTTGATTTTAAAGCTTAATTAAATCTAAAGATCTTGTGGTCCCATTAGATTCTCGATCAAATTTGTGTAGAGGAGTTTGTTAATCAACTCACCCACTTAACTGGTAGATCTCATGATGACCATCTGATTTCCCTGGGTTTGATATGCCTGTGGGTGTCTGTGCCTATGGCCTTGCATCCATAACATCTGTAGTGATTATCTTGTTCGGATCGAAGCCATTAGAATGGAGGAAATCTATTGGATGATCTGTGACCATTTAAGTGGACAGATCATAGCCATAAGATCAATCCAAACAAGGGAGGGAGGGAATCTATTGGATGATCTGTGACCATTAAAGTGGACAGATCATAGCCTTAAGATGAATCCAAACCATCGATCTAAATCAGATTCTTATACCTTGCATTTGTGCTTGTAGCCAAATGAAGGATGGCTGCATATCCTCAGATCTTGATCAGTTTTGATCAGTTTTGCAATGAAAACTAGGCCCTAGCTGTCTATTTCTCCCCATTTGATCTTTATTTTTCCATCCATCTACTTCCATCTTTTAGTTTAGTTTTATTTTAGTTTTGTAAAATTAGATCTAGTGACACCCGAAATGCTCTCTTTCTTCTTAGAATTGCTAGATCTGGCACAGATCTGGAGGTCTACTATACACCCTCTAGGTTTAGATCACTACTCCCTATGGTACAAACTCTTACTTATTAAAACTTGCTACAAAGGACCGGTATCTTACAGGTCTAGGATATTTTAGATGTGCTAAATCTATCCTCTATTTTACTTTGATTTTATTTTACTTTTATCATTACACAATAAATCAGCACATTGAAATTCCCCAACAAGTTTTTGGCGCTGCTGTCGGGGAGTTTTAATCTAGATAGTAGATCTGAGTTTTTCAATTTTGTAGATCTAATTTGTCTTAGTTTTATTGCTGTTTTTGTTTTAAACCTACACTTTACATTCCAAGTGCTTGATTAAATGTCTGTTGTAGTTTTTGTATTGAAAACCTGTTTTACTGCAGCAGAATTTTTGATTTTTCTGAGTTTTTATTTTTATGCCTTCTAGATGTTTGAATAAATGCTGCTGTAGCCTTTTAGATTTTTTGCAGAAACGAGGTTGCAGTTTGAGTTTTTCTTTGTGTTTTTATCAATATGCTTGAATAAGGTACTGCTGCAGTTGTTGGATTTTTGCAGATCTGGAGTAGCTGCCAAATAAGGAGTAGATGGATTGCCTCAGGAGCAGATCCGCTTGAGTTAGCATCCCTTTCTCCTTTGCATTATTTTTTTAAATTCTTGAGAACCAACTGTTTTACTGTGTTTGATGTTTGTTTTGATTATAATTTTTGCTGTCTTTTAGGCATGCTGATTTTTTTACAAAACCAAATAAAAAAATAAAAGAAAATTAAAACACAAATAAATTTTTTTTGAGTTGTTTCTTATTATTTTTCAGCAGTAGTAAATAAGGGCGTCTTGTGGAGCCCAAGCTAATCTAAAACCACATAAAAAAGCCAAAAATTATAAAAACATAAAAATTTTCTCCAGATGGGCTGTTTGCCCTTGCCTTTATCCATTTTCCCCCATTTGGACCTGCTGAGATCATGATTTTAATTTTGACGATTCATGAAGGATAATGAACAATGGATCATAATTTGTTCAGAAATTTAATGGAGCCATTGATTTTATTTTTCTTCAAGATTTTTCACCAATAATAAGTCTCAACTGTGTATGAATCCTGTTTTCAATTGTGTACATCCATGCTGACATTATTTTACAAAATTTTATTGATTCATACACATCCACAACTGAAACACACACAGGCAGGCAAAAGGGGTTTCTTGTGGCACATGTGGACTAGGTTTTGGTCTTAGAATTTTTCTATTTTAGGAATTTTAGTTTCATTTCTGTATTTCGATTGCTGATTTTTCTTTCTTAGGTCTTAACTTTACTAATTTTCTGCATTTTGGTAGTTTGGTACTCAGTTCCTAATTTTCTTTTCCTATTTTTTGTGTCTACAATTCTGAAATTCTGTTTTTGTATCTGCATTTTTCTATTTTTCTGTTATTAGCATTAGTTTCCTTTCATTTTCTTCACAGTTCTTTTATTTTTTCTGTTCATACATTTAGTTTTTCTAGAATTTTTTTGCTATTTTTTCTGTTTTAACAGTAATTTCCTGCATTGGTATATTATTTTTTCCATTTTCCTATTCATGTATTCAGTTTTGCATTTTTATTTTCTGTTGCATAGTTTAAATTTTTTTGCTCATAATTTTTCTTTCTCATTTTACCCTGTTGCCACTAGTTCCTCATTGTCTAGAACATTGAGGACAATGTTCATCTTAGGTTTGGGGGAATGGCAGGTGTGCAAATGAATGAGTTAATGCTAGTGTAGCTATGTTGAAAATAGTTTTTGAAAATAAAGTGATTTCACATCTGATTTTTTATTTTTAGAAAAGAGGAAATTAAAAACTTTATAAAACTGAAATGAGTTGTAGTTTTAAAATTTTTCATGAAGCAAATGTCAAGAATTTTCAAAAATTGATGTTTAGTGGACCTTAAATGAGAGAAAACTGTAAGGATACACCCCAGAAAATTTGATGGAAGGCCATACCAAGTGAAATTTGGGCCTGAAAAATTTTCTTTGAAGAGTGTCTTGGAATTTTTTCTGCTCTATGGATTGATTGGATCTAGTTTGGCCCACTAAAAGTTAGGCAAATCTAAGTTGAAACAGCTTGACAGTATTCATGACATTGAGGACATGAAGTAAGGCCATCCCTTGGACAGTTAGAGCCTAAAATTTTCCCACCTTTGAACTGCCCTTGATACACACCATTTGAGCCTTTAAAATTCTAGCTTTTCTTTGATTACAACCAGAAAATTTGAACCCAAAACCCCTAACTTATTTCAGTTCACTCTCGATCTGAGAAATCAGAAAAAGGGAGGAGAAGTGAGGTTAGAGGAGCAAGGTTCAATGATTGGTTGAAAAAGAAGGAAGCACATTTGGTGGTGTTGTGGCATTCCAAGCCATAAAAATAAAAATGGAGAAAAATACAAAAAAGAAAAGCATACAAAAAAAAAAAAAGAAAAAAAGAAAAAGAAAAACAGAAAAGAAAAAGAAAAAGAAGGAGAAAGAGAAGTCATTTCATTGAAAGATTGAAATGAGGATTAGAAACTGAGCACTTCAAATTTGAAAATTCAAGAAGTAAATGGAATTGTGCTGAAATGAAGAAGGTGCCATGACCACCTCCTTACCTTGTTGATTTCTCAATTTTGAATCCCATTTTACCCGTTCATTCTTTATCAACTTCACCCATAAGCCACATTACAACCCAATATAAAGTCCTTACTGATCTGAAATGGATTGAGCTATCATGTGGAGATGAGGATTTGTTTAATCTATGGTGAAAAGAATTAGAAAATTTCATAAGTTAGAGCAATGCCTATGTTCATACTTGCAGTCCTATTTGAGGGCTATAACTGTTCTTGAGCTGTGTGAGAAATGATGCACCCTTCTAATTTTATTGAGAGTGACAGCCCTGGTAAGCTTTGGGTCTGAAATCTGGTTTATTTAGGGCATTATCAAGACAGAATGCTTAAAGTAAAGGTGAGCTTTGCATCAATTTTCAGGCACAATACCTTGACATGAACTAATTGATGATGAAAGAATTACAACAGAATTTCAAGTTTTGAACTGATGATTTTTCTGCTGAGAATTTTCTAAAACTTGAATGGAATGGTGTGGAATTTATTTTATTTCATTTAAACTCTGTTTTAACATGTTGCATGAGTATTAGCTGATTTTATTGGAGAAGGTTGGGGGTACCGTCACTAAAAACCCTCAGGAGACTCCACTCCTCCACTAGGGATAACCTAGGGGTTTAAAAGGCTTGGTGCATGTGCCAAATGCACCCGTGTTCCCTACGAAAGTGGCAATTAATTTCATAGGTTAGTTGTCTTAAATTTCACTTTGCTTGAGGACTAGCAAAGGGTAGGTTTGGGGGTGTGTTGAACACTGAAATATACCACTTTCTACCCCTTAACCTGACCTATGATGGACCTTTGAGCATGCTAATAATGTCTTTTAAGTATATTTTTATAGATAACAGTAAAATAAGAGCTTAATGTTGCAATCCATGCTTTTGAAGCCAAGAAGAAGGAATTTTGTGTTTAGCAGTGGAGCTGATGGATTTATTGAAAAGGCACCATGGTGGTTCACACCATTGGGGCTTTTTAGCATGCTTTGGGGGCCTTGAAGACTTGGTGAGAGAGAGTGGTGAAGCCCAAAGGTTAATGAGGTGCTATGCAGTAATATAGCATTTTGTGTTTGTAGCAAGGCAACACCTTGGATGGAAGACAACAGCAAATCAGCACCTCAAGGCATTTTATGCGAACAGCTGCAGAGCAATTCAAGTGAAATATTATAGCTACAACATTAATGCACTCGAGTATTTTAAGTGTTGAAGTTCATCTACTCGAGCTGATGATGGAAGCCCATGAGCAGCACAGTTGCAAACTTGATGAATTCGAGCAGTTTAGAGGGCTAGTGCAACCTCTTGAGTGATTTAAATGCATGATTTAGTGAACCCCATGAGTGGTTCATGTTGAAAACCAACCACTTGAGTGGTTTAAAATGATAAGATCCAACCTCTCGAGTGGTCGGTTGAACCCCATGAGCTGGTATGTGCTGAAATCAAGCAACGGTGCTGAAAAAGGCTAAAATTGAACCTGTCACAACCTATCAAATGGATGTTTGAACCTGTCGTAACCTATCGAATGATTGTTTGAACCTGTCGCAACCTATCAAATGGTTGTTTAACCTTTCAAGAACCTGTCGAGAGGTTCTGATGCTGAAAATGAACCTATTGAGCATCCTGTCGAATGGTTGAATGAACCTGTCGAGATCCTGTCGAATGCACACCTGAAGCCCATTCAACCTGTCGAACAGTTGCCTGAACCTGTCGAGATTGAAGTTCTGAAGCTCCAACCTATCAAACAGTTGCCTGAACCTGTCGAGATTGATGTTCTGAAGCTCCAACCTATTGAGGCACGGGTTCCAGCCTTCTATTTCACACTTTAGGGACATTTTGAGGATTCCAATGCTTCTAGGGCACACATCCCAATGTCCCACACATCTCAGGGATTTATCTTGGGTTCCATTAGCAAACATCAGTGGCCGGCAGGGGCATTTTTGAGAGCTGCAAAGACACATCACCTGGGCACAAAACTCTGCACATGGGTGTGAGCTAATTGTTGGCGGGAAACAAATTAGCTTTAGCTGGGCATAAATAAAATCAGATCCCTATCTCTTCTTTGATTGGTTGAAACTCTTAAACAGGGATTAAGCTTAAACTGAAATCCTCTCTTCTGATTGGCTGTAATTGAAGGCACATGATCGATGCATATGTAAAAATACCCATCTATTTTGCTCTTTTTCTTCAACAAGGAAAGTAGGAACAAAGGAATAGCCTGAGTTCTCCTTAGCTTATTTAGGTTTAGCTTAGGTTTTTATTTTCCTTTTTTCTCTTCCCCCTTCTCTCTCTAATCCAGCTTGTTGGATTAGATCTAAATAGTTGCTCATATCTGATTTGTAATTGTAATTTTGGCATGAAGAAATATGGATCGATGCATAGACTACAGATCTGGGAACAAGTTTATTGTAAGTATTTTTGTTTGAAGCAATAAATTATTGATTTTAAACCTTAATTAAATCTAACGATCTTGTGGTCCCATTAGATTCTTGATCGGATTTGTGTAGAGGATTTTGTTAATCAGCTCACCCGCTTAACTGGTAGATCTCTTGATGACTATTTGATTTCCCCGGGTTTGATATGCCTGTGGGTGTCTGTGCCTGGGGCCTTGCATCCACAACATCTGTAGTGATTATCTTATTCTGATCAAAGCCATTGGAATGGAGGAAATCTATTGGATGATATGTGACCATTTAAGTGGACAGATCATAGCCATAAGATCAATCCAAACCAAGGATGGAGGAAATCTATTGGATGATCTGTGACCATTAAAGTGGACAGATCATAGCCTTAAGATGAATCCAAACCACCAGTATAGATCAGATTCTTATCCCTTGTATTTGTGCTTGTAGCCAAATGAAGGATGGCTGCATATCCTCCGAACTTGATTTGTTTTGCAATGAAAACCAGGCCCTAGCTGTCTATTTCTCCCCATTTGATCTTTATTTTTTCATCCATCTTCCTCCTTCTTTTAGTTTAGTTTTATTTCATTTTTGCAGAATTAGATCTAGTGACACCCGAAAAGCTCTTTCTTCTTAGAATTGCCAGATCTGTAGCCAGATCTGGAGGTCTACTATACACCCTCAAGGTTTAGATCACTACACCCTATGGGACAAACTCTTACTTATTAAAACTTGCTACAAAGGACCTGTATCTTGCAGGTCTAGGATATTTTAGATGTGCTGAATCCATCCTCTGTTTTACTTTGATTTTATTTCGCTTTTATCATTACACAATAAATCAGCACATTGAAATTCTCCAACAAGTTTTTGGCGCCGCTGCCGAGGAGTTTTGATCTAGATAGTAGATCTGAGTTTTTTAATTTTGTAGATCTAATTTGTCTTAGTTTTATTGCTATTTTTGTTTTAAACCTGCACTTTACATTCTAAGTGCTTGATTAAATGTCTGTTGCAGTTTTTGTATAGAAAACCTGTTTTACTACAACAGAATTTTTGATTTTTCTGAGTTTTTATTTTTATTCCTTCTAGATGTTTGAATAAATGCGGCTGTAGCCTTTTGCATTTTTTGCATAAATGAGGCTGCAGTTTGAGTTTTTCTTTGTGTTTTTGTCAATATGCTTGAATAAGGTACTGCTGCAGTTGTTGAATTTTTGTAGATCTGGAGTAGCTGGCAAACAAGGAGTAGATGGATTGCCGCAGGAGCAGATCCGCTTGAGTTTGCATCCCTTTCTCCTTTGCATTTATTTTTTTAAATTCTTGAGAATAAACTATTTTGCTATGTTTGATGTTTATTTTGATTATAATTTCTACTGTCTTTTAGGCATACTGATTTTTTTACAAAACCAAATACAAAAATAAAAGAAAATGAAAACACAATAGAAATTTTTTGAGTTGTGTCTTATTATTTTTCAGCAGTAGTAAATAAGGGCTCTTGTGGAGCCCAAGTTGATCTAAAACCACATAAAAAAGTCAAAAATTATAAAAACATAAAAATTTTCTCCAGATGGGTTGTTTTCCCTTGCCTTTATCCATTTTCCCCCATCTGGACCTACTGAAATCATGATTTTAATTTTGAGGATTCATGAAGGATAATGAACAATGGATCATTATTTGTTCAGAAAATTTAATGGCGCCATTGATTTTATTTTCCTTTAAGATTTTTCACCATTAATAGGTCTCAACTGTGCATGAATCCTGTTTTCAATTGTGTACATCCATGTTGACATTATTTTACACAATTTTATTGATTCATACACACCCACAACTAAAACACACACAGGCAGGCAAAAGGGGTTTCTTGTGGCACGTGGATTAGGTTTTGGTCTTAGGTTTTTTTGTTTTAGGAATTTTAGTTTCATTTCTGTATTTCGATTGCTGATTTTTCTTTCTTAGGTCTTAAGTTTACTAATTTTCTGCATTTTGGTAGTTTAGTACTCAGTTCCTAATTTTCTTTTCCTATTTTTTGTCTACAATTATGAAATTTTGTTTTTGTATATGCATTTTTCTATTTTTCTGTTATTATCATTAGTTTCCTTTCATTTTCTTCACAGTTCTTTTATTTTTTCTGTTCATACATTCAATTTTTCTAAATTTTTTTTGCTATTTTTCTGTTTTAGCAGTAATTTCCTGCATTTGTATATCATTTTTTCCATTTTCCTATTCATGTATTTAGTTTTGCATTTTTATTTTCTGCTGCATAGTTTAGATTTTTGTGCTCATATTTTTTCTTTCTCATTTTACCCTGCTGCCCCTAGTTTCTCATTGTCTAGAACATCGAGGACCATGTTCACCTTAGGTTTGGGAGTATGGTAGGTGTGCCATTGAAATGAGTTAATGCTAGTGCAGCTATGTTGAAAATAATTTTTGAAAATAAAGTGATTTCCCATCTGATTTTTTTTTTTAGAAAAGAGGAAATTAAAAACTTTTTAAAATTTGAAATGAGCTGTAGTTTAACATTTTTCATGAAGTAAATGTTAAGAATTTTCAAAAATTGATGTTTAGTGAACCTTAAATGAGAGAAAACTGTAAGGATACACTCTAGAAAATTTGATGGAAGGCCATACCCAGTGAGATTTGGGCCTGAAAATTTTTCTTTGAAGAGTGTCTTGGCATTTTTTCTGCTTTATGGACTGATTGGATCTAGTTTTTCCCACTAGAAGTTAGGCAAATCCAAGTTGAAACAACTTGACAACATTCATGACATTGAGGACATGAAGTAAAGCCATCCCTTGGACAGTTTGAGCCTAAAATTTTCCCACCTATGAACTGCCCTTGATACACACCATTTGAGCCTTTAAAATCCCAGCTTTTCTTTGATAAAAATCAGAAAATTTGAACCCAAAACCCCTGACCTATTTCAGTTCACTCTCGATCTGAGAAATCAGGAAAAAGGAGGAGAAGTGAGGTTAGAGGAGCAAGGTTCGATGATTGGTTGTAAAAAAAGGAAGCACATTTGGTGGTGTTGTAGCATTCCAGCCCATAAAAAGAAAAATAGAGAAAAATACAAAAAAGAAAAGCATTCAAAAAAAAAAGAAACAAAAGAAAAAGAAAAACAGAAAAGCAAAAGAAAAAGAAGGAGAAAGAGAAGTCATTTCATTGAAAGATTGGAATGAGGATTAGAAGCTGATCACTTCAAATCTGAAAATTCAAGAAGTAAATGGACTTGTGCTGAAATGAAGAAGGTGCCATGACTACCTCCTTACCTTGTTGATTTCTCAATTTTGAATCCCATTTTACCCGTTCATTCTTTATTAACTTCACCCATAAGCCACATTACAACCCAATAAAAAGTCCTTACTGATTTGAAATGGATTGAGCTATCATGTGGAGATGAGGATTTGTTTGATCTATGGTTAAAAGAATTAGAAAATTTTAGAAGTTAGAGCAATGCCTATGCTCATGCTTGCAGTCATATTTGAGGGCTGTAACTATTCTTGAGTTGTGTGAGAAATGATGTACCCTTTTAATTTTATTGAGAGTGACAACCCCGGTAAGATTTGGGTCTGAAATCTGGTTTGTTTGGGGCGTTATCAAAATAGAATGCTTAAAGTAAAGGTGAGCTCTGCATCAATTTTCAGGCACAATACCTTGACATGAACTGATTGATGATGAAAGAATTACAGCAGAATTTCAAGTTTTGAACTGATGATTTTTCTGTTGAGAATTCTCTAAAACTTGAATGGAATGGTGTGGAATTTATTTTATTTCATTTAAACTCTGTTTTAACATGTTGCATGAGTATTAGCTGATTTTATTAGAGAAGTTTGGGGGTACCTTCACTGAAAACCCTCAGGAGACTCCACTCCTCCACTAGGGATCACCTAGGGGTTTAAAAGGCTTGGTGCATGTGCCAAATGCACCCGTGTTCCCTACAAAAGTGACATTTAATTTCATAGGTTAGTTGTCTTAAATTTCACTTTGCTTGAGGACTAGCAAAGGTTAGGTTTGGGGGTGTGTTGAACACTGAAATATACCACTTTCTACCCCTTAACCTGACCTATGATGGACCTTTGAGCAAGTGAATAATGTCTTTTAAGTGTGTTTTTACAGATAACAACAAAATAAGAGCTTAATGTTGCAATCCATGCTTTTGAAGCCAAGAAGAAGGAATTTTGTGTTTAGCAATGGAGCTGATGAATTTATTGAAAAGGCACCATGGTGGTTCACAACATTGGGGCTTTTTAGCATGCTTTGGGGGCCTTGAAGACCTGCTAAGAGAGAGAGTGGTGAAGCCCAAAGGTTAATGAGGTGCTATGCAGTAATATAGCATTTTGTGTTTGTAGCAAGGCAGCACCTTGGATGGAAGACAACAACAAATCAGCACCTCAAGGCATTTTATGCGAACAGCTGCAGAGCAATTCGAGTAACATATTACAACTACAACATTAATTCACTCGAGTACTTTAAGTGTTGAAGTTCATCTACTCGAGCTAATGATGGAAGCCCATGAGCAGCACAACTACAAACTTGAAGAATTCGAGCAGTTTAGAGGGCTGGTGCAACCTCTCGAGTGGTTTAAATGCATGATTTAGTGAACCCCATGAGTGGTTCATGTTGAAAACCAACCCCTCGAGTGGTTTAAAATGATAAGATCCAACCTCTCGAGTGGTCGATTGAACCCCATGAGCTGGTATGTGCTGAAATCAAGCTACTGTGTTGAAAAAAGGCTATATCGAATGGTTTTTTGAACCTGTCGAGAACCTGTCGAGAGGTTCTGATGCTGAAAATGAACCTATCGAGCATTTTGTCCAATGGTTTAATGAATCTGTCGAGATCTTGTCGAATGCACACCTGAAGCCCATTCAACTTGTCGAACAGTTGCCTGAACCTATTGAGATTGAAGTCCTGAAGCTCCAACCTATCGAACAGTTGCCTGAACCTATCGAGATTGATGTTCTAAAGCTCCAACCTATCGAGGCACGGATTCCAGCCATCTATTTCACACTTTAGGGACATTTTGGAGATTCCAATGCTTCTAGGGCACACATCCCAATGTCCCACAAATGTCAGGGATTTATCTTGGGTTCCATTAGCAAACATCAGTGGCCGGCTGGGGCATTTTTGAGAGCTGCAAAGACACATCAGCTGGGCACAAAACTCTGCACATGGGTGTTTACTAATTATTGGTGGGAAACAAATTAGCTTCAGCTGGGCATCAATAAAACCAGTTCCCTATCTCTTCTCTAATTCGTTGAAACTCTTAAACAGGGATTAAGCTTAAATTGAAATCCTCTCTTCTGATTGGCTGTAACTGAGGGCACATGGATCGATGCATATGTATAAATACGCATCTATTTTACTGTTTTTCTTCAGCAAGGAAAGTAGGAACAAAGGAATAACCTGAGTTTTCCTTAGCTCATTTAGGTTTAGTTTATGTTTTTATTTTCCTTTTTTCTCTTCCCCCTTCTCTCCCTAATCCTGCATGTTGGATTAGATCTAAATAGCAGCTCAGATATGATTTATAATTGTAATTTCGACATGAAGAAATGTGGATCGATGCACAGACCACAGATCTGGGAACAAGTTTATTGTAAGTTATTTTGTTTGAAGTAATAAATTATTGATTTTAAAGCTTAATTAAATCTAAAGATCTGATGGTCCTATTAGATTCCTGATCGGATTTGTGTAGAGGAGTTTGTTAATCAGCTGACCCACTTAACTGGTAAATCTCTTGATGACCATCTAATTTCCCTGGGTTTGATATGCCTGTGAGTGTCTATGCCTGTGGCCTTGCATCCACAGCATCTGTAGTGATTATGTTGTTCTGATCGAAGCCATTAGAATGGAGGAAATCTATTGGATGATCTGTGACCATTTAAGTGGACAGATCATAGCCATAAGATCAATCCAAACTAGGGATGAAGGAAATCTATTGGATGATCTGTGACCATTAAAGTGGACATATCATAGCCTTAAGATGATTTCAAACCACTAGTCTAGATCAGATTCTTATACCTTGCATTTGTGCTTGTAGCCAAATGAAGGATGGCTGTATATCCTCAGATCTTGATTTGTTTTGCAATGAAAACCAGGCCCTAGCTGTCTATTTCTCCCCATTTGATCTTTATTTTTCCATCCATCTTCCTCCATCTTTTAGTTTAGTTTTATTTCAGTTTTGTAGAATTAGATCTATTGACACCCGAAAAGCTCTTTTTCTTAGAATTGTCAGATCTGTAGCCAGATCTGGAGGTCTACTATACACCCTCTAGGTTTAGATCACTACTCCCTGTGGGACAAACTCTTACTGATTAAAACTTGCTACAAAGGACCTTGTATCTTGCAGGTCTAGGATATTTTTGATGTGCTGAATCCATCCTCTATTTTACTTTGATTTTATTTTGCTTTTATCATTACACAATAAATCATCACATTGAAATTCTCCAACACCTCCCCATCTGGTGCTGTGGAGATCATGGATCCCATTTCTGGGAAGGGCATGAAAGTGAATGGTCAAAGGCTGAAGATTTATGTTGATAACTCTGTGGAGCCTCCTCTGACCATCCACCTTCATGAACCTCCCACTGCCAAGTGATCCACAGATCTGTAAATTGTGTACCATAGTTGTTTGAATTTGTGTTTTCTTTTACAAATCTGTCATGTACTGTCTTTGTTTGTTTTTGATGTGTTGTAATAGTCTGTGTGATTGTGTTAGTGTTTAGAAAATCTTAATCTAATTTGATGAGTATGCTTCTGAGTGTGGTTTGTGCATGAACCTGTTGTTATTTAAAGTCATTTGAATTCTAGGATTTGTACTATGTGCATATGTATGCAATGGGCATGAGTTTATTAGAGGTGAAATAGATGAGGTGTGAAGAAATTTGGTGTTGATGCATAATGGCAGGGTGCATGACAGTTTAGATGCACATGCCAGTGTGCAGGCACTGAGAAATATTGGATTTAGCATGGTCATGAAGCTCAGTGGCTTACATTTTACCCTCGCGAGCAGTTTTTAGCTTTCTCACATGGCTAACTGAGCTGCGCGAGCCATAAATCAAGCAAACACACTATGCACGCGAGGCTCTTTTATGACATTTGCATCTTCGTGAGAGCCTCACGAGTGAAATACCTGAAGAATGATTGTAAATAGAACCTCGTGAGGCCCCTAGTTCTTTGCAAATATACTTGTCGCGAGATTCACCATCAGTTGCCCGAGATGTATTATGCTTCGTGACTACCTGCGAGAACCTCGCGAGGCACGGGTTTCACCCATTTATACCTCGCGACTTTTTCATTTTTCATTCTTTTATCGCTTTGCCCTAACTTCCAAAGCACACCTCCAAGCTCTCCTCTCCATTCTTTCTCCTTTATTGCCCATTCTACTCAAGCACATTCACCCTGCTCCTACCACTTTGCTCGACATCAGCTTTCGACCACTTTGCACTTGGTGTGGTGGGATTTGATTCACTGTGCAACGTTTCAATTGAAACCCTAGCTTATAAGGGTAAGTGCTCTATTTCTCCCCTAGCTGTGATCTTTACTTACTATTTCTTTGCTAGGATAATTGATTTTTAAAGGGATTTGTGTGGAGTACCCATAGTGGATTGTGAGCTGCCTTAATTGGTGTTTCAAGACCAAAATTTTAGAAATCTGTGTAACCATGGCTAAGAGCTCAAAAATTCATTGATAGTCTAGCAGACTGGGTGAACCCTCAACCAGCTGACCAACCCGTGGCCACAAGAAAATCTGTGAGGATTGCAGAGGCAGCCACTGTGGAGGCCACTGAGTCTGCTGCTGCCTCTGATGCCCCTGCTCCTAAGAAAAAATCACCACCTAAGAAGAGGGCCAGAGACCACCCCCTGCTTCCAAAAGCCTTAAGAAATCTAAGAAAAAGGAAAAGAAAGGCAAGGAGGTTGTCCCAGATACCAACCCACTGACAACTCCTTCTGAGTTCATGGCTGCCACTAAATTAGAGCCTGAGACTGCCTTTGATAAGGCAATTTTTTAGGAAGAACTCTTAGCTGCTGCATCCATTGAATTCTTAACCAAGGCCTCCCTATTACCCCTGCTCAGGCCCCCATTGCAGTTAGTTTTTCCTAGGCTAGTGCAATTGTTCTATTAGAACATCAGGGTCAGGACAGGTGATGATGGAAACCCTGTGCTGCTGGTCTTGATTGATGACTTTGAAATGCTGGTAAACCTAGCTGGGATAGCAGCAATCCTAGGTATACCAGCCACCTACAACCCTGAGTGTGGCTTGGGATCACCATTGACTGCCACCATTACAGTGATTGCAAAGGAGATTACTGAAGGGATTACAACATCAGGGGTGTCCATTAGAAAAAGAGACTTGGATCCAAGCCTACTATTTATGGATGGAGTGTTGAGGAAGAATGTTTTCTGCTCTGGGCACCTGTAAGAGAGAAGGGCTCCCATAACTGATGCCCTCTATTCCTTCTCCTTAGGCCATTACATTGATGCTGCCCAGATCATATTTGAGGGGATGAAGGACATCCATGAGAAGGTGAAGAAAAAGCAGAAGCCCCATGCCCTGCCTTATTGCAGGCTTATCACTGCTCTGCTGAAGTGAGGGGGCTACCATTTCCAGATGGATGAGGAGACAGTGAACTTGCCCCTAGTAAATGTGGGAAGAAGCAATGGGGGATTAGCCATACACTGATGAAGAAGAAGAAGAAAGATCAGCTGGCTCAAGCAGCCCCCACCATCCAAGAAGTAGAAGTTGCTACCTCAGCCACTACAGCAGTTACCTCTACTGCCACATCTATCTTACCTTCCATCCCTACCTCACCCATTACTCCGTCACCCATTACCCATTACCTCACCTACACCTACCATACACTTTCCCACACCTCCCTTCCTTATCCCACAACCCACCATCCCTGCTGTGTCCATTCCTATACCTATACCCATACCTGTGTCCATGCCTACCCTCACACCAGCAGCCCCTACTCAACCATTGCCGATATACCCTGCTCACCCCAACCCACCTATCAAAATAACCTACACCAAAAGGAGAGCCACCAAAGCTCTCACTGAGCTTCCCCAACCAACTACTATAACTGATCCTACCCCCAGTTCTATACCCATTACTTTACTCCAACCTACCTCTATACCCATTGAAGCCATATCAATCTCCGACCCAACCAGTGAAAACATTGAACCTCACCCTAGCTACCCATTTGAACCCATCCCCATTGACCAACCGACTACCTCTACACTCATAAAACCTTCCACCTTTGAACCATTTGACCAGTCCCATGACCACCATTTCTCCACTGAGGAGTACTCAACCATGATGGACTCCATTCTAGGGGACATCAGGTATGAGTTTACTCCTTTACTTGATTCACCCCAGCCAACCCAATTCACCCAAATCCCTATTTCACCTCAACCCTCTATATTCCACCATAAACCTATTGGTGTGCACTTTTTCTGGGTTCCTTTCAGTTCCCGTTGAATCAGTGGCTTCCAATTCTATCCTAATGGACTCTAGTGATGCGGCGTTTGGAATATTAAAAATAAAGGGGTTTCTAGGAAGGTTCCTAGTTTGTTGCAATTGCCAGCTGCAGATATTTATCAACGCTACAACACATCAATGATCACGCTAAAGAGCGGGTATGGGTTACTTCTATACTGAATCATCCGCCTGCGAACGTCAGCTGCAGTCTTTTCCTTAATTTAGACAGTTCGATTTCCTTTTATTTCCCATTATGGTTATAATTTTAGTCAGTTTAGACTTTCCTCATTCTGTTATGAATTTAGTTGTATAAGTTTATTCTAATCCTATTAAGAGTCCAGTTAATATTAATTCCTAATTTCATTAGAAGTCTAATTAATATTAGTTTCCTAGTCTAATTAGAAGTCTAATTAATATTAGTGTTCTAATACTACTAAAAGTTCGATTAATTTCAGTCTCCTATTGGTACTAGGAGTGCATGTGTAATGGTTCTAGTGAAACATTGATTAAATCGAGCATGCTAATTAATTTAAAATTCTAAATAATGCAAGTATACTAGTTGTATTGGAATTCTAATTAAGTCAAGTATACTAATTGTATCAAAATTCTAAATAAGCAATTATGACAGTCCTACTAGAATTCTAATTGAAATAGAAAACTAATATTATTGAAACTCTAATTTAAAGCAAAATAATTAATTTTTTATTAAAATCTAATTAAAATAAATAAACTGATTTTTATTTGAATCTAATTGAACTAAATAAACTAACTTTATTAAAAATCTAATTAAAGCAATGGACTAAGTATACTAAAAATCTAATTAAAGCAATGAAATTGATCACACTAAATTCTAATTAAAGCAAGGAATTAATCAATTAAATTGTGATTTAAAGAGATTAATCAATCATGCTAAAATCTAATGCACTTAATTAATTAAATATGCTGAAATAAAATAAACCTACTAATTAATTATACTAAAAGGATAAAACAAAAGCAATTAACTAATTCTAAAATTCCTAAAAAAAAGGGGGTTGGGCCTACTATGCTAAGGAGGATTGGCCTCGTTCCCGAGGACCCTCCGTAAGCTCCCTTGGGCAAATCGGGTGGCTAAGATTGAAGATAAATTGATTTTAGACCATGAAATAGTATTTTTAGATTTTCTGTAATTGCTTTCAGAATAATAATCATGAATTAAATTTATGAACTAGAATTATAAAAACTAATACTAATATTTAGAATTTTCGGAGATATGAAAATAAGAAATTAAAGTCAGAATTTATATTTCTAGGACTGAATTTGGGTCCGAAATCAAAAAATTAGACCGTATGATTAAAGATTGGTTCTGAATCGAAGGATTAGAACTAGAAATTAATGATAGGATCATAGAATGAGATTTTAGAATGAAATTAGAGCCTAGGGTCGATGAATTAGACCGTCGAATTAAGAACTGGTTTCGAATTCAGAGAATTAGAACCAAATATAAGATATTTGCAGTCTAAAAAGGGCGCTACAGTCTCGGACTAAACATTAAAATCTATGGTTAAAATTAATAGGTATCCTAAATCTATAGGCTAGAAATTATGGTCGGAACTAAATCATTACCTAAGGATCGGGATTGTGGAGAGAAATCTTGAAGATTAGAAGCTTGAATCTAGAAACCATGATTAAGGTGCTCTATGGGTTTGTCCTCAGAGTTCTCTAGTTTCGAAATCCCGGAAAAAATCCGTTCTCTCTTGAAAATTTTTCAACCTCCTGGGCGAATTAGAAAAAAATCTTTTATAGAAATTTCTTCAATTACGAGCCATTTTCCAAGTGTTTAATCTAATTACACGCCAGTTTCCTAGCGCTTAATTTCTTCGAGTTGGTCACCGACACAGTGAGTGACCAGCTAACTTTCTCAGCGAGTTTCCTAGTCCTAATAGCATTAGGGCTAATTACACGCTTGGTAGTACATGCACAATCTGATTAAGCATTTCTTCTAAAGCATTTAATCGAGGAAACTTTTGGGTCAAGGACAGCGAGACTAGGTCGGGCATAGGCCAATTGCGCGCTGGTGTTGTGGCGCTCAATTCGATCGCTAGTTTAGTTTCACGTGCGTGATCGAATATCGAATAGGTTTGGGAAAGGAAGTTTGGTCTGAAAGGGGGACTGATTGGGCGTTTGTGGTCTGACATGTAATCGAATTACGCATAGGGTTTCATGCGCTTAATTCAGGGTTGTCCGGGTCTGGTTCTAGTCTGAAATGCAAGACTATTGTTTCAGTCTGCATTCTGACTATATACTATTGTTTCAGTGCATGGTTCCCATATCGGGGTTATGAGGTCAAAGGTTAACTGAACAAAAATGTATATTCCAAGAAGGCAAAATGGGGGTGTGTAGATGTTCTTCTGGCTCTCTCTTAAAAAGAACGCACCCTCATTCGAGGTGTCTTCTCGTTTCTCTTGGAAAGTCATAAATGTGAATTAGTGTGCTGACATGACATGCTTGACTTTCTTATCTATCAGTGCAAGCTAAAATAGTGCATTTGAAGGGCAAATGGTAGCTGTCAAAGGGTACATTTCGAGTCTGTGGGTGTATGGCACATCCCATCGCATGGCGTGAGCTAACATGGGGATTTTATGCAATCGAGGTACCGGGGCATCAATCAAATATCCAAAACAAGGTCCAAGGACCGATAATAAAAAGATGAAGTATCATGTAATATTGAAGGCTTTTACAAATCATGTCAGACCAGGCGCGTCATTGCTCACACTAATGCACGTTAGGCATTCCTTTTCCAATAGGCGTTTGTAAGTTCTTAGATTAAATATACTCAATATTTAGTTTCCTAGGAGAATGGCTAGTTTGGGCTGGTAATTGAAGTGGGGGTCTTGTGAGGTGTGCTTATTTTGAATTCTGCGCAGTGGTGCGTGCGCTTGATTCATTTGGAGTCGGCCTCTAAGTTAGAAATTTCGGTGCTAATATATCTGAACAAATGATTCTACACAGTGGAGTATGCGCTCAATCCAATTTTTATGCAGTGGAATATGCGCTTGATTGCAATTTCAGGGGTTTATCTATAAGTTGGGTATTCTAGTCCTAATGTGTTTGAACTAGTAATTCTGCGCAATGGTGTATGTGCTCGATCCAATTCTGTGCGGTGGGATATGCACTTGATTGCGAGTTCAGGCGGTCTTAAGAATTGCAGGTCGGGTTTAAGTGTAATTTATTATGCACGAGTGATGGGGCTCTTAATCAGTTTTTTTTTATACTTACAGAAAGGTGACTTGGGTCTATTTATCTTGTTGCTTTATTCTTCTTGTCTTCTCTCTGTTTTGCTTTATTTTGCTTTTGTTTTTGAAGTAAGGGTTTTTGAAGATTTGGGAGTTTTGAAAATTGAAAATTTAGGGATTTTAACTTAAGATCAATTCGGTGGTAAAACGACGAAAAATGTGGCTTCCAAGATGTCGCTGAGCAGATCCACCGGTACGGGATTTGTGGACCCGACCGTTATTGTGGTTGTCAAGGTGACACCTGGCATGCCGGATACTCCGTCTAACCTTCTTGACGAGTACTGATGATTGTCTCTTATGGGAGGACTACAGTGATTCGCGAGTCGAGAGAGACGAGTTTTGAAAACATTTGATTTAATCATAGCTAAATATATATATGAGAAATATTGAGTCATTGAAAGGAAAAGTGGGTAGTACTTACCTGGGGGTGATACTTACCTGGGTTGTGCATAGCTTGTGGCAGGATTGGTGATGTTGTAGTGTCACGATGGTACCGCGATGGGACTTTGTGGCTATTACTGTGATGCAGTGCTCCGGATGTGATGTCGCGATGGGACTTGGGGATTTCTTCATTCCCTTTGGTTGATGTGGCAGGGCTTGGCGGTCGTGATGCGATGTCTTGGGAGAAATGATCTCGTAATGGGACTTGAGGATTCTCCCTTCTTTGGCTGCGTGCTGAGTGAGTCTTGGTGGGACGTGGGGATCGATTCGGGAGAGAGAGAGTCCTTTACCTTAGCGATGGGACACGATCAACCTTTCTCTCTTTTTGTCATACAACGTGGCATGTGCTGTGGGAGCTTTCTTTTTCAGGTAGTGATGTTCACGGTGGGGTGTTGATTGAACGTAGCTAGCAATGGCGTGTTGGTGGATATTAGTGCACTGGGATGTTGGTGTTTTTTCCTTTGATAGATCTTAGGTTATAAAAGAGATCATGTTATGGTTGTGTCGTGATTGGCTTTGTCTTTGGGCGGTTTGCTTTCAGCTCTTCGCGATGGGTTACGAGGGTACGGTTAATTTATTGTGATGGGACTGGGTATTGAGGTGATATCGCATGTGTGCACGTTATCGCAGTGGGGTCCTCCTCCTCTGTTGAGATCACCAGGGGGGTTACGGTAAGGGGTATATGTCTTGCCACCACGGGACTAGGGGTGATCGACGCTATAGGATGGGTGAATAGGTCTTTCTTTTATGTTGAGACAGCCGGTGAGGCTACAGATGGGACAGGAAAGTCTTGACATCAATGGGATAAAAGGTCTTGAGGGTGTAAATTTTGTCTAAAGTCGAGTATTACACGCTTGTTTACAAGCGCTCAATGTGATTGTGCACGATCTCAGGCTTTATGGGTCATTTACACGTGTGTATGTGTGCGTGCAATTGGATTATGTGCCATAATCATAGCGCGTGATTGAGGCATCACCAGGTCAGTGTATCGTCAATGTACGGGTGACCTTTCGTATTATGCATCTAAAGTGTGTCATTTAATCCATTTGCGTGGTTCATGAACTGCGCGCGATCGGAGCATCGTGCCGTTGGCGCGGGCGATGGTTTCATTACGCGCTCGAATCGGAGCGCTTGCTTTGAATTGTGCGCCATGTGCGTGGCGCGTGATCTAATTAAACACGCATGTTTTGGTGCATGATTGAGTTTGTACTCTATATAAGAGAGGGAGCTTTTATTTGTTTTTCATTCTCTGGTTTAGTCTCGAGTTTTGACCTTTTCTGTATATCTTGTGTTCTGAAATTCATGTTTTATCGATATCGAGCGATCTAATCGTCTGATTGGGATGTCGTTTCTTCCTATATTCGTTATTTCACATGTTCTCCATCCTAAGGTGGTGTTCGTGGATGGCGCTATTTTGAGAATGGGCAGTATTGGGAATGAGTGCGCTGGTCTTCACATCGGTCCTTTTTAGGGAGCAGTGAAGGCAGCGTTAAAGCGGCGGTGGTGGAGGAGGCGAAGATAGCGGAAGAGCAAGAGTAAAAGGTGGAGGGATGTGTTTCCCAGCCAATGCTCCCTGAAGTTTCTAATTGGACGCTCCAGGCGGGATCTGATCCTCGCTTCATCTCAGTTCGAATCCAATCTTCGTTTTGGATTGTAGGTTAATGTTTTAGGTTTTCATTTTGGGTTGTAACTTCAGGAGGTATGCCTCCAGTGATAGTTGTAAAATTTTAAATTATAAGTGAAGGGGCATTTCTTTTATTTTGTCGTACCTGTTTATTCGTTTAAATTTATTAACGAATTAGCTAGATTTATCTGATTTGTTCGACTTATTTTTGATTTAGTTTAGCTTGGGATTAGCATATTTTATGGAGTTTGTTTTAGCGGGTTTTGTTTAGAGAGTTTTTTTTGGTTTTGTTTGGTTAATTGGGGCCATTTTTCTTGGTTTTAAACCAGTTATGGTCTCATTCTAGAGAGTTGTTATTTTTTTTTTTATTTAAAGTTTTGTCTGGTTTAAGTTTTGATTTTAACTTGAGTTTTGGTCTTTTTGTTTGATTCAACATGAGACTTAAAAGGTGTGAGTTTTTAAAGGTTCTAGATAGGTGTTGGGTGTTTAAATCTTATTGGTTTATCCATTTTACTTTAGATCTATTTTCTTAGGTGGTTAAGTGAGGTGTAATTATTGGTTCATCTAGGTTTATCATGGATTGTGGTCTTTCAAGGGTATGTGTTTGGTTTAGATTTGAATTAGATTGGAATGATTTAAATGTATGACACCTGTCATTCTATGGTTTAAGGAGTATAATTTATAAATGTGAGTTAAAAGTTTTGGGTTCTTATTATTTTGAATTTTATTCCAAGTCTGGGTTTAACAGTTTTGGGGCATTTTTTGTGATTTTGGGCATTTTTTATTATTAACGTCCTTTCTTCCTTTCTCTTTTATATCCCGGGTGTTGAACCCGAAGAGTTGTGTCTATTGTGCGGATTATTGAGAATGGACGGAATTGGGAATGCAAAGTAGTGGTCAAACTGCTGCCATGCTAGGGGAAGAGATGGAGGAGAAAAAGGTGGTAGAAAGGAAAATCAAGGAAAAGGCAGGGTCAAAATTCTAGCGATCGATGCCTATTTTTCCTCGGTAGGCTCTGCAGATCTCGTATTAGTTGCTCTTCCTTTTTAGAGTTTCCAAGACGAGCTTCTAAGGGCGAATTCCGTAGGTCCTGGGTGGCCTTCCGTGAGCCACTCTTTCTTTTCTGTCGGCTAGGGGCAAGGGGAAGAGGTTATTACAGCTAGAATTCGTTCAGGGTACTTCCCTCCTCCGGGCTTCTTCGAGATTTCTAGTTTCTTGAATAAATCCGGATTCAGGGATTGCCTGAACGTGTGGATTTTAAGTTTCTTTTATTTTTTTGTTGTATATTCAGAGGGTATGCCTTCGGTGTATTTTATAATTATTTTATTTATTTATGGAGATTACGATTTTAATTTCCTTTGTAAATTCAGGCTTAGTTTGTTTTGCAGCTTATTTGGTTTGTTTTCAGTGTGAGGTTTACTCGTTTAATTCATTTATTTTGGATCGGGGCATGTTAGGAGCATTTTTTTGTTTTGACTTAGTTTGGGCCTAGTTGGAGTGTGTGAATGATGAAGATATTTTTCTCGTTTAGTTTTGCCTTAGTTGGGGCAAGTTTTTTTGTTCTGCTTAGTTTTACTTCAAATGAATGGATGATGGAGGGGATTTTTTTTTGGTTTTTTTTGGTATTAGTTGGAGTGTACTGATATTGTTGGGGCATTTTTTTTGTTTGGTCTAGTGTATTATCTTTTAGTTATCGGGGTGGATATTTCTTTAGTCTTGGAATGTTTTGGATCGGGCTTACCAGGGGCGGGGTTTAGGTTGATAATCAGTGTCGGGGATCAACTAATTTGAGGCCTGTGAATGTGCTATTATGGGCATTTTTCTTCCCTTTTTTTTGTGTGTTTCTGGAGAATTGCGCACTTCATTCTGGACACATAAATTAATTATGCGTCTGTGCAACCAAGGATTCTCTCGAACCCGTCGCGGCGATGCACTCGCGATGGAATAAATGTAGAGTCGCCACCCAGAGCTTTTGGTGACCCGGGAAACCTTTAAATCAATATTTTGAGCACCGAAGTGCTAAATATGACTTTGATTTACCGGTTTTTGCCAAACACTCTAGGGTAGGGGCTTTGGTTATCGATCGGGAAGGGTTTAGGCACCTGATCAACCCGCACGTAGCGGTCTCTATATATGGCCAAAATAAAAAAACAAATGGGCGGAGCTTCCCCTTGCCCGAGGGCAATACGATCCTATGAAGCTTTGAGCCAAACCGAAATTTCGGCAGCGTAATGGCTTGAATCCTTGGATGGAGGAAACACCAAGAAGGTAGAGGAAGAGAGGGGTGAGCCGGAGCTCACGGGCCCTTGTTGCACCATGGAAGACCTTCACTTCGGCGTGCCTCCGATGACTTTAAATGGCTTAAACGGTCGGGGAATGGGTTCTCTTGCTAGGATTCTGTAGATGAGAAGTGTAGGATGAAGCTAGGGACTAAGCTTGACTAAAAAGGGGTGATCTAATGGTTGAAATGGATTGAAAGGGGTTAACTAAGCATGCTGAAATTCGGGTTGAAGAATGCAAAATAAAATGGAATTTTCTCTCACTAGGGCTCTCTCTCTTAAGCTCAACTTTCAACCTTAATTTTTGAACCCTTTGGGAAGAGGAGGTGCCTCTCTATTTATAAAGAAGAGGTGGGTTAGAGGGTTGCTTAACAGCTAATTGGTTTAGCAATTAGGTAATCCTCCATCTAAGGTTTTCTAGGTTTTTAGGGCCCTAGGGGTTTGGGGAACCGATTTCAATGGTAGATGATGGGGTGAGACTATAAGTGACTTAAGGGTTGCATATAAGCTCAAAAGGGGGGTGCAACCAACCTTAAGACACCCACTTCAACCAAGGGGATGGTCAAAAGGTCAAACTTAATGAAGGAATTTTGAGCATTTGATGATAGTTACTGTATCTAAGCTGGGTGTATATATTACATACGCCCAACTTATGTACAGTAATTTTCATGAAAACCAGAGGAGATCTGAGAAGGTGGGTGTTCGTGGTGGGCCCTACCTATACTAGGCGTATGTATTATGTACACTCAACCAAATTTGGCCCAAAAATACCAGGCGTATATAATATATATGCCTGACCAAACTGGGGCCAAATTTGATGGGCGTATGTAATACATACGCCTGAGCAAAAGTTATGATTTTATGTACAACTTCAATTGGCCATAACTTTTGAACCATAACTCCAAATTGGGTGATCTTTGGCTTGCTGGAAAGTTAGAGTAGTCCTCCTTCTAATGGTATGTGGTATATTCTTAGTAGTAGTATGTGTAATATTTTGTAGCTCTCCTCCCATTAATTGCTCAAAAGGGTTCAAGTTGGGTATGGGAAGGGATCCTAGGGTTTAGGGGTGATCTCTAAGGGTTGGGGGGGATGGTCCTAAAGGGTTCAGGGTGATTCCTAAAGGTTTGGGGTGCCATTAGAAGCATAGGGTACATCTCTCTCAGAGTACAGACTGATCGGGCCTTGGGCCAAATTTTGGTGTCTATAGATGCCCCTCTTTGGTATTCGATCACAAATGATCGGATGCCAAAGGCAAGAGACATTCGAAGAGGTCCAAAGCACGTTTGATGGGTTCGCTTGGTTCAACTCAATTCTCAAACATCTATGGTGATGGTGAGTGTTCGTAAGCCCTCATATTTCGGGATATCGTCCATACCTCAAAGCTAACAGTCCCCAAGCGCATTGCTACATTACTGGGCATAACTGTGTTGATCACAAAAAGTGTAAGCCCGCTAGTCGGGATATCGTCCACTTCCTGAGGGAAATTATAGATTGGTGATGTTGAGTATTCATCTGAACCAGACAGCTCCATGAAACGGGGTGATCGATCCATGCTTCGGAATCGATGCAAAGTACACAGAGCGAAGGCCTACAAATTGTGTCCAATCTTATGGGGTATCGACAGCCCCATTGGATTGGCCACAGGTGCCCTTACCTAGGTAAGGCTCGGAGTCTTTGGGCGAACCCATCAACCTCGAGGTTGCTTTAGCATGATTTACCCGAGTGAAGCGAATATTGATGTTGCAACACTTCTTGGGAATGCATGCCCATTTTCAGAGTGAACCTTTTTTAATTATTTTCTGAATTTTCTTTTGATTCGAGGCCTCTAAGCATAGCTCAAGGACCTCTGGCAATTTTATTCTTGCACAACTCCTTAAGTGGATCAAATGTCAGTTGATACACTTTAAGAGCACGTGCGCTCTGCCGGGGATAGGTACACCTTGGGGATGTGCATGTTCCGGTGGTGAGGTGCTCCTGATTCACACGAACCAGAGTCCCTTAACTCGAGATAAAGCTAAAAAAGATCGGGCTAGGACCAAACATCCATCGAAAGAGATGGTCAATTCTAGCCTCCATCCCCAATGAAATCACATCTTACTAACTATGCACAGACAGACACCCATCAGGGGCGATAAGCAGCAAATAGGTGTGAACGGAAGCCTCGACCCTAAGGTACAATTTACGAGGACAAACGACCATCCTGCGGATACCTAGACGCAAGTGCGTACATTCAACAGGGACACCGTGCCTATACAGGTTTTAAGCATGTGTAAAAGGAAATAAAAGGGAATGAGCCCTTCGGTCTATATGTTTACACATAGTTTGGTTGGTTGTAATTTCATTCTTGACAGGTCAGTTTCAACTGACAATAGACTTTTCGAATGGTCTGAAGTCGGGTGCACTCTTGGTCAACATAGATCATAAGGTGGATGATCAGAGCCAAAGATTGGAAGGTGGGGTCAACCTACACAGGATTTTAACTACACAACAAAAGGTTGTTATTCCGAACCTTCTCCTTTTTTTTTCTTTTTTCTTTTTCTTTTTTTCTTCTTTTCTCTCTCTTTTTTTTTGCACATGTCAGTTCGAGACTTTGAGCATGCTCAAACTGTTTTTATTTTTACATGTATCCTTAGGCAGACCAACTTGCCATGTCGATATACCTTAAGGATGTGCACATTCTGGTGATAGGTCCTTGGTTTGCCTGTCGGATCAGGTCTCGCCTCCTGCTGGGGAAGATTTTGAGCTAGGTGTATGTTCCCAGGAGCGACCGGTGATGGGTGAGTTTATTTGCCTGCCGGATCAGGCCTTGACTCCTAGGGCATGTTTAGGGAACAGTGACCGGGGATGGGTAAAATAATTTGCCTGCCAGATCAGGTACTAACTCCTAGGGATGCGTGGTCTTGGTCCTTAAACAAATTAGACCCAACTATCTTGTTTAGGAAAGTAGGTTTGGAAGTGGGTTCCTAATGACCGGGGATAAACATGACCAGTATTTTGCCTGCCGGATCGGGCATGAGGTGTCCCTGTGTAAAATAGGGTTTGAGAATTTTCGGGTGAACCCGATCATTCCGAATTGATTTAACACAGCTCTCGGAGTGGGGCAAATAGGCGTTGTGACGCTCGTTTGAGAACTAGTGTTGTGTTTAAGCATTTTTCCTTTTTCTATTTTTTCTTTTTGGTTATTATTTCATGTGAATCTCTTGTTTTCTTGGTTTGATGTAATTTTTTTTTTTTTATTTTATGATTTTATGGGAGCACTCGGCGGGTGCTTATAGATCTAGATCCGTTTATTGTAGCACGGTCCCTTTGGGCCAATCGAAGAGAGCTCGAAGGGCCATTTGGAGATGTGTGCACCATTGCCTGGTGATACGTGGGCTTCTAAGAGGGGCCAGGCCTAGATCTGTGGCATACAAAGGGCCTGTCGGGTCATCAAAGCCAAAAATTGGCTGGGCGTATATAATATATATGCTTGGCAAATCTACGGTAAAAATGGCCGGGCGTATATATTATATATGCCTGACCAAAATCTGACAGTTTTAAAAACTGCCCGAGCTCGAGCACAAAAGGGGCCCTCCTTTCAAATTTTGTTTTCTTCCCTCCTTCATTCTCAAGTCCGGGACAACTCCCTAGGGTTTTTGTGTTTTATTTTGCTTGAGCTCTACCACCGGGAGTCGCTCGTACCGATTAAAAACATTCATTCTCCGCCGATTTTTAGATCTATTTCCTCTCCAATTGAAGGTAATCACCACCCCTCTTTCATCTTCTCTTTAGATTTTGATAATGTTTTTTTTTTAAATGCTTGATGTTCTTCCTTTTTGTGGTGAAAGATTAATGCTTTTGATCTTCTTCCAAGTATATGTGATTCCTTATGCCTATGCTCCCCTTCTTTTTTTTTTTTATTCGTTTTTTTTTTATTATATCATCAACATTCATCATTCATCATTTTTTTTTTATGTTTCTTTTATGATGGATTAGTGCATTTCCCTCATTTTTTCTTTTTTCTTTTTCTTTTTTTTTGTTTGTTTGGTTTTTTTTAGCAACCTTTCCCTATACCAATGTGTTCCACATTTTCAGGATGTCTGGCGACGAAGGGCAAGATCAACAGGAGGGGCCATAGATGGGCTATGGTCCTCATGGGGAGCAGTTTATCGTTTCTCAACGCTCCTCTCAACCCTGGTATGAAATGCAAGGTGAAGCCGCTCGTATTGGCCTCCTCCATTATCAGAACATCCATATCTCCAACTTCGGGATTGCTGGTCAGGTAAACCGATGAGCCCTTTTCTTTTCCTTTGATGCTTTTGCAATACCACTTCGCTCCTATTTGATAGATTCCTTTTATTTGTAGCCTTTACCTCATATCATGTTTCGGGGTGGCTGGTTCGACCTTCAGCGCCTTGTGCTCTATCTTCCCCCAGTGGTGAAGGACCTGCTTGCAAAAGCCAGTTTTGGGGATTTTATCTCGTGCCCCGCTGTGAGGGTCGACACGGCCTATGTGAAGGCCCTGATAGAGCGCTTTCGCCCTGAGACCATGATGTTTCATATGGTCGTGGCAGAGATGACCCTTACACCCGTGGACTGGTCCATGATTACCGGGGTTCGCATTGAAGGGGTGTCAGTGACACCTACCCGCACACCTGATAGGGAGGAGGTGACTCGGCTGATAGGGGCCTACCCATCCTCAGGGAATGTTCGCAGTTCTGAAGTCAAGTTATCCTGGCTGGTTAGTCTGTTTGAGCCTCATGAGTTAATGGATCTGGGCTAGCTTGATGCGGTCATTTATCTCGAGCCAGAGCGTGCACTGATGCTGGCTCGTATTTCTCTATTGTTACTTTTGGGTAAGACTCTTCTTTCAATTACTAGTGGAGGGCAGGTCTCATTGTCCCTTCTCAGTCTTATGGTGAACTGGGAAAACGTGCATCGGTTTGATTGGGGCGGTGCTGGCTATGCGGTGCTCATGTCTAGCCTGGCGCGAGCCATACTTTGGGAGTCCAGCTCCGTTGTGGGCTTTTGGCCCACACTTGAGGTATTTTATCCTCTGGTCTCAGTTTGTCCAACTTTTACCTTTTTATGGCATATCTATTTTTATCTACTTGCTTTCTCAGGTTTGGGGGTATCTGCATTTCCAACCTGGTCACCCTCTATTTCTCTCTGAAGTTCCTATGTTCCCCCTCATGAGCAATTAGCATGCGAACCGCCGTCGAGATGTAGGCATGAAGCACCTAAAGTTAGGGTTGTGCTCCCAGTTTGATCTGTTGATCCCTGAGAAGGTATAATAATTTCTCTCTTTACAAATGTGATAGTTCTTTCGTGCTGTGGGTTCAAATGTATACATCCCTCCTCTGTTTTTATTATATATATATATATATATATATTTTTTTTTTGACCAGGTCATCCTTGATCCCTATGTCGGATCTCCCTTCTGGAACCTAGCTGTAGTGGGTCCTTCTCGTTTGTCATTAGACCGGCGCATCATTTTTCTCTATGGGTCCTGGACTATGGCCTATTACCTAGGAGAGAGGGTGGTTCATCAGTACCGTCCTCTTTTCGCTGTGCCCCAAGCTCCTCCAGCCGATGTGTTGTCTCCTGAAGGTTCCACCGAAGTGCTTACCGCTCGCTTTCTCCATCAAGGGGTCCCCATTGATGACCTTCTTTTTCTCGGGGGATATCAGATGTGGAATGAGTCTCTGCCCTATCATTTTCTGCTGCCCTGGTTCGTGCATGGTGCCAACTTTTTGGCCTTTGGTGGTCCGCGGTCTCAGGTAATGTTCTTTCCTCTTTCTATTTAGTGGCCTTCCTGTGATTGCCTTGATTGTCCTGCTATTTGAACAAAAACAGTTTCTCTCTATAGTTTGGGCAGGGCGGCGACTTAGATGAGGGGGATGAGGCGGCTTCTCCTGATGAGGCAACAAGTGCTGGATCTTCTGACCCTTCCGGTGCTGGTGCTTCTAGCAGTTTGCTCGCTGAGGTCTAGGGGACCTTTAAGCGCTTGGATGATGCTTTCCTTTCTCGTATGTATCCCGATGTGGCTGAGAAGGCATGCATTTCCGCTGAAGCTATTCGGATCCCACCTCCTGAGCTGATCCCCGGGGTAATTTCTCCCTTGTTGCTCTGCTCTCTTTCTTGAACTATGCTGATGACCTGTGTGACTGACACCTCTTTTTCTTACTGTCCAGAATTATGAGTCGGCCGTGAACCAAGCCGAATATTACCACAACATCGTCGGGCTTAGAGAAGCCGAGGTGGTGAGTGAATACTGACCAAACCTAATCATTTTCTTCTTTACCTTTTGCTTGTTTCCCTACCTGATGGCCTCTGGTGTACTCTTGCAGCGTGCTCGTGAAAAGGAGTCGCGCTCTCTGCTCGGTCGCATCTCTCAGGCGTGGAGTCGGGTGGGAGAGACTCGTACTTTTCAAAGCGTGACCCGACGCTGGAAGAAGTCGAAGGGGGCTGCCCAAGACTAGTTTATTTTCTAAAAATTTGAAACATTGAAATAGTTTAGACTTTTGTTTGTTGGGGGAATATGTAATTTTTTAAACAACATTTTTTTTGAATGGTTTTATGATTTTTATGGTTTATATATATGCTATGTTTGGTTATCTCTCTGCTTTTATAGTTTCCTTTTCTTTGACATGAAGCGGGCTAAAGCCCCTCCAATGAGGAGATTGAGCCTGCATATGATTCTTCGCATATGACCCACGGATACCGCGTCATCCGAGGATTTCCCGTGGGTGCGTGAGCATGCCCGCCTGTGGGCTGCCCCAGGGTAAAAAAAGTAGGCTAAGCGAAACCCGTCCCTCTCTTGGGGGAAGTAAGAAAAATGGACCAATGCGAGGGGAGCCACTCCTCCCTGCATTTTTAATTGGGCATATATATTATATACGCCTGGCAAAATATTTGAAATTTTGCCTTAGCGTATATAATATATACGCCTCACATAACTAGGCGTATATATTATATACGCTTGGCAAAATATTTAAAATTTTGCCTTGGCATGTATAATATATACGCCTCACATACCTAGGCTCGATGGGTTCTTTATAACCCGAACCTGGCCCTCTTTGCCTCTCTTTTCATCCAGACTTGGCCCTTTTTGCCCCCCCCCCTTTTTTTTTCTCTTCTTTTTTTTCAAGCGGATCCATCGCCCTACATTGACTGATTTTTATAAAGATCATCTTTGTACGCCCATGGACCCGCTTCATAAAAAAAACCTAAGTTCTCATATGGGGGCTGGGGCTAGTATACTTCCCTGTTTGGACCCGGGGCCCAGTTTTTTGCAAAAATGGTGTGATAGCTTGGCTGAGGGCGAGATCGCTGTTTTAGATTGCCTCGGGTTATCCCGCCTTTCCTCTCTCCTTGTTATTCCTTTGTTTCCCAACCTCCTGCAAGCAGCTTGGGCGTCGTGGGACCATAGGGTCCATGTCTTCAGATTCGGGTCCAGGGAACTCACCCCAACCTTGGAGAAGCTAGCCTCTAATACTGGCTTGAGGATGCATCGGGGACTTGCCAAAGTGGTTCCCAAACCGGGGTATGCAAAGGCGGTCCACGCGGTTCTCAGTTTGAAAAAGGGTGGGTATGAGAAGGGCTTCACTGGGGGGCCCACCAGGTGCTCGGTGAAATTCCTGAGAGAACTTTTCGGCGACTCGAGTCTCCAAAAGTTGCCTATCCGAGATCCTTTCAATGTAAAGGCCTTTGCCCTTTATTTACTGTCGGAAGTTCTCTTCTTTACTAGGGGCGAGACATTTTCCCTTGGGTTATGCGATGTCTTGACTGGGTTGGAGGGAGGTTGTTCACTGGTACACTTGGTCCTGGCCAAGATGTATCGAGGCCTGGATGCCTCGGTCTTAGGCCAGGTCGGGATTCTTAGCGGGAGTCCACTCCTCATTCAGATTTGGCTAGGAGAGCAATTGGCTATCATGGGGCCCGTGCCGAGAATTTTTTTGGTAAGAGGGGATGTGGCTTGGGGCTTTCTGACCCGGTGCTCGAGATTGCCTCATGGAAGTATCGAGGAAGCCCGAAAGCTGTGTTGTCGATCGGAGTTGATCAGCAACTTCCTAGATGGTTTCCGATTGTCCACTCTCGGGACTGTGAGGGTATCACACTTTTGGGGTTGACTGGTAGTACCTATTATTTCCCATCTCGGGTGCTCCGTCAATTCGGATATACCCAACACGTGCCGTGTACTGTGAGGCCGCTCTTGTGTTCTTTGATATTCTCTCGGGTCTCTCAGTGACCTAGACCGCATAGCAGCCCTCTGGGAGACCCACCAATTGGCACACATGTGCAGCTTAGTTCAGGGGGCCGTTCTCTCTTCTGATTACAAGGTTTGGCTGGCATCTGAGGTCCTACCTGCCCCTAGCCCGATTTTTGTAGATGTGATAGAGACGGGGCCCTGGCCATACAAGGAGACGATGCTCCGGACTAGGATTGAGTCTCTTTCTGTAGAGAGGCTGGCTTGGACTGAAGCTTTGGAGAAGGAAAGGGCCAGAGCTGAGATTACAGAGGTGAGAGCTGCTATGGCCGAGAGTGAGATTCTTCTGCTGATTGGGCTTTTGACCGAGTCTCATAGTGCAGCTGATGCTTCACGGAGGTGGTAGAAGAGTCTTCATGGTAGGTGGTTGTCTGATCGGAATGCCCATGAGGACTCTCTCCTTGCAGAGATCAGGGCTTTGAAGCATGGTCCCTGCCCCTGGCATGTTCCTGTACATACCATAGATCATATACACAGAGGGGGGGCTGATGCCCCTCATCAAAGATCTCTTTTTTTTTGTTGTTTCTTCTTTTTAATTTTTTTTATACTTGTAAAGAAGGCAGAAAATAGAAAGTCTGTCATGTTGTTATCTTTTTGGGATGTGACACTTCATACGTAACGCTGTAACAAAAGAAATGAAATCTGCTATATATATAAATATATATATATATATATATATATTTTTTGGTGTTCGAATTTTCTTCCATACGTCTCGCAATGCGAGGCTTTGTATGGAAAAGGAAAGTCTATTATCTTTTTTTTGAAATTTTCTCCTACACAGTGTGGGGCTCTGTATGGAAAAGGAAAATCTATTAACTTTTTTGAAATTTTCTCCTTTTCTCCTTCTTTTTGTGATGTCAGTATTACGAGGCCAACTGGGTGGTCCCTTTTTTAGCATGGTCGAACCTTGTTTATGAGGCTCCATTTTTTCTTTTGAAACATGGACAGGTCAGCTTCCCCGAGATTGATTAGTCTTCTACCTTTACCTTTGGTCATGTGTCAGACAACGCGGTAGAGACGACATACTTGATCTGGATCCGATCCAATTTTTAACATGAGCGGCCCAACAAAGGGGAGAAGAGGCTCAAGGGGTCCAGACTAAAATAGGCGGGCCAGAACAGATCCTCTCCTGATCTCTCTTTTCTTGACATTTTTGCTCACAGCGCCCAAGATGGGTTCTCGCTATGCCTGTCATCCCTGTTTTTACCCGTAGCGCCCTTTCGGGTTTTCACTACATCCATGGGTTCGCTCTCTTACCCCAGGTGCCTTTTCAAGTTTTCACCTGGTCCGCATGAGTTCGCTGTTTTTACCCACGGTGCCCTTGCGGGTTTTCACCACGTCCATCTTGCTTTGAACTCAAAATAATTATTTTTTCTCTTTTTTTCCTTTTTTTTCCAAGAACCAGAAAGCCATGACATGGACATCGATTCCATCATAGCCAGCTGGATGACGTTCTGTGTGGTTCGTTAACTCAGCTTGTGCTGATGCAACAGATGCTATGACTGCATGTGGACCTTAAAGAGGGCTTTCTTCCGGGTTGTAATGTGGTCGGGGCTCAAATAGGTTGGGTTTGTCTGGGATTTTTGATTTAAACTCAGAGTGAATTTTAGATTTGGTGATTCCTCTTCTTTTCCAAGGGCTTTTTATGGTACGTGCCCCAGTCGTTTCTTTTTCATTCTTGATCCTCGCTTTTGGGGTTTTGCTTTTTTTTTTTTTTTGTATATATATAGATACATATATTTTTTTGGTTGGGCTTTTTCTCTCTTCTTTTTTTTTGATGGTTTTGGGAGGGGTATATGAAAGAAATGGTTATTGGCCCGACCTGTGTAGCAAAATGGTAAAGGTATTCAGGGAATATTTCTTCTTTTTGGGCTACTTGTCTTTGAAATGATGGCCTATCCCGGTAACACTTCTCGGATGACATAGGGTCCTTCCCAATTTGGCTTGAACTTCCCTCTTGGATCGGCATGGAGGGAAGGGAAGATCTTCTTCAGCACAGTGTCTCCTACCTTTAGATCTTGACCGCGGACACATTTATTGTAAGCACGTGCAATTCTCCTCTGATAGACCTGGGTGTGACACAAAGCTAGGAGTCTCTTCTCGTTAATCAAATCTAACTGCTCAAAATGAGATCTTTCTTTCTCAGCCTCAGGCAGATGGGATTCCAAAAGGATACGGAGTGACGGTACTTCAACCTCGATGGGTAGCATGGCCTCGGTTCCATACACAAGGGAGAATGGTGTTGCCCCTGTAGCGGTACGGATAGACGTTCTATAGGCCCAAAGTGCAAAGGGTAACTTCTCACTCCAATCTCTGTAAGTGACTACCATCTTCTCCAAAATGCGGATCAGAGTTTTGTTGGTCACTTCTATAGCTCTGTTCGTCTGAGGCCTATATGGGGATGATCGATGATGCTTGATCTGGAACCGCTCACACAAGCCCTGGATGCGCCTATTAGTGAAATTAGTTCCCTTATCAGTGATGATGTCCTTGGGTACGCCGAATCTACAAATGATGTTGCTCTTGATGAACTTCTCGACATGACTGGCCTTAATGCTCGTATAGGAGGCCACTTCATGAAGTACTCCACTGCGACGAGGATGAATTGATGTCCGTTGGAAGCCTTAGGATTGATCTTGTCGATGACGTCGAGACCCTAGGTGGCGAACGGCAAAGGAGTGGTCATGCAATGTAAATCAATGACCAGAGCATGTGTTAGACTGGAGTGTTCTTGGCACTTGTAGCACTTCTGAATGTGTTTGCAGCAATCAGTCTCTAAAGTGATCCAAAAGTATCCTTGCCTTAGGATTTTCTTAGCGAGCATGTGTCCACTGACGTGTGCCCTGCAGACTCCTTCATGGATCTCCTTCATGATCTCAACCGCTTCTCTCTCGATTAGGCATCGGAGCAGAACATTGTCGTGAGACCGTTTGTACAGGAGATCGCCGCAGATGACGTAGTTTGTTGCCAATCGCTGGATGGTGCGCCTGTCTTCCTTCGATGTTCCTTCCGAGATAGTTCGAGTTTTGAGGAAATTCTTGATGTCTGAGAACTAGGGTGGCTCACCATCTAACTCGGTAGATCCCTCAATCAGGTGACAGAATGCCGATTCGTCCCTCTGCTCTATCATGATCGGCTTCATCTCAACTCCGTACGAAATCTCAACCATAGAGGCCAGGGTAGCCAGGGCATCAGCAAACCGATTTCTTACCCGCAGCACATAGGAGAAGGTGACTTTCCCAAAGCAGGTTATCAGATCCTCAAGATGTTCATGGCACGAGATCAACTTCTCATCCTTGGTCTTCCAATCTCCATTGGTCTGGCATATGATTAATTGTGAATCCTCAAAGACCCTGAGGTGAGTTATATTCAGATCAAGAGTCACCTACAAACCAGTTGTACAGGCTTCATACTCAGCCATATTGTTGGTGCATGGGAAGTTCAACTTGATTGAGATGGGTACATGCGATCCTCTTGGAGAGATAAGAATGGCGCCAACTCCTTGGCCTTTAACATGCGATGCCCCATCAAAGTGCATTACCCAGGACTCCTCTGTTTCCTCCGTATCCTCTTCAGTCATGAACAAGATGTCCTCATCTGGGAATTCAGTCTTTATTGGCTCATAGTCCGGTAGAGGGTTCTCAGCAAGATGATCAACGAGTGCTTGCCCCTTGATCGACTTCTGGGTGACATAGGTAATGTCAAATTTGGAGAGAAGTAGTTACCATCATGCAGTTTGGCCAGTGAGAGCAGGTTTCTCGAACAGGTACTTCAATGGATCCATCTGTGCTAGAAGTAGAACAGATTGGGATAATAGGTAGTGTCGAATTCTTTGAGTAGCCCAAACGAGTGCTAAGCATGCCTTCTCCAGATGAGAATAGCGCGTCTCATAATCAATGAACTTCTTGCTTAGGTAGTAGATGACTTGCTCTCTTCTTCCTGTCTCATCATGCTGTCCTAACACACGGCCCATGGAAAACTCTGTCATGGACAGGTACATTATCAGGGGTCTATCGGGTACAGGTGGTACCAATACTAGAGGATTTAGGAGGTAACCCTTGACTTTGTTAAAAGCAACTTGGTAGCCATCATTCCACTCAATGGGTGAATCCTTTCTTAGTAGCTTAAAGATCGGTGTGCATATCGAAGTTAACTGTGCAATGAATCAGCTGATTTACTAGATTCTACCTAAAAAGCCTCTGACCTCCCTCTCTGTAGATGGTGGCGGCATTTCAGTGATGGCCTTTATCTTGGTCGGATCGACCTCAATCCCTCTCCTACTGACAATAAAGCCTAACAGTTTTCCTGACATAGCGCTGAATGCGCACATTTGGGGATTCAACCGTAACCTGTACTTTCTCAATCTCTCGAACAACTTCTAAAGGTTTACCAATTGGTCATCCCTTTTCGACGATTTGGCGATCATGTCATCGACATACACTTCGATCTCTCGGTGCATCATGTCGTGGAACAGGGCCGTCATTGCTCTCTGGTAGGTTGCCCCAGCGTTCTTGAGCCCGAATGGCATCACCTTGTAACAGAAGGTACCCTAGAGGGTGATGAATGCAGTCTTTTCTCGGTCGGCCTCTGCCATCTTAATCTGATTGTAGATCGAGAATCCATCCATGAATGAGAGCATTCCGTGCTTAGCAGTGTTATCGACCAAGATATCGATTTGTGGTAATGGAAAGTCATCCTTAGGGCTTGCTCTGTTGAGATTTTAGAAATCAATGCACATTCGAACCTTCCCATCCTTCTTTGGTATGGGGACGAAATTGGCCAGCCACTGCGGGCACTTGGATACCATGAGAAAACCCGCATCATACTGCTTAATGACCTCGTCCTTTACCTTCAACATCCATTCAGTTCGGAGACATCTCAGCTTCTATTTAACCTGCTTAATATCAGGGTAGAGTGGCAGCTCATGCTCAACTTGTTCGATATCTAAACCAGGCATGTATTCATATGACCATGCGAAGACGTCTTGGTATGACCGAAGGAAGTCTATCATACCTTTTCTCTCCACAGGGGACAACGATGTTTCAATTTTGGTGATTCTAGGGGCCTCTTTGGTGCCCAAATTGACGTCCTCTGTCTCTTCGACAATCGTGGTCGGGCCATGCTCAAAATCGGTAAATTGTTTGAGGAGCTCATTGGGGAGCTCATCGATTTGACCTTCCTCATCCAAACTTGTGACTCGTACCTCTTCTTGTATTTCTATAGGAAAGGGGTCAGCTTCATGCAGGATGCGTATCACGACATCATTTTTAATTTTATTGGGAATTTTAAAGGAAAATATTTTTAGAATTTGTATTTTTTCTATTTTTATGATTTTTTGCATTTTTTTGGAGGTCAGCCTCTAGCGAGGTGGATCTCTATATATACAGGGTAGAGTGTCCCAGAGGCTAACCTCACTTTTTATAGGTTATTTTTTTTTGGAGAGCCGGTGCCGTATTTACGGCATTTGATGGCTCCCAGGAGTTGGGGCAAAGATGCCTAGTTACTTACCTGCGAGGCTTGGCCTTTACCTCTTTGGTTAGAAGCGGCATCCGTAGGCTTTTGCAGTTCCTCCCTCAGCATGTTTACGGAGGGATCCTCTGGGACCCTGTCCTCTATGGTTAGGATGGGCCCAAAGTGGCTGGTGCTAGAGTGATGGGTGGACCGGGGGACTTCCTCCTTGAATAAGGAGAGGGCGGCTAAGTCCACCTCGAGGTCTGGGGGGATGATGTAAGGATTGGCGGGGTGGGCGGAAGCAAGCTTGTGTGGGGTTACCCTCGTCTCCCCATTCAGATCAATCTTTACCACCCCGACACTCACAAAGGTTTGACGGATGTGGGGTCAAGCGTGAGGCTCTTCTTCCAAGTTGATTCCTTTGGCCCTGGCGACTACCGCGGCTCTTATCTTTTCCTTGGCCTCTCCGACTTCTTCTTCAATGGACCTGTAGCCCAAGCCGAATTTGGTTTGCTGCCCCTTGGCCCTGACGGGGTCTCTTCTTCCTTGAAGGCGCGGGCACAACCCTTTCCCTTTTTGGTAGCCCCATTTGTGGAGCATGAATACAGCTACATCCATTCCTACTCCAATTTTGGCAGGGGTTTTTTTAGTCAACCCAAGGGTAACGGCTGAGAAGTCATACTCAAATCGATGGAGATCGGTGTAATCTGCTGTGTGCGGCATGTTAAGCACTTTCAGATTTTCAATATGCAGGGTGCTCCTCTCCCTGTCTTCTCTGCTCTCACCTACGATGGTGACGATTCTTCCCTCTGAGATGAATTAGAGTTTTTGGTGTAGAGTTGACGGTATTACCCCGATCTCATGTAGCCACAATCGACCTAATAGTAGATTAAATGTAGACTTGATGTCCATCACCTGAAAGGGGACGGTGAAGGTTTGCGGCCCAATGATCAGGTTGAGGTCTACTTCTCCTATGATTTCTCTCCTGGTGTTGTCGAATCCCCTGGCGCTTGTTATGGATGGCCAGAAGGTGTTGGGGTTCGCACTAATTTTGATTGCCGTCCTTAGAGGGCATACATTCAGTGCCGACCCATTGCCTATTAAGACCAACGGCACCACCAGGTTCCCTGTTTCCACTGTTATATTTAGGGGCTTAGAGTGGTTGTTCCCCTTGAGCGACAGATCTGCATCAGTGAATGAGATGGCATTTGGGGCCAAAACTTGCCGGATTATTTCTCCCACTTCGTCTGGGGTTACGTGGGCAGAAACATGTGCGTCTTTGAGTGCTCCCATTAAGGCTTGAAAGTGGAGCGGGGATGTGATTAACAAATCCCACACAGTAATATGTGCGGGTGTTCTCTTGAGCTGGGTCTCCAACACGTGCTCTTTGGCCATTTTCTCAAAGGGATTCCCTGCGGCCTGCTCTTTCTTCTCCTCTGACGGCCCCCGATGCTTCCGGCTGTGTAGAAACCCTGCCAGACCGGGTAATAAATTCAACAGCCTCCTCTCGGTTGCAACCAACATTCATGTCCGTTTGTTCATAGCTTAATGGCACTTGATGCGGGTCATATGCAGGTTTCGGGATGAGGAAGGGAGTGCACGGTGGTTCTGGGGAGGATTGGGCTGGGTATGTCGAATTCTCGGGTTCAACCAGGTTGACTCCAATAGGGGGCGGAATGGTAGTGGCGAGAATTGGCGGGGTTGAATTTGGGGGTGCGGAGGGGGCTTGTACAGGCATTACCTAGGCGTGGTAAGACCAGTGGTGATTGGGAGCGGGTGATAAGGGGAGTGGGTGAGGGGTTGTTTGTTTGGGTGAGGGTGGAGTTGGGTTGGGGGAAAAATAGCGAGGACATGGTGGGAGTATGACTGGGACGGAGGGGTCGGAGGGCGATGGGATCGGATGTTGGGGGGTATGATTAAGAGCTGGCGGGATGGGGTGTGAGACGGGGTAACTGGGGATGAGTGGTATGTTGCATGGGGCGGAGTGACTGAGAGATGTCGAAGGTGCGGGTGGAGCAGGGTGATAGGGATATGATGGGGTAGCAGATGGAGTAGGGGGTACGAATATGAAGGGTTTGTATATGGGGTGGCATGGTGGGGCAATGATGGATTCGTGGATGAAACGGGGTAAATTGGGGATGATGGAGTTGTGCATGGAGCGGGGTGATTTGGGGATGGTGGAGTTGTGTATTGGGCAAGATGATTTGGGGATGGTAGGGTAGTATACTGGGTGGTGGGATTTGGGGGTGTCTACGGGATGGGATAATTTGGGGATGGCGGAGTGGTGTATTGGGTGGAGAGATTTGGGGGTGTGTATGGGGTAGGGTAGTATGGGGATGGAGGAGTCATGTATGGCGTGGGGTGATTTGGGTGTGACGGAGGGGTATATGGGGTAAATTGGGAGTGGGGCGGATACATGTATGATTGCGGCAAGGCTGTGCCCGTTTGGATTTGATAGGCGAGAGCGGGAGTGGAAAAATACTATCCTAAATCTAAGGGCTCCTCTTGGTATGCCGGGGTGGGGAAGTAATCAGCTAAATACAACGGCTCGATCACCCCCACAAATGGTTCATCCTTATTCAACCTGAAAAATGAGAACTCCTCTTGATTACTGATGTAATCCAAGGGGTCAAACTCTTCTTCTTCCTCCTCTACCCAGTGGATGTTAGGCCTGGGGCCCCCTGGGTGCGGTGGTAGAGGGGCTTGATGGATGTTCTGATTCTGCTCTTGAGGAAGCGACGGGGGAACAATTTTTCCTGCCTCTATTATCTTGGACCCCATGCTTTAGTGGGAAGCATCGGTTCGTAGGGTGATCCGGTCCCTGGTGGAAGTTACAATGCAGGTTCGGGTCATAGTTTCTTGGGATTGAATTGGGTGGTGGGCGAGGCTGGAGTAAATTGACCAGACTCTTTTGTAGCAACACTGGTAATAAGACACTTAAAGATTGCCCCAACGATGTGAACACCCATTTGAATCGTGCTCTCATCTGTTCCTGGGTAAATGGGGCTCTCGATCCGTTGTTTGGCCTTGGTGCTTGCTCGAAATAGGCTGGGGGTGGTTGTGCGACCTGGAGCTGTATCGGAGGAGCATTGGTATTGGCCTGGGGATAAACGATGTTCTATACCTCTGTCCCTGGTCTTCTTTCAATTCTTAGTTCGATAACTTTTCGAACCCCGGTGGCCCCGTTGGCCACGCTCTTTCCCAACCTGCCCTCTCTAATGGCGTCTTCACAACGATTGACATTTCAGACCAAATCAGCAAAACAGGATTGTTGCTGATACACCAAAAAATCTGCGATGACTGGGAGAGCTCCCTTGGTTATCAATTCAATCTGCTCATCATCAGGAATCCGGTGGGTCACCTGGGCGGCCAATGCCCTCCACCTTCCTAAGTAGGCACTGAAAGTGTCATCATGTCTTTGCTTCAAATAGGCCAGATCCGACTTCCTTGGCTCTATGTCCATGTTATAGACATACTGTTCTTAGAATAAGTGTGCCAGATCTTTCCAAGTTTTTGTCATGGATGGTTCTAGGGATGTGAACCATCTCAGTGCTGGGCCCGTTAGACTCTTTTGGAATACTTTGATGAGGAGTCGTTCATCTCCGTCGTACTGGCACATATCTCCACAATAAGATTTTAAGTGGGCAATGGGGTTGCCAGTGCCATTTTATTTATCAAATGATGGCATCTTCAATTTTTGTGGCAGGGGGACATCCGAGAATAGACATAAGTCTAAAAAGTCTGTTGAATGCAGTTCTACCCCTCCCATCTTCGTCAGCTGCTTTTGTATTCTGTCTATCTGTTCTTTCAGCTGCTCTGATTCTTTTGAGGCTGTAGTTGGGACTGCCTCCCCCTAATTTTGTTCAGCCCTGGGTGTGATGATGGTGGGCCTGGGGGGGCCGAAGCTGGCAGCTCCTACACTGTTGCGGATCTCGTCCTCCTCGTACTGTTAGTCATTGTACTGGTGAGGGGTGAGGTCCGCTATTTGAACTTGGGGGGTGATGGGTTGGATGACTTGGTGGGGCCACAAGGTTTGTAGGGGATGGGAAGGAGTGAATGGATGAGTGGTTTGTGGATGAATGATGTGCTAAGATGGGTGCACATTCTCGGGGTGATGGGGGTGTGGCTGATGTGGCGGGATGTGGTGGGATGTTGTAGGTGTGGTTTTAAGGAATGGGGTGGATGAGATTTTCCGTTGGAGGCGGGATGGGGGTGTAAGGGGTATAGGTGAATGAAGGGTACTAGTGAAGGGGTAAGGGGTTCGTGAACGGGCCTTGATGAGTTTGGGTGGACGGGGCCTTGGGTTTGATGGTTTTGGAAGGCTTGGGTTGATGGGCCTTGGGCCTGGGTGTGGGGGTTGGTATGATTTTGGGCCAATGGGCCCTGTTGGGTTTGGGCTAATGGGCCATGTGGATATTAGGTGCGGGGTGATGGACCTTGGGCCTAGGTTTGATAGGTTTGGGTCCAAGGGCCTTGGGGGCTTGGAACTGGGCCTGGGCCTGAGTCTGGTGGGTTTGGGCTTGGACCCATGGGCCTTGAGGGTTTTGGGCTTGGGCTTGAGTCTGATGGGTTTGGGCTTGGGCCCATGAGCCTTGAGGATTTTGGGCCTAGGCCTGATGGGTTTGGTGGGATTGGGAGTGGACTTGGGCCCATGGTTTTAAAGATATTTGGGCTTGGGCCCATGGATTTGCGTGGGTTTGGGCCTGAGATGAGTGGGCTTGGGCCTGAAATTGAGGTAGGGGATCTTGGATGGTATGAATGATGGGTGGTTGGGCATGATCATGAGGGAATGGGGTATGGAGGTTTTGGAGACCTAGATGTGGGGTTTGGAATGTAGGGCTCCGAGAGGCAGCCCACAGGGCATACATCCTTCTCATGTCCTCCATTGAGGGCATGGATTCAGGTGTGAGATTGGAGGGTGATGGCCCACTCAAGGATGGAGGGGGTCGGGTGAAATTGGGCATGACCTGGGTATGGGGGGTATGGATGATTATGCTTGGAGGGTATGGATGTATGGCTATGGAAGATGGTGGGTTACTGGTCATTCCCTGGGAAAAGTTGGGCATGACCTGGGTAAATGGGGGGGGGGTATGTTGGGATGTGGATGGGCCATGTGATGTGGATGGCATGTGAGATGAGGTGGATGGGATATAGGATGTAGGGGGCATGGATGATGAGGTGGATGGGACGTGGGAGGTAGGCAGGGGATGGGGCTCCCGATGGGGTCTTTGGGAGTAGGGGGGTGCGGTAAGGGTGTATGGATGGGAGATGGGGATGTATGGGTCGGTTGGAAAATGAGGGGTTTCAGTAGGGGATGAGATGGGGGTATGTTGGGAAAATGTAAGGGCGGGGGATGGGGTGAATGCGAACACGGGTGCCCCAAATGGACTTGTCACTTCGAACCGGGTTTGGGAGAAGGTGTCGAAGATCAGGTCTTCTCCTATATGGGAATGGGATGGGGATGGTGGTGGGGATGTATCGGCGCTCGACATGATCCGTTGACGAGTGTTGTATCGATGTCTTGGGTAAGGGCCGAATACCTTCCTAGTTCTCTTTCTACGGTTTGGGTTCGAGGTCGCCGTAGTGACGGTCACACCAAAAGTACACGTATATATGGATTTTTGATTTTTCTATATATATATATATATATTTTTTAGATTTTTCAAGTGGAAATTAACTCCCCTATTTAGATGAATGATGATCCGGTGCCCTAGAAAAATTCCCGTCTCGGGTGATATATGCACTTTTAGTAGGTCCCACGGCGGGATCCAACACACTTTGGAAGAAGAGAAAGGGAACCCTTTCATTCTATTGAAGGTGAGGGAATCCACACAAATGACCCGATCCCCCGGAGCAAATCAATGAGAAGTCACCTTCTTTTGATTGGGCGGGGGCATATTGGGTGTTATAGAATGCGGGAGGCTACTGCGGGCACTCATACCGCTAATCGGGGAGCTTGGGTGGTAGATTGGGCATCATATCGAGCTGCTTGAACCCAGTTTATACTGGGCGTATGTATTATATACGCCTAACCAAAACGAAACAGATTTGGCTGGGCGTATATATTATATACGCCTGGCTTAAATCCGAGGATTTTGGCTGGGCGTATATATTATATACGCCTGAGTATTTATGGGGATTTGTTGCTGGGCGTATTTAATATATACGCCTGGCAAAAACTATCCTTTCAGCTTGGTTTGACAGTGAACAGCAAGCCCACAATGAGTGTTTTTGAACTAGTTTCCTGGAAGGGGTGGTTCTTTTCAGGATCATCACCACTAGGGCTGCCGCCTTACTGAGAACCAGGTAAGTTATATCTGTGCCTAAACCCCCCAAAACTGCCCAAAATACGTAAAAACAAATTTGATTATGTCCCCACACTGTTGGTTCACTTTTAATTGCAGATTTTTAAAGGGGAGTGAATTTAAGTCCAAGTTCGGGTCGGGGATGACAAGCCCGTGCCGCCTCAACGGGCCGGAGTTCAACGGTGAGATATGATGACTGAAATAAAGAGCGCATGTAGGCCCGCCAAACGGCTAAGGGTCGTAAATGACTTAAATTTAAATGACTTGGAAAGTAGATGCGAGCAGGCCCGCCAAACGGCTAAGGCGGCTTAAATGACAGAACCGTAAAAACTAAAATTTAAAGGCGCAAGTAGGCCCACCAATCGGCTAAGGCACTTAAAGGACCGAATCGTAGTAAGTATGTTAGTAAAAACAACAAAAATGAAGAAAAAATAGCAGAAAACCAGAAAAATAGCGATGGTTAGTAAAGATTTTACAAAAAAAAAAAAAAAGCTAACAAGAGGGGAAGCGCTAGGGTGATGTCCTCAGCAGAGTCGCCATCTGTGCGACCAAGGATTCTCTCGAGCCCGTCGCGGTGATGCACTCACGATGGAATAAATGTAGAGTCACCACCCGGAGCTTTTGGTGACCCGGGAAACCTTTAAATCAATATTTTGAGCACCGAAGTGCTAAATATAACTCTGATTTACCGATTTTTGCCAAAGACTCTAGGGTAGGGGATTCAGTTATCGATCGGGAAGGGTTTAGGCACCCGATCAACCTGCACGTGGCGGTCTCTATCTATGGCCAAAATAAAAAAATAAATGGGTGGAGCTTCCCCTTGCCCAGGGCAATATGGTCCTATCAAGCTTTGAGCCAAACCAAAATTTCAGCGGCGTAACGGCTTGAATCCTTGGACGGAGGAAACACTAAGAAGGTAGAGGAAGAGAGGGGTGAGCCGGAGCTCACGGGCCCTTGTTGCACTGTGGAAGACCTTCACTTCGGCGTGTCTCCGATGGCTTTAAATGACTTAAATGGTAGGGGAATGGGTGCTAGGATTCGGTAGATGAGAAGTGTAAGATGAAGCTAGGGACTGAGCTTGACTGAAAAGGGGTGATCTAATGGTTGAAATGGATTGAAAGGGGTAAACTAAGCATGCTGAAATTATGGTTGAAGAATGTAAAATAAAATAGAATTATCTCTCACTAGGGCTCTCTCTCTTAAGCTCAACTTTCAACCTTAATTTTTCAACCCTTTGGGAAGAGGGGGTGCCTCTCTATTTATAGAGAAGAGGTGGGTTAGAGGGTTACTTAAGAGCTAGTTGGTTTAGCAATTAGGTAATCCTCCATCTAAGGTTTTCTAGGTTTTTAGGGTCCTAGGGGTTTGGGGAACCGATTTCAATGTCAGATGATGGGGTGAGACCATAGGTGACTTAAGGGTTGCATATAAGCTCAAAAGGGGGTTGCAACCAACCTTAAGACACCCACCTCAATCAAGGGGATGGTCAAAAGGTGAAACTTGATGAAGGAATTTCGAGCATTTGATGACAGTTACTGTAGCTAAGCTGGGCATATATATTACATACGCCCAGTTTATGTACAGGGATTTTCATGAAAACCAGAGGAGATCTGAGAAGGTGGGTGTCCGTGGTGGGCCCTACCTATGCTGGGCGTATGTATTATGTACACCCGACAAAAATTGGCCCAAAAATGATAGGCGTATATAATATATACGCCTGACCAAACTGGGGCCAAATTTGCTGGGCGTATGTAATACATACGCCTAAGCAAAAGTTATGATTTTATGTAAAATGTCAATTGGCCATAACTTTTGAACCATAACTCCAAATTGGGTGATCTTTGGCTTGTTGGAAAGCTAGAGAAGTCCTCCTTCCAATGGTATGTGGGTCATTCTTGGCAATGGTCTGTGTAAAATTTTGTAGCTCTCCTCCAATCAATTGCTCAGAAGGGTTCAAGTTGGGTCTGGGAAGGGATCCTAGGTTTTAGGGGTGATCTCTAAGGGTTGGGCAGGATGGTCCTAAAGGGTTCAGGGTGATTCCTAAAGGTCTGAGGTGACATCGGAAGCACAGGGGTACATCTCTCTTGGAGTACAGACTGATCGGGCCTTGGGCCGAATTTTGGTGTCTACAGCGTCGGAGGGAGCACGTGTGTTCAAAGCGTCAGAAGATACTTACATGCCATTTTCCAGTCGTTTGAATGAATTAAGTGCATGGTAATAGGCATACGATTAAGGTGGTGGCTGGTCACTGTACGGGCAACCATTGGCATTCGCGCACCACTGTGTGGGTGCTTGAAGTGATTACGCGCCTAACAGGATACGCGCAACTAGATGCTCAGGTTAGTTTGGGCGAGCAACGATTAGATTATGCTCTCAAGGTCAGTCGTTTAATCCGAGTTAAGCACCACAGTAGTGGTACGTGATTAGCTTGCACGCCTAGACTTACGCACGCGATTCTAGGGTGTCTTATAAATAGTTTAAAATTTTCATTTTCATCGCGTGATCCATGTTAGTCTTTGATTCTCTAGTTTCCTTGTCTCCTTGTCTCTTTGATTCTCTAGTTTCTTAGCCACTTAGGTTATGACATGAGCCTATTAGGATTTGGAAACCCTTTTAATTTATGTCAAACCTGCATTAATAATTGATTGTGTGCTCACTCATGCGTCATGATGGCATCTAGAGGTAGGTCATATTTCTATTCAGTTATTCTTATCATGTTTTGTGTATTTGTTGTAAATTATTATCGTGTTTGGGGCACATTGAACTTGCTTTTAGTTTTAAGTTCGTTTGTCTTTCATCATAAGTATGTGTTAGCTTTACTGTTATTATTTGTGTTTCATTCTATAAGAGCCCTCGCAGCTGGCTATCAGCTCGGCATGGGCTGAGTCTCATACCTGGTACCATGCCTTGTCAGAGTTTCAGTAGGCGCGACTGGTGTCTTTTGGTTTTAGACCGATCCTAAAGCTGGAGCCCTTTCAGGTTGATCGTGGCCTGATCACGGTGATCTTGGAGAGGTGGAGGGAGGAGCATCAGGCGCTTCTCTTTCTAGTAGGCATGATGTTTCCGACTTCAGAGGACTTGGTGCGCATCACTGGCCTTTGTTTTGAGGGCGAGCCGATCACAGGGTAGATGGCAGGACATTATGTAGAGGTGTGTGAGGAGATTTTGGGTGTGCCGTATAGGTCGAGCAGCTCGGGGCCAGGGGTAGTTCGGGTCACTTGGTTTTTCGATACATTTGCGAGTGACTTCGTCCCCTCGAGGCACCATTCAGAGGCGAAGGCGACCTATGAGGCATGTTGTGCAGTAGTGTTAGGTCGGGAGGACGTGGTGGAGCCGGGGTTGGCTGCGGATAGGGTGCTTCGAGCATTCTTGATGGACTTCCTTGGTGTGATGCTCTTCTCTTCTTCAACTCAGGGATGCATCACCGGGTTATTTTTTATGGTTCTCGGGGATTTGGATCGAGTCCCCTCCTATGCATGGGGTGCGACCGCATTGGCTCATCTCTATGAGTAGCTTTACCTTCGAGGACAGGGTGTCGCATCGATCGAAAGTTTCCTTCCATTTGTCTAGGTGAGTTTTGGTTAATTAATGTCATAATGTCCTTAGTTTGGTTAATTTTAGGTCGTTTAATGGTAAACATTTCTCCTCGTGTGTCGCTGTTGTTGTCATTATCTTCTTTTCAGTTTTGGGTGTATGATCATTTCGCTTTCCTTCATCCGAGAGTTTCGTTGGAGGTGACGTTCACATTTTCGCAGATGCACGTGTGGAGGGAGGCGTTGAGGGGTCGCCATTGGTCTTCAGATCTTTAGACTGTGTGATGCCTCTTTGAGGATATGCATGCAGGGCAGGTATAGATCATCATGGGTGTGTTCTCCCTTTTTTTTTGTTTTGGTCTTTTAGGATCTGGGTCTTCATTGAGGGGCGGCTCGTTTGTTTGGTTACAGGTGATTTGGAGGCCTTATGCAGACGAGGAGGATGCGGAGGTGCTGGAGATTCAGTCTGACTGACCCTTCTTTGATATGGACATATGGGTCCATTATTTTGAGAGGGTGGAGAGGATCCACACTTCTCAGGTAGTGCGACAGCTGGGGCTCGCTCAGGGAGTCCCTCCAGAGATTTGCCACAGAGTGGCGAAGAGGATGACCGACCCTCTTGACCAAAATTTTATGGAGCGGATGGCGCTTTAGGTGGCAAATTTTAGAGCTGGGGGACCAGAGTTAGGGGGCATGTGATGAGGCGGATGCTCGATAGTATGTGAGGTGGTTTAGTGCATTGGGTGGCTGGTGCCTCTTCACATGTCCCTTCCATGGGAGTGGCTCCTTCGCTATCAGTGGGCCGGAGTCGACGTCGGCTTTGAGGAAGAGGTTGGCTGCGTTGGAGCAGGGCCATCTCACAGTGAGCGTGTGGGGGGCATTAGACGCTCTCCATAGGGTGATGGAGCGGCTGGGGTGTGCTCCTCGTCCGAATGAGGAGATGCTGTAGTCTTTAGCCTCCTTGATTGCTCAGGCTAGGGCAGCGAAGGATGAGTTGGGGGCTCGGCTAGCGGAGACTCGACGGCTCCTGGTAAGTTAATTTATATTTTTTTGTATTATGTAGACTCAGTATTCTAGTTGTTCTGACATGGCTTTGGTGTCTCATTTTATCTTATTTTGGACAGTCTGCGAGGGAGGATGAGGTAACTCATCAGACGACGATGATCAAGTTATTACATAGTCAGCAGCAAGCCGGCCGAGAGGTGGAGGCTAGCTTATGCTCTGAGATTGATCGATTGGTAGGTTTCTTTATAAATATAATTTAGCATTGTTAGGATTGGGAGCTTGCCAACTGATGTGTTTATTGTTATTCGTAGAGAGCCGAGCTCGCTGCTGGAGGTCTCATTCTGGCATTTGATCCATCTTTAGTCTCTTCCTCCAGTCTGGAGGATCCAACGATGGCTCAGCTTTGGGCCGAGCTAAATCATTGGGTAAGTTCCATTCAATCTTTTATCTTGTTCGTGTCATTGCATTAGTTTGTCAGGTGTCATTGTTTCACTTTCTTAGTATCTTACTAATATCATGCAGTATTTTAACGTCGGGTTGCCGAGGATCTTCAGAAGAGAGAGGCAACTACTGCCTCTCTACGCTCAGAGAGCCATGTAAAGTTTTCTGGTGTGGTGTAATTTAGTTTAGGTTACTTCATCTTTATTTTCGTTCTAACATGTCTTGCGTTGGTTTGCTTGGTTCTTTGTGCAGGCTGTTTCGGACTCTGCTCCCGAGGCTCCCCCTCAGCAGTCTATTCCTATCCCTACTCCGGTATGTTTTAGTTATCATGCTCATGGTTTATTTATCATTATAGTATTTCTCTTATGTATTTGTTTGTTCTTGGTACAACCGCCTATGTTCGCTGTTCCTTCTATGCCTCCTGCTGATCCAGGGACTGCTGAGACGGTCGAGTGACTTCTGAATGAGAGGCAGGCCCTGGTATAATCCCTTCCCTCTTTTTTCTTTTTAAAGTTTCTGATTTTGTTCATGTATATATATATTGGTTTTCCTTTGACTTGGTGCGGTTATGCAGGTTCGTCAGCTAGAGGTGGCGCGAGTTTGAGCCACTCCCGAGGCGAGACGAGTCCTTGGGGAGACATAGAGTAGGGAGGACCTGGTCATTGAGATGATGGTTACACAAAGTACTCAGACCGAGGCTTTAGAGGCGGCGCATTGGACGACGTGGGCTGAGATGCAAGCGTCCCTAGATCAGCTACAGTATCGTCTGATGAGGAGTACGTGTGGGATATATAGGCTAGCTCATAAGCTTGGCATATCGGATTCAAGGGCTATGGCTTCCTCGGCTGGGCAGTCTCGCCACACGTCACATGATCGTGCCAGGGGTGATGCTCATGATGATCCTGTTGTTCGTGAGGTTCTCGCGATATATCCTCCTCGTTCGCGATTGAGGCGGTCAGCTAGTTAGGCGAGTGAGGGGGATCTGTGGCGGGGCCTCGTCGTTTAGAGGTTTCGAGGACTCTGGGTGCCAGGATTGTATTTTCAGAGGACCAGCCTACGAACCTCCAAGCCGATGATACTGGGGACAACAGTGCTCGACCGTCCCAGCGGTAGCATAGGGAGTAGGTGCGTGTGCGTGTGTGTTTGTATCCATAGCATGTGTGTGTTGTATAAATAGGGGGGATGCCCCCAGTGATAAGTGTAAATAAAACAAAAGATTTTGACATATATATATATATATATATATACATATATATAAAGGGATTTTTGGTTTTAGATGTACCTGATTGGCTCCTTTTCCTTTAGTTACCTCTTATGTCTACTTTTGCTTCTTTTTAGTTGCTTTAGTGCCATCGACCGTCATTAGGACTTGGATGCTTCCTGAGCTGGCCTAGTGATGGTTGAAGGCTGTTTGGTATCTGCACATGTGAGAGTAATGCTATAAGTAGTTTTGTTCTCCCCCTTGCTAGTTGTCAAGGGGGTAAGTGTCTTAGACTAGAGTCTGATAGTAAAAGATGGCTATGTGCTCTTTTTTTTTTCTTCCTTTTTTTTTCTTTTTTTTGAAATGAAAACAATGCAACAGAGAAAGTAAATAGCTAAAATAGAAATAATAACAAAACAATAATAAAAAAAAATAAAAATGCCCTAGTGTAGGAGCGTGATAAGATTGACAGTATGGTATCTTTGGTAGCACTTTCTCGATGGTAACTTTATCATTTCTTGTCTTCTTTGTGGACAAGCAAGCGCTTCTAATATGATTGTTCTTCTAATATTAAAAAATGCCCCAACGTCAAGATGCAATGGAGCTTTTCTGGGTTTCGAGATGAGCAGTTTGGGTTTATAAGCAGTCATGGGTATTTGGTGAGTCAATTTTGAAGAAAAAGTTGATCGGTACTATCACCGAACAGGGGAGTTCTCTTTGCTTAGGTCAGTTGTATACGGGGGTCTGTTGTAGGGTGGTGGTCATCCTATCCCGTGGTTATTAGGGAGAAGTATGGCAGGTATAGTAGGTGATTGCATCAGTCATCATTTATCGGTTTTCAATTTCATTTCTAGGAGTGCCCTGTAAGGCTTCTGATTTATCATTTAAAATAAAAATAGCAGAGGGGGGTAAGGATCAATGATATGGGGGAATAGTTTGCATCTAATGCTTTCCAAAAGGGGTAGGTAACAGTCTTTTTCTCAGAGGGATACTGAATTCCATGATCGAGCTTCTTCGTCATGTTTTGGCACTATCAAAATCTCATATTCTATGGTTAGCAAGAGTTTATCCTCCTCTCACCACCTTACGCCGACATCTAGTAGTATGGGGACATCAGGGGTGCCCTTGCAGCTTGCTTATACACTTTTCGTAAAATTACCAGAGATGTCCTCACAGCCTGCTTATGCTTCCTTGAGCTCATTGACTTGTTCATTCGTTGTAATGCTCTCACTCAATTTTTTATATATAAACGTATATTTTTGAAAGCATCTTGCTAATGTAAGAATGATGAGTTTTGATTGAACCTAATATCTTCATTTTTGTTTGCTCTAATATCACCTCCAATGGAGGGAGAAGGGAAACGAGGATCGGGTGTTACTTATGCTTTTGAAAGGGGTTAGATAGGTCACTAGTCCTTTAATCAAATTGCCCGAGTGAGAAAAAAAGGTGGGCAATAAATCAGAGGTCTCAAGGGTATTCTGAGAATTGAAGGCGTACGACCAATGAATGGATCGTGAAGACTACGAGGGTGATAAGTATAAGTATTTAACCACGGGATGTGACGATCACAGGGCTAAGGGTAATAGTTTCTAAGGTACATGGCGTTCCAAGGGCTAGGGAGTTCTTCCCCGTCTTGGTTCGCCAGTTTGTAGGCATTTCTAGGGTATGTGGTTGTTATGACATATGGGCCTTCCCAGTTCGGTTTTAGTTTTCCTTTCGGGTGGGCGTGCTTGGAAGGCATAATTTTCTTCAAGACTAATTCTCTAATATTAAAGGTTCGTTCAAGAACTTTCTTATCATAAGCCCTGACCACTCTCCTTTGATATACCTGAGCGTGATCAGCTGCCCTTAGACGTGTTTCATCGAGCTGCTCTAGCTGCGTGAGTAGGACAATTCTCCTCTCGTCTAAGGATAGCTCATCATCGAGTTGAATCCGTAAGGATGGTACTTGTATCTCATATGGTAGGACTGCCTCCATTTCGTAGGTAAGGAGGTAGGGAGTTTGGCCAGTGGCCGTACGAATAAAGGTTTTATAGGTCCAGAGTACTTCTGGTAGTCGTTCAGGCCAGTCAGCTCCATTGCTTATTTCTACTATGCATTTTAGGATTCAAATCAACATTTTATTCATGGCATCTGCTTGTCCATTGCCTTGAGGGTAGAACGGTGATGAGTGGCGTAAATCGATGCCATACTTCTTGCATAACTTCTTCGTCTTCTCAGCTATAAACTGTGGTCCATTGTCAGTGACAAACATCCTGGGTACTCCAAATCTGGTGATGATATTCCAAATGATAAACCTTACGAGTGTTGAAGAAATGATTCTAACATAGGATTCAGCTTCTGCCCATTTGGTGTAGTATTCGATTGCTATAAGAATGAATACGTGCTTATGAGTGTTCCCAACGGTGTCTGTGAAAGGACTAATGACATCGAAGGCCCACATAAAAAATGGCCATGGCGAGGTCATAGTATTCAATGCAACAGATGGAGATTTGATGAGTGCGGCGTGTCCTTGGCATTACTTATAGGATTGGACATAGAGGTGGCAATCTTTGATCATCGTCAACCAAAAGTAGCCTTGTCGTGTAACTTTGTCGGCGAGTCTCTGTCTACCAGAGTGGGCTCCGCAGGCACTGGCATATGCTTCTCGGATGATGTACTATCCTTCGGCGGTCATAACGCATCGTAGTAGTACTCCTTTAGTGAAGGCTTCCTTGTATAATGTTTCACGGAGTATGCTGAATCGGGCATCGATTCCTTATAGTCTTCGTTCGATCTTCATGGCATATAGAGGGACGTGTTGATGTTTCAAGAAGTTCCAAACATAAAAATACCATGGTTGTCCATCATCAGTCGGTGATTTTTCAAATATGAATATAGCGACTTCGGTTTCTATCTCGACATGCTTTTTCGGGGTGATTGCTTCTTTTAGTCCTGTACTTGTGGGGAGGACGGGTAATTCTCTCTTGACGGTCCATGATACCTCGTGGGCGGGTACTATCAGTTTTTCAATAAAGAAGGTTTTAGTGCTTTGCCCGACGGGTATTTGGATGACCAAGGTTAGCGTGGCTAAGGAATTTGTGAGCTCATTTTCTAATCTAGGGATGTGCGTAAAAGAGATTTGTTTAAATTTCTTTACTAAATATTAAGTGATTTCAAGGTATGCCATTAGTCTCCTTTCCTTAGTTTTCCATTCTCCTATGACTTGTAAAATTATTAGTTTAGAATCACTGATGGTTTTTAACTATTTAACACCTAATTGTAGTGCTGCTCATAGTCCAACTATAAAAGCTTCGTATTCTGTGATATAATTAGTGATAGGGAAATCTAGTTGAAAAGCTTTAGGTATTTAGGAGGACTATCCCAATGCCTTTTCCTTTGTGATTTAGGGTGCCATCAAAGTAAAGGGTCCATGAGGACTTATCGGGCTCTTCATTATGAATTGTGAATAGGTCCTTATCAGGAAAATCCGTATGCATGGGTTCATCAGTGGAGAGCGGGAGATCTGTAAGATAATCAGCGATTGCTTGCCCTTTGATCGACTTCTGTGTGATGTATGTGATATCGAATTCTTGCAATAGCATGTGCCAACGAGCAATCTTTCCTGATGTTGCAGGCTTTTTGAATACATACTTCAGAGGGTTCATTCAGGCTAGTACTAGTATTTTATGTGCTCCGAAGTAGTGTCGTAAGTTGGTAGAGGCCTACACCAATATGAGGCAAGTCTTGTCCATCAAAGTTTACTTTCATTCGTATTCGACCATCGTCCTACTGAGATAGTAGATAGCCTTCTCTCTCTTACCGTCTTTTTCATATTATCCGAGGATTACTCCCATTGCTTTGCCGTTCACTGAGAGGTATAAAATTAGGGGTGATAGTATTGGCGGGTTAAGGAGGTACTTCTTAATGTTGTCGAAGGCTTGCTGACATTGGTCATCCCATTTGTACTCAGCTCCTCCTTTAAGTAGTCTGTAGAAAGGATCGCATCTGTTAGAATTCTGGAAGATAAATCTTTTGATAAATTACAATCTTCCTATCAGGCCTCATAACTTTTTGATATTATTGAGAGGCGGATCTCGAGGATGGCTTTGACTTTTACAGGGTCAACTTCGATCCCTCATTTTCTAACTATGAAACTGAGTAATTTTCTGAAAGTGACCCCGAAGACACATTTGTTAGCTGGTATTTCCTACTCACATTTGGGACTTCACTAGTATGTCACATTTGGGACTTCACTAGTATGTCATCGATGCAGACTTCTACACACTTATACATCATGTCGTGAAAGATAGCCATCATGGCGCGTTGATACGTGGCTCCTACGTTCTTGAGCCCAGAAGGCATGACGATGTAACAGTAAGTTCCCCATGGTGTAGTGAAGGAAGTCTTCTCTTGGTTGGACTCTGCCAATTTGATCTGATTATATCTAGAGAAACCGTCCATAAAGGATAACATCTCATGTCCAGCGGTGTTGTTGACTAGAGTGTCAATGTGTGGAAGTGGAAAGTCATCTTTTGGGCATGCCTGATTGAGGTTTTGAAAGTCGATGCAAACCTGTACTCTACCATCTTTCTTGGCGACAGGTACTATATTGGTGACCCACTTAGGATAAAGAATGACTAAGATAAGTTTAGCTTTGTGTAACTTGTCGACTTCCTCTTTAACTTGAAGGGCAGTTTGTGGGTGCATCCTGCAGAGCTTCTACTTAATAGGCTTTGCATCGAGTTCTAAGACGAGACGATGTTCTACTAGACTTGGGTCTAAACCGGGCATGTCCTCGTAGGACCATGTAGAGGAATCGAGTTATTCTTGTAGGACTTGTGCAATTTGTTTGCGTTCTTTAGAGTTAAGCATTATACTAATCAGTAGCTTCTTAGGTTTCTCTGTAGTGCCAAAGTTAAGTTCTTCTGTGGGTTCTGCGGCAGCTTGGGTTTGCTCATCAAAACACTTGATAACCCATTAGAAGTCCAGTGCCTCCTTGGCAACTGGTGCTCTTTCTTCATCCTCGATAAGTTCGTATACTGCAAAATTGCTGCACTGGGGGTTCGAGTTTGCGAAAGGTAACTCTTCATCTGCACAATCTATGACTGTGAGATTTTTGGTAAGGTGAAGGTCAAGACTACTGATTCTTCTCTCAAAGTTACGAAGTATCTCGTTCGGTATGATCGCTGGCTTGCTATTTAGCCAAGATGCTTTACGTCCTTGTGAGGGGAATGGGATAGAAACCGTAGGAGAAAAGTCTCCTTGTTGGCCACAAATTTCGTTCGGGATGAAGAGTTCCCTTTCATTTTTGGGGTTTTCTGATTTTTTTGGATTTTGTATTTATGAATTTTTAAGGTTTTCTATTTTTCCTATTTTTTTGATTTTTGATAATAAATATGGTACAGGGTCAGTCGCCTCAAGGGGCGTCGGGAGAATTGCTTCCTCTAGTTGACGGAGCGAGACGACTGCTGGAGCCGTTCAGGCAATTTTTTAGGAAACACAGACTTGTTGTGAATTTGGTATTTTTTTTAGAGTCCTCAGCTAATGAGACCTTTTGAACCAGTGATGCAGGCGATAGTGGCACCGAAGCTTAGATTTCCTCTATCATGTTAATGGCCTCTTCATCGAAGAAACTCTGAAGATTATAGTCGATCAAACTATCCACTTCTGGGTCATAATATGGTTGTTCTTCCCACCGATGGGGATCTCTCAAAGGATCCTTAGGGGTAGCGAGTTCTTTTCCTTGATCTTCGTGATATGTTAGGATGAGCACGCATGTTCGGCAGCGGGATTGATAATGGTGAAGAATGCAGGGGATTCCCAAGGGCATTCCCATCCTTTTAGGTTAGAGTTGAAGATGGTATTGAATTCATCTTCTTGATCTGATAGTGCTTGAAGTCCTAGATTACCTCGCTTTGCTAACTCGAGCGCAGGGAGATCTATCCAGCAATCTTCGTCATCACTTGGGGTAGGTTGCCATTCTTCTTAGAGAGATTTTCAAAATATTTGGAGTTGCAGCGAATCCGGGGACGTAGGAGTGTCTAATTCGAGTTCCTCTTCAAACTCCATAAGAGTGTGTTGAGTGTTTCCTTCTGGATCAACCGGATAATTGTCAGGATTTTTTGCTTCTTGTGCAGGTAGCTGAGTTGGTAGGTCATTGCTGATCTTTGTCGTCACGGGGTCAGAGTGGTTCAATTCCTCCATCGTAGAACGTCGGATCCAATTGGCCAAACATTCTAATATACTAGTACATGCCCTACAGCGGGGCTGGCGAGGGCGAATGATACAAGGGGAATCCCACGGGCATTCCCACCCTCCAAGGCCAAGGCCGAGGCTGATGCTATACGGGTTAGGATTCTCTTGCAGGGTGTCACCCTCTCCCCATGTTGAGCGCAGGTGCTCTTCGTCATCTTGCAAGGCTGCTATGTGAAAGTCTTCATCGTCGGTGGATTCCCAATTTTCTATTCGGGGGTCGAGTTCTGGAGGATCTCTCTTCCTCTCCTCTATGGACTCTTTAAGATCAAACAGAGGTTTGACTCCTTTGAGCAATTCATCCACATCATCATTGAGACTTGTCAAATCGTTAAATGCTTTGGCCATTCGTTTAATTTTTGTTTCTTAGGATTTGGTGAAGGACACTTCCTTCTGCCTTGGTACATTTGCTTTCTCAGTGGTCCATAGACGAAGTGATCATATAGAGACCATTTTGGTGAGGTAGGGCATAAGTTGGCTTGTGGGCCATCCGATTGATAACCTAACCCTATGTATTTGGATATTTTTGCTAGGATAATATGTCCTATGTGACCTTGCTTATTCTTACCGAGTCCGATGTGGGGGACATATCCAAGTTAGTACATAAGATCCCACCCTTTCGTCACGGTGGGGTTGATGTCATAAAGTTTGGCGAGGTCTGGACCGACCTCTCTCCTCACTAAACGCATTGGGGGAGAGCTAGGATGGGCAGGGGGACAGATTTTTGCATTGATTATCTCATCAGGGAATTGGGTCTTTTGAATGTGACCTGTGTTTAATATGGAATCATGAGCTGTCAAGATGCTTGCCGCGTAATCAGTATCCATCTCCTGGAGGGGCGCATCACCATATATACGGACAATGGAGTCCTCGTATGGGAATTTGACGCATTGATGGTATTTGGAGGCAACGACCTTCATTGACTCTAGTCATTTCCTTCCTAAACTAAGATTGTACATACTAGCAGAATCAGAAATATGGAAAGTAATATCTTTCGTCACAGGTCCGAGGCAAACTTAAAGTTTAATAGTTCCTTTCACGAAACAATGCGAGCCATCGTAGGCTATAAGTGACAGTGTAGAGGGTTTGACATCTTATTCTGTGTATTCGAGAGTCATTAATGTTGTGAGAGGGCAAATATTGAGTCCTGCTCCAGTATCAACCAATGCATAGGATACAAAGAATCCTCTAATTATGACTGTAAGATATATGGGGGCCGCATTTCCTCGGAGTGACTCTTTAGGCATATCTGTATCTGTGAACTTAAGCCTCGGAGGTTGCGCCATGACTGAAGTGATTTGATGAAGCTCATCGAGGGTCGTGTCCTTGTCCACTTGCGTGTTTTTGAGTGTCCTTATCAACAACCAGCGATGATTGGGCAATTTCTTAATGAGTTTTAGTATGGATATCTGGGTTGGGATCTTCCGAAGATGTTATAGAAGGTCGTATTCTTGTCTTGGCTCGAGCGCAGCTTCCTTGCCTAGCCGGTGGGCCTTAGGTGTAGGTGGTTGGAGTGGTTGAGGTGCAGGAATTGGTGGAGGGATGATATGAGGCGGGGGAAGCAAGTTAACTTCTCTTTCTCTCACATTCCCCTTTGGTGGTTGTGCGCTTGTGAAATCCCTACTCTGAGGGAAAGGAGGTGGATAATTGGTCCCTGACTTGAGAATCCGGCAGGTCGGTCGTTGGCCAAACCCGCCATGACTCGAGGTTGATGTGTTTGTGAAGTGAGTGGAATTGGAGGTCAGAACAGTCGCCCACACAGTATCGTTCCAAGGTGGTAGATACCGCTTGTAAGCCTCTTCTTCTATGAAAGCAGAGACCAGCGTCTCACACGGGTTGGGGTGTTCTTCTCACTCACTTTCTCCTGCATTCAGTAAATACTCAGTCTTTGTTTCACTCTCTCAGCTCAGAGTCTTACGGGTGACACTTTCTACCCACGCAATAATTTGGGCTGTAGTTTGGAGAACATGATCCCCATACTCAGGTTTAGAATCAGACGAAGGGAGTGGTAAGAGTATTGGTTCAGCATTTGGAGGGGTTAAAGGTTCCGGTGGGTGACGATGAAGGAATTGTCCTAAAGGAATGGACTCGTACCTGAGTGAATTTTGGATATGGAGGCAAGTTCAGCAGGGCGCTGCGGGTGATCAGGGCCGAGGGATGTAGGGGTGAGGAAGCTCTCGCTAGTGTGCCGGAAGCGCAGAGGGGTGGATGCGAGTGATTAAAGTAGAGGGCTAGAAGGAAGGTCGATCGGGGAGATCCATGGTAGTAACTTGGGCCAGTGTTGCTTGGTTGTGGTCGGGCATGGAGTTATTTATGATCCCTAAATTCTATTGGGGTTGGTTATTATTAGGGATGGGATTCCTAAGTGCTTCCCAATCAATTTGATTTTGATCACTCATGTCATATACTACGTCCCTGAGGACCCAACAATCTTCTAGGTTGTGCCCTGCGTATAGATGGAAGGCACAGTATTTACTAAAGTCTAGATTTGTAGGCCATGGGCGAGGTTTTTCTTGCGAGAATCGGAGGAGATTTTGAGTGTTAAGGAGACAAAAGATGTTAGAAATTGTATCCGATAAAGGGTGATAGTGTTCCCGCCTTAGTTGGTAAGGGCCTTTGGCTGGGTTGAAGTTTTGCAATGGAGGTACGTTATTATAATTTGGTGCGTGGGCCGGTTGACTCCGTGTCGTGTTTCGATTCTGATAGGTGTTAGGGTACTAGTTCCTACTCTGGTATTGGCCTTGATTTTGATTCTGGCCTTGGTTTTGGTTCATGTATCTTTGCTGACTAGTACCTTGATTTTTGTTAGTGTACCGTTGTTGGTTTTGATTATGTCCAAAATTTCGCGGTTGGAAGTTTCCGTTACCAGAGTTTTGTCCTTGGTTGACGACGGCGTTAACTTGCTTAGTTCTTAAGGCATTCTTATTATTTTTTGATTTTGGTTCGTTGGAAGAGCCTATTTTTGATGTGAGAATGGATAACGCGAGATCTCCGCCTTTAATGTGTCGCGCTAGTCGAGATGCCCGAGAGTGGAGTGCAGTGAAGTCGGGGTAATCACTTATGACGAGTGTGCTCTTTAATGGTTCCCTAGTATTGTCGATAATAATATCAACTAAGTCCTCTTTCATTGAAGTGCAACTCTTGGCAGCGAGTTTTCTCCATCTAGCTACGAAGTCAGTAAATTCTTCGTTAGGTCCTTGCTTGGCTGCCATTAGATCACTGAGACTAATTGTCTCTTGGATCAAGTGTTTGTATTGGTCTAGGAATTGACCAACTAATTCATCAAAGATTTTGATCTTATAAAGTGGGAGTCCTGCAAACCAATCTAAAGCTTCTCCTTCTAATGAGTGTTGGAAATAGTGAATGAGAAGTCCTTGATTATCACGTATGGGTCGGCAATCATTACAAAAGAGAGCCAAGTGATGATTCAGATATCCCGTGCCGTTATATTTAATAAAGTTTGGTGACTTAAATCCTATTGGTAAATTAAACTTGATGTCTCGACAAAATTTGTTGAATCCGAATGAGTGATCGGGATGCTCTCTCTTGGCCATTTACTCGTCGAGCATTTTAGGGAGATCTTCGATTTTAATAGTGCTGTCTTTTGGGGCCACCCGTGAGCAAACCTTGTCTAAAGAGTCATTGTTGAAGAATGTGTGGACAGGTTGTATCAATGGTGTGGTGCGGGTCAACACCGTGCTTAGGGTAGGAGGTGGCTTCTCTTGTCGCTCTTATTCTTCTAAAAATTATCGTGACCTAATGGTTTCGTATGCGGTGGCCAACCCTCGAAGCAATTCTTTAGAGTCGCCATCTCCTCTTCGTATTATTTGGACACTGAGCTCTACGATTTGTTCAGCAGTAAGGTTTTGTCCGATGCCACCATCTCTCTCATCATGATTGTTCCTAGTGTGTGGGATAGAGAAGGGATTCTCTTGCTCACTAGCCATATTAATCTCAGGTTGTCATGGGCTAGAACCGTGAAGTAGTTCTTCTCCGTATATGGAGTTGTCATGATATTCCCATAATGGTGAGTCTCCTAAACTCACTCTTCGTATACCAGACATCTCAAGTCTTTGACGGGGACTCATATATATATATATAAAAGAGAATCTAAACGACATGATGGGAAGAAGAAAATAGAGAAACAAGATGGAAACTAACTATCTAGAAAAAGAGTTTGCAAAAGTGTCTCATCATGATCGCCAGTCTGTTGGTGCGCGCTTTTTCTAGGTTCCTCTCGGTTCCCGTTGAATCAGTGGCTTCCAATTCTATCCTAATGAACTCTAGAGATGCGGCATTTGGAATATTAAAAATAAAGGGGTTTCTAGGAAGGTTTATAGTTTGTTGCGATCGCCAGCTGCAGATATTTATCGACGCTGCAGCACGTCAATAATCACGCTAAAGAGCGGGTATGGGTTACTTCTATATTGAATCGTCCGCCTGCGAACGTCAGCAGCAGTCTTTTCCTTAATTTAGACAGTTCGATTTCCTTTCATTTTTCGTTATGGTTATAATTCTGGTCAGTTTAGACTTCCCTAATTTTGTTATAAATTTAGTTGTATAAGTTTATTCTAATCCTATTAAGAGTCCAATTAATACTAATTTCCTAATTTCATTAGAAGTCTAATTAATATTAGTTTCCTAGTCTTATTAGAATTCTAATTAATATTACTGTTCTAATACTACTAAATGTTCGATTAATTTTAGTCTCCTATTGGTACTAGGAGTGCACGTGTAATGGTTCTAGTGAAACTTTGATTAAATCGAGCATGCTAATTATACTAAAATTCTAAATAATGCAAGTATACTAGTTGTATTGGAATTCTAATCAAGTCAAGTATACTAATTGTATCGAAATTCTAAATAAGCAATTATGACAATCCTACTAGAATTCTAATTGAAATAGAAGACTAATTTTATTGAAACTCTAATTTAAAGCAAATGAATTAATTTTTTATTAAAATCTAATTAAAGCAAATAAACTGATTTTTATTTGAATCCAATTGAACTAAATAAACTAATTTTATTAAAATTCTAATTAAAGCAATGGACTAACTATACTAAAAATCTAATTAAAGCAATGAAATTGATCACACTAAATTCTAATTAAAGCAAGGAATTAATCAATTAAATTGTGATTTAAAGAGATTAATCAATCATGCTAAAATCTAATACACTTAATTAATTAAATATGCTGAAGTAAAATAAACCTACTAATTAATTATACTAAAAGGATAAAACAAAAGCAATTAATTAATTCTAAAATTCCTAAAAAAAAGGGTTTGGGCCCGCTATGCTAAGGAGGATTGGCCACGTTCCCGAGTACTCTCCGTAAGCTCCCTTAGGCAAATTGGGTGGCTAAAATTGAAGATAAATTGATTTTAGATCGTGAAATAGTATTTTTAGATTTTTCGAAATTGCTTTTGGAATAATAATCATGAATTAAATTTACGAGCTAGAATTATAAAAACTAATACTAATATTTAGAATTTTCGGAGATATGAAAATAAGAAATTAAAGTCAGAATTTAAATTTCTAGGACTGAATTCGGGTCCGTAATCAGAAAATCAAACCGTATGATTAAAGATTAGTTCTGAATCGAAGGATTAGAACCAGAAATTAATGATAGGACTATAGATTGAGAGTTTAGAATGGAATTAGAGCCTAGGGTCGATGAATTAGACCGTCAAATTAAGAACTGGTTTCGAATTCAGAGAATTAGAACCAAATATAAGATATTTGCAGTCTAAAATTGGTGCTACGGTCTCGGACTGAACATTAAAATCTATGATTAAAATTAATAGGCATCCTAAATCTATAGGCTAGAAATTATGGTCAGAACTAAATCATTACCTAAGGATCGGGGCTACGGAGAGAAATCTTGAAGATTAGAAGCTTGAATCTAGAAACCATGATTAAGGTGCTCTATGGGTTTGTCCTCGGAGTTCTCTGGTTTTGGAATCCTAGAAAAAATCCGTTCTCACTAGAAATTTTTCCAGCCTCCTAGGCGAATTAGAAAAAAAATCTTTTATAGCTTTTTCTTCAATTACGTGCCATTTTCTAGGCGTTTAATCTAATTACGCGCTAGTTTCCTGGCGCTTAATCGCTTTGAGTCGATCATCGACTTAGTGAGCGACTGACTAACTTGCTCAACGAGTTTTCTAGTCCTAATATCATTAGGGCTAATTGTGCACTTGGTAGTACATGCACAATCTGATTAAGCATTTCTTCTGAAGCGTTTAATCGAGGAAACTTAGGGGTCAAGGACAACGATACTAGGTCGGGCATAGGCCAATTGCGCGCTGGTGTTATTGCGCTCAATTTGATCGCGCGTCTGGTTTCAGGCGCGTGATCGAGTCTCGAATATGTCTGGGAAAGGAAGTTTGGTCTGAAAGGGGGACTGATTGCGCATTTGTGGTCTGGCGTGTAATCAAATTACGCGCGGGGTTTCATGTGCTTAATTCAGGGTTGTCCGGGTCTAGTCTCTAGTCTGAAATGCAAGACTATTGTTTCAGTCTGCATTCCGACTATATAATATTATTTTAGTATATAGTCTCCCTACGTTGGGATCTGAGCCACAGAGCTATTGTTTCAGCCTGTATTCAGTCATGTACTATTTTTTCAGTGCATGGTTCCCATATCAGGGCTATGAGGTCAAAGGTTGACAAAATAAAAATGTATATTCCGAGAAGGAAAAATAGACGTGTCTATAGCATCCACTTCTCCTTTTCAACCTATATCCAACTTCCAACCATCAACATCAGCCACACCTGACCCCTTACCCTAAATCCTTAGCCTCCTTCTTTCCCTCCAAACCCAAATGATGACCAACACCCAAAGCCAAACAATCATTGAGGCCAACCTTCAAGCTATTCATTCAACCCTCCAAAACCATACCCTCACAACTCAGCCACCTTTATCACCACCCTTACCATAGCCTACCCCTCCAATTTCACCCTTACCTGAGCCTGCCATAAACCCAACACAGATGGCCACCCAACCTGACCATGAGCCTGACCCTATAGAGCTACCCCTTCTTGAACCATCTCTGGCCTCCACCTCCCTACAACCCCAACCTATAGTAGAGGACTTGTCAATCCTGCTCCCTACCTCACCTGTAGTGATTAAAGTTGATGCTGCCACCCAAACTGGTCCTGAGGAAGAGGAAGTCCCCTAGCCTCCACCCTACCCATTCCATCATCCATCCCATCATCGTCATCCACACCATCCCATTCTCTGGCTGACCCTGCTCCTCTTGCTGATAATACCATGTTACCAGCCTCCTCATTCTCCATACCTCCTTTCTCAACCCTCCTCAGAGCCATGAAGGAAAATCCCTATATCAGGAGGGATGTGATCAAGGGGATGGCTGACATAAACACAACAATCAAGCAGCCTTTCCTCCATCAAATCAAGATGATTAAATTGACTCATAAGATGGAGAGAAAGAAGATGAAGTAGGGTTGGAGGTAGACCTTGCAACTATACCAACAGGAGTATAAAGCAGATGGGCTTGAAGACAATGTGAAGAACCTTCATGTGGCCCTTAGATTGGTAGAAGAGAGAGCTAAGGATTATGCTAGGACTATTGCAGCATTGCAGCAGACCCTATCTTCTATGGCTGACAGAGACTTAGCAGCTGCAGCTGCCTCTCTCTACACTGCAGCAGCTCCTCCCCCTGCAACTGCTCCTCATCCCAAAAAATTAGCACCTGGAGTAAAAATCAAAGAACCCTCTTCAAAGCCTGAACTCACTCTCAAGAAAAGAAGCAGTACAAAGCAAAGGAAGGTCACTGCTAAAAGATCAAGATCCACAGCTGCTGCTCTCAAGAAGGAAAAAGGAAAAGATGTTCAAGAACACATAGATTTAGATTCAGCTGATGAATACTTGTAAATGTAGTAGTTAGGATTTCTACTATTTCTAAAAAATTTTGTACTTAATTTCACTTGCCTTGTATAAATTACTGCTTTATGAATGAATTTTTCTCTTTTGTCTTTCTTGTTTGTGTGTTGATTATTTTAATTGTGTATCTTTTTTATGTTTGTACCTTGCTGCCCTTGTGCTCTATCTTTGAAACAGTGAGGACACTGTTCCTCATAGGTTTAAGAGTGAGGACACTGTTCAATGGAAGCCATACCTAGTGAGAGTTGGGCCTACAATTTTTTTTTCTCTTTAAGGAATGTCTAGCAATTCTTCTTGCTCTAAGGACTGGCTGAGTTCATTTTCTCACTAAAAGTTAGGCATCTCCAAGTTGAAATAGCTGACAGTACCCATGACATTTAGGAAAGGATCAATGCCTTCGCTTGGATAGTTTGAGCCTAAAGACACCAAACCTAGTAAACTGCCCTTGTGCATACACCTTTTGAGCCTTAAATTTCATTTTTCTTCAAAATACACCAGAGTACTTACACCTAAACCTGTAGACCTAATTCAACCCTACCCTCACTCTGAAAATTCCAAAGGTAAAGGAGAAGAAGTTGGAGATGGATAAGCTAGGGTCAATATTTGGTGAATGGAGAAGAAACACAAAATGAGGACAAAAGTGTAGTAGCTGGGAGGAGGGTGGCATTTCAGAAAAATAAAAACAAAAAGAAAAGAAAATGTATCCAAAAGAAAAATAGAAAAAAAAATGATGGAGAGGAAGAGAGAGGAGTCAAGAGAAAATTTCATTGGAAAAAGTGAAAATAAGAGGAGAAGCTAGCCACTTCAAATCTGAAAAATATCCAAGATGAAATATGCTGCATTCCAGAAGGTGAAGTCATGAATCACCTCCTTCACCTAATGATTTCTCACTTTTGCAACCTTTTCACCCTTCCATTCTTTATAACCTTCACCCATAAGCCTCATTACAACCCAGCCATAAGACCTTGTTGATCCTAATTGGAATGAGCTGTTATGTGGAGATGAGGAGTTGTTCAATCTATGGTGAGAAATAGTTAATGATACCAGAAATTAGATGCCTTGCCTATGCTCATGCTTGCAGACCCATTTGGGGTCTGTAATTGCTCTTGGGCTTGTGTGAAAATGAAAACTCTCAAACTCAATTATGAGAGACTGCCCTGGTGAGCATTGTTTAAACTTAATTTTTTTAATTGATGGTAAGCTCAGTACTGACATACACTTACTGTTTTTCTCGTTGTAAGCTGATTGGAAATGATGTGCATTCATGCAAGAGTTTTTTATGTTAAATTGTTTGAGCATTTTATGTGTTTAAAACTCCTCACATTTTGAAAAAAATCAAGGGTGGACTGATACTGTGTTTATTGAAAACTGATTTGATATTGTGTGCACTTTTGTTAACTGTTTTATTGAGAAGTTTGTGGGTAACTTCACTAAAAACCCTCAGGAGACTTCACTCCTCCACTAGGGATCACCTAGGGGTTTTAAAGGTTTGATGCATAAGCTAAATGCATCCGTGCTCCCTACGAAAGTGGCATTTACATTCCTAGAGTAATTGTTTAAATTTTGCTTTGCTTGAGGACTAGCAAAGATTAGGTTTGGGGGTGTGTTATTCACTGAAAAGTACCACTATTCATCTCTTAATCTAGCCTTTACTACACCTTAGAGCTATCTAATAATCCCCTGTTTAGTATATTTTTAGTTAGTAATAACAGTTGTAGCTTAGTACAAAGTCCATGCTTTTAAAGCCAAAGAAGAGAGTTTTAATGCTAAGATGTGGAGCTAAGGTAAGAACAGAGAATACACCTTGGTGGCACACACCATGGTGACCATATTTCATGCCTAAGTGGACCCAAGAAGTCCAGCAGATGAGAAGAAGTTAGACCTGAGCAAAGAAGATAGCTGCAATAACATCTGCACTGCAGCAGAGGAGCAGAAGGCAGCCTCGCGCAGTAAAATTTTTCTCTCACACAGTTTAAATTCACACAGAAGCTGCCTCGCGAACACCTCGCGAGGTTAACACCTGTAGTGCAAAGCATCCTCACAAGGCAACTCACGCATCTCACTGAAGAGGAGCTTCAAAAATCTTACTCGTGAAGTTCTCGCAAAGTCCAGGAATTTCACTCTCATTTCATATCACGAAGCACTCACGCAGTAGCAACTTCAGAAGTTTCTATCGCACAGATCTTGCAAGGATCTCGCGCACTTCAGAGCCAAAGCTAGCCTCGCAACAAAGTAAATCCATCTTGGTGAGAAATCTAGCCTCACGAAACACAGGCTCCTGCTTTCTCTTTCCATACTCAGGGATACTTTGGGGATTTCCTCAAGTCTAGGGCACACATCTCGAGGCATCCAAGGGCTGCAAAGGAGCCACGTCTTCAAACAGAAATTATGTTTTTCCCTTCTATTTTCTTATTGACCTAGGCAGTGAGGACTAATATATAAGCTGTAATCTATTTTTAGAAAACCATCTCTTCCTCAACCTAATTTTGGCTGAGAGCTTAGGTAAGAGTTGGGTTAGGACTAGATCATAATTTTTTGCATTTTTCTTCTTCCTTAACCAAGCACCTGTTAGCTATGATCTTTGTAAGAAATTAGGCATAGTTTAATTCAGTTTTGTAATGGGTTGTGTAAACTTTGGGATCTGTTGAGGGCTGTTCTGCATAATCCTGCTTCCTTGAGGACTTTCATTGTAAGTCTTTGTTTAATCAATAAAATGTTTGTTTTAATGATTATTCAATCTGCTATTTTTCTATGTGTCCCATATAGTATTCTTTGATCTATGCCATACACATAGGATTTTACTAATTTGAAGCTCCTATAGAAGCTTGAGCTTGTAGCTCTGTGACCATGGTGGTATGTTATTCACTAAAAAGTACCACTTTTGATCTCTTAACCTAGCCCTTGCTAGACCTTGAAGCTGACTAATAACTGTTGTTTAAGTTTATTTTGTAGTTAGTAATAAATTGTGCAGCTTAACACAAAGTCCATGTCTTTGGTGCCAAGAAGAGAGAAAATTCAAGAAAAAGATGATAGCTGAGCCAGAGATTAATGGAACACCATGGTGGTACACACTAGGGTGTCTATTTTGTATGTCATGATGGACCAAAAAAGTCCAGCAGATGAACCCAGCATAGATGAGAGTGGAGGAAGCTGTAACAGAAGCATGTGCATAGCAGTAGAGGAACAAATGATCTATCTCGCATAGTTGAGGTGCTGCCTCGCGCAGTTAAGACGTGTAGCACAATAGAGCTTTCAAAGAAGTCGCACAGTTCAGTGAAGGAAGTATTACAAAGAAGCCTCTCGCACAGCAATCACTATAGAGAAGCTAGATCTAACATCTGATAGTGATCAAATAAAATAGAGGGGAGCCTGTTCCTACACAACCTCTCACCAGGCTACAAGCTCAAGTCTAGAGGAGAAGAATCCTTCTCAGATCTGAGACCAAGACCTTCCCTAGGGCTATAGTCTATCCACTCAAATGGTCATAGGCTATCCACAGAGGCTGCCTTACCCACAGAAGATGAGATGGAATATGTAAACTGTTGTTGCCACCATGGTCCCAGGGCTACAAGCTCAAGCTTCCATGGGCCTTTCAATAAGCTCAAATCCTAAATGCATGCTTTAGCCTGAACAAAACTACGGGCAAAGAGGAAAATAACAGATTAAATGAATATTTAGAGCACAAATTCCATTGATCTAAATTACCAATAAGGAAATTTCTCAAGGCAGCAGCCTTGTGCACAATAGCTCTTCACAAAATCTTAATGTTTAAATGACCTATTAAAAAACTAAATGAAACTACAGCTAATTGCTTACCAAAGGTTTAGCCAGCAAGTGCTGGGCTAAGAGAGAAGAAAAAAATGGAAAAAGAGGTGATCAAACCCTAACCCTAACGCTAATCTGCTTGAGCTCTTAGCCAACAGAGGTTGAAAGAGAGAGTGATTGATAAAGTCTAAGTTATAAGCACAACTTATATACTCAGTCCTACTATCTTGGCTAAGAGAAGAATAAACCCTAAATTTTCTAGCAGATGTGGTACTGTTACAACCCTTGAATTTCTTAGGATGTGTGCTGTTGTCTAGATTTTCGAGACACTTGCTACTATTTTATTAAGAACAGTGGAGAGAATAAATCAAGAGTGGGGAATTGGAGATGGGTCAGCACAGCAAGTCTGAAATACACACAGTCTTGCAAGATACAGGGTCTATCGTAGCAAGTTTTGATAAGTAAGAGTTTGTCCCAAAGAGAAAATGATCAAGAACCCAAATTGGGCAATAATAGTAGGCCTCCAGATCTGGCTACAAATCTTGCAATCCTAAAGTAAGGGAGTTGGGTGTCACGACTACACTAAATTAACACTAAAGAAGGGAAATAAAGTGCAGCCCTATCCTAAAGAAATGGTTAAACATAAGATGGTGATGGAGTGTGTCAAAATAAAATACAAAAATTGGTGAGAAGTAAGCAGGTTGAGCTAGAGTATATGATGCAATAATGTAACTCAGATTTAGTTTGTCTCAGCAGTGGTCCTTGCTGAGACGCTATTAATAGCCTTCACAAGGTATAAGCTCCTAGTTTAACCCATGCCATTTGGGGCGCTCTTAGGATTATTCTCTGTCTACTATAATGGTCACAGGATATCCGATAAAGTCTGTTAAATCCCATTAGTTAAACCAGAAATTCGCTAGTCTAATCCAAAAGAGTGGACTGGTCATTTCCCCAGCCACTGAACCAGCCCTAGCCATGAATACTATTGCAGCACTATGTAATGCCAGTGCTACAAGCTCCCCAGACCTACACACAGATCTGGCTGACATCGATAGGTATTCTAACCCATAAGATCCTAAGTTCTTTGCCAAGCCTAGCGGTACTTGATGCCTATAAAAAGGACCATGCAACAGGTTGAATAAGGCTTTATATTCAGCTGGTCATTGCTATAAAAGGCCTGCAATGACTCAGCCTCAAACTGCAATTACTACAAAGAGACCAGATCTAACATCTGATATCGATTAGGTAAGACATAGGGGAGCCAGTTATTGTACAAACCTCCTCACAAGGCTCTAGAAGCTCATGTGCAAGGGAAAAAAATCCTCCTCAAACATGTGATTAGACACAACCTTAGGGCTATACTTTGTCCACTACAATGGTCACAGGGTATCCCATTGGTCTGTCCATACCTTAGAGGTCTGAGAAAGAACATGTAAACTGCTATAACCACCATGGTCCTCAGGCCTCCGAGCTCCACAGATCTCACTACAGATCCAACATTGATGTTCATGTGTCTATCAAACCAAGGGAAATCAGATGGTAAACAATAGATCTATTAAAAACTGAATGGGCTAGTCCTAAATACAAGGATCCTATAGACATCTAAAGAAACCATAAGATCAATAGATTTGATTAAACATTAAAATAGCAGTTCATTGATAACAGTAAAACTCACAATGAACTGTCTCCTAGCTATAGCCTATACACAATTGCTCATCCACGATCCCAATGTTTAAAAAATCTATCACAAGACCGAAATAAAACTAAACCTAGCTCCTTACAGGGGGATTAGCTAGCAAGTACTGAGCTAAGAGAGAAGAAAAATAAGAAAAAGAGGTGATCAAACCCTAACCCTAGCCCGCTAGAGCTCTCAGCTGACAGAGGATGAAGGAAAGATGAAAATAATAAACTCTAAGTACAACTTATATACTCTGTCAAAATGGCCTTAGCTCTAAAGAGATTAACCCTAATTTTTTCAGCAGATGTGGCACTGTTTCAACCCTTGGATGCCTGGAGATATGTGCCTCAAAGTTAGTGCCTCGAGAAGTGTGCCCTAGCATTAGGAAATTCCTAAAAAGTCCTTTAGTTAAAATTGAGAAGTGGAGAGCCCGTGCTTCACAGGGCTGGTATCTACTTTTAGCTCATTCGCGCAGTTGCTTTGCCTTCGCGGAGTTACCTTTGGCTGGTGGGAAATGCTTGCTCGCGTAGTGAATCTTCAGTTTGCCGCGTAGTTCCTTTGCGTTGTAATGCTGTTGTGGAGATTATCTGGAGTGCCTAGACTTCTTGCGCAGTAGAGCTTCAGAAGATCTTTCTCGCTGAGTACTCACGAAGTAGAGCTTCAGAAGCTCTCTCTCTTGCTAAGTACTCACGCGATTGCTTTGAGGCTTGATCTCTGTGAGAGCTTCGCGAGGGAAAATTCTAAGAGTTTTAACCTGTGAGATCTTCGTGAGGTCATTTTATCTATCCTCTTGACTGCGTAGCATATCTGCGTGAGGGCCTCTTCCACTGCATCTTTAGCTTCGTTAGGAAGCTCCTCAACTCTGCGAGGTCTATCTTTTGCTGCTCTGGTGTATTGCACTTGCTGCTATCACAGTCTCCTCCTTTCTCAGCTAACTTCATTCATCTGCTAGACTTTGGTCAATGATGATCAGCAACAATGAGTCACCATGGCGAGCACTACCAAGGTGTTCCATTAGGCTTTATCTCAGCTACCATCTTTGAGTGCATTCTCTCTCTTTTGGGCTAAAAAGCAAGGAGTTTGTATTAAGCTGCACATTTTATTACTAAATACAAAACACACTTAACAAATGGTCATTAGTCTGCTTTAAGGTCCAGCAAAGGCTAAGTTAAGAGGTGAAAAGTAGTACTTTTCAATAAATAACACACCCCCAAACCTAACCTTTTCTAGTCCCTGAGCAAAGGAAAAATTAAAACAACTACTCTAAGAATTGAAATGCCACTTTCGTAAGGAGCACGGATATATTTAGCATATGTACCAAGCCTTTTAAACTCCTAGGTGATCCCTAGTGGAGGAGTGAAGTCTCCTGAGGGTTTTCAGTGAAGATACCCACAAACTTCTCAATGAAACAGTTAACAAAGGTGCAACATTATCAAGTCAGCTGTCAAGAAACAGAGCATCAGTTCACCTTTGATTCAATAAAAATGTGAGGAATTTGGACATGAAAAGCACAGAAATTTAATCATCCAACCTCTACCTGAGTGCACAACATTTCCAATTAGCTCACAACAACAGGGACAACACATGTATATCAGCACTGAGCTCATCATTAATTCAAAAATTAGGTTATAAGCCATGCCTAATACATTCAACATCAGACCCAATGCTCACCAAGGCATACTCTCACAAGGGACCTTGAGGGTTTCATTTTCTCTCAAGATCAAGAGTAGTTACAGCCCCTAAATTGGTCTGTAAGCATGAGCATAGGCAAAGCACCTAAGTCCTAGCATCATTGGCAGGCCCTCACCATAGATTAGACAACTCCTTGTCTTTACATGATAGCTCATTTAACTTTGGATCACAAGGTCTTTAGTTGGTTTGTGATGTGGCTTATGAAGTGGGTTATAAAGAATGAAAGGTTGAAAAGGTATTCAAAATTGAGAAATCAGTAAGTGAAGGAGGTGATTTGTGACTTCACCTCTTTTTAGTTCAATACCTTTTCATTTTCTTTCAAAATTTTCAGACTTGAAGTCGCCAGCTTCTCTTCTTCATTTTGATTTTTCCAATGAACTTTTCCTCTTGACTCCTTTCTCACTCCTCTTCATTATTATTTTTCTTTCTTTTTTTGCATTTTTCTTTCTGTTTTTGTTTTTATTTTGTGTTTGTGACTTGCCACCTCTTTCCCCAGCTACTACACTGCTCAACTTTAGGTATCTCTTCTCCATTCACCCAATGTTGACCCTATCTTGTCCATCTTCAGCTCCTTCTCCTTTTCCTTTTGAATTCTCAGAGTGAGGGTAGGTTTGAGTTAGGTCCATAGGTTCAAGTGTAGTTACTCAAGTGTATTTTGAAGAAGATTGAAAATTCAGGCTCAACAGGTGTGTGCACAAGGGCAGTTGATTAGGATTTTGTCTGTTTAAGCTCAAACTGTCCAAGAGAAGGCCTTGATCCTTTCCTAGGTTTCATGAGTGCAGTCAGTTGTTTCAACTTGGAGGTGCCTAATTTCTAGTGAGGGCATTGCCTCAGCCAGTCCTTAGAGCTAGAAGAATTGCCTCAGTCACTCCTCAAAGGAAGGAAAATTTTTGTTTATAGGCCCAACTCTCATTGGTTATGGTCTTTCATTGAATTAAAAAGTATGTCCTTACTTTTTCTCTCTTTAATGATTCACTCGGTACTGATACATGTGAGTTTACTTTGTGTTTACATCATGGAAAAGTTAAAATTTAAAAGCTTGTAATGCCTAAAGGTCTGCAAAATTTTAAATTTCTCATTTTTCTAATGATTCTTAGGTGAACATGGTTCTATTTCTGTCTTACTCACTTGAATCTATTGCACTTAGGTAAACTATTTCATTGGCAGAAACTGCCATACCCGTAAACCTATGAGGAGCAACGTCCTCACTGATTTAAAGGACAATGGTTGTGCAGCAGTGAGCAAACAGAGATATATTAAACACTACACTAAAGCAGAGAAAATCAAGAAATGAACACACAACATATTAACAAACACACAAATAGACAAACAAAAATGAAACAAAGTAATAAGTACACAGAAGTAACAAAAAGAAAGTTTATTATATTAGAAAATATATTTATAGCACACTACTCCTAACTCAAAACATGTGCAAACATTAATCATCTGAGTCCTTGTGTTTAGTAGGTGGTTCTTAGATCTCTTTACCCTTTGTTATCTTTAAAGCAGCAGCCTTAGACAGTGGTCTTTTTGAAGTGGTTTTCCTAGGCTTGGTTGTGCCTTTTCTCTTAGAAGTGGGTGATTGCTTTGAAGTAGGGTCCTTGATTTGTGGTCCAGGTTTGACTGGGCTAGGACTCGTGACATCCGGAGTTGTTTGTTGGAGAGGTACATCAGGGTTTAGTTCTTTAAAAAGAGCCTCGGCCACTTCTCGGTCAGTTTGTGCATTTGTCCTTTTCTCCAAGGCTGTAATAGTCACCTCGTAATCATAAGCTCTCTCCTCAGTCTGCCGGAGTCTCTCTTTTAGTTTTTTGATAACATCTTCTTGACTCTCTACCCTTTTCTTCTCCTGGTTGTATTGGACCATAATCTCTCTCCATCCATCCTTGATTTCCTTTTTCTCAATCTTGTGGGCAAGCATCAGATTTTGAATTTTATCCAGGAGGGGTGCCACACTGCTGCTTTCAAGTCCACCATCCCTTGAATTATATCCCTTTTTATGTAGGCATTTGCTTGCATGGCTCGAAGTAGGGTGGGATAGGGTGGCATGAGAGTAGAAGAATCAGGAAATAAGGTCAGATCAATAGTGGAAGGCCCAGCCACGGAAGTAGAGGGGGTGGGAGTAGGAAAAGGTGGGCAGAATGATATAGTTGGATGTATGTCAAGGGTAGGTTCAGGTTGTGACTGAGGTTCTGGGCCAGTTTGGGTGAAAGCATCTTTAGAGAGAATGGGAGAAGCTTCTAGGATAGGGACAATGGGTGTGGGAGTAATTGAAGGCTGATGGATTGATGGAGAAACAGGTGACTATTGGGAAGTTTGGGTTAGAGTGGATAGAGTTATGTGGATGGATTGTAAAATGGTGGGGATGGAGGTAGGGTTTGGTAGGGTGGAGTGAATAGAGTGAAGGTGGGCTTCGAGGGTTGATTGATTTTGGGTATTGGTTAACATTTATGATTGGAGGGACAGTAGGAGGTGTAGGATTTGGGGTAAGAGGTCTGGTATGGTATTGGGTGTGGGTTAGATGGGTGAAACTGGCTGGAAGGGAGATGTGAGTCTATGAGTGAAGGTAGTGGCCTATGGTGGTGTAAAGTGTGGGGGGGGAGGTGAGTCGGGGAGAGGGGTATACTCTATGTTGATGTCTCCTAGGATAGTAGACATCATAGTGGAAAACTCTCCTGAAAATGGCTCACTATCATGGGATAAGGGAATGGATTGGTCTACAGGCTCACTAGGGATAGGTATAAAAGGTGGGGAAGTCTCACTGGATTGCTGGAGACTGTCAAAGGTATGGGGTTCTGGTGCATAGGTTGTGGGTCTTGGGTCTGGAATGAAGGTGGTATTAGGGATTGGAATGGTTTGGGAAATGTAGGTGGGATGGGGTGCTATGGGGGCTGTGCCTTTTGTGAGTTTTCTTTTCTTAGTGTAGGCAACTTTTACAAGGGGGTTGGTATGGGCTGGAAAAATAGGTAAGGTGTGTAAATGGGTAAGGTGGCCATGGTGGATGTGGGCTGGAGTGGCTCAAGTAAGGGTACTGTGTCTATGAGGGGTTGTGATGTGTGGATGAAGGGTGGAGGTGGTGGGACAATGGGTGTAGATAAAGTTGAGGGAGAGGGGGTTGGTGCTGGCAATGAGGTTGGTGGCCTGGCTGGCCCAACAGAGGCTTCTACCTCAATAGTGGCAGCACCAGCCACTTCCTAAATGGTGGGGGCTGCTTCTCTCAATAATTCCTTCATCTTCTCCCTCTTTCCCATCATTGTGCCACTGATACCCCATTGTTTCTTTCCACTATTTTGAGGGTTCAGGGCCGCTATCTTCTCCTCCCTTTTGAAGGGGTATTTCTCATCTTTCAGCAGTGCAGTAATCAACCTGCAGTAGGGAAGGGCATGCGGTTTCTTATTAACCTTCACTTTCTCACACAAATTCTTAATCCTTTCAAACACTAGCTTGGCTGCATCTAAGTAGTGGTTTCTGTGAAATGAGAGAAGGGCATCAGCTATGGGATACCTCCTCTCTTGCTCATGACCCGGGCAATACACATTTTTTCTCAGCACCCCATACATGAATCTGAGGTTGGGGTGTAGATCTCTCTTCCTGATTGAGTCCCTTGAAGACATGATTCCTCCAGTTAGTTCCTTGGCTATCTCTGTAATGGTGGCAGTCAAGGGGGGTCCTAAGCCAAACTTAAGGTCATACTCAACTGGTATCCCTAGTACCCTTGCAATGTCAGACTGGTTAAACAACATTTCAAAATTATCAATCAGTACCAGCAGTGCTGGTTCCCATCATCACCAGTCTTTAACCTCATATTATGATAAAGCAATCTGACTAATCTTGGGAACACCAGCTACATAGGGGGCCTCAACAGGGGAAGCAGAGATGCATTGGTCAGATACTCAATGGAGGCAGAGGTCTCTGGTAGCTCTTCAAAGTAGGCTTTATCAAAAATAGTTTCAGCCTTCAGCGGAATTGCCGACACAAACTCAGAAGGGACCCTGAGGTATTCATTATTCTCTTCCTCTACAACCTCAGGGGCCACAGTCTTACCCTTTATCTATTTCTTCTTTGAAATTTTAGGGCTCTCAATAGGTGGGTGCTCTCTGGCCATCTTCTTTGGGGCAGATTTCTTCTTTTCCTTGGAAATTGTGGGGTCAGCACCAGGTGAGGGCACCGCAGAGGTCTCCAGTGTGAAGGCCTCTGCAATCATTGCAGATTTTCTAGTGAACACAGGGCTGCCACTAAGAGTAAGGTCTAGCATAGCTGCCAATGTATCGATGAATTTGGAACTCTTGGCCATGGGTGCACAAAAATTTGAAAAATGAGGGTTCACAAATCTCAGAAAATGCAGAAGGCAATGAGTACACACAGAGGCACTAAATTTTGGCCCTACTTTTCTCTGAAAATCAAATCAATCCTAGCACAGAGAGGAAATGGAGATTGTACCATTTGAGAGCTAGGGTTCCATCTCAACGTGTTCACAGTGGCTCACATCCCCTCAAACCTTGTTCAAAGAGACCAGAAGGTGCTAGGGAACAAAATGGTAAGAGGAAAATGCTTAAGGTGGAGTGGCTTAAGGGGTAGAGAAGAAAGAAAGAATTGGGAGCTCTGGTTGAGTGCACTGGAAACTAGGGCAGACAGATGAAATGAAGAAAATGAGGGGTTTCGCTGAGTTTATAGAGCAAATCTCGCGGTTCGTACAGTTGGAAATAGGTGCTTGCGGAGTAGGATTTTCGTGCAATTGGCTTAGGAGTTTGCGAGATGTTCTATCGCGTAGCAAAGCATTTGACACCAAGTGAATTTTGCGGAGTTGGCAACAGTGGCATAGGTGCGTGAGACCTTATTTTTCTTCAGAACTATACCGCATGTGGTGCTCGCGTAGAACAACACAACACACACTTCACACACAGATTGGGTTCGCGGAGTAAAAAGTAGCTCTGCGAGGCACATTTTTTGCCAATGCTTTGTTGTTCTAGAGCGTGAGGAAGCCAAAGGATGGCTTGCGCAGCATTTTTAAGCACCTCAACTCAGCGAGCTAGCATTCTTGCACAGCCTTTACTCTGTTAGCCCAGTGCAACACATTCGTTGATGCATCCATGTTGTTGTGCACCCAACCACTGTGCATGAGCACCAAGCTACAGACAGGAACTTCATTTCACTCATTCAAAATATATGCCCATTTTCAATTAGCAGTTCATCAATATTACAGAATCCTAAAATAGTTTTTCAGCTCAATCTTCATGCAAAATAGGATAAGGGCACCTCAACCATTTTTCAACAAACACAATTCAAATTCAGATGAAACATAGGCACATGTATTCACTCACAACAATTCAAACACAAACAACGCAAAATAAACAATTCAACAACACATGAAAAAGTCGACTGACAGAAGTCTAAAGAACACAAATTAACACAAAAATTTCATACATAAGATACAATTATTGCCAATATTTGGCTCATTGGGCACTAGCTTCCTCCTGAGTAGAGGATGCATCACCAATCACAAACTGACCTTTCGGGTTTGTCAGGGACTGACTAGGCAATTTTCCTTCCTCCCTCCTATTCAGAGCATTACAGATCTGACCAAGCTGGTCCTCAATCTTGTTGATGCTCTGCCCATGAGAATTGAGAGTCTGCCCCAAGTTCCCCAAATTCTGCATTGAAGCCAGCATCTGCTCTTCAAATGAAGAGGATCTAGGCTGTTGAAGGGGCATGACCAATTGGTTAGATTGTGGGGCAGGTAACAGGAAGTTTTACCTTAGTGGGTAACCTTGATTAACCTGGTATTGGGGTCTGTAGGGAGCTACCATCTGCTGTGCTGGGGTTGAGGATATGAGTCTTATGAACACCTCAGATTTGGGTGGTTCCTCCAAGAATATCCTGCAGGATACTGCCCAAACGTTTGAGCAGCATTGGCATGCTCCAAAACAAAATTCGAAAACTGGCTGGCAGATGGACAATCATGAATAGAATGTGTGGGCGATTGGCATAACAGACATGCTTCCTCCACCTGTGCAACCATCCGAGGTTGCATCACATTCATCAATTTATCAAACTTCAAGCTCAGGTTGTCGACCTTCCTCTCCAGATCACCTTGCACCTTTACTTCATATATTCCACCTCTAGGGGTGGCCTCTTTCACCATCTTAGCTAGAATCTGATTGCTATTGCGTGACAGAGACTCCTACTATATGGAATTTTCCCCTACTATGTCAAATAGCTCCCAAGCTTCCTCAGCTATCTTGTGGAGGTAGCTACCACCAGAGGAAGCATCCACCATATCCCTGCTTTTGGCATTAATTCCCTGATAAAATACTTGAACAAGCTGCCACATTGGGATTTGGTGGTGGGGGCATTGTTTTAACATCTCCTGGAATCTTTCCCAAGCTTCAGAAAAATTCTCAGTTGAGGACTGAGTGAATGACAAAATATTTGTCCTCATCTGACTTGTTTTGTTCATAGGGATAAACTTTGCCAGATATTTGGTTTGAAGGTCACTCCATGACTGTATGCTATTGACTGAGAGCTTTGATAGTCATGTGCTGGCTTTTTCCTTTAATGAAAAAGGAAAAAGCCTCAGTTTAGTGGCCTCAGACCCCAAGCCAACAATGTTGAAGGTAGTGCAAAGTGCTAAAAATTGGTCGATATGCTTGTAAGGATCTTCTTTACTCAACCCATAAAATGAAGGTAGCATACTGATGGTGGAGGATTTAATTTCATAGTTCCCCTAAACAGAGGGAAACTGAATGCAGAATGGAGAGGTGTACTCCCCAGGTGCATTGTATTCCTTCAGTGTCCTCTGCCTCTCAGCCATGATAGTTGGTTCAGTCTCAATAGCAAGGCTTTACATGGTGTGTCTAGGTCTAAGGATCCTTTCCACCTCTGGATTTGGGGGTTCTGTTGGGGTGTTTGCCTTCCCTCAAATGAGGTTCTAAAATCAGCAATAAAATTAGGCAGAATACACTCACACAGACCTGCAAGTAATCAAGGTCTGTTGTAGCAAGTTTTACAAAGATGGTAAGGGAATGTCCACAGGGAGGTTGGTTTAAAAATATGATAAATCTCCAGATCTGTATTAGATCTGGCACCCTAACTAATGCTACCTTAGCTAAAAGACAGGGGAGAGGTTTAAAATGGATTATCACTTAAGTTAAGCTAAAATTAAATATAGACTAACTTAGATCGAGTTTAGGATCTCAGATCTTGTAGGGGAAAGAGGTAAAAAGTAGAAAATGGAGAAGAGTAGCTTGGAGATTCGTTTTCACTGAAATCAGATTCAATTAATCATGCTACAGAGGTTCAGAGCGCACAACTCCCTCAACTGGCTATAAGCACAGCTGCAGGGTAGAAAGCTCCACTTCAAATCACAGGATCCACCTGGTCTTAAGGCTATGATCTGTCCACTTTAATGGTCACAAACCATCCAATAGACTTTATCAAATCCATGGATTTACAGCAAAAGAATCCAATTGGAGCCTGAGCTTGGACTAATCTTAAGGTTATGATCTGTCCTCTTTCATGGTCACAGACTATCCTAGGGATCTCCTCCAAAGCTAAAGCCTCAATTAGAACAATTAAAACCACTACAAATGCTGCAATTCCCAGGTCACAAACTGAAGGAATCACAGGAGTATTAGATCTAAGGAGATCGGGTGGTATCCAAGAGGCCTACCAATTAAGTGGGTTTGCTGATCTACAGACTCCTCTACACAAATCTGATCGATCACCAAATAGAACCAAAGAAACTTTAGATCTAATTAAAGCATTAAAAATTGCATTAACATTACAATCAAAGTCACTCTACAATGGAAATACTCTCATATCTGTAGTCTGTGCAGCTAGGAACCTACAATAGCACTCTTAACCTTACCCAATTACAGATCTAACCTCTCTCCTCGCTACTCCAAGGGAATTAGCCAACCATGGTTGGGCTAAAGGAGGGAAAATAGAATTTCTCTGTAAGCTCTAATCTCTAGAATTTAGCTCAGATCTCGATCTCCCCCCAATTGCAATTGGGGGTCTCTATATATAGCTTTCTCCTCTATTTTTTTTGCCAAAAATCCCTTCTAGAAGGTCCTCAGAGTTTGTTAGAGTTCTGTTAGAGCACGTGGGTCGGTTAGGGTTTCCTAGGGCATCTTCTGGAACCATCGTGCTGGTCACGCAGTGCCTCGAGTTGCATGCAGAAGGTCACCAAATCACAACGTGTGCACAGCTGATTTTTTGAGAAGTTCTACACACGATTTTGACAGGTTCAAGAAGATTTCGACAGGTTCAAATAGAGCATTTTGGTCCTTTCACTAGGTTCTCAGATCTCTTTGATAGGTTTCGATAGGATGAGCCTTCTCTTAGAGTTTCAGCATTCTCAGCCCTTGTCCTGGAGTATTCGACAGGTTGGAGGGGCTCTTCGACAGGTTGGAGAACCATTTCGACAGGCTCCGCTCTGCATGCCATCATTTCGATAGGGTTGCTCTCGCTCCTATCGAAAGGCTCAAGTTCCCTTCGATGGGTTCTATTCTAGCGTCTTCATCTCGATAGGTTTGAAGAAACCATTCGATAGGTTCCCTTGACACCTCAGGCAGGTTTTCTATAGGATGGTTTCTTCCTTCCTTTCAGCTGCTCGATAGGTTCTTGGATCCTATCGAACTCCTCAATCCACACAAATCCATCCTTCTTCTGTCTTCAGATCCTATCAAAAACCTCTTCAACTGCATGAATTCTTTCTTTCTTTGCTTTTAGCTCCTATCGAAGTCTTCAGGTGACCAATCGATAGGATGTTTTCAGCCTGTTTTCACTTCCTTCGCCTTGCCTCAGAGCTACGCTCCAAAGGTCCAAAGATGATGTGCTACCCTCGTGTGTCAGGGTTTGTCTGTCGAGAGATAGCCCCTTTTTGGGCATTCTTGAGTGGTTTTCTGCATTAGTGTCCTCTTTTATTATTGTCTACAAAATGCACTTGAAAGAAGCTTATTAGTGTGCTCACAGGTCTATCAATGGTCAGGTTAAATGGTGAAAAGTGGCATTTTTCCTCACTTAACACACCCCCAAACCTAAGCTTTGCTAGTCCCTGAGCAAAGGAGAATAAAAAAAAGAATTAAAATGCCACTTTCGTAGGGGGCACGGATGCATTTAGCATATGCACCAAGCCTTTTAAACCCCTAGGTGATCCCTAGTGGAGGAGTGAAGTCTCCTGAGGGTTTTCAGTGAAGGTACCCACAAACTTCTCCAATAAGGTTAGTTAATAATAGTGCATCCTGCTAAAAAGAGTTTCAGTGAACTAGAATAAATTCTCATCATGTCTTTTCAGTTCTAGAGGGTTTTCAGCAGAAAAATCACCAACTTACAACATGAAGTTTTATAGTAATTCCTTCATCATCAATCAGTTCATGTCAAGGCATTGTGTCTGAAGATTGATGCATGGCTCACCTTTCACTTGAAAATTCTGGTTTGATACTACCCCCATCAAATTGGATTTCATGCCCAAGTCTCACCAGGGCTATTAACTCAAAACAAAAATGAAGGGTGTAGAATTTCACACAGCTCAAGAGCAGTTATAGTCCTGAAATAGGGCTGTAAGCATGAGCATAGGCATTGCTCTAATTTCTGAAATTTTCTAACTCTTTTCACCATAGATTACACAATTCTTTATCTCCACATGACATCTCAATTCATTTCAGATCAGTAAGGTCTTTTTATTGGGTTGTAATGTGGCTTAGGGATGAGGTTTGTAAAAGAATGAAAGGGTAAAAGGGATTCAAATTGAGAAATCAGTAAAGGTAAGGAGATGATTCATGACTTCACCTTCTTCATTTCAGCACAATTCTATCTACTTCTTGAATTTTCAGAGCCAAAGTGGCCAGCTTCTTCCCTTCCTTTCAATCTTTCAATGAAATGACTTCTCTTTCTCATTCTTTTGCTCTATTATTATTATTATTATTATTTATTTATTTATTTTGCCTAGGATGCCACAACACCACTAAATGAGTTCTCCTCTTACTGAACCAAACTTGAAACTTTGCTCCTCTGACCTTCCTTCTCCTTCCAACCTCTGATTTCTCAGATCAAGGGTGAACTGAAACAAGCTAAGGGGTTTGGGTTCAAATTTTCTAGTTTTCATCAAAGAAAACTAGGAGTTTTAGGGCTCAAGTGGTGTGTATCAAGGGCAGTTCAAAGGTGGGGAATTTTAAGCTCAAACTGTCCAAGGGATGGCCTTACTTCATATCCTCAATATCAGGAATGCTGTCAAACTGTTTCAGTTTGGATTTGCCTAACTTCTAGTGATTAGAATTAGATCCCATTAGTCCTTAGAGCAGAAAAATTGCCAAGGCACTCTTCAAAGAAACCTTTTCAGGCCCAAATCTCACTGGGTATGACCTTCCATCAAAATTTTCAGGGGTGTATCTTCACAATCTTCTCTTATTTAAGGTTTACTGCACATCAAAATTATTTTTCACAACTTGTTGACGTTTGCCTCATGAAGTTTGTTGGACTACAACTTATTTCAGTTTCAAACAGTTCTTTTTAATTCCTCTTTTTGATTCGAGTGAGAATTTATTCTAATTAATTCCAAACACTCCTTTTTAGCCTAGATGTACTAAAAATAACTAATTTATTGGCATACATACATGCCATACCCCCAAACCTAAACTAAATACTCTCCTCACTGTTTACAGCATAGGGGTGTAGCAGTTTATTAACAGAGCAAAACCCAAAGCAAGTAGACAACTAAAAAAAAAGAAAAAGCAGTTTATTAACAGGGGCTAAACAGAGCATAAAATAGAGCATTTTATTACAATGGTCAAGCACAAGGAAGCAGAAAGTAGGCCGGTGATTAAAATTTTCTTGGCAACGAAAAGCCTCCCTGCCTGGGGGTATACTCACCATCGTGTGGAAGAGGAACCGAAGCCGGAGGGGAGGAAGAAAAGGAAATGAAGGGGTCAAAGGTGGTGATGTGGTGGAGGAGATGTCGGCTCTTCTTTCAGCCTCTTCTTCTCCTTCTTAACCTTGTCCTTTTCCTCCTTAGCGAGGATCCACTGTACCTCCTCATATTCATCCCAGAGGAATTGCAACGGGTCTGGTTCCTTGGGCGGTAGTGGCTCTAGCCAAAAGAGGTAGAGTCGAGCAGGAGGGAACGTGGGCTTGTCATCTGCCATAGTTATGAGAAGGAGTGCAGAGGGTAGAAGGAAAGGAATGGGCCGAAGTCGAGCCATCTACATCTATTTAAGGTGGATGTGTGAGGGAATATGAAGCGATGCATTCAATATTGCCACCGTCGATGAAAAGGAATGAACGATTAATTCGATCAATCAGCATGGGGAACGAAATCGTGCAATTAAGTGGCAGCCTATATTTAGCGCTGGGAGTTACGGCGTGGGGCAGAAAACCAGGGGGTGAAGAGTTTAAGGCTTGTGCTGTGCGCAGTTGTACATGGTACACGTGGGGTAAAATTTTCATGCAGCGCAAGTGCACAATAAGCATGGAAGGAGTGAGGGGGGGGGGCAATTTCGATAGGATGAGTGTAGAGTGTCGACAGGTTAAGGCTTCCTATCAAAGTCGCACAAGTATGGGGCTGGCAGTTGAATGCTCTCGATAGGTTTAACCCATCCTATCGAACAGAATAAACATGCATTCAATAGGCTGGGATGGCTGCTTACGATAGGTCGGTGTCTTGTCGAACGGAGGGTGGATAAAACATTCACTTCGTTAGGATGCTGATGGGTGAGAACAACCTTTCGATAGGTGGGGTATTACATTTGTCACTCTTGTCGATAGGTTCTAGGCAAGAGTCTAGAACCTATCGCAAAGTTATTCTCACCTATCGAGAGGTCTCAGCACCTATCGAAATCCTCACCAATCCTATCGACATCAGAGGCTGACCTAGCGAAAGGTCCAAATGACCTATCAAGAGGTTCAATGAGCTCAATAACATGGCCTGTGTGTGCAGAGTATTTAGCCTTAGCACCCAGCAACTCCTCTGCTGTGCTACTAGTTAGCAAATTAGCCTCTGACCTTATGCCATTGATTCCTAGACTGCGGTCGATATTGAAACGAAGCTTGAACTTGACATGGCCATTTTATTGTAAAGAATATCGTTGGAAAGAATCGAGGTATAAATCAAATATAATACATATGATACAAATTGAAGTAAGGTATTAACCTGGAGGATCTTTAAGATCAATGGTCTCTTCAGGCTCACAAATATTGTCAACGCAAAGTTTCAGCCTCTGACCATTGACCTTAAGGGTTCTGCCATCTGTAGGATGCATGACTTCGATAGCTCCAGATGGGGAAATGTCTACCACTATGAAAGGTCCATCCCATCTGGACTGCAGCTTTCCTGGAAAGAATTTCATTCTGGAGTTGAGCAACCATACCTTGTCATTGGGCTTGAACTCTTTGCGGAGAAAATGTCTGTCACGGAAGGCTTTGGTCCTCTCCTTGTAACTCCACATAAGATTTTAGTCGCAGTTCATCCAGCTAGGATAACTGGAGTTTCCTGTGAATACCAGCTGAGTGTAAGTCAGAGTTTACTACTTTAATGGCCCAATACGCTGTGTGTTGTAATTCAACAGGCAAGTGACATGCCTTGCCATATACTAGTCTGAATAGGGAGATGCCTATGGGGGTTTTATAGGCTATTCTATAAGCCCATAAGGCATCAGTCAACTTGCTGGACCAATCTCTTCGTGTTCTCGCTTTCTTCGAGAATATGTTTGATTTCTGTTAAAAATCTCTACCGCCCACTAGTTTGTAGGTGGTAGGAGTGGCTACCAGGTAGAGTATCTTTCCATCAGTTTATCAAAAGGTTTATTACAGAAGTGGCTTCCCCCATCACTAATAATAGCTTTAGGAAAGCCAAATCTTGAGAAGATGTTGTCTTTTAGGAATTGAATGACGACTTTGTGATCATTTGTCCTTGTAGCTATGGCTTCTACCCATTTGGATACGTAATCCCCAGTGACAAGGATGAAATTGTATCCAGCAGAAGGGGGAAAAGGTCCCATGAAGTCGATTCCCCAAATATCAAATAGTTCAACAACAAGTATAGGTTGCAAGGGCATAGAGTTTCTCCTTGTAATACTGCCCATTTGTTGGCATCGATGACAAGCTTTACAGTGCTGCCGGGCATCCTTGAATAGGGTAGGCCAATAGAAACCACTTTGAAGAACCTAGGCCGCAGTCTTGTTACCACTAAAGTGGCCCCCGCAAGCCTGTTCATGACACATGGTTAGGATATTTTGAAACTAATTTCAGGTAGACAACGTCTGATCACCTGGTCTGCACAATGCTTAAACAGGTAAGGATCCTCCCACATGTAATATTGAATCTGTGCAAAGAACAGATTTTTGTCATCCTTGTTCCAATGTGGAGGGATCCTACCCACAGCAAGGTAATTGACAATATTGGCAAACCAGGGCATACTTATTTGGACAGTCAGAAGCGGCTCATCTGGGAAGGAGTCATTGATGGGCAAGCTTTCTATGTCAGTTGTTGGGATCCTTGATAGATGGTCACCCACCACGTTCTCAACTCCCTTCTTGTCCTTAATCTCTAAATTGAATTCTTGCAAGAGAAGAATCCATCTGATTAGTCGTGCTTTAGCTTCCTTTTTGGACAAGAGATATTTCAAAGCTGAGTGGTCAATGAACACAATAATTTTTTATCCCAGCACATAAGATCTAAATTTTTCTAAGGCAAAGACAATAGCTGTTGACAAGTGAAAAATACCATTTTTCACCCCTGAACTTGAGTCTTGATAGACCTTTGAGAGAACTAAATAAGTGTTTTAAGTGCTTATATTGCAGCTAACAATAAAGACAGGCGTAACCATAAAAGCAGCTTAAAAGTGCCAATAAGATGACAATCCATGTCAATCCAAAGGAAGAAAGTGAAGAAACAACCTCATCAGCTGTTGAAAGGTCTGAATAGAAGAAGTAAAGACCTGGAAGAGAAGTATGGAACAATTCGAACAGAAAAATGCACTACAGAGTCCTTTTCGCAAAGAACCTGTACTTTTCGCAAAGAACCTGAAACTCTGCGAAAAGGAATAAAACTCCAGGCGTAGCATTCGAAGAGCATCTGAACTGTTCGAAGAGAGGATTGAACTTTGCGAAAAGAAGAAAACACAATTCGAATAGAACCAGAACATTGCGAAAAGAGCTTGGAGTCGAACACTTTGAAAAGGCCCTAAGTCGAAGAGGCATTCTGGAGATTTGCAACTTTAACAAGGGCAATTCAGTAATCTGTTGCATGCGTCCCAATGCATTTTAAAACCTAGGGACATTCCAGAGGGTTCTAAGCATGAAGCGAAGGAATATTCCACCCCACGTGAGCACCTAGAGAGGGAATAACTTGGTGGGAACTTCTAGAAACTCTAACAAACTTTCAAAATGCATAGCATAATTGACGCCTTTTCACTGATTGGTGAACGGATCAAGAATTCGATTGGCGTAACAGATCCGGATCCCGTGTTTCGACTACCATTGGTCAATCTGATCTCGAGAACCTCTCGATTGGTTGATACACATCCGAGCTGGACACGGGAAAGCTATAAATAGATGAAGCATTTGCCCAATTGAGGCATCCAGATTTTGAGTTTCATTTCTAGTCCCCCATTTCCCAGCTAGACAGCTTGTCTGCAATCCTTGTAATAGCCTACTTTGTACTTGCATTTGAGAGCTGTGAGATACAGAACTCAAAGGAGAGTTTGCATCCAAGACTGCAAATCCGAGAGTCATAAGTCCTCAGAAATTGTAAGGATGAATTTTAAAGGTTGTCAGAACTATGCATTCTCCATCTGGACTCATGTCAAGGGTTCCTCTCGATCTCCTCAGACATTAGACTCCTTTAGATTCATTGTTTTGCATGCAATTTCCTTGATTCATTAATCCTATGAGAATTGGTGTTTGTAACTGGTCTCTTCAAAGATTTGTAGTGATGTTTCTTATTCTCAATTGAGGATTTGGATTAAAGACTATTGGATGGTTTGTGGCCACTAAAGTGATGACCATATAGCCATAAGTGTAAGCCTAATCCTTGAATTAGATTTATCTCTCTTACATCCGTGCTTGTAGCCGATGAAGATTGATCACCTCTGTTGAGTTGCAGTTATTCTCATTAGATTTCAAAGACCAAATCAGATTTAGATATTACTTCTCCATCTTTGTTTCAATCATTCCCCCAACTCGGATCTGGATCATTTAGTTTAAATTTTTCTTTGTTTTTAGTTAGTTAAACGTGACAAATTCAAACCTCTCATCTTATCAGTTTTCTAGATAGGATAAGAAGCCAGATCTGGTAGCTCAGATCTGGAGGTTTATCTTACATTTTAGACAAATTCTCTGTGGACGATCTTTCACTCACTTTTAAAACTTGCTACAATTGGCCCTGATCTTGCAGGCTAATTCTCTTCTAACTTTGCTGATATTTCTTTATTTTTTTTATATAGTCTAGAGCCACTGTAATTTAGCAGCTATAAATCTGTTTTCAAAAAACACATAAATCAAGCACACTAAGAAGCAACAACAAGTTTTTGGCGCCGTTGCCGGGGAATTTGTTTTAAAATTGGTAGACCTAAGTTTTTCAATTTTGTAGATTTGATTTTCATTTTAATTTTTGCTTTAAACCTGCACTTTGCATTCCAAGTGCTTGATTAAATGTCTACTGCAGTTTTGTATAGAAAACCTGTTGTACTGCAGTAGAATTTTTTTTATTTTTTTGAGTTTTTATTCTTTGCCTTCTAGTTATTTGAATAAATGCTGCTGCCACTCTTTTGTCTTTTTGTCAAATTTGAGCAAAGAGCTTTGAGTTTTTCTTTTTATTTTGTCAATATACTTTCTAGCTGGATTTTGCAACGTAGCCCAACAAGGAGCATCTGGACTAAAGCTGGAGTAGATCTGCTTGAGTTTGCATCCCCTTCTCCTTTGCATTCATTTTCTATTTTTAAATTCTTGAGAACCAGCAGTTCTGCTGTGTTTAATGTTTGGTTTGATTATAATTTTTGCTGTCTTTTAGGCATGCTGATTTTTTTTTTACAAAACCAAATACAAAATAAAAGAAAATGAAAACACAAATAGAAAATCTCTGAGTTGTTTCTCATTATTTTCAGCAGTAGTAAATAAGGGCTCTTTTTGAGCCCGGGCTGATCCAAAACAAGTAAAAAAATATATATATATAGAAAATTATAAAAACAAAAAAAAATATATATATATATATAGATATCTTCCGGATGGGCTGTTTTTCTCCATTTGCATCCACTTTTCCCATCTGGACCTGCTGAGATCATTTTTTTTATTTTTAGGAATCATGTAGGATAATGAGTAGTGAATCATAGGCTGTTTTGAATATTCAATGGACCCACTGATTTTATTTTCCTTCGAGATTTCTTCATCATAAATGGGTCTCAGCTGTGTATGAACCCTGTTTTTAATATGTGCTCCCATGCTTCATTATTCTTTTTTATTCATACACATCATCAACAAAGGGGCCCGTCTTATGAATCTTGCTTTTCACTGTATTCCTGCTAATCATTTTTATAATCACTTAGATTCATAAGTATCTCAGGCTTTTGGTTTTTTTTTCTTTGGGCTTAGGATGTATCATTTGGCATTAGATTTTCTGTTTTAGGAATTTTAGTTTCAAATTCTGTTTTTAGATCGCTGATTTTTTTTTTCTTTCTTAGGTTAATGTGTCCTAGTTTTACCGATTTTCGTCATTTTTCTGTGAGTATAGTTAGTTTCTAACTTTGTTTTCCTATTTTGCATTCACAAATTCTGTTTTTTTGTATCAATACTTTTTTTTTTTTTTTTTAACTTTGTATTCAGTCCCTTACCTTGTTTTTACTGTTTCTCTGTTATTAGCATTAGTTTCCTTCCATTTGCTTTGCAGTTCATTTATTTTTCTGATCATATATTCAGTTTTTTGATTTTTTTTTATAGCAGTTCTAGCTTAGTTTTGTTATTTTTCTGTTTTATCAGTAATTTCCTATATTTATATAACATTTTTTTTCCCCTTTCCTGCTCATATATTCAGTGTTATTTTCTTTATTTTCTGCCGCACATAGCTGCAAATTTATTTCTGCTTAGATTTCCTTTCTTCTTTTATACCTCAAGAATTTGATAGAAAACCACACCCAGTGAGATTTGGGTCTGCTGAAATGTATTCTTTGGAGGTATGAATTGGCAATTTTTTCTGCTCCAGGGATTGTTTGAACCTGCTTGTTATCACTAGAAGTTACACATATCCAAGTTAAAATAGCTTGACAGCAATCATGATATTAAAGACATGATGTAGGGCCTTCTTTTGGACAGTTTGAACTTCAAAAAGCCCCACCTTTTAAAACTGCCCTTGATACACACCATTTGGGCTTTATAAATCAAAGATTTCATTGAAACCTCATCAACCTCATTTAACCTAACCCTCACTCTGGGAATTCAGAAGGTAAAGGAAAGAAAGCTGAAGAAAGGTGAGTTGGGTAACAGTTTGGTAAAAGAAAAAGAAAAATAATTGAAGGCAATGATGTATCAGTAGAAGAAATGTGGCATTCCAGTCAATTTTGATTTGAAAAAAAAAAAAAAAAAAAAAAACGAAGAGAAAAAAAAAAAAAGGAGAAGTCATTTCATTGGAAGTTTGAAAAAGAGAGAAAAAGATGGCCACTTCGGCTCTGAAAATTCAAAGAAGAAGATGAAATTGTGCTGAAATAAAGAAGGTGTCCATACCACCTCCTTACCTTGACTGACTTCTAAAAATTTTGAACTCCATTCCAACCCTTTTATTCTTGATAAATTTCACCCATAAGCCACATTACAACCCAAGTTAAAGTCCTTACTGATCAAAGATGGATTGAGCTGTCATATGGAGATAAGGATTTGTGTAATCTATGGTGAAAAGAGCAGTAAATTCAGAACTAAAAAGCAACGCCTATGCTCCTGCTTACAGTCCTATTTGAGGGCTGTAACTCCTCTTGAGTTGTGTGAAATAGTACAACCCTCCTACCTGCATGTTGAGTGAAAACCCTGGTGAGAGTTGGGTTTGAAATCAACTTATTTGGGGTAACATCAAAACTGAATTCTCAAATAGAAGGCAAGCTTTTCATTAATTTTTCTTGTAAAAACTTTTTGACACCAACTGAGTGAATGGTAAAGGAATTACAGCAGAATTTTAGTTTTGAATTGATGTTTTCTTGAAAATCTTCTTACAACCTGACTAATGCAGGTGTGAATAATCTGATTGGATGAAAGTTTGCTTTAACAGAATTGCATTGATCTTAACTGATTTATTGGAGAAGTTTGTGGGTACCTTCACTGAAAACCCTCAGGAGACTTCACTCCTCCACTAGGGATCACCTAGGGGTTTAAAAGGCTTGTTGCATATGCTAAATGCAACTGTGCTCCCTACAAAAGTGGCTCTTTACTTTGTTTTTTTTATTTTGTCTTTGCTTAGGGACTAGTAAAGCTTAGGTCTGGGGGTGTGTTGACAAGTGAAAAATACCATTTTTCACCCCTAAACTTGAGTCTTGATAGACCTTTGAGAGAACTAAATAAGTGTTTTAAGTGCTTATGTTGCAGCTAACAATAAACACAGGCTTAAACATAAAAGCAGCTTAAAAGTGCCAATAAGATGTCAATCCATGTCAATCCAAAGGAAGAAAGTGAAGAAACAACCTCATCAGCTGTTGAAAGGTCTGAATAGAAGAAGCAAAGACCTGGAAGAGAAGTATGGAACAATTTGAATAGAAAAATGCACTACAGAGTCCTTTTTGCAAAGAACCTGTACTTTTCTCAAAGAACCTGAAACTCTGAGAAAAGGAATAAAACTCCAGGCGTAGCATTCGAAGAGCATCTGAACTGTTCGAAGAGAGGATTGAACTTTGCGAAAAGAAGAAAACACAATTCGAACAGAACCAGAACATTGCGAAAAGAGCTTCAGGAGTCACAACACTTTACGAAAAGGCCCCTAAGCTGTGCGAAGAGGCATTTTGGAGATTCACAGCTTTAACAAGGGCAATTCAGTAATCTGTTACACGCGCCCCAATGCATTTTTAAACCTAGGGACATTCCAAAGGGTTCTAAGCATGAAGCGAAGGAATATTCCACCCCACTTGAGCACCTAGAGAGGGAATAACTTGGCGGGAACTTCTAGAAACTCTAACAAACTTTCAAAATGCATAACAGAATTGATGCCTTTTTCACCTGATTGGTTGAACCAGATCGAGGAATTCTGATTGGCCAGAATAGATCTGGATCCCCGTGCTCGACTACCATTGGTCAATACAGATCTGAGAACCTCTGATTGGTTGATACACATCTGAGCTGGACCTGGGGAAAGCTATAAATAGACGAAGAATTTGCCCAATTGGGGCATCTAGATTTTGAGTTTCATTTCTAATCCCCCATTTCCCAGCTAGACAGCTTGTCTGCAATCCTTGTAATAGCCTACTTTGTACTTGCATTTGAGAGCTGTGAGATACTGCTGTAACTCAAAAGAGAGTTGTATTCAGGACTACAAATCTGAGAGCTGTTTAAGCTGTGCTCTGTAATTGTAATGGTGGATTTGAAAAGGTTGCTGTAAACCGTATATTCTCAATTGGACTCATGTTAAGGGTTCCCTCTGATCTCCTTATTGCATTAGACTCCTTTAGGTTTACTGTTTTTCATGCAACTTCCCTTGATTCATTAATCCTGTGAGAATTAGTGTTGGTAACCTAATCTCTTACGGCATTTGTAGTGATGCTTCTTGTTCTAAACTAAGGCTTTAGATTAAAGACTATTGGATGGTTTGTGGCCATTAAAGTGGACAGACCATAGCCATAAGTGTAAGCCTAATCCTTGAATTAGATTTATTTCTCTTACATCCGCGCTTGTAGCCAGATGAAGATTGGATCATCTCTCAGTTGAGCTGCAGTCATTCTCATTAGTTTTCAAGGACCAAATCAAAGTTAGATATTACTTCTCCATTTTTGTATAAGTTTACCTCAAACGTTTCCCCAACTCGGATCTGGATCACTTAGTTTAATTTTCATTTTATCATTTAGTTAATGTGACAAATTCAACCTCCCATCTTATGTGCTTTGTAGATAGGATCAGAGGTCAGATATGGTAGCTCAGATCTGGAGGTTTATCTTGCATTTCAGTCAAATTCTCTGTGGGCGATCTTTCACTCACTTACTTTTAAAACTTGCTACAATTGGCCCTGATCTTGCAGGCTAATTTTCTTCTAACTGTGCTGATATTTCTTTATTTTTTTTATATAGTCTAGAGCCACTGTAATTTAGCAGCTATAAATCTGTTTTTAAAACACACATAAATCAAGCACACTAAGAAGCAACAACAAGTTTTTGGCGCCGTTGCCGGGGATCGAACCCGGGTCACCAGCGTGACAGGCGGGAATACTTACCACTATACTCCATTCCAACCCTTTTATTCTTGATAAATTTCACCCATAAGCCACATTACAACCCAAGTTAAAGTCCTTACTGATCAAAGATGGATTGAGCTGTCATATGGAGATAAGGATTTGTGTAATCTATGGTGAAAAGAGCAGTGAATTCAGAACTAAAAAGTAATGCCTATGCTCCTGCTTACAGTCCTATTTGAGGGCTGTAACTCCTCTTGAGTTGTGTGAAATAGTACAACCCTCCTACCTGCATGTTGAGTGAAAACCCTGGTGAGAGTTGGGTTTGAAATCAACTTATTTGGGGTAACATCAAAACTGAATTCTCAAATAGAAGGCAAGCTTTTCATTAATTTTTCTTGTAAAAACTTTTTGACACCAACTGAGTGAATGGTAAAGGAATTACAGCAGAATTTTAGTTTTGAACTGATGTTTTCTTGAAAATCTTCTTACAACCTGACTGATGCAGGTGTGAATAATCTGATTGGATGAAAGTTTGGTTTAACAGAACTGCATTGATCTTAACTGATTTATTGGAGAAGTTTGTGGGTACCTTCACTGAAAACCCTCAGGAGACTTCACTCCTCCACTAGGGATCACCTAGGGGTTTAAAAGGCTTGTTGCATATGCTAAATGCAACTGTGCTCCCTACAAAAGTGGCTCTTTACTTTATTTTTTTTATTTTGTCTTTGCTTAGGGACTAGCAAAGCTTAGGTCTGGGGGTGTGTTGACAAGTGAAAAATACAATTTTTCACCCGTGTACTTGAGTCTTGATAGACCTTTGAGAGAACTAAATAAGTGTTTTAAGTGCTTATGTTGCAGCTAACAATAAAGACAGGCTTAACCATAAAAGCAGCTTAAAAGTGCCAATAAGATGACAATCCATGTCAATCCAAAGGAAGAAAGTGAAGAAACAACCTCATCAGCTGTTGAAAGGTCTGAATAGAAGAAGCAAAGACCTGGAAGAGAAGTATGGAACAATTTGAACAAAGAACCTGTACTTTTCGCAAAGAACCTGAAACTCTGCGAAATGGAATAAAACTCTAGGCGTAGCATTTGAAGAGCATCTGAACTGTTCGAAGAGAGGATTGAACTTTGCGAAAAGAAGAAAACACAATTCGAACAGAACCAGAATATTGTGAAAAGAGCTTCACGTGTCCCAATGCATTTTAAAACCTAAGGACATTCTAGAGGGTTCTAAGCATGAAGCGAAGGAATATTCCACCCCACGTGAGCACCTAGAGAGGGAATAACTTGGCGGGAACTTCTAGAAACTCTAACGAACTTTCAAAATGCATAATAGAATTGATGCCTTTTTCACCTGATTGGCTGAACCAGATCGAGGAATTCTGATTGGCCAAAACAGATCTGGATCCCCGTGCTCGACTACCATTGGTCAATATAGATCTGAGAACCTCTGATTGGTTGGTACACATCTGAGCTGGACCTGGGGAAAGTTATAAATTGACGAAGCATTTGCCCAATTGGGGCATCCAAATTTTGAGTTTCATTTCTAATCCCCCATTTCCACCAGCAAATCCTTATAATAAGCCTACTTTATACTTGCATTTGAGAGTCGTGAGATAATGCCAGAACTCAAAGGAGAGTTTGCATCCAAGACTGCAAATCCGAGAGCTGTTAAGCCGTCCTCTGTAAATTGTAAGGATGAATTTTAAAAGGTTGCTGTAAACTATGCATTCTCCATCGGACTCATGTCAAGGGTTTCCTCTGATCTCCTCAGTACATTAGACTCCTTTAGATTCACTGTTTTTCATGCAACTTCCCTTGATTCATTAATCCTGTGAGAATTAGTGTTGGTAACCTAATCTCTCACGGCATTTGTAATGATGCTTCTTGTTCTAAACTAAGGCTTTAGATTAAAGACTATTGGATGGTTTGTGGCCATTAAAGTGGACAGACCATAGCCATAAGCTTAAACTTAATCCTTGAATTAGATTTATTTCTCTTACATCTGCGCTTGTAGCCAGATGAAGATTGGATCATCTCTCAGTTGAGCTGCAGTCATTCTCATTAGTTTTCAAGGACCAAATCAAAGTTAGATATTACTTCTCCATTTTTGTATAAGTTTACCTCAAACGTTTCCCCAACTCGGATCTGGATCACTTAGTTTAATTTTTACTTTTATCATTTAGTTAATGTGACAAATTCAACCTCCCATCTTATGTGCTTTGTAGATAGGATCAAAGGTCAGATCTGGTAGCTCAGATCTGGAGGTTTATCTTGCATTTTAGACAAATTCTCTGTGGACGATCTTTCACTCACTTACTTTTAAAACTTGCTACAATTGGCCCTGATCTTGCAGGCTAATTCTCTTCTAACTTTGCTGATATTTCTTTATTTTTTTTATATAGTCTAGAGCCACTGTAATTTAGCAGCTATAAATCTGTTTTCAAAACACACATAAATCAAGCACACTAAGAAGCAACAACAAGTTTTTGGCGCCGTTGCCGGGGAGTTTGTTTTAAAATTGGTAGACCTAAGTTTTTCAATTTTGTAGATTTGATTTTCATTTGAATTTTTGCTTTAAACCTGCACTTTGCATTCCAAGTGCTTGATTAAATGTCTACTGCAGTTTTGTATAGAAAACCACATTGTCTTGCGAGAATTTTTTTATTTTTGAGTTTTATTCTTTGCCTTCTAGTTATTTGAATAAATCTGCTGCCACTCTTTTGTCTTTTTGTCAAATTTGGACAAGAGCTTTGAGTTTTCTTTTATTTTGTCAATATACTTGAATAAGGTCTCTAGCTTTTTGGATTTTTGCGGATCTGAGCACTAGTCCAACAAGGAGCATTTGGACTAAAGTGGGCGAGATCGCTTGAGTTTGCATCCCTTCTCCTTTGCATTCATTTTCTATTTTAAATTCTTGAGAACTAGCATTATGCTTTGTGTTTAATGTTTGTTTTGATTATAATTTCTGCATCTTTTAGGCATCTTTTTTTTTACAAAACCAAATACAAAATAAAAGAAAATGAAAACACAAATAGAAAATCTCGAGTTGTTTCTCATTATTTTCAGTAGTAAATAAGGGCTCTTGTTGAGCTGATCAAAACAAGTAAAAAAATATATATATATAGAAAATTATAAAAACAAAAATATATATATATATAGATATCTTCCAGGATGGTGTTTTCTCCATTTGCATCCACTTTTCCCATCCTGGACTCTTTGAGATCATTTTTTATTTTTAGGAATCATGTAGGATAATGAGTAGTGAATCATAGGCTGTTTTGAATATTCAATGGACCCAATCGATTTTATTTTCCTTCTAGATTTCTTCATCATAAATGGGTCTCAAATTTGTGTATGAAACCTGTTTTAATATGTGCTCCCATGCTTCATTATTCTTTTTATTCATAAACATCATCAACAAAGGGTCACTTATGAATCTTGCTTTTCAACGTATTCACCTAATCATTTTATAATCACTTAGATTCATAAGTATCTCAGGCTTTTGGTTTTTTTTTCTTTGGGCTTAGGATGTATCGTTTGACATTAGATTTTCTGTTTTAGGAATTTTAGTTTCAAATTCTGTTTTTAGATCGCTGATTTTTTTTTTCTTTCTTAGGTTAATGTGTCCTAGTTTTACTGATTTTCGTCATTTTTCTGTGAGTATAGTTAGTTTCTAACTTTGTTTTCCTATTTTGCATTCACAAATTCTGTTTTTGTATCAACACTTTTCTTTTTTTTTTTAACTTTGTATTCAGTCCCTTACCTTGTTTTTACTGTTTCTCTGTTGTTAGCATTAGTTTCCTTCCATTTGCTTTGCAGTTCTTTTATTTTTCTAATCATATATTCAGTTTTTTAATTTTTTTTTGTAGCAGTTCTAGCTTAGTTTTGTTATTTTTCTATTTTATCAGTAATTTCCTATATTTATATAACATTTTTTTTCCCTTTTCCTGCTCATATATTCAGTGTTATTTTCTTTATTTTCTGCTGCACATAGCTGCTTTTTTTTTGCTTAGTTTTCCTTTCTTCTTTTATCCTGCTACCCCTCGTTTCCCAGTGTCTAGAACATTGAGGACAATGTTCATCTTAGGTTTGGGGGTATGGCAGGTATGCCAATAAAATAAGTTAATGCTTGGTGCAGCTTACGATCAGCAGAATTTTTGAAAATGAAGTAATTTCACACCTGTTGTTTTGAAAAATGAGGAAGTTAAAACTTTTTAAAATTGATTTCTAGTGTAATTCTAATACTTTCATGAGGTGAAGGTCAGAAAATTTCTAAATAAAAAATAAAAAAAATTGATGTTTTAGTAAACCTAAAAAGAGAGAAAACAGTGATGATATACCTCAAGAATTTGATAGAAAACCACACCCAGTGAGATTTGGGCCTGCTGAAATGCATTCTTTGGAGGTATGAATTGGCAATTTTTTCTGCTCTAGGATGTTTGAACACCTTGTTATCACTAGAAGTTACACATATCCAAGTTAAAATAGCTTGACAGCAATCATGATATTAAAGACATGATGTAGGGCCTTCTTTTGGACAGTTTGAACTTCAAAAAGCCCCACCTTTTAAAACAGCCCCTGATACACACCATTTGAGCTTTATAAATCAAAGATTTCTTTGAAACCTCATCAACCTCATTTAGCCTAACCCTCACTCTGAGAATTCAGAAGGTAAAGGAAAGAAAGCTGAAGAAAGGTGAGTTGGGTAACAGTTTGGTAAAAGAAAAAGAAAAATAATTGAAGGCAATGATGTATCAGCAGAAGAAATGTGGCATTCCAGTCAATGTTGATTTGAAAAAAAAAAAAAAAAAAAAAAAAAGAAAAGAAAAAAAATAAAAAAGGAGAAGTCATTTCATTGAAAGTTTGAAAAAGAAAGTGAAAAAGATGGCCACTTTGGCTCTGAAAATTAAAAGAAGAAGATGAAATTGTGCTAAAATAAAGAAGGTGTCCATACCAGCTCCTTACTTTGACTGACTTCTAAAAATTTTGAACTCCATTCCAACCCTTTTATTCTTGATAAATTTCACCCATAAGCCACTTTACAACCCAAGTTAAAGTCCTTACTGATCAAAGATGGATTGAGCTGTCATATGGAGATAAGGATTTGTGTAATCTATGGTGAAAAGAGCAGTGAATTCAGAACTAAAAAGCAATGCCTATGCTCCTGCTTACAGTCCTATTTGAGGGGTGTAACTGCTCTTGAGTTGTGTGAAATAGTACAACCCTCCTACCTGCATGTTGAGTGAAAACCATGGTGAGAGTTGGGTTTGAAATCAACTTATTTGGGGTAACATCAAAATTGAATTCTCAAATAGAAGGCAAGCTTTTCATTAATTTTTCTTGTAAAAACTTTTTGACACCAACTGAGTGAATGGTAAAGGAATTACAGCAGAATTTTAGTTTTGAACTGATATTTTCTTGAAAAGCTTCTTACAACCTGACTGATGCAGGTGTGAATAATCTGATTGAATGAAAGTTTGCTTTAACAGAATTGCATTGATCTTAACTGATTTATTGGAGAAGTTTGTGGGTACCTTCACTGAAAACCCTCAGGAGACTTCACTCCTCCACTAGGGATCACCTAGGGGTTTAAAAGGCTTGTTGCATATGCTAAATGCAACTGTGCTCCCTACAAAAGTGGCTCTTTGCTTTGTTTTTTTTATTTTGTCTTTGCTCAGGGACTAGCAAAGCTTAGGTCTGAGGGTGTGTTGACAAGTGAAAAATATCATTTTTCACCCCTGAACTTAAGTCTTGATAGACCTTTGAGAGAACTAAATAAGTGTTTTAAGTGCTTATGTTGCAGCTAACAAAAAAGACAGGCTTAACCATAAAAGCAGCTTAAAAGTGCCATTAAGATGACAATCCATGTCAATCCAAAGGAAGAAAGTGAAGAAACAACCTCATCAGCTGTTGAAAGGTCTAAATAGAAGAAGCAAAGACCTGGAAGAGAAGTATGGAACAATTCGAACAGAAAAATGCACTACAGAGTCCTTTTCGCAAAGAACCTGAAACTCTGTGAAAAGGAATAAAACTCCAGGCGTAGCATTCGAAGAGCATCTGAACTGCTCGAAGAGAGGATTGAACTTTTGCTAATGTAAGAAAACACAATTCAAAGTAACCCGAACATTGCGAAAAGAGCTTCAGGAGTCACAACACTTTGCGAAAAGGCCCCTAAGCTGTGAGAAGAGGCATTCTGGAGATTCGCAGCTTTAACAAGGGCAATTCAGTAATCTGTTGCACGCATCCTAATGCATTTTAAAACCTAGGGACATTCCAGAGGGTTCTAAGCATGAAGCGAAGGAATATTCCACCCCACATGAGCACCTAGAGAGGGAATAACTTGGCGGGAACTTCTAGAAACTCTAACAAACTTTCAAAATGCATAACAGAATTGATGCCTTTTTCACCTGATTGGCTGAACCAGATCGAGGAATTCTGATTGGCCAGAACAGATCTGGATCCCCGTGCTCGACTACCATTGGTCAATACAGATCTGAGAACCTCTGATTGGTTGATACACATCTGAAATTTGGACTGGGAAAGCTATAAATAGACGAAGCATTTGCCCAATTGGGGCATCCAGATTTTGAGTTTCATTTCTAATCTCCCATTTCCCAGCCAGACAGCTTGTCTGCAATCCTTGTAGTAGCCTACTTTGTACTTGCATTTGAGAGTTGTGAGATACTGCTGTAACTCAAAGGAGAGTTTGCATCCAAGACTGCAAATCCGAGAGTTGTTAAGCCGTGCTCTATAAATTGTAAGGATGAATTTTAAAAGGTTGCTGTAAACTATGCATTCTCCATCGAACTCATGTCAAGGGTTCCCTCTGATCTCCTCAGTACATTAGACTCCTTTAGATTCATTGTTTTGCATGCAATTTCCCTTGATTCATTAATCCTGTGAGAATTAGTGTTTGTAACCTAGTCTCTTACAGCATTTGTAGTGATGTTTCTTGTTCTGAATTGAGGATTTGGATTAAAGATTATTGGATGGTTTGTGGCCATTAAAGTGGACAGACAATAGCCATAAGTGTAAGCCTAATCCTTGAATTAGATTTATCTCTCTTACATCTGTGCTTGTAGCCAGATGAAGATTGGATCACCTCTGTTGAGCTACAGTTATTCTCATTAGATTTCAAAGACCAAATCAGATTTAGATATTACTTCTCCATCTTTGTTTCAATCATTCCCCCAACACGGATCTGGATCATTTAGTTTAAATTTTTCTTTGTTTTTAGTTAGTTAAACATGACAAATTCAAACCTCTCATCTTATTAGTTTTCTAGATAGGATAAGAAGCCAGATCTGGTAGCTCAGATCTGGAGGTTTATCTTACATTTTAGACAAATTCTCTGTGGACGATCTTTCACTCACTTACTTTTAAAACTTGCTACAATTGGCCCTGATCTTGCAGGCTAATTCTCTTCTAACTGTGCTGATATTTCTATATTTTTTTTATATAGTCTAGAGCCATTGTAATTTAGCAGCTATAAATCTGTTTTCAAAACACACATAAATCAAGCACACTAAGAAGCAACAACAACAGCTAATAGCTCTTTCTCAGTTGTAGTGTAACTCAATTGAGCATTAACCATTGATTTACTTGCATATGCTATCACAGAAGGTGTCTTGTCTTTTCTTTGCCCCAACACTGCCCCAATGGCAAAATCTGATGCATCACACATAAGCTCAAATGGCAAAGAAAAATCAGGGGATTGCAAGATGGGAGCTGTGGTCAAACAAGTTTTTAACAGTTCAAAAGCAGCTCGACATTCATCATTAAAGTCAAAAGGAACATCCTGGAACAACAGGTGATAGTGGGGTTTGGAGATTTTGCTGAAATCCTTGATGAACCTCCTGTAGAAGCCAGCATGACCCAGAAATGACATAACTTGTTTGACAGTTTTTGGAGGGGGCAAATGAGCAATCAAATCGATCTTAGCTTGATCAACCTCGATTCCTTTGTGAGAGACAACATGTCCTAGAACAGTGCCTTGAGTCACCATGAAGTGACTTTTCTCCCAACTCAGAACTAGGTTGGTCTCCTCACACCTTTGCAGTATGGAGCTGAGGTGGTGTAGACATTGGCTAAAATCATCTTCATAAATGGAGAAATCATCCATAAAGATCTCCAAAAACTTATCAATCATGTCCGAGAAGATAGCATACATGCATCTTTAGAACGTAGCAGGTGCATTACACAACCCAAATGACATCCTTCTATATGCAAAGGTTCCAAATGAGCAAGTGAATGTGGTTTTTTCTTGGTCCTCGGGGTATACAGGGATCTTATTATACCCTGAATATCCATCAAGAAAACAGTAATAGGCCTTGCCTTCCAGCTTGTCCAAAATTAGGTCTACGAAGGGCAGTGGGAAGTGATCCTTGTTGGTTTTTTCATTGAGTTTTCGGTAATCTATGCATACCCTTCAACCAGTGGTCTGTCTAGTTGGGATCAGCTCACCTGAATCTGTTTCAACAACTGTAATGCCAGATTTCTTGGGTACTACCTGGGTAGGTGCTACCCATTGTGAATCAGAGATGGGATAGATTATCCTAGCTTCAAGGAGTTTGACTACCTCCTTCATCACAACCTCCTGCATGTGTGGGTTAAGTTTTCTCTGCATCTCTTTGGAAGGTTTGGAACTTTCCTCGAGATAAATTTTATGCATGCACACAGCAGGATTGATTCTCCCAAGGTCTACAATGGTCCATCCTATTGCCTTCTTATGCCTTTTTAGTACACAAAGTAGTTCTTTTTCCTGCTCGAGAGTGAGGGAAGAAGAGATTATCACAGGCAATTTGGTGTTGTCTCCTAAAAAGGTATATTTCAAAGATTTTGGGAGTTGCTTTAACTCTACCTCTGGGGGACTGATGAGGGAGGGCAATAGGGGTGCCTTAGAGGGGGGTGGTAGAGGTAACAAAGTAGGCCTCCATGGATGGTGTTGTGCTGGTGGAGCTTTAGAAGAGACAAGTTCCACATGCTCAATCTCAGAGGTGGGACCCTTCTCTACCTCTATTTCCTTCCATACTTCGGCTAGCTCATTAAACCATTCCTTACCATGTAGCAGCATATTCACATTTTCTTGGACAACCTCATCTATCACATCAAGAGAAAAACAGTCCTCATCAGAATGAGGTTGATTTGTTGCATTGTACACATTCAATTTGACCTTCATATTTCCAAATGACACTTCCATGATTCCAAACTTGCATTGAATACAAGCATTAGCTATGGCCAAAAAGGGTCTGCCTAGAATCACAGGTATGGAAGTGGCACTGCTACATGGTTCCATATCCAGCACTAAAAAGTGAGCAGGATAGAAGAATTTATTAACTCTAACTAAAACATCCTCGATTATCCGCACAGGTTTCCTTTCAGATCTGTCAGCCAGCTGGAGGACCACATGTGTGGGCTTTAATTTGCCTAAGCCCAGCTTCTCATATACTGAATATGAAAGCAAATTTATATTGGCTCCCAGATCTAATAAGGCTTTATCAATGGTAAGATCCCCAATGATGTAGGGGATAGTGGGGAGGCCAGGGTCTTGAAGTTTGGGGGGAGTTGTAATAGACAAGACTTGCTTAACTTTTTCTGCTGAAAAGACTTTCTTGGATAGGTGTATCCTAGACTATCTTTTATGGGTGCACAGGTCTTTTAAAAACTTGGCATAGGCTGGGACTTGTTTAATGGCATCAAGTAAAGGCAAATTGATCTTTACTTGCTTGAAAGTCTCCATCATTTCCTCAATTTTTCCTTGTCCTTTATCAAAAGGGGAAGGTGCTTATAGTGCCTTAGGAAATGGTAAATATGGGATTGCTCCCTCACTTACAGCCTTAGCCAATGGGGCCTCTTTCTTTTTGATTGTTTTCTTTTCTTGAGGATCCTCATTATCCTCTTTATTCATAGCTGATTGTTCCTTCAAGTCTACCACTGGTGGTCTTTGCTGTGTGCTAGTAGAAATCACTTCATTTTCTTCCTCCAAGTTCCTCACAGGCTCACAGCCCACTTGGTTGTCCAGTAGCTTACCACTTCTCAAAGTTGTAACAGATTTGGCTTCCTCATAGGTGGAGGAAACTTCACCCACTACAAACTGCCTTCGTGGATTGTCCTGTGGTTGGCTAGGCAACCTTCTTCCCTCTCGCCTAGTTAGAGCATCAGACAGCTGACCAAGTTGGTCCTCTATCTTTTTGATGCTCTGGTTGTGAGAGTGCACAGTTTGGGATAAGGTGTTCAAGTTCTACAGTGAAGATAGAACTTGTTCCTCAAAGGATGGTGCTCTCTCACGGTGAAGGGGGGTGTGATTCTTTGCTGCATGTGAGGAACTATAGGTTGGGCCATGGGTTGCTGATACTAAGGCCTTGGGATGTAACTTTCTTGATAGGGCTAAGCATTTCTATAGGGCATGGGCTGCTGGGGCTGCAGCTGCTGGCTGGGGTATGCATCTTGTCGCCACCTCAGATTGGGGTGGTTCCTAGAAGTCGCTGCCCATAAGGCTGAGCTGCAGCCACATGCTCTATTATAAAATTAGGAAACTGGTCAGTAGATGGGCATTCTTCAAGGGGATGAGCAGGGGACTGGCATATGGCACATGCCTCCTCCACCCTAGCAGCCACAGGTGACTGCATTGCTCCCATCAGCCTATCAAATTTCAGAGCTAGGCTGTCCACTTTCCTTTCCAACTCACTTAGAACACTCACTTCATATATCTTCCCTCTTGAGGTGTTCTCCTTCACCAACTTAGGAGGCTCTAGATCACTTGCTAAGGTTTCCCTTTGCATAGAGTTCTCACTAATAATATCAAAGAGCTCCCACGCCTCCTCAGCAATTTTATGGAGATAGGTGCCACCACAGGAAGCATCTATCATATCTCTGGTTTTAGCATCAATTTCCTGATAAAAGCTTTGAACCAATTGCCATTCAGGGATTTGATGGTGGGGGCATTTCTTTAGGAGTTCCTTAAATCTCTCCCAGGATTAATGAAAATCTTCAGTTGGATCTTGGGTAAAAGAGATGATACCCTTCTTCAACTGGCTGGTTTTTGACATAGGGAAGAACTTGGCTAGAAACTGACATTGGAGATCACTCCAGGACTGAATGCTATTGGGTGGAAGCAAGGACAACCAGGTCCTAGCTCTATCCTTTAATGAAAAAGGAAAAAGACTCGTCCTGGTAGCCTCCTCCCCCAAACCTGTGATATTAAATGTAGTGCACAGTCCCAAGAACTCATCAATGTGCTTGTAGGGGTCTTCTTTGGTCAGGCCATGAAATGAGGGCAGCATTTGAATTATGGATGATTTTATCTCATAGTTTCCCTGAGAAGCTGGAAATTGAATGCAGAAGGGGCAATTATAGACCCCTGGTGCATTAAACTCCTTAAGGGTTCTCGGCTGCTATTGCTCAGCCATTTCTACAAAATCAAATGCAACAGAAGTGGGTGTAGTTGGTCTGGATCTAAGAAGTCTTTCAACCTCTGGATTTAGTGGAATAATCTGAGGTTGGAGAGTTCTACCAAACATACAACACTCAGATTCTAAATGCAAAACAGATTCTCAACACAACAAGTAGAATAAACCCAGCTTTCTAACTATTCTAAGAAAAATCAACAAATCTAAAAGATAAAAGGGGAGTAGAGGGATGCAAACTACAGAGTAGCTTCCAGCACAATTCTCCTCTTACTGGCAACCTCAAATCTAATGAAATACACACAAAATACTGAAAAATAATAAAACCTACAAATGCAGTTAGTAAAATTAAGCAAACATCTATCAATTTCTACAGATCTATGATCAAAACTTAGATCCATCAATTTCTAAACACACCTCTCCGGCAGTGGCGCAAAAAACTTATTGGAGTGTTTGCCTTCCCTCAAATGAGGGTCTAAAATCATCAATAAAACTAGGCATAATACACTCACACAGACTTGTAAGTAATCAGGGTCTGTTGTAGCAAGTTTTACAAAGATGGTGAGTAAGGGAATGTCCATAGGGAGGTTGGTTTAAAAATATGATAAATCTCCAGATCTGTATTAGATCTAGCACCCTAACTAATGCTACGTTAGCTAAAAGACAGGGGAGAGGTTTAAAATGGATTGTCACTTAAGCTAAGGTAAAATTAAACATAGACTAACTTGGATCGAGTTTAGGATCTCAGATCTTGAAAGGGAAAGAGGTAAAAAGCAGAAAATGGAGAAGAGTAGCTTGGAGATTGGTTTTCACTGAAATCAGATTCAATTAATCATGCTACAGAGGTTCAGAGCACACAACTCCCTCAACTGGCTATAAGCACAACTGCAGGGTAGAAAGCTCCACTTCAAATCGCAGGATCCACCTGGTCTTAAGGCTATGATCTGTCCACTTTAATGGTCACAGACCATCCTATAGACTTTATTAAATCCATGGATTTGCAGCAGACGAATCCAATTGGAGCCTGAGCTTGGACTAATCTTAAGGTTATGATCTGTCCACTTTAATGGTCACAGACCATCCGAGGGATCTCCTCCAAAGCTAAAGCCTCAATTAGAACAATTAAAACCACTACAAATGCTGCAATTCCTAGGTCACAGACTCAAGGAATCAGAGGAATATCAGATCCAGGGAGATCGGGTGGTATCCAAGAGGCCTACCAGTTAAGTGGGTGAGCTGATCTACAAACTCCTCTACACAAATCCGATTGATCACCAAATGGAACCAAAGGAACTTTAGGTCTAATTAAAGCATTAAAAACAATATTAACATTGCAATCAAAGTCACTCTATAATGGAAATACTCTCAGATCTATAGTCTGTGCAGTTAGGAACCTACAATAGCACTCTTAACCTTACCCAATTATAGATCTAACCTCTCTCCTCGCTACTCTAAGGGAATTAGCCAACCATGGTTGGGCTAAAGGAGGGAAAATAGAATTTATCTGCAAGCTCTAATCTCCAAAATTTTGCTCATATTTCGATCTCCCCCTAATTGCAATTGAGGGTCTCTATATATAGCTTTCTCCTCTATTTTTCCTGCCAAAAATCCCTTCTAGAAGGTCCTCAGAGTTTGTTAGAGTTATGTTAGAGCACGTGGATCGATTAGGGTTTCCTAAGGCATCTTCTAGAACCGTCATGCCGATCACCAAGTGCCTCAGGTTGCATGCAACAGGTCACCAAATCACGTGTGCATAGCTAAATTTTTGAGAAGTTCTGCACACAATTTCGACAGGTTCAGGAAGCTTTCGATAGGTTCAAATAGAGCATTTTGGTCATTTCGCTAAGTTCTCAGATCTCTTCGATAGGTTCCGATAGGATGAGCCTTCTCTTAGAGTTTCAGCATTCTCAGCCCTTGGCTTGGAGTATTCGACAGGTTGGAGAACCATTTCGACAGGCCCCGCTCTGTATGCCATCATTTTAATAGGGTTGCTCTCACTCCTATCAAAAGGCTCATATTTCCTTCGATAGATTCTGTTCTAGCGTCTTCATCTCGATAGGTTTAAAGAAACCATTCGATAGGTTCCCTTGACGCCTTAGGCAGGTTTTCGATAGGATGGTTTCTTTCTTCCTTTCAACTGCTCGATAGGTTCTTGGATCCTATCGAACTCCTCAATCCACCCGAATCCATCCGTCTTCTGCCTTCAGATCCTATCGAAAACCTCTTCAACTATAAGAATTCTTCCTTTTTTTGCTTTTAGCTCTTATCGAATTCTTCAGGTGACCAATCGGTAATGTTTCACTGTTTTGCCTTCCTTTGCTTGCCTAGCCACGCTCCAAGGGTTCATTGATGTGCTACTCTCTGGTGTGTAGTTGATGGGTTTGTCCTATGCTGAGAGATAGCCCCTTTTTGGGTATTCTTGAGTACTTTTCTGCATCAGTGTCCTCTTTTATTGCTGTCTATAAAATGTACTTGACAGAAGCTTATTAGTGTACTCACAAGTCTATCAATGGTCAGGTTAAAGGGTGAAAAGTTATATTTTTTATCACTTAATAGGTTCCAAGTTAGGGTTTAAGGACCTTCTACCGAGCATACACGCACCAACAATAATGAAAATGCTTACAAGCACACAGAAAGAATTTCAAATAAAAAAAATAATAACTACACAGATTTGCACTAAACAAAATAATAGGGGATTCAACATAAATGGCATGACATCTAGGGGAAAGAAAGTGCAAACAGAGCTAGCTACACTTCACTTGCAGCTCTAGCTTTTCCCTTCTTCTGCTGTCCATTTCGATAAAATTCCACAAACAATCAATAGTACTTTAATTCTAGGTTAAACACAACTACAAAGAATTTGTTAGTCTAAATTATAGTATAACTCAGGTCTACTAAAAAGATCAAGTTCCCTGACAGCGGCGCACAAAACTTGTTGTCTGGATTTTCAAGACTCTTGCTGCTATTTTATTAAGAACAGTGGAGAGAATAAATCAAGAGTGGAGAATTGGAGATGGGTCAGCACAACAAGTCTAAAATATACACAGCCCTGCAAGATACAGGGTCTATTATAGCAAGTTTTGATAAGTAAGAGTTTGTCCCACAGAGAAAATGATCAAGAACACAAATTGAGAAATAATAGTAGGCCTTCAGATCTGGCTATAGATCTGACAATCCTAAAGGAAGGAAGTTGGGTGTCACGACTACACTAAATTAACACTAAAGAAAGGAAATAAAGTGCAGCCCTATCCTAAAGAAATGGTTAAACAAAAGATGGTGGAGTGCGTCAAAATAAAAAATAAAAATTGGTGAGAAGTAAGCAGGTTGAGCTAGAGTTAATGATGCAATAATGTAACTCAGATTTAGTTTGTCTCAGCAGTGGTCCTTACTGAGATGCTATTAATAGCCTCAATAAGGTGTAAGCTCCCAATTTAACCGTTGCCATTTGGGGCGCTCTTAAGGCTATACTCTGTCTACTATAATGGTCATAGGGTATCCGATAGAGTCTGTCAAATCCCATTAGTTAAACTAGAAAATCGCTAGTCTAATCTAAAAGAGTGGACTGATCAATTCCCCAGCCACTGGACCGGCTCTAGCCATAAATACTATTACAATACTATGTAATGCCTGTGCTACAAGCTCCCCAGACCTGTGCACAGATCTGACTGACATCCATAGGTATTCCAATCCATAAGATCCTAAGTGCTTTGCCAAGCCCAACGGTACTTGATGCCCACAAAAAGGACCATGCAATAGGTTGAATAAGGCTTTAGATTCAGCCGGTCATTGCTATAAAAGGACTGCAATGACTCAGCCTTAAACTATAATTACTACAAAGAGACCAGATCTAACATCTGATGTCGATTAGATAAGACATACGGGAGCTAGTTACTGTACAAACCTCCTCACAAGGCTTCAGAAGCTCATGTGCAGGGGAAAAGAATCCTCCTCAAACATGTGACTGGACACAACCTTAGGGCTATACTCTGTCCACTATAATGGTCACAGGGTATCTCATTGGATTGTCCATACCTCAGAGGTATGAGAAAGAACATGTAAACTGCTGCAACCACCATGGTCCGCAGGCCTCTGAGCTCCCTAGTTCTCACTAAAGATCTAACATTGCTTTCCATGGTTCTATCAAACCAAGGAAAATCAGATGATAAATAATAGATCTACTAGAAACTGAATGGGCTAGTCCCAAATACAGGGATCCTATAGACATCTAAAGAAACCATAAGATCTATAAATTTGATTAAGCATTAAAACAATAGTTCATTGATAACAGTGAAACCTATAATGAACTGTCTCCTGGCTGCAGCCTATACACAACTACTCATCCACGATCCCAATATATACACAACTACAGCCTATACATAACTGCTTCAAGGTCCAATAAAGGCTAAGTTAAGAGGTGAAAAGTGATACTTTTCAGTGAATAACATGTGCCACGAGATCAGTGCCTCGAGATGTATGCACTAGACCTACGGAAATCCCTAAAAGGTCCTTAAGTTAAGATTGAGAAGTGGAGAACCTGAGCTTCGTGAGGCTACTTTCTACATATAACTTCTATCGCACAGTTGTTTTATGCTTTTTAGTTCCTTCGCATAGCTTGCACAATCCTTGCGAGGTAGAATTTAGCTTTGAATGTTGCAGTCTCGTGCAGAAGGACTTTGAGTGATTGCGCAGCTGATGTGGCTTTGAATGCACTCGCGCAGAAGGACTTGTAGTGCTTAGCTTGCTCGCATAGTAGAGCTTCAGAAACTACTGTCACGAGTTACTCGCGTAGATGCTTTCACATCTTGCTTAGTACAGGGTGACTTTTAGGCATGAGAGCTGCGTGAGAGCTACGTGGGAGAACTTCTAGGCGTCTCTCTCTTCCAGAGCCACGCGAGAATTTCGTGAGGTAGTGGTCGTTGTTTGTGCAATTTGGTCTCGTGAGTTAATGCATGCTATTGCTTTGAAGCTCGATCCTCGCGAGAGCTTCGCGAGCTGTATTTCTGAAGGTTTTAGTGCGCGACTACTTGGCGAATTCCTTTACATGTTGATTGAAGCTGAAGTGTGCGATTGCTGCGTTAGAGGCTTCTTTGTAATACTTCTTTCACTGAGCTGCGTGACTTCTTCGTGAGCTCTATTATGCTGCATGTCTTAGCTGTGCGAGGCAGGACCTCAACTGTGCGAGATAGATCATTTGTTCCTCTACTGCTATGCACATGCTTCTGTTACAACTTCCTCCACTCTCATCTATGCTTGGTTCATTTGCTGGACTTTCTTGGTCCATCATGACATGCAAAATAGTCACCCTAGTCTGTACCACCATGGTGTTCCATCAATCTCTGGCTTAGCTGTCATCTTTTGCTTGAATTTTCTCTCTTTCTTGGCACCAGAGGTATGGACTTTGTGTTATGCTGCATAATTTATTACTAACTATAAAACACACTTAAACAACAGTTATTAATCAGCTTCAAGGTCTAGCAAGGGCTAGGTTAAGAGGTAAAAAGTGGTACTTTTTAGTGAATAACACACCCCCAAACCTAATCTTTGCTAGTCCTTGAGCAAAGTAAAATTTAAATAGCTACTCTAAGAATATAAATGCCACTTTCGTAGGGAGCACAGATGCATTTATCTTATGCATCAAGCCTTTTAAACACCTAGGTGATCCCCAGTGGAAGAGTGAAGTTTCCTGAGGGTTTTTAGTGAAGGTACCCACAAACGTCTCAATGAAACAGTTAATAAAAGTGCAACACTGTGGTTAATCAGTTTGAAATAAATATAGTTCCTTTCACCCTTGCTCTGTCAAAATTAAAAGAGTTCCAAAGCAGTTATGCAAATAGTTTAACACCTCAGTCATGCATGCATGCTCATCACATTCAATTAGCTGACACCAACAAAATAATATGTGCAAAATAGTATTAAGCTTACCAGTACATCAAAATTCAAGTTCAAACAATGCCCCAGTGATTTCAATCTCAGACCCAATGCTTACCAGGGCTGTCTCTGACAAATGAATTTAAGGGTGTATCATTTTACAGAAGCTCAAGAGCAGTTACATACCCCAAATGGGTTTGCAAGCATGAGTATGGGCATTGCTTCAAATTTTTGACATCATAAAGTACTCTCACCATAGATTAGACATTCCCTCATCTTCACATGACAGTTCATTTGACTTTGGATCAACAAGGGCTTTTTATGGGTTGTAATGTGGCTTATTGGTGTGGGTTGTAAAGAATAACAGAGGTGAAGAGGGATTCAAAATTGAGAAATCAGCACAGGTAGGAGATGATTCATGACTTCCCTTCTTCATTTCAGCATAACTCCATCTTCTTTTGAAATTTCAGAGCTAAAGTGGCCAACTTCTTCTCTTCTTTTCAACTTTTTCAATGAAATTCTTTTTTTGTTTTCACTTTCTTTTCTCTTCCCTCCCCCCTTTTTTTTTTCTTGTATACATATATATATATATATATATATATATATATATATATATATATTTATGATGGTTGCCACACATCTACAACTGCTACATTGGTATTTACAGATCTCCTCTCTTCTTCTCCTTTCACCAAATGTTAAACTTTACTCACCTATCTTCAACATCCTCTCTTTTACCTTCTAAATTCTAAGAGTGAGGGTAGGGTTGTATCAGGTTAAGAGGTTCAGGTTCAAGTACTTTAGTGTTTGTTTAAGAAAAATGGGGTTTTAGGGCTCAAAAAGTGTGTGCACAAGGGTAGTTTCACAGGTTTGATCTTTTAGGCTCAAATTTTCCAAATGAAGGTCTTGATCCTTTCCTTAGTTTCATGAATACTGTCAAACAACTTCAACTTGGAGAGTCTAACTTCTAGTGAAAAAGGTTTGACTCAGTCAGTCCTTAGAACAGAAAAAAGTTGCCAAAGACACTCCTAAAAAAAAAAATTTACAAGCTCAAAGCTCACTGGGTATGGTCTTCAATTGAACTCAAAGGGGTGTGCTTTCACCTATTTTTCTCTTTACTGGTTCACTAACTACTGTTTATAGAAAATTTCTTGTCGTTCACCTCATAGAAGTATTGATTTTTAAATGATTTTAGTATTAAAAAGGTCTGCACAGTGTTTAAGTTTCCTCACTTTCAACATTGCTTAGGTGAAGTTCATTCTATTTATTCCTTACTTAGTTAAGACTGCTACACTTAGGTTAACTATATCATTGGAAATCCTTGCCACACCCCCAAACCTATGAGGAGCAGTGTCCTCACTGATTCAAAGATAAAGGGCATGTGCAACAAGGATCATACACAAAATTAGACAGAAAATAAAGGAAGTGAAAGCATGAAAGAAAGCACACACAAACAACTAAAAAAAACAAACTAGATATGAAGCAAAAAGTAAATCAAGCAAAATATAACAAAAAGGCAATTGCATTTAATGCAAAAAATTTGTACAATGTAAGGCAAAAGAACTATACAGCAATAATGCAAAGATATCCTAACTAAATATAGTTGCAAATCTAATCATCTGAATCCTCTTCTACAGCAGGTGGTTCTTGAATTCCCTTACCCTTTGCTTGCCTCAAAGTAGTAGCAGCAGACTGTGACCTTTTGGCAGTAGTGCTTCTTGGCTTGGAGGAACTTTTCCTTTTGGGAGTGGGCTTTGGCTTTGAAGTAGGTTCCTAGATTTTGATTCCAGGTTTGACTTTGGTAGGCTCCTTGGGTTTAGGGGTTGTTTCTATGTTAGGTACATTAGGGTGGTCCTCGCGAGGCAATTAATGGTGTGGCCTTCTGAATGATAGCTTGCGAGGCTCTCGCGCAGTATAAAAATGTAAATTCCATTTTTCGTGCAGTTCCCTGTTGCTGACAGGATAGAGCCTCGCGAGACTCAATGTTAGGCTTTAGTAGGTGCCTTTTGCTCACGAAGCTCTCTTGGGATACAAAACCTCCATTAGAACTCTGCAAGAAAGCTTCAGGTGGCTCACGAGCTTGAAATTTAGGCCATTTAGTCTCACGAGAAGGCAACACTTAACATTTTCTCTCAGCTTTTGCCCTGGCTTGTGCATGTACAATATCATGCACCAATTCAGTGGGCATCAGCACCAACTCCTTGACATGGACTCCATTTCATCATGACAATTAATTTACCCTTTATCAACATTGAAATATCATAAGTTAAGAATTCCAGAGATAATCTTTCAGATCAAATTCATGACATGTATTGTGAGAGCAACTCAACCATCAGTAACAGACTTGAACATTAAATTCAGATGACAGATATGCACATATAATCAACCAGAACAAGACAAAAGAAAATCAGAACCACACAAGCAAATCATTATCCTAAAACCAGTAAATGAAAATTTTCTAAGCAACACAAAATAAAACAAAGCATTCAATATATATGGTACACATGTTACAAAGCTGTGGATCACTGAGCAGTGGGAGGGTCATGTAGGTGAATGGTCTAAGGAGGCTCCACTAAATTTTCTACACAAATTTTTAGCCTTTTCCCATTCACTTTCATGATCTTCCTAGACATAGGATCCAAGATCTCCACAGCACCAGATGGGGAGGCATGAATGACAGTGTAAGGTCCATCCCATCTCTCAGTTGAGCTGCAGTCATTCTCATTAGTTTTCAAGGACCAAATCAAAGTTAGATATTACTTCTCCATTTTTGTATAAGTTTACCTCAAACGTTTCCCCAACTCGGATCTGGATCACTTAGTTTAATTTTTACTTTTATCATTTAGTTAATGTGACAAATTCAACCTCCCATCTTATGTGCTTTGTAGATAGGATCAAAGGTCAGATCTGGCAGCTCAGATCTGGAGGTTTATCTTGCATTTTAGACAAATTCTCTGTGGACGATCTTTCACTCACTTACTTTTAAAACTTGCTACAATTGGCCCTGATCTTGCAGGCTAATTCTCTTCTAACTGTGCTGATATTTCTTTATTTTTTTTATGTCTAGAGCCACTGTAATTTAGCAGCTATAAATCTGTTTTTAAAACACACATAAATCAAGCACACTAAGAAGCAACAACAAGTTTTTGGCGCCGTTGCCGGGGAATTTGTTTTAAAATTGGTAGACCTAAGTTTTTCAATTTTGTAGATTTGATTTTCATTTGAATTTTTGCTTTAAACCTGCACTTTGCATTCCAAGTGCTTGATTAAATGTCTACTGCAGTTTTGTATAGAAAACCTGTTGTACTGCAGCAGAATTTTTTTTATTTTTCTGAGTTTTTATTCTTTGCCTTCTAGTTATTTGAATAAATGCTGCTGCCTCTCTTTTGTCTTTTTATCAAATTTGGGCAGTAGCCTGAGTTTTTCTTTTTATTTTTGTCAATATACTTGAATAAGGTACTGCTGCAGTTTTTGGATTTTTGCAGATCTCGAGTACCCAACAAGGAGCATCTGGACTAAAGCTGGAGCAGATCTGCTTGAGTTTGCATCCCCTTCTCCTTTGCATTCATTTTCTATTTTTAAATTCTTGAGAACCAACTGTTCTGCTGTGTTTAATGTTTGTTTTGATTATAATTTCTGCTGTCTTTTAGGCATGCTGATTTTTTTTTTTACAAAACCAAATACAAAATAAAAGAAAATGAAAACACAAATAGAAAATCTCTGAGTTGTTTCCCATTATTTTCAGCAGTAGTAAATAAGGGCTCTTGTTGAGCCCGGACTGATCCAAAACAAGTAAAAATATATATATATATAGAAAATTATAAAAACAAAAAATATATATATATATATAGATATCTTCCGGATGGGCTGTATTTCTCCATTTGCATCCACTTTTCCCATCTGGACCTGCTGAGATCATTTTTTTTATTTTTAGGAATCATGTAGGATAATGAGTAGTGAATCATAGGTTGTTTTGAATATTCAATGGACCCACTGATTTTATTTTCCTTCGAGATTTCTTCATCATAAATGGGTCTCAGCTGTGTATGAAACCTGTTTTTAATATGTGCTCCCATGCTTCATTATTCTTTTTTATTCATAAACATCATCAACAAAGGGGTCAGTCTTATGAATCTTGCTTTTCACTGTATTCCTGCTAATCATTTTTATAATCACTTAGATTCATAAGTATCTCAGGCTTTTGGTTTTTTTTTCTTTGGGCTTAGGATGTATCGTTTGACATTAGATTTTCTGTTTTAGGAATTTTAGTTTCAAATTCTGTTTTTAGATCGCTGATTGTTTTTTTTCTTTCTTAGGTTAATGTGTCCTAGTTTTACTGATTTTCGTCATTTTTCTGTGAGTATAGTTAGTTTCTAACTTTGTTTTCCTATTTTGCATTCACAAATTCTGTTTTTGTATCAACACTTTTCTTTTTTTTTTAACACCTTGTTTTCTTGTTTTCTGTTGTTAGCATTAGTTTCCTTCCATTTGCTTTGCGCTTCTTTTATTTTCTAATCATATATTCAGTTTTTTAATTTTTTTGTAGATTCTAGCTTAGTTTTGTTATTTTCTATTTTATCGAATTTCCTATATTTATATAACATTTTTTATTTCTTTATTTTTCTTTATTTTCTTTTTGCACATTGCTTTTTTCTCGCTTAGTTTTCCTTTCTTCTTTTATCCTACCACCCCTCGTTTCCAGTGTCAGAACATTGAGGACAATGTTCATCTTAGGTTTGGGGTATGTGATGCCAATAAAATAAGTTAATGCTTGGTGCAAATTTTATCGCAGAATTTTTAAAAATGAAGTAATTTCACACCTGTTGTTTTGAAAAATGAGGAAGTTAAAACTTTTTAAAATTGATTTCTAGGGTAATTCTAATACTTTCATGAAGTGAAGGTCAGAAAATTTCTAAATAAAAAATAAAAAAAATTGATGTTTTAGTAAACCTAAAAAGATAGAAAACAGTGATGATATACCTCAACAATTTGATAGAAAACCACACCCAGTGAGATTTGGGCCTGCTGAAATGCATTCTTTGGAGGTATGAATTGACAATTTTTTCTGCTCTAGGGACTGTTTGAACCTGCTTGTTATCACTAGAAGTTACACATATCCAAGTTAAAATAGCTTGACAGCAATCATGATATTAAAGACATGATGTAGGGCCTTCTTTTGGACAGTTTGAACTTCAAAAAGCCCCACCTTTTAAAACTGCCCCTGATACACACCATTTGAGCTTTATAAATCAAAGATTTCTTTGAAACCTCATCAACCTCATTTAGCCTAACCCTCACTCTGAGAATTCAGAAGGTAAAGGAAAGAAAGCTGAAGAAAGGTGAGTTAGGTAACAGTTTGGTAAAAGAAAAAGAAAAATAATTGAAGGCAATGATGTATCAGCAGAAGAAATGTGGCATTCCAGTCAATGTTGATTTGAAAAAAAAAAAAAAAAAAAAAAAAAAGAAAAAAAAAGAAAAAGGAGAAGTCATTTCATTGGAAGTTTGAAAAAGAAAGAGAAAAAGATGGCCACTTTGGCTCTGAAAATTCAAAGAAGATGAAATTGTGCTGAAATAAAGAAGGTGTCCATACCAGCTCCTTACCTTGACTGACTTCTAAAAATTTTAAACTCTATTGCAACCCTTTTATTATTGATAAATTTCACCCATAAGCCACTTTACAACCCAAGTTAAAGTCCTTACTGATCAAAGATGGATTGAGCTGTCATATGGAGATAAGGATTTGTGTAATCTATGGTGAAAAGAGCAGTGAATTCAAAACTAAAAAGCAATGCCTATGCTCCTGCCATACCATATTTGAGGGTCAGAATCGCTCTTGAGTTGTGTGAAATAGTACAACCCTCCTACCTGCATGTTGAGTGAAAACCCTGGTGAGAGTTGGGTTTGAAATCAACTTATTTGGGGTAACATCAAAATTGAATTCTCAAATAGAAGGCAAGCTTTTCATTAATTTTTCTTGTAAAAACTTTTTGACACCAACTGAGTGAATGGTAAAGGAATTACAGCAGAATTTTAGTTTTGAACTGATGTTTTCTTGAAAATCTTCTTACAACCTCGATCGATGCGTGTGAATAATCCGATTGGATGAAAGTTTGCTTTAACAGTAATCGCATTGATCTTAATCGATTTATTGGAGAAGTTTGTGGGTACCTTTCATCAAAAACCTCAGAGACTTCACCTCCACTAGGGATCACCTAGGGTTTAAAAGGCTTGTTGCATATGCTAAATGCAACTCGTGCTCCCTACAAAAGTGGCTTTTACTTTGTTTTTTTAAATTTTGTCTTTGCTCGTGGACTAGCAAAGCTTAGGTTTGGGGGTGTGTTGAGAAGTGAAAATACCATTTTTCACCCCTTAACTTGAGTCTTGATAGACCTTGAGAGAACTAAATAAGTGTTTTAAGTGCTTATGTTGCGCCTAACAATAAAGACAAAGCTTAACCATAAAAGCAAAAAAGTGCCAATAAGATGACAATCCATGTCAATCCAAAGGAATAAAGTGAAGAAACAACCTCATCATATTGAAAGGTCTAATAGAAGAAACTACGTAGTCCTTTTCAAAGAACTCAGTCTTTTCAGAAAGAACTCAGATTTTCGAAAGAACCTCAAACTCGAAAAGGAATAAAACTCCAGCGTAGTATTCAAGAGCATCCGAACTGCTCAAGAGAGGATTGAACTTTCAAAAGAAGAAAACACAATTCAATGTAACTAACATTGCGAAAAGAGCTTCAGAGTCACAACACTTTGCTAAAAGGCCCCTAAGTCAGCGAAGAGGCATTCGAGATTCGCAGCTTTAACAAGGGCAATTCAAGAATCTGCTGTACGCGCCCCAATGCATTTTAAAACCTAGGGACATTCCAGAGGGTTCTAAGCATGAAGCAAGGAATATTCCACCCCACGGAGCACCTAGAGAGGGAATAACAAGGTGAACTTCTAGAACTCTAACAATTTTCAAAATGCATAATGTAATTGATGCCTTTTTCACTGATTGGTCGAACGGATCGAGGAATTCGATTGGCGAGCAGATCCGGATCCCGTGCTTTCGACTACCATTGGTCAATACAGATCCGAGAACCTCGATTGGTTGATACACATCTGAGGACTGGGAAAGCTATAACAGACCAAAGCATTTGCCCAATTGGGGCATCCAGTTTTGAGTTTCATTTCTAATCCCCATTTCCCAAAGCATACCTTGTCTGCAATCCTTGTAATAGCCTACTTTGTACTTGCATTTGAGAGCCGTGAGATACTGCTGTAACTCAAAGGAGAGTTTGCATCCAAGACTGCAAATCCGAGAGCTGTTAAGCCGTGCTTTGTAAATTGTAAGGATGAATTTTAAAAGGTTGCTGTAAACTATGCATTCTCCATCGGACTCATGTCAAGGGTTCCCTCTGATCTCCTCAGTACATTAGACTCCTTTAGATTCATTATTTTGCATGTAATTTCCCTTGATTCATTAATCCTGTGAGAATTAGTGTTTGTAACCTAGTCTCTTACAGCATTTGTAGTGATGTTTCTTGTTCTGAATTGAGGATTTGGATTAAAGACTATTGGATGGTTTGTGGCCATTAAAGTGGACAGACAATAGCCATAAGTGTAAGCCTAATCCTTGAATTAGATTTATCTCTCTTTCATCTGTGCTTGTAGCCAGATGAAGATTGGATCACCTCTGTTGAGCTACAGTTATTCTCATTAGATTTCAAAGACCAAATCAGATTTAGATATTACTTCTCCATCTTTGTTTCAATCATTCCCCTAACTCGGATCTGGATCATTTAGTTTAAATTTTTCTTTGTTTTTAGTTAGTTAAACGTGACAAATTCAAACCTCTCATCTTATTAGTTTTCTAGATAGGATAAGAAGCCAGATCTAGTAGCTCAGATCTGGAGGTTTATCTTACATTTTAGACAAATTCTCTGTGGACGATCTTTCACTCACTTACTTTTAAAACTTGCTACAATTGGCCCTGATCTTGCAGGCTAATTCTCTTCTAACTGTGCTGATATTTCTTTATTTTTTTTATATAGTCTAGAGCCACTGTAATTTAGCAGCTATAAATCTGTTTTCAAAACACACATAAATCAAGCACACTAAGAAGCAACAACAATAGCTAATAGCTCTTTCTCAGTTGTAGTGTAACTCAATTGAGCATTAACCATTGATTTACTTGCATATGCTACCACAGAAGGTGTCTTGTCTTTTCTTTGCCCCAACACTGCCCTAATGGCAAAATCTGATGCATCACACATCAGCCCAAATGGCAGAGAAAAATCAGGGGATTGTAAGATGGGAGCTGTGGTCAAACAAGTTTTTAACAGTTCAAAAGCAGCTCGACATTCATCATTAAAGTCAAAAGGAACATCCTGGAACAACAGGTGATAGTGGGGTTTGGAGATTTTGCTGAAATCCTTGATGAACCTCCTGTAGAAGCCAGCATGACCCAGAAATGACCTAACTTGTTTGACAGTTTTCGGAGGGGGCAAATGAGCAATCAAATCGATCTTAGCTTGATCAACCTCGATTCCATTGTGAGAGACAACATGTCCTAGAACAGTGCCTTGAGTCACCATGAAGTGACTTTTCTCCCAACTCAGAACTAGGTTGGTCTCCTCACACCTTTGCAGAATGGAGCTGAGGTGGTGTAGACATTGGCTAAAATCATCTTCATAAATGGAGAAATCATCCATAAAGATCTCCAAAAACTTATCAATCATGTCCGAGAAGATAGCATACATGCATCTTTAGAATGTAGCAGGTGCATTACACAACCCAAATGGCATCCTTCTGTATGCAAAGGTTCCAAATGAGCAAGTGAATGTGGTTTTTTCTTGGTCCTCGGGGTATACAGGGATCTTATTTTACCCTGAATATCCATCAAGAAAATAGTAATAGGCCTTGCCTTCCAGCTTGTCCAAAATTAGGTCTACGAAGGGCAGTGGGAAGTGATCCTTGTTGGTTTTTTCATTGAGTTTTCGGTAATATATGCATACCCTTCAACCAGTGGTCTGTCTGGTTGGGATCAGCTCACCTGAATCTGTTTCAACAACTGTAATGCCAGATTTCTTGGGTACTACCTGGGTAGGTGCTACCCATTGTGAATCTGAGATGCACACAGCAGGATTGAATCTCCCAAGGTCTACAATGGTCCATCCTATTGCCTTCTTATGCCTTTTTAGTACACAAAGTAGTTCTTTTTCCTGCTCGAGAGTGAGGGAAGAAGAGATTATCACAGGCAATTTGGTGTTGTCTCCTAAAAAGGTATATTTCAAAGATTTTGGGAGTTGCTTTAACTCTACCTCTGGGGGACTGATGAGGGAGGGCAATAGGGGTGCCTTAGAGGGGGGTGGTAGAGGTAACAAAGTAGGCCTCCATGGATGGTGCTGTGCTGGTGGAGCTTTAGAAGAGACAAGTTCCACATGCTCAATCTCAGAGGTGGGACCCTTCTCTACCTCTATTTCCTTCCATACTTCGGCTAGCTCATTAAACCATTCTTTACCATGTAGCAGCATATTCACATTTACTTGGACAACCTCATCTATCACATCAAGAGAAAAACAGTCCTCATCAGAATGAGGTTGATTTGTTGCATTGTACACATTCAATTTGACCTTCATATTTCCAAATGACACTTCCATGATTCCAAACCTGCATTGAATACAAGCATTAGCTATGGCCAAAAAGGGTCTGCCTAGAATCACAGGTATGGAAGTGGCACTGCTACATGGTTCCATATCCAGCACTAAAAAGTGAGCAGGATAGAAGAATTTATTAACTCTAACTAAAACATCCTCGATTATCCGCACAGGTTTCCTTTCAGATCTGTCAGCCAGCTGGAGGACCACATGTGTGGGCTTTAATTTGCCTAAGCCCAGCTTCTCATATACTGAATATGAAAGCAAATTTATATTGGCTCCCAGATCTAATAAGGCTTTATCAATGGTAAGATCCCCAATGATGCAGGGGATAGTGGGGAGGCCAGGGTCTTGAAGTTTGGGGGGAGTTGTAATAGACAAGACTTGCTTAACTTTTTCTGCTGAAAAGACTTTCTTGGATAGGTGTATCCTAGACTATCTTTTATGGGTGCACAGGTCTTTTAAAAACTTGGCATAGGCTGGGACTTGTTTAATGGCATCAAGTTAAGGCAAATTGATCTTTACTTGCTTGAAAGTCTCCATCATTTCCTCAATTTTTCCTTGTCCTTTATCAAAAGGGGAAGGTGCATGTAGTGCCTTAGGAAATGGTAAATATGGGATTGCTCCCTCACTTGCAGCCTTAGCCAATGGGGCCTCTTTCTTTTTGATTGTTTTCTTTTCTTGAGGATCCTCATTATCCTCTTTATTCATAGCTGATTGTTCCTTCAAGTCTACCACTGGTGGTCTTTGCTGTGTGCTAGTAGAAATCACTTCATTTTCTTCCTCCAAGTTCCTCACAGGCTCACAGCCCACTTGGTTGTCCAGTAGCTTACCACTTCTCCAAGTTGTAACAGATTTGGCTTCCTCATAGGTGGAGGAAACTTCACCCACTACAAACTGCCTTCGTGGATTGTCCTATGGTTGGCTAGGCAACCTTCTTCCCTCTCTCCTAGTTAGAGCATCAGACAGCTGACCAAGTTGGTCCTCTATCTTTTTGATGCTCTGGTTGTGAGAGTGCACAGTTTGGGATAAGGTGTTCAAGCTCTACAGTGAAGATAGAACTTGTTCCTCAAAGGATGGTGCTCTCACAGCTGAAGGGGGTGCAGATTGCTGCACAGGAGGAACTATAGGTTGGGCCATGGGTTGCTGATACTAAGGCCTTGGGATGTAACTTTCTCGATAGGGCTAAGCATTTCTATAGGGCATGGGCTGCTGCTGGCTGGGGTATGCATCTTGTCGCCACCTCAGATTGGGGTGGTTCCTCCATTGATACCCAGCAGCAGGCTGCTGCCCATAAGGCTGAGCTGCAGCCACATGCTCTATTATAAAATTAGAAAACTGGTCAGTAGATGGGCATTCTTCAAGGGCATGAGCAGGGGACTGGCATATGGCACATGCCTCTTCCACCCTAGCAGCCACAGGTGACTGCATTGCTCCCATCAGCCAATCAAATTTCAGAGCTAGGCTGTCCACTTTCCTTTCCAACTCACTTAGAACACTCACTTCATATATCTTCCCTCTTGAGGTGTTCTCCTTCACCAACTTAGGAGGCTCTAGATCACTTGCTAAGGTTTCCCTTTGCATAGAGTTCTCACTAATAATATCAAAGAGCTCCCATGCCTCCTCAGCAGTTTTATGGAGATAGGTGCCACCACAGGAAGCATCTATCATATCTCTGGTTTTAGCATCAATTTCCTAATAAAAGCTTTGAACCAGTTGCCATTCAGGGATTTGATGGTGGGGGCATTTCTTTAGGAGTTCCTTAAATCTCTCCCAGGATTAATGAAAATCTTCAGTTGGATCTTGGGTAAAAGAGATGATACCCTTCTTCAACTGGCTGGTTTTTGACATAGGGAAGAACTTGGCTAGAAACTGACATTGGAGATCACTCCAGGACTGAATGCTATTGGGTGGAAGCAAGGACAACCAGGTCCTAGCTCTATCCTTTAATGAAAAAGGAAAAAGTCTCGTCCTGGTAGCCTCCTCCCCCAAACCTGTGATATTAAATGTAGTGCACAGTCCCAAGAACTCATCAATGTGCTTGTAGGGGTCTTCTTTGGTCAGGCCATGAAATGAGGGCAGCATTTGAATTATGGATGATTTTATCTCATAGTTTCCCTGAGAAGCTGGGAATTGAATGCAGAAGGGGCAATTATAGACCCCTGGTGCATTAAACTCCTTAAGGGTTCTCGGCTGCTATTGCTCACCCATTTCTACAGAATCAAATGCAACAGAAGTGGGTGTAGTTGGTCTGGATCTAAGAAGTCTTTCAACCTCTGGATTTAGTGGAATAATCTGAGGTTGGAGAGTTCTACCAAACATACAACACTCAGATTCTAAATGCAAAACAGATTCTCAACACAACAAGTAGAATCAACCAAGCTTTCTAACTATTCTAAGAAAAATCAACAAATCTAAAAGATAAAAGGGGAGTAGAGGGATGCAAACTACAGAGTAGCTTCCAGCACAATTCTCCTCTTACTGGCAACCTCAAATCTAATGAAATACACACAAAATACTGAAAAATAATAAAACTTACAAATGCAGTTAGTAAAATTAAGCAAACATCTATCAATTTCTACAGATCTATGATCAAAACTTAGATCTATCAATTTCTAAACACACCTCTCCGGCAGTGGCACAAAAAACTTATTGGAGTGTTTGCCTTCCCTCAAATGAGGGTCTAAAATCATCAATAAAACTAGGCATAATACACTCACACAGACCTGTAAGTAATCAGGGTCTGTTGTAGCAAGTTTTACAAAGATGGTGAGTAAGGGAATGTCCACAGGGAGGTTGGTTTAAACATATGATAAATCTCCAGATCTGTATTAGATCTGGCACCCTAACTAATGCTACGTTAGCTAAAAAATAGGGGAGATGTTTAAAATGGATTGTCACTTAAGCTAAGGTAAAATTAAACATAGACTAACTTGGATCGAGTTTAGGATCTCAGATCTTGCAAGGGAAAGAGGTAAAAAGCAGAAAATGGAGAAGAGTAGCTTGGAGATTGGTTTTCACTGAAATCAGATTCAATTAATCATGCTATAGAGGTTCAGAGCACACAACTCCCTCAACTGGCTATAAGCACAACTGCAGGGTAGAAAGCTCCACTTCAAATCGCAGGATCCACCTGGTCTTAAGGCTATGATCTGTCCACTTTAATGGTCACAGACCATCCTATAGACTTTATTAAATCCATGGATTTGCAGCAGACGAATCCAATTGGAGCCTGAGCTTGGACTAATCTTAAGGTTATGATCTGTCCACTTTAATGGTCACAGGCCATCCTAGGGATCTCCTCCAAAGCTAAAGCCTCAATTAGAACAATTAAAACCACTACAGATGCTGCAATTCCTAGGTCACAGACTCAAGGAATCAGAGGAATATCAGATCCAGGGAGATCGGGTGGTATCTAAGAGGCCTACCAGTTAAGTGGGTGAGCTGATCTACAAACTCCTCTACACAAATCCGATTGATCACCAAATGGAACCAAAGGAACTTTAGGTCTAATTAAAGCATTAAAAACAATATTAACATTGCAATCAAAGTCACTCTATAATGGAAATACTCTCAGATCTGTAGTCTGTGCAGTTAGGAACCTACAATAGCACTCTTAACCTTACCCAATTATAGATCTAACCTCTCTCCTCGCTACTCTAAGGGAATTAGCCAACCATGGTTGGGCTAAAGGAGGGAAAATAGAATTTATCTGCAAGCTCTAATCTCCAAAATTTTGCTCATATTTCGATCTCCCCCTAATTGCAATTGAGGGTCTCTATATATAGCTTTCTCCTCTATTTTTCCTGCCAAAAATCCCTTCTAGAAGGTCCTCAGAGTTTGTTAGAGTTATGTTAGAGCACGTGGATCGATTAGGGTTTCCTAAGGCATCTTCTGGAACCGTCATGCCGATCACCAAGTGCCTCGGGTTGCATGCAACAGGTCACCAAATCACGTGTGCATAGCTAAATTTTTGAGAAGTTCTGCACACGATTTCGACAGGTTCAGGAAGCTTTCGACAGGTTCAAATAGAGCATTTTGGTCCTTTCGCTAAGTTCTCAGATCTCTTCGATAGATTCCGATAGGATGAGCCTTCTCTTAGAGTTTCAGCATTCTCAGCCCTTGGCTTGGAGTATTCGACAAGTTGGAGAACCATTTCGACAGGCCCCGGTCTGTATGCCATCACTTTAATAGGGTTGCTCTCACTCCTATCAAAAGGCTCATATTTCCTTCGATAGATTCTATTCTAGCGTCTTCATCTCGATAGGTTTAAAGAAACCATTCGATAGGTTCCCTTGACGCCTTAGGCAGGTTTTCGATAGGATGGTTTCTTCCTTCCTTTCAACTGCTCGATAGGTTCTTGGATCCTATCGAACTCCTCAATCCACCCGAATCCATCCTTCTTCTGCCTTCAGATCCTATCGAAAACCTCTTCAACTGTAAGAATTCTTCCTTTTTTTGCTTTTAGCTCTTATCGAATTCTTCAGGTGACCAATCGATAGAATGTTTTCAGCCTGTTTTCACTTCCTTTGCCTTGCCCTGCTGTAGCCACGCGCTCCAAGGGTTCATTGATGTGCTACTCTCTGGTGTGTAGTTGATGGGTTTGTCCTATGCTGAGAGATAGCCCCTTTTTAGGTATTCTTGAGTACTTTTCTGCATTACTGTCCTCTTTTATTGCTGTCTATAAAATGCACTTGACAGAAGCTTATTAGTGTACTCACAAGTCTATCAATGGTCAGGTTAAAGGGTGAAAAGTTATATTTTTTATCACTTAATAGGTTCCAAGTTAGGGTTTAAGGACCTTCTACCGAGCATACACGCACAAACAATAATGAAAATGCTTACAAGCACACAGAAAGAATTTCAAATAAAAAAAATAATAACTACACAGATTTGCACTAAACAAAATAATAGGGGATTCAACATAAATGGCATGAGATCTAGGGGAAGGAAAGTGCAAACAGAGCTAGCTACACTTCACTTGCAGCTCTAGCTTTTCCCTTCTTCTGCTGTCCATTTCTATAAAATTCCACAAACAATCAATAGTACTTTAATTCTAGGTTAAACACAACTACAAAGAATTTGTTAGTCTAAATTATAGTATAACTCAGGTCTACTAAAAAGATCAAGTTCCCTGACAGCGGCGCACAAAACTTGTTGTCTGGATTTTCAAGACTCTTGCTGCTATTTTATTAAGAACAGTGGAGAGAATAAATCAAGAGTGGAGAATTGGAGATGGGTCAGCACAACAAGTCTAAAATATACACAGCCCTGCAAGATACAGGGTCTATTATAGCAAGTTTTGATAAGTAAGAGTTTGTCCCACAGAGAAAATGATCAAGAACACAAATTGAGAAATAATAGTAGGCCTTGGATCTGGCTATAGATCTGACAATCCTAAAGGAAGGAAGTTGGGTGTCACGACTACACTAAATTAACACTAAAGAAAGGAAATAAAGTGCAGCCCTATCCTAAAGAAATGGTTAAACAAAAGATGGTGGAGTGCGTCAAAATAAAAAATAAAAATTGGTGAGAAGTAAGCAGGTTGAGCTAGAGTTAATGATGCAATAATGTAACTCAGATTTAGTTTGTCTCTGCAGTGGTCCTTACTGAGATGCTATTAATAGCCTCAATAAGGTGTAAGCTCCCAATTTAACCGTTGCCATTTGGGGCGCTCTTAAGGCTATACTCTGTCTACTATAATGGTCATAGGGTATCCGATAGAGTCTGTCAAATCCCATTAGTTAAACTAGAAAATCGCTAGTCTAATCTAAAAGAGTGGACTGATCATTTCCCCAGCCACTGGACCGGCTCTAGCCATAAATACTATTACAATACTATGTAATGCCAGTGCTACAAGCTCCCCAGACCTGTGCACAGATCTGACTGACATCCATAGGTATTCCAATCCATAAGATCCTAAGTGCTTTGCCAAGCCCAACGGTACTTGATGCCCACAAAAAGGACCATGCAATAGGTTGAATAAGGCTTTAGATTCAACCGGCCATTGCTATAAAAGGACTGCAATGACTCAGCCTTAAACTATAATTACTACAAAGAGACCAGATCTAACATCTGATGTCGATTAGATAAGACATAGGAGAGCTAGTTACTGTACAAACCTCCTCACAAGGCTTTAGAAGCTCATGTGCAGGGGAATAGAATCCTCCTCAAACATGTGACTGGACACAACCTTAGGGCTATACTTTGTCCACTATAATGGTCACAGCGTATCTCATTGGATTGTCCATACCTCAGAGGTATGAGAAAGAACATGTAAACTGCTGCAACCACCATGGTCCGCAGGCCTCTGAGCTCCCTAGTTCTCACTAAAGATCTAACATTGCTTTCCATGGTTCTATCAAACCAAGGAAAATCAGATGATAAATAATAGATCTACTAGAAACTGAATGGGCTAGTCCCAAATACATGGATCCTATAGACATCTAAAGAAACCATAAGATCTATAAATTTGATTAAGCATTAAAACAATAGTTCATTGATAACAGTGAAACTTACAATGAACTGTCTCCTGGCTGCAGCCTATACACAACTACTCATCCACGATCCCAATATATACACAACTACAGCCTATACATAACTGCTTCAAGGTCCAATAAAGGCTAAGTTAAGAGGTGAAAAGTGATACTTTTCAGTGAATAACATGTGCCACGAGATCAGTGCCTCGAGATGTATGCACTAGACCTAGGGAAATCCCTAAAAGGTCCTTAAGTTAAGATTGAGAAGTGGAGAACCTGAGCTTCGTGAGGCTACTTTCTACATATAACTTCTATCGCACAGTTGTTTTATGCTTTTTAGTTCCTTCGCATAGCTTGCACAATCCTTGCGAGGTAGAATTTAGCTTTGAATGTTGCAGTCTCGGGCAGAAGGACTTTGAGTGATTGCGCAGCTGATGTGGCTTTGAATGCACTCGCGCAGAAGGACTTGTAGTGCTTAGCTTTCTCGCGTAGTAGAGCTTCAGAAACTACTGTCACGAGTTACTCGCGTAGATGCTTTCACATCTTGCTTAGTACAGGGTGACTTTTAGGCATGAGAGCTACGTGGGAGAACTTCTAGGCGTCTCTCTCTTCCAGAGCCACGCGAGAACTTCGTGAGGTAGTGGTTGTTGTTTGTGCAATTTGGTCTCGTGAGTTAATGCATGCTATTGCTTTGAAGCTCAATCCTCGCGAAAGCTTCGCGAGCTGTATTTCTGAAGGTTTTAGTGCACGACTACTTGGCGAATTCCTTTACATGTTGATTGAAGCTGAAGTGTGTGATTGCTGCGTTAGAGGCTTCTTTGTAATACTTCTTTCACTGAGCTGTGTGACTTCTTCGTGAGCTCTATTATGCTGCATGTCTTAGCTGTGCGAGGCAGGACCTCAACTGTGCGAGATAGATCATTTGTTCCTCTACTGCTATGCACATGCTTCTGTTACAGCTTCCTCCACTCTCATCTATGCTTGGTTCATTTGCTGGACTTTCTCGGTCCATCATGACTTGCAAAGTAGTCACCCTAGTGTGTACCACCATGGTGTTCCATCAATCTCTGGCTTAGTTGTCATCTTTTGCTTGAATTTTCTCTCTTTCTTGGCACCAAAGGTATGGACTTTGTGTTATGCTGCATAATTTATTACTAACTATAAAACACACTTAAACAACAGTTATTAATCAGCTTCAAGGTCTAGCAAGGGCTAGGTTAAGAGGTGAAAAGTGGTACTTTTCAGTGAATAACACACCCCCAAACCTAATCTTTGCTAGTCCTTGAGCAAAGTAAAATTTAAATAGCTACTCTAAGAATATAAATGCCACTTTCGTAGGGAGCACAGATGCATTTATCTTATGCATCAAGCCTTTTAAACACCTAGGTGATCCCTAGTGGAAGAGTGAAGTTTCCTGAGGGTTTTCAGTGAAGGTACCCACAAACGTCTCAATGAAACAGTTAATAAAAGTGCAACACTGTGGTTAATCAGTTTGAAATAAATATAGTTCCTTTCACCCTTGCTCTGTCAAAATTAAAAGAGTTCCAAAGCAGTTATGCAAATAGTTTAACACCTCAATCATGCATGCATGCTCATCACATTCAATTAGCTGACACCAACAAAATAATATGTGCAAAATAATATTAAGCTTACCAGTACATCAAAATTCAAGTTCAAACAATGCCCCAGTGATTTCAATCTCAGACCCAATGCTTACCAGGGCTGTCTCTGACAAATGAATTTAAGGGTGTATCATTTTACAGAAGCTCAAGAGCAGTTACATACCCCAAATGGGTTGGCAAGCATGAGTATGGGCATTGCTTCAAATTTTTGACATCTTAAAGTACTCTCACCATAGATTAGACATTCCCTCATCATCACATGACAGTTCATTTGACTTTGGATCAACAAGGGCTTTTTATGGGTTGTAATGTGGCTTATTGGTGTGGGTTGTAAAGAATAAAAAAGGTGAAGAGGGATTCAAAATTGAGAAATCAGCACAGGTAGGAGATGATTCATGACTTCCTTCATTTCAAAGATAACTCCATCTTCTTTTGAAATTTCAGAGCTAAAGTGGCCAACTTCTTCTCTTCTTTTCAACTTTTTCAATGAAATTCTTTTTTTGATTTCACTTTCTTTTCTCTTCCCTCCCCCTTTTTTTTTTTCTTGTATTTATATATATATATATATATATATATTTATGATGGTTGCCACACACAACTGCTACATTGGTATTTACAGATCTCCTCTCTTCTTCTCCTTTCACCAAATGTTAAACTTTACTCACCTATCTTCAACATCCTCTCTTTTACCTTCTAAATTCTAAGAGTGAGGGTAGGGCTGTATCAGGTTAAGAGGTTCAGGTTCAAGTACTTTAGTGTTTGTTTAAGAAAAATGGGGTTTTAGGGCTCAAAAAGTGTGTGCACAAGGGTAGTTTCACAGGTTTGATCTTTTAGGCTCAAATTTTCCAAATGAAGGTCTTGATCCTTTCCTTAGTTTCATGAATACTGTCAAACAACTTCAACTTGGAGAGTCTAACTTCTAGTGAAAAAGGTTTGACTCAGTCAGTCCTTAGAACAGAAAAAAGTTGCCAAAGACACTCCTAAAAAAAAAAATTTACAGGCTCAAAGCTCACTGGGTATGGTCTTCAATTGAACTCATAGGGGTGTGCTTTCACCTATTTTTCTCTTTACTGGTTCACTAACTACTGTTTATAGAAAATTTCTTGTTGTTCACCTCATAGAAGTATTGATTTTTAAATGATTTTAGTATTAAAAAGGTCTGCACAGTGTTTAAGTTGCCTCACTTTCAACATTGCTTAGGTGAAGTTCATTCTATTTATTCCTTACTTAGTTAAGACTGCTACACTTAGGTTAACTATATCATTGGAAATCCTTGCCACACCCCCAAACCTATGAGGAGCAGTGTCCTCACTGATTCAAAGATAAAAGGCATGTGCAACAAGGATCATACACAAAATTAGACAGAAAATAAAGGAAGTGAAAGTATGAAAGAATGCACACACAAACAACTAAAAAAAACAAACTAGATATGAAGCAGAAAGTAAATCAAGCAAAATATAACAAAAATGCAATTTCATTTAATGTAAAAAATTTGTACAATGTAAGGCAAAAGAACTATACAGCAATAATGCAAAGATATCCTAACTAAATATAGTTGCAAATCTAATCATCTGAATCCTCTTCTATAGCAGGTGGTTCTTGAATTCCCTTACCCTTTGCCTACCTCAAAGTAGTAGCAGCAGACTGTGACCTTTTGGCAGTAGTGCTTCTTGGCTTGGAGGAACTTTTCCTTTTGGGAGTGGGCTTTGGCTTTGAAGTAGGTTCCTGGATTTTGATTCCAGGTTTGACTTTGGTAGGCTCCTTGGGTTTAGGGGTTGTTTCTATGTTAGGTACATTAGGGTGGTCCTCGCGAGGCAGTTAATGGTGTGGCCTTTTGAATGATAGCTTGCGAGGCTCTCGCGCAGTATAAAAATGTAAATTCCATTTTTCGCACAGTTCCCTATTGCTGACAGGATAGAGCCTCGCGAGACTCAATGTTAGGCTTTAGTAGGTGCCTTTTGCTCACGAAGCTCTCGTGGGATACAAAACCTCCATTAGAACTCCGCAAGAAAGCTTCAGGTGGCTCGCGAGCTTGAAATTTAGGCCATTTAGTCTCACGAGAAGGCAACACTTAACATTTTCTCTCAGCTTTTGCCCTGGCCTGTGCATGTACAATATCATGCACCAATTCAGTGTGCATCAGCACCAACTCCTTGACATGGACTCCATTTCATCATGACAATTAATTTACCCTTTATCAACATTGAAATATCATAAGTTAAGAATTCCAGAGATAATCTTTCAGATCAAATTCATGACATGTATTGTGAGAGCAACTCAACCATCAGTAACAGACTTGAACATTAAATTCAGATGACAGATATGCACATATAATCAAACAGAACAAGACAAAAGAAAATCAGAAACACACAAGCAAATCATTATCCTAAAAGCAGTAAATGAAAATTTTCTAAGCAACACAAAATAAAACAAAGCATTCAATATATATGGTACACATGTTACAAAGCTATGGATCACTGAGCAGTGGGAGGGTCATGTAGGTGAATGGTCTAAGGAGGCTCCACTAAATTTTCTACACAAATTTTTAGCCTTTTCCCATTCACTTTCATGATCTTCCTAGACATAGGATCCAAGATCTCCACAGCACCAGATGGGGAGGCATGAATGACAGTGTAAGGTCCATCCCATATGGATTTTAACTTCCCTGGAAAAAATTTTAGTTTGAAGTTGAAAAGCCAAACCTTAGTGTCAGCATTGAAGTCCCTTCTCATTAGCTTCTTATCAAAGAATGCCTTTGATTTCTCCTTGTATATTCTAGCATTTGAATAGGCTTCCAGCCTCAGCTCATCAAGCTCTGCTAGCTACAATTTCTTGTGAGAACCATCAGAAGTTAGATCAAAATTCAGTGATTTGATAGCCCAATAGGCTCTGTGCTCTAACTCCACTGGTAGGTGGCAGGCCTTGCCATAAACCAGCCTCAATGGGGACATGCCAATAGGGGTCTTATAGGTTGTCCTATAATCCCACAAAGCATCATTCAGCTTCTGTGCCCAATCCTTCCTATCAATCCTCACAGTCTTCTCCAAGATATGCTTGATCTCCCTATTGAAAATTTCAACTTGCCCACTGGTTTGTGGGTGGTAGGGAGTTGCAATTCTGTGTGAAACAGAATACTTTTTGAGGAGATTCTCAAAAGGTTTGTTGCAGAAATTACTCTCACCATCACTAATGACAGCTCTGGGGGTGCCAAATCTAGAAAAGATATTGTCCTTCAAAAATTTAAGGACAACTGTGTGGTCATTGCTCCTTGTGGCAATGGTTTCCACCCATTTAGACACATAGTCCACTGCCACAAGTATGAAGTTAAAATCCATAGATGGAGGAAAGGGAGCCATAAAATCAATGCCCCATATGTCAAAAAGTTCAACCACAAGGATGAGCTACAATGGCATAAAATTTTTCTTGGAAATGCCCCCTAACCTTTGACATCTCTCACAGGCTTTGCAATGTATAAATGCATCTCTGAACAAAGAAGGCCAATAAAAATCACATTGCAGGACTTTTGCTGCAGTCTTATTGCCACTGAAGTGACCTCCACAGGCTTGCTCATGGCACATAGAAAGAATGCTGTGGAACTCACTTTCAGGTACACATCTCCTAACAACTTGGTCTGCACAGTGCTTATATAGGTACGAATCCTCCCATAGAAAATGTTTGACTTGAGAGAAAAATAGGTCTTTGCCCATCTTGGACCAGTGAGGGGAAATCCTACCAATAGTAAGAATATTGACAATGTATGCAAACCAGGGCACACTAGACTATAAGGCAAATAGCTGCTCATCAGGGAATAACTCATTAACAGGTGTTGCTGCACATTCTTCCATAATAATTCTAGACAGGTGGTCAGCCACCACATTCTTAACTCCCTTTTTATCTTTGATCTCAAGATCAAACTCTTGTAATAGGAGTATCCATCTGATCAACCTTAGCTTGGCATCTTTCTTAGCCAATAGGTATTTTAGGGCTGAGTGATTAGTGAAAACAATAATTTTAGACGCAAGCAAGTAGGGTCTAAACTTGTCCACAACAAAGACAACAGCTAGCAGATCCTTCTCAGTAATGGTGTAGTTGAGTTGAGCTTCAGCTAGTGATTTGCTGGCATAAAGGATCACTGCAGGCAACTTATTTTTACTCTATCCTAAGATAACACTTATGGCCAAGTCTGATGCATCACACATCAGCTCTAAGGGGAGTGAGTAATCTGGAGCCTGGATTGCAGGAGCAGTGGTAAGGTACTTTTTAAGGACCTCAAAGGCCTCAAGCCACTCAGCAGAGAAGTCAAATGGCACATCCTAACAAAGCAGGTGACATAATGGCTTTGAAATTTTTCTAAAGTCCTTAATGAACCTCTTGTAAAATCTAGCATGTCCTAAAAATGATCTGATTTGTTTGACAGTCGTGGGTGGGGATAGATGTGAAATCAAGTCCATTTTAGTCTTGTCAACCTCTATTCCTTTGTGAGAGACCACATGGCCTAATACAATTCCTTGTCTCACCATAAAGTGACTCTTTTCCCAGCTTAGGACCAAATTGGTCTCCTCACATCTTTGTAAAACTAGCTCAAGGTGACTCAAATACTGTCTAAAGCTATCCTCAAAAACTGAGAAATCATCCATGAAGATTTATAGAAATTTGTTAATCATATCAGAAAAGATTGCATACATGCACATCTGGAATGTGGCTGGGGCATTGCACAGTCCAAAAGGCATCCTCCTATAAGCAAAGGTGCCAAAGGGACATGTGAAAGTAGTTTTTTCCTGATCTTAAGGATACACATGGATTTGGTTATACCCTAAGTATCCATCAAGAAAGCACTAAAATGCCTTTCTAGCCAGCTTATCTAGAATTTGGTCAATGAAAGGGAGGGGGAAGTGGTCTTTTCTGATTTTGGAGTTGAGTTTCCTATAATCAATAAAAACTCTCCAGCCAGTGGTCTCCCTGGCTGGCATCAACTCCCTAGAATCAGTAGTGATAACTGTTATGCCTGACTTTTTAGGTACCATCGAGATAGGTGACACCCATTCTAAATTTGAAATGGGGTAAATTACCCCTGCATCCAACAGTTTCACTATCTCCTTGAGGACCACTTCCTGCATGTGAGGATTAAGCTTCCTTTGCATCCCTCTGGAGGGTTTTGTACCCTCATCCAGATGAATTCTATGCATGCAAACTGAGGCATTAATGCCTCCCAGATTATCTATTATCCACCCCATTGCCTTTTTATACTTCTTGAGAACACTCAATAATGCCTCCTCCTATTCACTAGTGAGAGAGGAGGAGTTAATCACTGAAAACTTGTTGTTATGTCCCAAGAAGGCATATTTTAATGTGGCTGGGAGCTGTTTCAGCTCCAACTCAGGGACACTTTCAATTGAAGGCAACAAAGGTGCCTTAGTGGTTTGAGGAAGGGGCAACAATGTAGGTACCCCAAGATCCTGTAATTTCTCAGGTTTGGCAATGGATAGAACTGACTCAACATGCTCAATAGTAAAAGCATTTTTGGACAACTACACCCTTTCTTTCCTTTTTTGTGTGCAAAGGTCCTTTAAGAACTTAGCATAGGCAGGGACCTGCTTTATGGCATCAAGCAAGGGCAAATTGATCTTGACCTGCTTGAAGGTCTCTATCATCTCCTCGATCTGAGCATTCCTCTTATCAAAAGGAGAAGGGCCAACTAATGCATGAGAAAATGGTAGCTGCAGGACTGCTGGTGCCACAGCTGTATGCCTAACCACATCATGGTCAACTTTTTGTTATTTTCTTTTTTCTTCACTTATTACTTGTTGTTGGGGCTCAACATCAGTCCCTTTATTTTGCCCTTACTGATCCATAGCAGGGGATGACTTCTTTGGTTCTTCACCACTCTCATCTTTTTCCTTTTCACTTTCCATGACCTCCTCAGTTGGCCTGCCCACTAAATTATCAACCGCCCTACCACTCCTCAGGGTAGTGATTGCATTAGCATCCTCATGGGTAGAGGATACTTCTCCAATCATGTATTGCCCTTTGGGATTGGCTAAGGGTTGACTAGGCAGTCTATCCTCCTCTCTTTTGTTCAAAGTATTACAGATTTGACTTAGCTAGTCCTCTATTTTCTTAATGCTTTGCCCATGAGGGTTCACAGTTTGGACCAAATTTTCCAAATTTTGCATAGATGCCAGCATTTGATCTTCAAAGGAAGAGGATCTAGGCTGTTGTGGGAGCAAGGCCAACTGATTGGGATGTGAGGCAGGCAACTAAAAATTTTGTCTGGGTGGGTATCCTTGGTTAAATTGGTGCTGAGGTTTGTATGGAGCTACCAATGCTACTGCTGGGGTTGAGGGTATATATCTTGTCTCCACCTCAAATTTGGGTGGTTCCTCCATGAGTACCCAACAGGCTGTTGCCCAAATGCTTGGGCAGCATTGGCTTGCTCTAGAACAAAATCAAGGAATTGGTTGGCTGATGGATAATCTTGGAGTGAATGGGTGGGAGATTGGCATATCAGACATGCCTCCTCCACTAGTGCAACCATCCTAGGCTGCATCACATTCATCAATTTGTCAAACTTCAATCTCAGGTTGTCCACCTTCCTCTCTAACTTACTTTGCACCTTAACTTCATACATTCCACTTCTAGGGGTGGACTCTTTTACCAACTTAGCTAAGGTCTGGCTGTCATTGCGAGACAGTGACTCCTGCTGCATGGAATTTTTCCCTATGCTATCAAACAGCTCCCAAGCCTCTTCAGGTGCCTTGTTGAGGTAATTACCACCACATGAGACATCAACCATATCCCTACTCTTGGGATTAATTCCTTAGTAGAATACTTGCACTAGTTGCCATTGCGGAATTTGGTGGTGGGGGCATTGTTTTAACATCTCGTAAAATCTTTCCCATGCTTCATAAAAATCCTTAGTTGAGGACTGAGTAAATGATAAAATGCTAGTCCTCATATGGCTGGTCTTGTTCATGGAAAAGAATTTAGCCAGGAATTGGCTTTGGAGATCACTCCAAGTTTGAATGCTATTGGCTGGGAGCTTAGAGAGCCAGGTGCTGGCTGTGTCCTTTAAGGAAAGATGAAAAAGCCTCAGTTTGGTGGCTTCAGGTCCCAAGCCAGCAATATTGAAAGTAGTGCAAAGTGCCAAAATTTGGTCAATGTGCTTGTAAGGATCTTCCTTACTAAGCCCATGCATGGATGGTAGCATGTTGATGGTAGAGGACTTGATTTCATAGTTTCCTTCCACTGAAGGGAATTCTATGCAAAAGGGAGATGTGTAATCCTCAGGTGCATTATACTCCTTCAGGGTTCTTTGCCTCTCAGTCATGACAACTGGTTCAATTTTAATAGTAGGGCCTTGTGTACTGTTTTTTGGTCTAAGGACTCTTTCAACCTCAGGATTTGGACGTTCCAACTCAGGGTTAAGAGACCTTCTCCTAAGCATACACACACAAACTAAGCAAGAAAGGAAAATGCTTACAGCACCCAAAACTTTTTCAAACTAAATTAATCAACTAAACAAGATTTACACCAAACTAATTACAGGGAATTGAACATATAGGGACTAAGTTTTAGGGTAAAAGAAGTGCAAAAAAAGCTAGCTAAACTCCAGCTGTAGCGCTAGCTTTTTCCTTCTGTTGTCCAATTCTGCAAAAAATCACAAAGAATCAGTAGCACTTATTATTCTATTTATGGCACAACTATAAAGAATTTTCTAAACTACAATATAATACAACTCAAGTCTACTAAAAAGATCAATATTCCCCTATAGACACCCAAATTCAGCCCAAGGCCCGATCAGTCTGTACTCCGAGAGATATGTACCCCTGTACTTTCGATGGCACCCCTGAACCCTTAGGAATCACTCTGAACTCTTAGGAACCTACCCATACCTTTAAGAATCACCTTGAATCCTTTAGAACCATTCCCCCAACCCTTAGAGATCACCCCTAAACCCTAGGATCCCTTCCCAGACCCAACTTGAACCCTTCTGAGAAATTGATGGGAGGAGAGCTACAAAATTTTACACAAACTATTTCCAAGAATGAGCCACATACCATTGGAAGGAGGACTTCTCCAGCTTTCTAGCAAGCCAAAGATCACCCAATTTGGAGTTATGGTTCAAAAGTTATGGCTGATTGAGGTTTTACATAAAATCATGACTTTTGCTCAAGCGTATGTATTACATACGCCGAGCAAATTTGGCCCCAGTTTGGTCAAGCGCATATATTATATATGCCTGGCATATTTGAGCCAAATTTGGCCAGGCGTATATAATACATACGCCCAGTATAGGTAGGGCCCACCGCGGCACCCACCTTCTCAGACCTCCTCTAGTTTTCATGAAAATCACTATACATAAACTGGGCATATGTAATATATACGCCCAGCTTAGCTACAGTAACTGTCATCAGATGCTCAAAATCCCTTCTTCAAGTTTGACCTTTTGACCATCCCCTTGGTTGAGGTGGGTGTCTTAAGGTTGGTTGCACCCCCTTTGAGCTTATATGCAACCCTTAAGTCACCTATGGTCTCACCCCATCATCTGCCATTGAAATCAGTACCCCAAACCCCTAGGACCCTCAAAACCTATAAAACCTTAGATGGGGGATTACCTAATTTCTAAAAAAATTAGCTCTTAAGTAATCCTCTAACCCACCTTCTCTTTATAAATAGAGAGGCCCCCCCTCTTCCCAAAGGGTTGAAAAAAATTAGGGTTGAAAGTTTGAGCTTAAGAGAGAGAGACCTAGTGAGAGAAAGTTCCCTTTTATTTTTCATTCTTCAACCAGAATTCCAGCATGATTAGTTCACCCCTTTCAACCATTAGATTACCCCTTTTTAGTCAAGCTTAGTCTCTAGCTTCATCCTATACTTCCCATCTATCAAATCCTAGCATTAGAATCCATTCCCCTACCGTTTAAGCCATTTAAAGCCATCGAAAGTACACCGAAGCGAAGGTCTTCCACGGTGCAACAAGGGCCCGTGAGCTCCGGCTCACCCCTCTCTTCCTCTACATTTTTGGTGTTTCCTCCATCCAAGGATTCAAGCCGTTATGCCACTGAAATTTCGGTTTGGCTCAAAGCTTGATAGGACCATATTGCCTTCGGGCAAACGGAACCTCCACCCATTTATTTTTCATTTTGGCCATAGATAGAGACCGCTACGTGTGGGTTGATCGGGTGCCTAAACCCTTCCCGATTGATAACCGAAGCCCCTACCCTAGAGTCTTTGGCAAAAACCGGTAAATCAGAGTCATATTTAGCACTTCGGTGCTTAAAATATTGATTTAAAGGTTTCCCGGGTCACCAAAAGCTCCGGGTGGCGACTCTACATTTATTCCATCGAGAGTGCATCGTCGCGATGGGACGGTCGCACAGATGGCGACTCCGCTGTGGTTATCACCCTAGCACTTCCCCTCTTGTTGGCCTTTTCTTTAAAAAATCTTTACTAACCATTGCTGTTTTTTTGATTTTCTGCTGTTTTTTCCTTCACTTTTGTTGTTTTTACTAACATACTTACCCCTACGTTTCGGCCTTAAATTCAGTAATTTTTGCCTAGTCACTTGACTGGCACCTTTTTACTTACCCCTATGTTTCGGCTTTAAATTTCAGCAATTTTTGCCTAGTCACTTGACTGGAACCTTTCTTGCTTACCTCCGTTTCAGCTTTAAATTTCAGCAATTTTTGCCTAGTCACTTGACTGGCACCTTTTTTTACTTACCCCTACGTTTCGGCTTTAAATTTCAGTAATTTTTGCCTAGTCATTTGACTGGCTCCTTTCTTACTTACCTTTACAATTCGGTTTTAAATTTCAGGACTTTATATTTTCTGCCTAGTCGCTTGACTGGCCTCATGATTTTTTCTTAGTTCTTGTCATAATCCTAACAGTGGATGCCAGCCCGTTGAGGTGGCATGGGCTTGTCATCCCTGACTCAAACTTGGACTTAAATTCACTCCCCTTTAAAAATCTGCAATTAAAAGTGAACCAATAGTATGGGGACATAATTAAATTTATTTTTGCGTGTTTTGGGTAGTTTTCGGAGGGTTTAGGCACAGGTATAACTTACCCGGTTCCCAGTAAGGCGGCAGCCCTAGTGGTGATGATCCTGAAAAGAACCACCCCTCCCAGTAAGCCGTAAAACCTGCAATGGTGAGAGCGTAGACAGCCCGAATTTAGCCATGTATCCCTAAGAAGCGGAAAGGAGTGACCCGACAACATACACAACAGTCCCCGGGAGCATCCCTCCCAGGAAACCAGTTCAAAAAGACTCATTTTGGGCTTGTTGTTCAAACCAAAATTTGAAAGAATAGTTTTTGCGGTATATATTAAATCGTGACCAAAATCCTAGAAATACTCGGTATATATAATATATCGTGATAAAATCGATTTAAGCGGTATATGATATATCGACCAAATCTACTTAGTTTTGGTCAGGTGTATATAATACATACGCCCAGTATAAACTGGGTTTAAGCAGCCCGATCTGAGGCCCAATCCACCACCCAAGTTCCCCGATTAGCGGTATTAGTGCCCGCAGTAGCCTCCCGCGTTCTATAACACCCAATATGCCCCCGCCCAGTCAAAAGAAGGCGAGTTCTCATTGATTTGCTCCGGGGGATCGGGTCGTTTGCGTGGATTCCCTCACCTTCAATAGAACGAAAGGGTTCCCTTTCGCTTCTTCCGAACTGTGTCGGATCCCGCCGCGGGACCTACTAAAGGTGCATATATCACCCGAAACGAGAATTTTCCTAGGGCACCAAATCGTCATTCATTTAAATAGGGGAGTTAATTTCCATTTGAAAAAATCGATATATATATATATATATATAAAGAAAAATCAAAAACCTAAAAAATATATATACTTTTGGTGTGACCGTTATCATGGCGACCTCGAACCCAACCCGTAGAAAGAGAACCCGGAAGGTATTCGGCCCTTACCCAAGACATCGATACAACACTCGTCAATGGATCATGTTGAGAGCCGATACATCCCCACCATGATCCCCATCCCATTCCCATGTAGGAGAAGACCCGATCTCCGACGCCTTCACTCAAACCCGGTTCGATGTCACGAGCCCATTTGGGGTGCCCGTGTTCGCATCCACCCCGTCACCCTCCCTTACATTCTCCCAATATACCCCCTTCTCATCCCCTACTGAAACCCCTCATTTCCCAACCGACCCATACATCCCCGTCTCCCATCCATACACCCTTACCGCACCCCCTACTCCCAAAGACCCCATAGGGACCCCCATCCCCCGCCTACCTCCCACATCCCATCCACCTCATCATCCATGCCCCTTACATCCTACATCCCATCCACCTCATCTCACATGCCATCCACATCACATTGCCCATCCACATCCCAACATACCCTCCTATTTACCCAGGTCATGCCTAACTTTTCTCAAGGTATGACCAGTAACCCACCATCTTCCATAGCCATCAATCCATACCCTCAAAGCATAATCATCCATACCCCCCATACCCGGGTCATGCCCAATTTCACCCGACCCCTTCCATCCTTGAGTGGGCCATCACCCTCCAATCTCACACCTGAATCCATGCCCTCAATGGAGGACATGAGAATGATGTATGCCCTGTGGGCTGCCTCTCTGAGCCCTACATCCTAAACCCCACATCCAGGTCTCCAAAACCTCCATACCCCATTCCCTCATGACCATGCCCAACCACCCATCATTCATACCCTCCAAAATCCCCCACATCAATCCCAGGCCTAGGCCCAAGCCCACTCATCTCAGGCCCAAACCCACACAAACCCATGGGCCCAAGCCCAAATATCTTTAAAACCATGGGTAGGGCCCACTCCCAAACCCAAGCTCAGGCCCAAGCCTAAGCCCACTCATCTCAGGCCCAAACCCACACAAATCCATGGGCCCAAGCCCAAATATCTTTAGAACAGTGGAGCCCGGCCCACTCCCAAACCGAAGCTCAGGCCCAGGCCTAAGCCCATCAGACCCAAGACCACTCCTCCCAGGCCCAAACCCATCAGACCCAAGCCCAGGCCCATGGGCCAAAGCCTAAACCCATCAGATCTAGGCCCAGGCCTAAAAACCTTAAGGCCCAGGGGCCTAAGCCTAAACCCATCAGACCCAGACCCATGCCCAAAACCCTCAAGGCCCATGGGCCTAAGCCCAAACCCACTAGACTCAGGCCCAGGCCCAAGCCCATCAAACCCAGGCCCAGTTTCAAGCCCCCCAGGGCCCTTGGAACCAAACCTATCAAACTCAGGCCGAAGGTCCATCACCCCACACCCAATACCCACATGGCCCATTAACCCAAACCCAACAGGGCCCATTGGCCCAAAATCATACCAACCACTACACCCAGGCCCAAGGCCCATCAACCCAAGCCTTCCAAACCATCAAGCCCAAATCCATCAAACCCCATGCCCATCCACCCACACTCATCAAGGCCCGTTCACGAACCCCTTACCCGTCCACCAGTACCCTTCATTCACCTATACCCCTTACGCCCCCATCCTGGCTCCAACGAAAAATCTGATCCACTCCATTCCTCAAACCCATGCCTACAGCATCCCGCCACATCAACCACACCCCATCACCCCCAGAATGTGCACCTAGCTCAGCACATCATTCATCCACAAACCACTCATCCATTCATTCCTTCCCATCCCCTACAAACCTTGTGGCCCCACCAGGTCATCCAACCCACCACCCCCCAAGTCCAAATAGCGGACCTCGCCCCTCACCAGTACAATGACCAACAGTACGAGGAGGACGAGATCCACAACAGTGGAGGTGTTGCCAGCTTTGACCCTCCCAGGCCCACCATCGTCACACCCAGGGCCGAACAAAATCAGGAGGCGGGTCCAGCTCTGACCTCAAAAAATCAGGCAAATTGAAAGAACAGATAGATAGAATACAGAAGCAGCTGACGAAGATGGGAGGAGTAGAACTGCATTCGACAGACTTTTAAGACTTATGTCTGTTCTCGGATGTCCCCCTACCACAAAAGTTTAAGATGCCATAATTCGATAAATATAATGGCACTGGCAATCCCATCGCCCACTTAAAATCTTACTGTGGGGATATGTGCCAGTACGACAGAGATGAACGACTCCTCATCAAAGTGTTCCAAAAGAGTCTAACGGGCCCAATACTGAGATGGTTCACATCCCTAGAACCATCCATGATAAAAACTTGGAAAGATTTGACACACTTATCCCAAGAAAAATATGTCTATAACATGGACATAGAGCCAAGGAAGTCGGATCTGGCCCGTTTGAAGCAAAGACATGATGAAACTTTCAGTGCCTACTTAGGAAGGTGGAGGGCATTGGCCGCCCAGGTGACCCACCGGATTCTCGATGATTAGCAGATTGAATTAATAACCTAGGGAGCTCTCCCAGTCATCACCAATTTTTTGGTGTATCAGCAATAGTCTATTTTCGCTTATTTGGTCCAAAATACCAATCGTTGCGAAGATGCCGTTAGAGAGGGCAGGTTGGAAAAGAGCGTGGCCAGTGGGGCCACCAGGGTTCGAAAAGCCACCGAACCAAGGATTGAAAGAAGACCAGGGACAGAGGTACAAAACATCATTTACCCCCAGGCCAATACCGACGCCCCCCCAATACAGCTCCAGGCCACACAACCACCCCCAACTCGTTTCGAGCAAGCGCCAAGGTTAAACAACAGACCGAGAGCCCCATTTACCCAAGAATATATGAGAGCACGATTCGAATGGGTGTTCACACCATTGGGGTAATCTTTAAATGTCTTATTGCTAGTGTTGCTACAAAAGGGTCTGGTCAATTTACTCCAGCCTCGCCCACCACCCAATCCAATCCCGAGAAACTATGACCTGAACCTGCATTGTAACTTCCACCAGGGACTCGGTCACCCTACGGACCGGTGCTTCCCACTAAAGCACGCGGTCCAAGATTTAATAAAGGCAGGAAAAATTATTCTCCCGCCGCTTCCTCAAGGACAGAACTAGAATATCTATCAAGCCCCTCTACCACCGCACCCAGGAGGCCCCAGGCCTAACATCCATTGGGTAGAAGAGGAAGAAGAAGAGTTTGACCCCTCGGATTACATCAGTAATCAAGAGGAGTTTTCATTTCCCAGGTTGAATAAGGACGAACCATTTGTGGGGGTGATCGAGCCGTTGTATTTAGCTGATTACTTCCCCACCCCGGCATACCAAGAGGAGCCCTTAGATTTAGGGCAGTATTTTTTCACTCCCGCTCCCGCCTATCAAATCCAAACGGGCACAACCCCGTCACAATCATACACATATCTACCCCACTCCCAATTTACCCCACAGTACATGCCACCTCCCAATCACCCCATCCCATACACTATCCCACCATCAGCCACCCCATATACCTCTCCGTCACACCCGAATCACCCCATGCCATACATAACTCCACCATCCCCATACTACCCTACCCCATACACGCCCCTAAATCTCTCCACCTAATACACCACTCCGCCATCCTCAAATTATCCCATCCTGTACACACCCCTAAATCCCACCACCCAGTATATGTTGTTGCTTCTTAGTGTGCTTGATTTATGTGTGTTTTGAAAACAGATTTATAGCTGCTAAATTACAGTGGCTCTAGACTATATAAAAAAAATAAAGAAATATTAGCACAGTTAGAAGAGAATTAGCCTGCAAGATCAGGGCCAATTGTAGCAAGTTTTAAAAGTAAGTGAGTGAAAGATCGTCCACAGAGAATTTGTCTAAAATGTAAGATAAACCTCCAGATCTGAGCTACCAGATCTGGCTTCTTATCCTATCTAGAAAACTGATAAGATGAGAGGTTTGAATTTGTCACGTTTAACTAACTAAAAACAAAGAAAAATTTAAACTAAATGATCCAGATCCAAGTTGGGGGAATGATTGAAACAAAGATGGAGAAGTAATATCTAAATCTGATTTGGTCTTTGAAATCTAATGAGAATAACTGCAGCTCAACAAAGGTGATCCAATCTTCATCTGGCTACAAGCACAGATGTAAGAGAGATAAATCTAATTCAAGGATTAGGCTTACACTTATGGCTATGGTCTATCCACTTTAATGGCCACAAACCATCCAATAGTCTTTAATCCAAATCCTCAATTCAGAACAAGAAACATCACTACAAATGCTGTAAGAGACTAGGTTACAAACACTAATTCTCACAGGATTAATGAATCAAGGGAAATTACATGCAAAACAATGAATCTAAAGGAGTCTAATGTACTGAGGAGATCAGAGGGAACCCTTGACATGAGTCCGATGGAGAATGCATAGTTTACAGCAACCTTTTAAAATTCATCCTTACAATTTACAGAGCACGGCTTAACAGCTCTTGGATTTGCAGTCTTGGATGCAAACTCTCCTTTGAGTTACAGCAGTATCTCACAGCTCTCAAATGCAAGTACAAAGTAGGCTATTACAAGGATTGCAGACAAGCTGTCTGGCTGGGAAATGGGGGATTAGAAATGAAACTCAAAATCTGGATGCCCCAATTGGGCAAATGCTTCGTCTATTTATAGCTTTCCCCAGGTCCAGCTCAGATGTGTATCAACCAATCAGAGGTTCTCAGATCTGTATTGACCAATGGTAGTCGAGCACGGGGATCCAGATCTGTTCTGGCCAATCAGAATTCCTCGATCTGGTTCAGCCAATCAGGTGAAAAAGGCATCAATTCTGTTATGCATTTTGAAAGTTTGTTAGAGTTTCTAGAAGTTCCCGCCAAGTTATTCCCTCTCTAGGTGCTCACGTGGGGTGGAATATTCCTTCGCTTCATGCTTAGAACCCTCTGGAATGTCCCTAGGTTTTAAAATGCATTGGGATGCGTGCAACAGATTACTGAATTGCCCTTGTTAAAGTTGCGAATCTCCAGAATGCCTCTTCGCACAGCTTAGGGGCCTTTTCACAAAGTGTTGTGACTCCTGAAGCTCTTTTCGCAATGTTCTGGTTCTGTTCGAATTGTGTTTTCTTCTTTTCACAAAGTTCAATCCTCTCTTCGAACAGTTCAGATGCTCTTCGAATGCTACGCCTGGAGTTTTATTCCTTTTCGCAGAGTTTTGAGTTCTTCTGAAAAGGACTCAGAGTGCATTTTTTCTTGAATTGTTCCATACTTCTCTTCCAGGTCTTTGCTTCTTCTATTCAGAACTTTCAACAGCTGATGAGGTTGTTTCTTCACTTTCTTCCTTTGGATTGACATGGATTGTCATCTTTTTGGCACTTTTAAGCTGCTTTTATGGTTAAGCCTGTCTTTATTGTTAGCTGCAACATAAGCACTTAAAACACTTATTTAGTTCTCTCAAAGGTCTATCAAGACTCAAGTTCAGGGGTGAAAAAATGTTATTTTTCACTTGTCAATAGTATACCACCCTGCCATCCCCAAATCATCTTTCCCAATACACAACTCCACCATCCCCAAATCACCCCGCTCCATGCACAACTCTATCATCCCCAATTTACCCCATTTCATCCACGAACCCATCTTCGCCCCACCATGCCACCCCATATACAAACCCTTCATATCCGTACCCCCCTGCTCCATCTGCTATCCCGTCATATCCCTATCACCCCACTCCACCCGCACCTCTGACATCTCCCAGTCACTCCATCCCATGCAACATACCACTCATCCCCAGTTACCCTATCTCACACCCCATCCCACCAGTTCTTAATCACACCCCCCAACATTCGATCCCATCGCCGTTCGACCCCTCCATCCCAGTCACACTCCCACCATCCCTTCGCTATTTTGCCCCCAATCCAACTCCAGCCCCACCCAAACAAACAACCCCTCACCCCCTCTCAATCACCACTAGTCTTACCACGCTCAGATAATGCTTGTACAAGCCCCCTCTGCACCCACAAATCCAACCTCACCAATTCCCGCCACTACCATTCCGTCCCCTATTGGAGTCAACCTGGTTGGACCTGAGAATCTGACATACCCAGCTGAATCCTCCCCAGAATCACCATGCACTCCCTTCCTCATCCTGAAACCTGCCTATGACCCGCATCACATGTCGTTAAGCTATGAACAGACGGACATGAATGCTGGTTACAACCGAGAGGAGACTGTTTAATTTATTACTCAATCAGACAGGATTCTACACAGCCAAAAGCATCGGGGGTCGTCAGAGGAGAAGAGAAGAAGAAAGAGCAGGCCGCAGGGAACCCCTTTGAGAAAATGGCCAGAGAGCACGTGTTGGAGACACAACTCAAGAGAACACCTGGACATATTACTGTGTGGGATTTGTTAATCACGTCCTCGCTCCACTTTTAAGTCTTAATGGGAGCACTCAAAGATGCACATGTTTCTGCCCACATAACCCCAGACGAAGTGGGAGAAATAATCGGGCAAGTATTGGCTCCAAATGCCATCTCATTCACTGATGCGGATCTGTCATTTGAGGGGAACAACCACTCTAAGCCCCTGAATATAACAATGGAAACAAGGAACATGGTGGTGCCGTTGGTCTTAATATACAATGGGTTAGCACTTAGCGTATGCCCTCTAAGGACGGCAATCAAAATTGGTGTGAATCCTAACACCTTTCAGCCATCCATAACAAACGCCAGGGAATTCGGAGAAGTAGACCTCGACCTGATCATCGGGCCGAAAACCTTCACCATCCCCTTTCAGGTGATGGATATCAAGTCTATATTTAATCTACTGTTGGGCCGACCGTGGCTGCATGAGATTGGGGCAATACTATCAACTCTACACCAAAAAATCCGGTTCATCTTAGAGGGAAGAATCGTCACCATCTTAGGTGAAAGCAGAGAAGACAGGGAGAGGAGAACTCTTCATATTGAGAATCTGAAAGTGCTTAAAATTCTGCACTCAGTAGATGACACCGATCTCCATCGATTTGAGTATGACTTCTCAGCCGTTAACCTCGAGCCAACTGAAAAAACCCCTGCCAAAACTGGAGGAGGAATGGATGTAGCTGTGTTCATGCTCCACAAATGGGGCCACCAAAAAAGGAAAGGGTTGGGCCCGCGCCTTCAAGGAAGAAGAGACTCCGTCAGGGCCAAGGGGCAGCAAACCAAATTCGGCTTGGGCTACAGGCCCATTGAAGAAGAAGTCAGAGAGGCCAAGGAAAAGATAAGAGCCGCGGCAGTCGCCAGGGCCAGAGAAATCAACCTAGAAGAAGAACCTCATGCTCGACCCCACCTCCGTCAAACCTTTGTGAGCGCCGGGGTGGTAAAGATTGATCTGAATGGGGAGACGAGGGTAACCCCACACAAGCCTGCTTCCGCCCACTCCACCAACCCTTACATCATCTCGCCAGACCTTGAGGTGGACTTAGCCACCCTCTCCTTATTTGAGGAGGAAGTCCCCCAGTCCACCCATCACTCTAGCACCAACCACTTTGTACCCATCCTAGCCATAGAGGACAGGGTCTGAGAGGATCCCTCCATAAACATGCTGAGGGAAGAATTGCAAGAGCCTACCGATGCCGCTTCCAACCAAAGAGGTAAAGGCCAGGCCTCACTGATAAGTAACTGGGCATCTTTGCCCCAACTCCTGGGAGCCGCCAAAGGCGGTGTATACGGCACCGACTCTCTAAAAACAAGCAACTTATAAAAAGTGAGGTTAGCCTCTGGGACACTCTACCCTGTATATATAGAGATCCACCTCGCCAGGGGCTGACTTCCGAAAAAATGCAAAAAACCATAAAAATAGAAAAAATATAAATTCTAAAAATATTATCTTTTAAAATTCCCAATAAAATTAAAAATAATATCGTGATACCCATCTCGCGTGAAGCTGACCCCTTTCTTGTAGAAATATAAGAAGAGGTAGGAGTCATGAGTCTGGACGAGGAAGGTCAAATCGATGAGCTCCCTAAAGAGCTCCTCAAACAATTTACCGATTTTGAGCATGGCCCTACCCCGATCGACTAAGAGACGGAGGATGTCAATTTGGGCACCAAAGAGGCCCCTAGAATCACCAAAATCAGAACATCACTGTCCCCTGTGGAGAGGAAAGGTATGATAGACTTCCTTCAGTCATACCAAGACGTCTTCGCATGGTCGTATGAAGACATGCCTGGTTTGGATACCGATCTGGTTGAGCATGAGTTGCCACCCTACCTTGATATTAAGTTGGTTAAACATAAGCTGAGACACCTCCGACCTGAATGGATGTTGAAGGTGAAGGATGAGGTCATTAAGCAGTATGACACGGGTTTCCTTATGGTATCCAAGTACCCGCAATGGCTGGCCATTATCGTTCCCGTACCAAAGAAGGATGGGAAGGTTCGAATGTGCATTAATTTCTGAAATCTCAACAAGGCAAGCCCTAAGGATGACTTTTTGTTACCACACATCGATATCTTGGTCGATAACAATGCTAAGCACAAAATGCTCTCATTCATGGATGGAGTCTCGGGCTACAATCAGATTAAGATGGCAGAGGCCGACTGAGAAAAGACTGTGTTCATCACTCTTTGGGGTACCTTCTGTTACAAGGTGATGCCATTCGGGCTCAAGAATGCTGAGCCAACCTACTAGAGAGCAATGACGGTCCTATTCCACGACATGATGCACCGAGAGATCGAAGTGTATGTCGACGACATGATTGCCAAATCATCGAAAAGGGATGACCACTTGATGAACCTTCAGAAGTTATTTGAGAGGTTGAGAAAGTACAGGTTGTAGTTGAATCCCCAAAAGTGTGTGTTCGGCGTTATGTCAGGAAAACTTTTAGGCTTTATTGTTAGTAGGAGAGGGATTGAGGTCGATCCGACCAAAATCAAGGCCATCACTGAAATGCCACCACCCTCTATAGAGAAGGAGGTCAGAGGCTTTTTATGCAGAATCCAGTACATCAGTCGGTTCATTGCATAGTTAACTCTGATATGTGCACCAATCTTCAAGCTACCAAGAAAGGATTCACTAGTTGAGTGGAATGATGACTGCCAAGCTGCATTTGACAAGATCAAGGGTTACCTCCTAAATCCTCCAGTATTGGTACCACCTGTCCCTGATAGACCCCTGATAATGTACCTGTCCACGACAGAGTTTTCCATGGGTTGTGTTAGGGCAGCATGATGAGACAGGAAGAAGAGAGCAGACCATCTACTACCAGAGCAAGAAGTTCACTGATTATGAGGCGCTCTATTCTCATCTAGAGAAAGCATGCTTAGCGCTCGTATGGGCTACTCAAAGACTTCACACTACCTGTTATCCCAAGCCGTCCTACTTCTAGCACAGATGGATCCGTTGAAGTACCTGCTCGAGAAACCTATTCTCACTGGCCGAACTGCACGATGGCAACTACTTCTCTTCGAATTTGACATTATTTATGTCACCCAGAAGTTGATCAAGGGGCAAGCACTCGCTTATCATCTTGTTGAGAACCCTCTGCCGGACTATGAGCCTTTAAAGACTGAATTCCCTAATGAGGACATCCTGTTCATGACTGAAGAGGATATGGAGGAAACAGAGGAGTCCTGGGTAATACACTTTGATGGGGCATCACATGTTGAAGGCCAAGGAGTTGGCACCATTCTTATCTCACCAAGAGGATCACATGTCCCCATCTCAATCAAGTTAAACTTCCCATGCACTAACAATATGGCCGAGTATGAAGCCTGTACAGCTAGTTTATAGGCGGCTCTTGATCTGAACATAACTCACCTCAGGGTCTTTAGGGATTAACAGTTAATCATATGCTAGACCAACGGAGATTGGAAGACCAAGGATGAGAAGCTGATCCCGTACCATGAAAATCTTGAGGATCTGATAACCTGCTTTGAGGAAGTCACCTTCTCCTATGTGCCACGAACAAGAAATCGGTTTGCTGATGCCCTGGCTACCCTGGCCTCTATGGTTGATATTTCGTACGGGGTTGAGATGAAGCCGATCATGATAGAGCAGAGGGACGAATTGGCATTCTATCACTTGATCGAGGTATCTACCGAGTTAGATGATGAGCCACCCTGGTTCTCAGACATTAAGAATTTCCTCAAGACCCAAACTCTCTCGGAAGGAACATCGAAGGTAGACAGACACACCATCCAGCGATTGGCAACGAACTACGTCATATGCGATGATCTCCTATACAGACCGTCTCACGATAATGTTCTGCTCTGATGCCTAACCGAGAGAGAAGCGGTTGAGATCATGAAGGAGATCCATAAAGGAGTCTGCGGGGCACACGTCAGTGGACACATGCTCGCTAAGAAAATCCTAAGGCAAGGATATTTTTGGACCACTTTAGAGACTGATTGCTGCAAACACATTCAGAAGTGCTACAAGTGCCAAGAACACTCTAGCCTAATACACGCTCCGGTCATTGATTTACACAGCATGACCACTCCTTGGCCGTTTGCCACCTGGGGTCTCGACGTCATCGGTAAGATCAATCCTAAGGCTTCCAACGGACATCAATTCATCCTCGTTGCAGTGGAGTACTTCACGAAGTGGGTAGAGGCAGCCTCCTATACCAGCATTAAGGCCAGTTCGAGAAGTTTATCAAGAACAACATCATTTACAGATTCGGCGTGTCCAAGGATATCATCACTGATAATGGCACTAATTTCGCTAATAGGTGCATCCAGGCCTTCTGTGAGCAGTTTCAGATCAAGCATCATCGATCATCCCCATATAGGCCTCAGACGAACAGAGCTATAGAAGCAGCCAACAAAACTCTGATCCGCATTCTGGAGAAGATGGTAGTCACTTACAGAGATTAGAGTGAGCAGTTACCCTTCACGCTTTGGGCCTATAGAACATCCATCCGTACCGCTACAGGAGCAACACCATTCTCCCTTGTGTATGGAATCGAGGCCGTGCAACCCGTTGAAGCCAAAGTACCGTCACTCCGTATCCTTTTGAAATCCCATCTGCCTGAAGCTGAGAAGGAAAGATCCCATTTTGAGCAGCTAGATTTGATTGACGAGAAGAGACACCTAGCTTTGTGTCACACCCAGGTCTATCAGAGGAGAATTACACGTGCTTACAATATGTGTGTTTGCACTCGAGACTTGCAGATAGGTGACACGGTACTGAAGAGGATTTTCCCGTCTATCCATGCCGATCCTAGAGGGAAGTTTAAGCCGAATTGGGAAGGAACCTACGTCATCCGAGAAGTGTTGCCGGGATACGCCTTTCGCCTCGCCACCATGGACGGAGACCACTTTCCTGAGCCCATCAACGCTGGATACCTCCGTAGGTTCTACTCATAGGTCTTGCGACAAGGTAAGCGTTGATAAAGGTAGATGCGTGACCGCACCCCATAGAAGAGGCCATCGTTTCAAAGACAAGTAGCCAAAAAAATAAAATAAAAAGAAAGAAGAAAGAGAAATATTCCCTAAATACCTTTACCCATTTGCTACACACGTTGGGCCAATAACCATTTCTTTCATATACCCCTCCCAAAACATCAAAAAAAAAAAGAGAAGAAGAGGAGAAAAGAGAAATATGTTTAATACTAACAAAAAAAGAAGGAGAAAAGAGAGGGAAAATCTCGAAAAAAAAAGAGAGGAAAAATCCAAACCAAAAAATATATATATAGAAAAGCAAAACCCCAAAAGGGGGGGATCAAGAATGGAAAAGAAATGACTGGGGCGCGTACAGTAAAAAGCCCCTGGAAAAGAAGAGGAATCACTGAATCTGGAAGTCACTCAAAGCTTAAATCCAAAATCCTAGAAAAACCTAACCTGTTTGAGCCCCGACCACATTGCAACCCGGAAGAAAGCCCTCTTTAAGGTCCACAAGCAGTCATAGCATCTGTTGCATCAGCACAAGCTGAGTTAATGGACCACATAGAACTTCATCTAGCCAGCTATGATGGAATCGATGTCCATGTCGTGGCTTTCTGGTTCTTGAAGAAAGTAAGGAAAAAAAAAGAAAAAGAAGAAAAAATTAAGTTTAGTACAAAGCAAGATGGACGTGGTGAAAACCCGCAAGGGCACCGCGAGTAAAAAGAGTGAACTCACGCGGACCAGGTGAAAACCTGAAAAGGCACCTGGGGTAAGAGAGCGAACCCATGGACGTAGTGAAAATTCGAAAGGGCCCTACGGGTAAGAACAGGGATGACAGGCATAGCGAAAACCCGTCTTGGGCGCTGTGAGTAAAAATGTCAAGAAAAGAGAGATTAGGAGAGGATCTGTTCTAGCCCACCTATTTTAGTCTGGACCCCTTGAGCCTCTTCTCCCCTTTGCTGGGCCGCTCATGTTAAAAATTGGATCAGATCCTGATCAAGTATGTCGTCTCTATCGCGTTGTCTGACACATGACCAATGATAAAGACAGAAGACTAATCAATCTCGGGGAAGCTGACCTTTCCATGTTTAAAAGAAAAACCTGAGCCTCATGCACAGGGTTCGACCATGCTAAAAAAAGGACCCACTAGTTGGCCTCATAAATACCGACCTCACAAAAAGGAGGAGAAAAGGAAAAAATTTCAAAAAAGATAATAGATTTTCCTTTTCCATAAAGAGCCTCACACTGTGTAGGAGAAAATTTCAAAAAAAGATAATAAATTTTCCTTTTCCATAAAGAGCCTCACACTGTGTAGGAGAAAATTTTAAAAAAGATAATATATTTTCCTTTTTCGTAAAGAGCTTCACACTGTGTAGGAGAAAATTTCAAAAAGATAATAGATTTTCCTTTTCCATAAAGAGCCTCACGCTGTGTAGGAAAAAATTTCAAAAAAGATAATATATTTTCCTTTTCCATAAAGAGCCTCACACTATGTAGGAGAACATTTAAAATAATAATAATAATAATAGATTTTTCTTTTCCATAAAGAGCCTCACACTGTGTAGGAGAAAATTTTAAAAAGATAATAGATTTTCCTTTTCCATAAAAGCCTTATGTTGCGAGACGTATGGAAGAAAATTTGAACACCAAAGAAAAATAAAATATATGTATAATAGATTTCATTTCTTTTCTTACAGCGTTACGTGTGAAGTGTTACGTCCTAAAAAGATAACAACATGACACACTTTATTTTTTGCCTTCTTTACAAGTATTAAAAACAAGAGAGAAAAAAAAGAAAGAAGAAACAACCCGAAAAAGAAAAGACATCTCTGTTATGGGGCATCAGCCCCCCCTTTGTGTATATGATCTATGGTATGTGCAGGAAGAGGTCAGGGGCAGGGACCACGCTTCAAAGCACTGATCTCTGTAAGGAGAGAGTCCTCACGGGTATTCTGATTAGACAACTACCTACCATGAAGACTCTTCTACCGCCTCCGCGAAGCGTCAGCTGCACTGGGAGACTCAGTCAAAAGCCCAGTCAACAGAAGAACCTCACTCTCGGCCGTAGCAGCTCTCACCTCTGCAATCTCAGCTCTAGCCCTTTCCTTCTCCAAAGCCTCAGTCAAAGCCAGCCTCTCTGTAGAAAGAGACTCAATCCTAGTCTGGAGTATCATTTCCTTGTATGGCCAGGGACACATCTCTATCACATCTACCAAAACCGGGCTAGGGGCACGTAAGTCCTCGGATGCCAGCTAAACCTTGTAATCATAAGAGAGAACGCCCCCCTGAACTAAGCTGCACATGTGCGCTGATTGGCGGATCTCCGAGAGGGCTGCTATGCGGTCTAGGTCACTGACCCCGAGAGAATTATTAGAGAGCCCAAGGGCGGCCTCACAGTGCACGACACGTGTTGGGTATATCCAAATTGACGGAGCACCCGAGATGGGAAATAGTAGGTACTACCAGTCAACCCCAAAAGTGTGATACCCTCACAATCCCGAGAGCGAACAATCAAAAAGGTGTTGTCCATCAAGGGAAGTTGCAAAGTCAACTCCGTATCAGATAGCCACAGGCTCAGTTCCTCGATACTCCCATGGGGCAGTCTCGAGCATCGGGTCAGAAAGCCCCGAGCCACATCCCCTCTTACCAAGCAAAATCTCGGCACGAGCCCCATGATAGCCAAATGTTCTCCTAGCCAAATCTGAATGAGGAGTGGACTCCCGCTAAGAATCCCGACCTGGCCTGAGGCCGAGGCATCCAGACCTTGATACATCTCAGCCAGGACCAGGTGTACCAGTGAACGACCTCCCTCCAATTCAGTCAAGACGTCACATGACCCGAGGGAAAATGCCTCGCCCCCAGTAAAGAAGAGAACTTTCGACAGTAAATAAAGGGGGCCTTACCATTGAAAGGAATTTAGATAGGCAACCTTCGGAGACTCGAGTCACCGAAAAGTTCTCTGAGGAATTTCACCGACCACCGGGTAGGCCCCCTGACGAAGCCCTTCTCATACCCACCCTTTTTCAAACCAAGAATCGTGTGGACCACCTTTGCATACCCTGGTTTGGGCACCACTTTGGCAAGTTCCTGATGCATCCTCAAGCCAGTAATAGAGGCTAGCTCTTCCAAGGTTGGGGTGAGCTCCCTGGACCCAAATCTGAAGACATGGGCCCTATGGTCCCACGACGCCAAAGCCGCCTGCAGGAGGTTGGGCAACAGAGGAATAACAAGAAAAGAGGAAAGGCGGGATAACCCGAGGCGATCCAGAATAGCGACCTCGCCCTCAGCCAAGCTATCGCACCATTTTTGCAAAAAACTGGGCCCCGGATCCAAACAGGGAAGTATACTAGCCCCAGCCCCCGTATGAGAATTTGGGCCAAGAAGCGGGTCCATTGACGTACAAAGATGTTCTTTATAAAAATCAGTCAATATAGGGCGATGGATCCGCTTGTAAAAAAAAAAAAAAAAAGAAAAAAGAAAAAAGAGGGGCAAAAAGGCCAAGTTTGGATGAAAAGAGTGGCAAAGAGGGCCAAGTTCGGGTTATGAAGAATGCCGTTGAGCCCAATTATGTGAGGCATATATATTATATATGCCAAGGCAAAATATTAAATATTTTGCCAGGCGTATATAATATATACGCCCAACTAAAATTGCAGGGAAGCGTGGCTCCCCTCACATTGGTCATTGTTTTTTTTTACTTCCCCCAAGAGAGAGACGGGTTTTGCTTGGCCTACTTTTTTATCTCGGGGCAGCCCACAGTCGGGCACACTCGCACACTCATGGGAAATCCTCGGATGACGTGGTATCCGTGGGTCATATGCGGAGGATCATGTGCGGGCTCAATTTCATCATTAGAGGGGCTCTGGCCCGCTTCATGCTAAAGAAAAGGAAACCATAAAAGCGGAGAGATAACCAAACAGAGCATTCATATAAACCATAAAAATCATCAAACCATTCAAAAAGAAATGTTGTTTAAAAGATTACATATTCCCCAATAAATAAAATTCTAAATTGTTTCAATGTTTCAAATTTTCAAAAAATAAACTAGTCTTGGGCAGCCCCCTTCGACTTCTTCAAGCGCCGGGACACGCTTTGAAAAGTACGAGTCTCTCCCACCCGAGTCCATGTCTGAGAAATGCTGCCGAGCAGAGAGCGCGACTCCTTTTCACGAGCACACTGTAGGAGCACACCAGAGGCCATCAGGTAGGGAAACAAGCAGAAGGTAAATAAGAAAATGATTAGGTTTGGTCAATATTCACTCACCACCTCAGCCTCTCTAAGCCCGACGATGTTGTGATAATATTCGGCTTGGTTCACGGCCGACTCATAATTCTGCACAACAAGAAAAAGAGGTGTCAGTCACACAGGTAATCAACATAGTTCAAGAAAAAAAAGAGAGCAACGCAACAAGGGAGAGATTACCCTGGGGATCAGCTCAGGAGGTGGGATCCGAATAGCTTCAGTGGATATACGTGCCTTCTCAGCCACATCGACACACATACGCGATAGGAAAGCATCATCCAAGCGCTTAAAGGTCCCTTCGACCTCGGCTGGAGAACTGTCGGAAGCACCAGCACCGGAAGGGTCAGAAGGTCCAGCACCTGTAGCCTCATCAGTAGCAGCTATCTCATCCCCCTCATCTGAGTCGCCACCCTGCCCAAATTGTAAAGAGAGACAATTTTTGTTCAAATAGCAGGGCAATCAAGGCAATCATAGGAAGGCTGCTAAATAAAAAGAGGAAAGAACATTACTTGAGACCGCGAACCGCCAAAAGCTAAAAAGTTGACACCAGGCACGAAGCGGGGCAGCAGAGAATGATAGGGCAGAGACTCATACCACATCTGATATCCCCCTGGAAAAAGAAGGTCATCAATGGGGACCCCATGATGGAGAAAGCGAGTGGTAAGCATGTCGGTGGAACCTTTAGGAGCCAACACATCAGCTGGAGGAGCTTAGGGCATAGCGAAAAGAAGACAGTACTGATGAACCACCGTCTCTCCTAGGTAATAGGCCCTAGTCCAAGACCCATAAAAGAAAATGATGTGTCGGTCTAACAAAAGACGAGAAGGACCCACTGCAGCCAGGTTCTGGAAGGGAGATCTAATGTAAGGGTCAAGGATGACCTGCTCAAAAAAAAAGAGAGAGGAGGGATATATACATTTGGTCAAAACCCACAACACGAAAGAACTATCAAATTTGTAAAGAGAGAAATTGTTATACCTGCTCAGGGATCAATAGATCAAACTGGGAGCGCAACCCTAACTCCAGGTGCTTCATGCCTACGTCCCGACGGCAGTTCGTGTGCCAATTGCTCATAAGGGGGAACGTAGGAACTTCATATAGAAGCAGAGGGCGACCAGGTTGGAAATGCAGATACCCCCAAACTTGAAAAGGCAAGCAGATAAAAATAGATATGCCATAAAAGGGAAAAGTTGGACAAACTGAAACCAGAGGATAAAATACCTCAAGTGTGGGCCAAAATCCCATAACGGGGCTGGAATCCCCAAGTACGGCTCGCGCCAGGCTAGACATGACCACCGCATAGCCAGCACCGCCCCAATCAAATCGATGCACGTTGTCCCAGTTCACCATAATACTGAGAAGAGACAATGAGACCCGCCCTCCACTGGTATTTGAAAGGAGAGTCTTACCTAAAAGGAATAACAGAGAAATACGGGCCAGCATTAGTGCACGCTCTGGCTCGAGATAAATGGCCGCATTGGGCTGGCCCAGATCCATTAACTCATGAGGGTTAAACAGACTAACCAACCAGGATAACTTGACTTCAGAATCACAAAAATTCCCTGAGGTTGGGTAGGCCCCTATCAGCCGAGTCACCTCCTCCCTATCAGGTGTGCGGGTAGGTGTCACGGGCACCCCTCCAATGCAAACCCTAGTAATCATGGACCAGTCCACGGGTGTAAGGGTCATCTCAGCCATGGCCATGTGAAACGTCATGGTCTCAGGGTGAAAGCACTTTATTAGGGCCTTCACATAGGCCGTGTCGGCCCTCACAATGGGGCACAAAATAAAATCCCCAAAATTGGCTTGAGCAAGCAGGTCCTTCACCACTGGGGGAAGATAGAGCACGAGGCGTTGGAGATCGAACCAGCCACCCCAGAACATGATAGGAGGTAAAGGCTGCAAACCAAAGGAATCTATCAAATAGGAGTGGAGTGGTATAGCAAAAGCATCAAAGGAAAAGAAAAGGGCTCATCTGTTTACCTGGTCAGCAATCCCGAAGTTGGAGATATGGGTGTGCTGACAATGGAGGAGGCCGGTACGGGCGGCTTCACCTTGCATTTCATACCAGGGTTGAGAGGAGCACTGAGAAATCATAAACTGCTCCCCATGAGGACCATAGGCCATCTCTGGCACCTCTTGTTGATCTTGCCCTTCATCGCTAGACATCCTGAAAATGTGGAACACATCGGTATAAGAAAAGGTTGCAAAAAAAAAAAAAAAAAAAACAAAAAATAATAAAAAAAAGAGAAAAAAAGGGGGGAGAAAGGCACTAAGCCATCATGAAAGAAACAAAAAAAAATGAAAAAAAGGGAACATAGGCATAAGGAATCACATATGCTTGAAAGAAAATCAAAAGCATTAATCTTTCACCACAAAGAGGAAGAACATTAAGCATTTTAAATAAAAATCATTATCAAAATCTAAAGGAAAGGTGAAAGAAGGGCGGTGATTACCTTCAATAGGAGAGGAAATAAATCTAAAGATCGGCGGCGAGTGAACGCTCTTGATTGGCATGAGCGACTCCCGGTGGTAGAACTCAAGAAAAATCAAACACAGAAACCCTAGGAGGCTATCCCGGACTTGGGAAGGAAGGAGGGAAGAAAATAGAATTTGAAAGGAGGGCCCCTTTTATTCTCGTGCTCAAGCAGTTTTGAAACTGCCAGATTTTGGTCAGGCGTATATAATATATACGCCCGACTATTTTCGCTGCGGATTTGCCAGGCGTATATATTATATACGCCCAGTCAATTTTTGGCTTTGGTGACCTGACAGGCCCTTTGTATGCTCTAGATCAAGGCTCGGCCCCTCTTAGAAGCCCGCGTATCACCGGGCGATGGTGCATGCATCTCCAAATGCCCCTTCGATCTCCCTTCGATTGGCCTAGAGGGACCGTGCTATAATAAACGGATCTAGAACTGTAAGCGCCCGCCGAGTGCTCCCATAAAATCATAAAATCAAAAGAATTTTTTTGCATAAAACCAAGAAAAAAAAGAGATTCACATGAAATAACAACCAAAAAAAAAAGAGAGAGAAAAAGGAAATATGTTGAAACACAACACTAGTCCTCAAAAGAGCATCGCAACGCCTATTTTCCCCACTCCGAGAGCAGTGTTAAATCAATTCGATCAAAAAATTTCAAACCTTGTTTTACACAAGGACACCTCATGCCTGATCCGACAGGCAAAATACTGGTCATGTTTATCCCCGGTCATTAGGAACCCGCTTCCGAACCCACTTTCCTAAACAAGATATCTAGGTCTAATTTGTTTAAAGACTAAGACCACATTCCCCAGGAGTCAGGGCCTAATCCGGCAGGCAAATAAGCTCATCCATCACCGGTCGCTCTTGGGAACATACACCTAGCCCAAAATCTTCCCCAGCAGGAGGCGAGACCTAATCCGACAGGCAAACCAAGGACCTATCACCAGAATGCGCACATCCTTAAGGTGTATCAACATGGCAAGTTGATCTGCCTAAGGATACATGCAAAAATAAAAACAGATTGAGCATGCACAAAGTCTCGAACTGACATGTGCAAAAAAAAAATGTGAAAAAAAGAAGAGAAAGAAGAAAAAAAAAAGGAGAAGGTTCGGGATAACAACCTTTTGTTATGTAGTTAAAATCTTGTGTAGGTTGACCCCACCTTCCAAACATTGGCTCTGATCATCCACCTTCTGATCTATGTTGACCAAGAGTGCACCCGACTTCAGACCATTTGAAAAGTCTATTGTCAGTTGAAACTGACCCGTCAAAAATGAAATTACAACCAACCAAACTATGTGCAAACATACAGACCGAAGGGTTCATTCCCTTTTATTTCCTTTTACATAGGCTTAAAACCTGTATAGGCACGGTGTCCCTGTTGAATATACGCACTTGCGTCTAGGTATCCGTAGGAAAGTCGTTTGTCCTCGTAAATTGTACCTTAGGGTCGAGGCTTCCATTCGTGCCTATTTGCTGCTTATCGCCCCTGATGGGTGTCTGTCTGTGCATAGTTAGTAAGGTGTGATTTCATTGGGGATGGAGGCTAGAATTGGCCATCTCTTTCGATGGATGTTTGGTCCTAGCCTAATCATTTTTAGCTTTGTCTCGAGTTAAGGCATTCCGATTCGTGTAAATTAGGAGTACCTCACCACCGAAACGTGCACATCCCCAAGATGTACCTATCCCCGCTAGAGCGTACGCATTCTTAAAGCGCACCAACTGGCATTTGATCCACTTAAAGAGTTGTGCAAGAATAAAATTGCCAGAGGTCCTTGAGCTTTGCTTAGAGGCCTCAAAACAAAAGAAAAAAATAATAACACACAAAAATTCACTCTAAAAATGGGCATGCATTCCCAAGAAGTGTTGTGACATCAATATTCGCTTCACTCGGGTAAATCATGCTAAAGCAACCTCGAGGTTGATGAGTTCACCCAAAGACTCCGAGCCTTACCTAGGTAAGGGCACCCCTGGCCAATCCAATGGAGTTGTCGATACCCTTTGTAGGCCTTCGCTTTGTGTACTTCGCATCGATTCCGAAGCATAGATCGATCACCCTGTTTCATGGAGCGGTCTGGTTCAGATTAATACTCAACATCACAAATCTATAATTTCCCTCAAGAAGTGGACGATATCCTAGCTAGCGAGCTTACACTTTTTGTGATCATCATAGTTATGCCTAATAATGTCACAATGCGCTTGTGGACTGTTAGCTTTGAGGTACGGACGATATCTCGAAATGAGAGGACTTACGTACACTCACCATCACCATGAATGTTTGAGAATTGAGTTGAACCAGGCGGACCCATCAAATGTGCCTTGGACCCATTTGGATGTCTCTTGTCTTTGGCATCCGATCATTAGTGATCGAATACCAAAGAGGGGCATTTGTAGACACCCACATTCGACCCAAGGCCCGATCAGTCTGTATTCCGAGAGAGATGTACCCCTGTGCTTTTGATGGCACCCCTGAACCCTTAGGAATTGCCTTGAACCCTTAGGAACCTACCCAGACCTTTAGGAATCACCTTGAACCCTTTAGAACCATTCCCCCAACCCTTAGAGATCACCCCTAAACCCTAGGATCCCTTCCCAGACCCAACTTGAACCCTTTTGAGAAATTGATGGGAGGAGAGCTATAAAATTTTACACAAAGCACTAATGAGGATGAGCCACATACCATTGGAAGGAGGACTTCTCCAGCTTTCCAGCAAGCCAAAGATCACCCAATTTGGAGTTATGGTTTAAAAGTTATGGTCGATTGAGGAATTATGGCTTTTGGTCAGGCGTATGTATTACATATGCCCAACAAATTTGACCCCAATTTGGTCAGGTGTATATATTATATAAGCCTAGCATATTTGGACCAAATTTGGCTAGGCATACATAATACATATGACCAGCAAAGGTAGGGCCCACCGCAGCACCCACCTTCTCAGACCTCCTCTGGTTTTCATGAAAATCACTGTACATAAATTAGGCGTATGTAATATATACGCCTAGCTTAGCTACAGTAACTATTATCAGATGCTCAAAATCCCTTCATCAGGTTTGACCTTTTGACCATCCCCTTTGCTGAGGTGGGTGTCTTAAGGTTGGTTGCACTCCCTTTGAGCTTATATGCAACCCTTAAGTCACCTATGGTCTCACCCCATCATCTGCCATTAAAACCGGTTCCCCAAACCCCTAGGGCCCTAAAAACCTAGAAAACCTTAGATGGGGGATTACCTAATTGCTAAACCAATTAGCTCTTAAGTAATCCTCTAACCCACCTTCTCTATATAAATAGAGAGGGCCCCCCTCTTCCCAAAAGGTTGAAAAAAATTAGGGTTGAAAGTTTGAGCTTAAGAGAGAGAGACCTAGTGAGAGAAAGTTCCCTTTTATTTTTCATTCTTCAACCAGAATTCCAGCATGCTTAGTTCACCCCTTTCAATCCATTTCAACCATTAGATCACTCCTTTTTAGTCAAGCTTAGTCTCTAGCTTCATCCTACACTTCCCATCTATTGAATCCTAGCATTAGAATCCATTCCCCTACCGTTTAAGCAATTTAAAGCAATCAGAAGTACAGCGAAGCGAAGGTCTTCCACGGTGCAACAAGGGCCCGTGAGCTCCGGCTCACCCCTCTCTTCCTCTACCTTCTTGGTGTTTCCTTTGTCCAAGGATTTAAGCCGTTACGCCGCCGAAATTTTGGTTTGGCTCAAAGCTTGATAAGACCATATTGCCTTCGTGCAAGCGGAAGCTTCGCCCATTTATTTTTCATTTTGGCCATAGATAGAGACCACTACGTGAGGGTTGATCAGGTGCCTAAATCCTTACCGATCGATAACCGAAGCCCCTACCCTAGAGTCTTTGGCAAAAACCGATAAATCAGAGTCATATTTAGCACTTTGGTGCTCAAAATATTGATTTAAAGGTTTCCCGGGTCACCAAAAGCTTTGAGTGGTGACTCTACATTCATTCAATCGAGAGCGCATCGTCGCGACGGGTTCGGGAGAATCCCCGACAGCGGCGCTAAAAACTTGTTGGTAGGCGTTAGGTTGCTGATTTCATAGCCATTTTACTCTACCTTTGTATTCTGATTTTACCATCTCATCACTTAAATAAACATCAGCACACCTAAAGCCTACGAACATGGTAGCAGAAATTTTCTTGTTCCATCTCAGTCCTCTACGATTTGGATAGCCTCTATGGATAGCCTGTGACCATTTGAGTGGACAGACTATATCCCTAGGGTGATTCTAAGCCATAGATCTGAGATGGATTCTTATCGTCTGCACTTGAGCTTATGGCCTTGTGAGAGATTGTGGCAGGAATAAGCTCCCCTTTGTTTTACATTACCATCATCAGATGTTAGTTTTGATTCTCTGTAGAGATTCCAGACTTGTGAGCTGAGCCATTGCAAGCCTTTTATAGCAATGACCAGCTACATCTATTCCCCAAATAACTTTTGAATAACTGCGGTTTCCACTAGTTTTTCAAGAGTTGTTTGCTCCTATGGATGCCTGAGCTTGTAGCCTGGCAAACATAGTGTCTGCAATGATCTTCATGTTCTGATTTGATCCATTGGTTGGAGGAAACTTATTGGATAATCTCTGACCATTTAAGTGGAAAGGTTATAGCCTTAAGATCGTCCATTCCCTTGGATCAAATTGGTTTTCTGATTTAACTCATGTGGTTTGATCCTCTTTATTGGATAGTCTGTGACCATTGAAGTGGACAGGTTATAGCCTTAAGAGACCAGGTTAACTCATAGGAGTTGAGCTAGATTCTTCCACCTTGCAGATGTGCTTGTAGCCATATGAAGGATTGCTACAGAGACAACTCTAGATTTGAGTTGCATGATTGAAATGACCTTAGCTTAGTTGTCTACTTCCCATAAATTTTTATCTTTATTTTACCACATACCATCATCACCTTCTTCATAATCCCTTTCTTTAGTATAGGACGACACTTTCTTACTCTTCTTTTAGTTTTAAGTTTAGTTGTGACACCCAACTCCCTTTCTTTAGGATTGTCAGATCTGTAGCCAGATCTGGAGGCCTACTAATACAACCCTTTTTGGGTTCTAGATCAATTTCTTTGTGGGACAAACTCTTACTTTAAAACTTACTACAACAGCCCTGGATCTTGCAAGCTGTATATTTTTAACTTGCTGTCTTACCCATTTTGCATCTCTTCACTCTTGATTTATTTTCTCCAATGTTTATAAATAAAATAGCAACAAGCATTTGAAATATACCAACAGGTTACCCAATTCCGACCGGTCCAAACAAAGTTTCTGAGTGAAAAACCAAGCGCACACAACTATGGATATCTTCTAAACTCTGATATTTTCTTCAGGAATCTCTTCAACAGGCTGCATAACTCCAAACCGCACAGATTACCTTCCATAATCATCATCTTTGGAGGATTTTTAGGATCTAGAGATTACTTGTCGTGTATGTTTGTTCTAGGGCCTTGCAATCTATAAATAAGGACCCTAGGGTTTAGTTTTAGGGGACTCAAACGCCAGAATCTTTCTAGAGGGATTTGACGTGAGTTTCTGTAGTTTTAGGTTAGGAATAGTTTTGGAATAAGAGGGAGACTGGATGTAATCATCAATCAAAGTCTGCGTCAGCAATGATGGAGATCTCTGAGTCGATGCATGTTTAAAGTTTATGGCTGGATTTCTTGTATTCTGGATAAGTATTTTTAATAAAGTATTATTTCATTTTCTATTTGTGAATTCCATTAATGGTACGATTGCATGTTAGAGGTTCCGACTAGATCGAGAACGAGATAGTAACGCTACAATCTTATTACGCTTAATTCAGTGGCCTTGTAGGGATTGGGTTAACCTAGATAGGATATTGACTGATGGACTAGGCCTTGTAGGGTAGTTTTGTTGGTTTGTGCAATGGTTCTTTGACGATTAAGTCTTTCTAACTCACGATTAGATTTACCTAAGTCATATACGAAGTGATTGAGCTTGTAGCCAGGAGCGGGGGTACTAGGGATTCAAGATAGAAAAGAAATAGGATTTATTATTGTACGAATCTGGAATCCAAGATGGATTCCAGCCTACTTTCTCCTTTCTTACCTCCAAAACTATGTGAATTTCTTTATTTATTTTAGGAATCTAATTCTACAAAATACTTCGTAAAACAGAATTAAATAAGAGATAAACGACAAATCCCTGTGGTTCGACACCCATGTACTTGCCCTAGTACTTTCAGACTTGTGCACTTGCAAGGTCATATTTTAAGACGATCAGCTAACCGCAACACGACCTAAGAATGGAGAGCCGACGTAAGGGTCAAACACCATCTATTCGAAAAGAAGGATCTCGTTAGTCACAAGATGTAGTCAAGCCTCAATGAATTACTCAACAAAAGGAGGGGGATGCCAAACCTGCTATGGAATCATCAAGTCGAACTGAGACCTCAGACCCAGCTTTAAGTGCTTTATCCCCACTTCCTGACGATGGTCCTTGTGGCAACAACTCATAATTGGGTACGTGTACTCCTCAAAAAAAGGAGGGGGTGACCAGGTTGAAACTTCAAATACCACCAAGCCTGAAAAGATAGATAAATAAGCAATATATATATATCGAATCAAAATAAAAAAGATTAGAGGTGGTAAACCAAGAGGAATGAAAGAGCAAAGTAAATAGATTACCTCAATCACAGGCCAAAAGCCATAGATGGAGGCAAGGTCTCGAACTGAATCTCTGACTAGGCTATCCATCAGTATAGCATACCAGGTGCCACCCCAATCCAAGCGGTGTACATTTTCCCAGTTCTCCATCAGGCTGAGGAGGGAGAGCGGGACGTCGCTCCCACTTGCATTGGCAAGGATCGTCTTGCCTGAATGAAGAGGAGTGCAATACGAGCCAACATCAGGGTATGCTCAAGCTCGATAACGATATCCATGTCAGGCTGGTCTGGCTCAACCAACTCCTTAACCTCAAAACAGATCAACCAACCAGACAGCTTGACCTCAGAGCCTGTAACATCTCAAAATTTTTTGAACCCGAACCCGCTGACCAAGTGCACATGTTCAATGCTGTAAGCGATCTATGCCTAGGATTTAATAATAATTATTTTAATTAATTGAGAATGTGTACCTTTGTACTAAAGTATATGTATTTAATTGTGTTAATGTTTACACAAGCTCCTTGAGAGTACCTTTGGTAAAGAGCTTTGTTGGTAACCACAAAGTCTAGGGATCAAGCGGTGTGAAGTGGAACTCAAACCACACTTTTTAAAACCTTTTTATAAAGGCCTATACACCTGCTAGTGGTGTACTAGCTACACACAGAATCTGTCCCCATAAGTTATAAGAAAACCCCTTGCCCAAAAATCATCTCGTGAATTCCTTTGAGAAGAATTTCTTTTTGAAGCTTTTAATAAGGAGGCACGTACACCGTCTTAGATGTGCCGACTTCAGATAGAATCAATGCCCTTAAGTATAGAAAAAGAAAAGAATTCTCACCATAACCCACCATGAGCATTCTTTTGGGAAAGGGAGAGAGCCGAGTGAAGAGAAACCATTCCCTTCCCCAATTCCTTGTGAAACTTCCTCCATCTGATCTCTTGTCTGAAACATCTTCTCCTTTAAGAAGATCTCTACTATTTCGACTATTTCAACTCCGTTACAATCAGAGATCAAGTCATCAAACGGATACGGGAACACACCCAAATTCCTTCAACACCGACGATTGCGAGCATCGCATGCGAGAAATCTAAGAAGGTAATTAGCGTAATGTAATTGTGTGAATCTCCAATAACTAGATCTTGAATTGACATAGGTTTGGATCGCATGTAAGGATTTTGGAGATCGGGCGTGTGAGAAGCATGATCACCGATATTCCTGAAATCAATCACCGAATTCATTACATACATGTGATTTGAAGATGGGATTACCGATTTGATGAAGTAGGATAGACTTGGCTTTGTTGGTGTATGAATTTAACATTTCATGCCTTAGATTTTAGGAATTTTTGAATTTGGGAAAGAAGAAGAAATCTGAAACACAGTCGCTGCAGCGACATTGAAACTCGTTGTAGCGAGGTTCTTCCTGAACAACTCGACGCAGTGAGTGCACCAAGAAGTTTCAGGCTAAAATTTTTGGGTAAGGTTGCTACATTGTAACTTGATGGAGTGAGTTTTAGAGTGCCACACAGAATCTTGAAAGGTTGCTACAGCGAGTTAGTGGTCGCTACTAGTTAGAGCAAGGTGCCAACATACGCTCGGTATTTTGGTTTTAACTTTCTACTCCGAACTTGGATTGACGCGATTCTTATGGCATTGGAAAGAGGACAATGAGATCTATAACTTTTATAAAATAATAATTTCATTAATTAAATTATTTAAAGGTCAAAATGAGGGGGAAGTTGGGACAAGTTCTACATGATCCAATGATAGCACGAACTTGTCCTTTCCGCCTCAATTTTGAGAAAACATTAAGTGCGTCGAAGTCATTAGTAATTAAGATTACTTCTTAATACATCATCGTATATGTGATATAGATTGGGAATGAGAGGCCGTCGATAAGGACATTGCGTTACTTTCGTACGACTCTGAACCCGAGGTAGGGGAAATTCACTACTGAATTGCATTTTGACTCTGATTCATATACTCTTATGATATGATTGACTTAAACTATGTTTAGAACTTGGAATGTATTGAAATAATGTTTTACTTTAGAAATCTTTGAAATATTGAAAGCTTTGAACTTTGAGTATTTGATTGAATCCGCAATTGAATCTAAACTATGAAATCCTTATAGGGAAAACTGAAGGCACAATTGCATATCGATTTCGATTCATAGATTTGTATGATGTATTTGATTTGAATATTTGAAATGCTTTTGACTATTAAGAAATTGATTTGCATATAGATATTTGGAAAATGAAAATGAGTTTTGACTTCCGAATTCGAACACGAACTTTGAACTTGAATTAGAAACTCAGAATTTACACTTGAACAAGAACTTCGAACTATGAATTGACTCGAATTGAATCATCGACTCGGATATGAACTTTTTTTTGAAATATAAAACCTCGTGAGCATTGAACATGATCTTGGACTTTGAATCCGCAATTGAATCCGTACCTCTGAACTTTGACCTTTGAAATTGAATTTGAAACACTGAACATTGAACCATTGAATCTTCTATCATCAAACTTTGATTCTTAAACTCCAAACTTTGAATCTAATCTTTGAATCATTGAACTTTGAACTTCGACCTCTGATCTCTGAATAAGAACTTTGAAACTTGAGCTTTGAACTCTAAATCCAAAGGGGAAAGAGGAGTAGAGGCTCTGGAGAGGGGTAGAGGCCCCAAGGTTTTTACCTTGTTTATGCTCATGGAGTGCTCTATTCTCGCTCATGTGATGCTTTAGCCACAATGGAATATTGAATTTGAATATGAATCTGACATCAATTGGGAAAGAGGAATAAAGGCTCGGGAGAGGGGTAGAGGCCTCGAGGTTTTTACCTTCTTTCCGCTCGTGGAATGCTCTGTTCCCGCTCATGGGATTCTTAGCCCCACTTGAATATTGACTACGATATATAGCCGAAACTCGATTTGAACTTGATCTATGAACTATTTGATTCTGAATTCATGTGCAAAGAGGAGTGGAAATTCCAATAGAGGGGTGGAGTCCCCAGGGTTTTCAAACCTTGTTTCCGCTATGGAATGCTCTATTCCAGCTATGTGATGCTTTGGCATGGTACTTCTGTTGGATGTTTTGATCTCACATTAGTTGCAAAGAGGAGTGGAGGCTTCAAGAGAGGGATGGACTCCCCGAGGTTTTCAAATCCTGTTTCCACTACGGAATGCTTTGTTCCCGCTACGGGATGCTTTGACCTAATATTTTAAGTTCTGATGACATGAATTGTCCTCTGAAATACTTGTTCTCTAATATGATTGTTCTCTGATGCCTCATTTCTGTTATCTGCTTTGTCTCTGTTATAAGATATGTTTCCCGCTATGGGATGCTTTGATCTGAAGCTTTGATATGAAGTTATGACATGACTTTTCTAATACATTTATGTTATTTGATATTTCGATCTGATGTTCCGGTATGATGTTTGATCTGATTCGCATGTTGACCTGATTCACTATGTTTGATTTGATTCATTTGGTTGGATCTATTTCATTCTATTTGATCTGATTCATTATGTTCCGGCTTAAGACTCTTCTGATATGACATGTTTTAGAATTTATGAATCTGACCCATGAATCTAAACTTCGAATTTGATCCATGAATCTGAACTCTGTACCATACACTTTGGACAATGAATCCTTGAACTTTGATCATTGAATGAATAAGTTAATGAAAGGATGTGAAAATTAAGGATACTTTCCCATACTATTTGAACTAAACTTCGATTCATGTGTTTTGATCGGGATTGACACCGTTGCTCCTACTTTAAAGTAGGATCCAAAGATCAAGGCGAACCTTAGACTTAGGACATTAATTTTGTACAACTGCATCACCGATAAAATATTGATATTTTATCGCATTGAAACACTCATGTGCGTGGCTGTGTATAAAAGTGATTTTATCTTTTTCAAAATGATTTTTTTTTTTAAATAGACCGAACATCTATGGAGAGTTGCTTCATTTGATTTGTCCATCGCTGAGAGATTGATTGCCATGAGGCTTTGGGCCATTTTATGTTCCTGTATTTTCTCAAGAAAATGTCAGTCCCCTTTTTTATTTATATAGATAATGAATATGCATCCTAATTAATAGAAGAAGCAAAGTTTTACCTACACTTTTTCATTTTTTAGCATTTATATATTTTTTTGAATTTTAGAGATTTTTTTAAATATTATTTTTCTTCATTTTGAAATGGAAGTATGATGTTGTAAACATGTACATGGAAAAGAGCAGAAGATATATTTTTTGTGTATTTTCTAGATTTTTCTTTTGCTTTTTTTTTTTTTTTTCTTTTCTTCTTTTTTTGTTTGATGTCTTAACAATGAGATGAAGTCACGGGTCCCATTTTGAGCATAGTCGAACTCGTTCATGTGGTTGGAGCTAAGTGATGTTCAGAAATTTTGCCAAGGTCAGAACACCTATCCCTTCGGATCAAATTAACCCTTTATCCTTACCTCGAGTCATACGTTTGACGGTGTGGTCTAAAGATATACTTGATCAAGATCTGATTTGAGCTAACATGAGCGGCCCAAAGGAAGACCAAAGTTTGGAATCATAACCAATGGAGTAACCAATTTCTTCTCTTTCTTTTGAACATTTTTATTCACAGCGCCCAAGATGTGTTTTCGTCGTGCCTGTTATTGCCCTATTTTTACTCGTAGCACCCTTTTAGGTTTTCACTATGTCCATGGGTTTGCATTTTTACCCCATGAGCCTTTTCAGGTTTTCACCTGATTCACACAAGTTCGTTGTTTTTGCATGTGGCGCCCTTTCGGGTTTTCACCACGTCCTTTTTGCTATGAGCTTGCACATTTTCTTTTTCTTTTTCAAATTCAAGGACCACGACATGGACGTTGATTCCATCATAGCCAGTTGGATGGAGTTCCTCGTTGTCTCATAGTTGGGCTCGTGTAGACTCAATGGATACTGTGACTGCTCATAGACCTTAAAGAGGGCTTTTTCTCGGGATGTATCTTGGCCATGGGATAGGTTAGGGATTTTGAAGGTATTCTCGGGTTAAAAGGTTTCCTTGATTGGGTTCCAGCTGCCGTAATACACTTCTTCCTTGGGGGATTTTTATTGTACATGCTCACTTTTTATTTTTTTATTTTTTTTTGTTCTTTTTGCTTTTTTCAAACATCCTCTTTTTGGGATTTTGCTTTTCTATTTTATTTTTTTGATTTGATGATAACTCTTTTTCTCTATTTTTTGTTTGGTATATACACTTTTTTCAACTTCTTTTATGGGGAGGGGTTTAATGAAAGAAAGGCCAATAGCTCAACAAGTGTAGCAAGGATATAAGTGTTCAGGGATGCTTTTTAGCTACTTGGCTTTGAAATGATGAGCTCTTTTATGGGGTCCTTAAGCAGTCACGTATCTATCTTATCAATACGTACCTTGACGTGGAGACTAGGAGTAGAATCGGCATACGTATCCAGCATTGATGGGCTCAGGAAAGTGATCTCCGTCCATGGTGGCAAGGCGGAGTGTGTATCTAGGGAGTACCTCTCGGATGATGAATGGTCCTTCCCAGTTGGGCTTGAATTTCCCTCTTGGGTCAGCATGGAGAGATGGAAAGCTTTTTTTGAGTATTGTGTCACCCACCTTCAAATCTCGGGTGCGAACATGCTTCTTGTAAGCACGTGCGATCCTTCTTTGATAGGCCTGGGTGTGATACAAGGCTATGAGCCTTTTCTCATCTAGCAGGTTCAGTTGCTCAAAGCGGACTTCTCTCTTCCAACTTTTGGTAGATCAAATTCGATGAGAATGCGGAGTGACAGGACGACCTTGGTTCCATACACAAGGAAAAATGGCGTTGCCCCTATAGCGGTATGGATTGACATTCAATAGGCCCACAGTGCAAATGGTAATATCTTGCTCCAATCTTAGTATGCGACAACCATCTTTTCAAGGATGAAAATGACTATTTTGTTAGCTGCCTCCACGGCTCCGTTGGTTTGCGGGCTATATGATGATGAGCAATTATGTTTTATTTTGTACTACTCGCAGAAGGCTCTTATGCGCTTGTTTGCAAAGTTGGTGCCATTGTCCGTGATGATGTCCTTGGGTACACCAAATCGCCAAAAGATGCTATTCTTGATGAACTTATCAACATGACTGGCTGTGATGTTCATATATGATGCTGCCTCTACCCATTTTGTGAAGTACTCAATGGCAACAAGGATGAACTGATGTCCATTAGAAGCTTTTGGATTGACCTTTTCGACGACATCGAGGCCCCAGGTGGAAAATGGCCAAGGAGTGGTCATATTGTGTAGATCTATGGCTAGAGCATGTATTAGACTGGAGTGTTCTTGGCATTTGTAGCACTTCTGAATGTGTTTGCAACAGCCAGTTTCTATTATAGTCCAAAAATACCCTTGTCGTAGGATCTTCTTGGTGAGCATATGCCAATGGATGTGGGCCCTGCATACTCCTTCATGGATCTCCTTCATGATGTTGGCAAGCTCACTTTCAGTTAGGCATTAGTGTAGGATATTGTTATAAGACCACTTGTAGAGGTACTCGCCATAGAAGACGTAATTGGCTGCTAATTGCTGGATGGTCCGTCTATCTTCCTTGGATGTCCCCTCAAGGAAGGCATAAGGTTCAAGGAAATTCTTGATATTTGAGAACCATAAAGGCTCATCATCAAACCTTGGGGGTTCCTCAATCTAGAGGTAGAAGGCAAGTTTATTTCTCTGCCCAATCATGATCAGTTTCATCTCAATACCATAGGGGATTTCTACCATTGATGCCAATGTTGCTAGTGCATCGGCAAAGCAATTTCTTGCTCACGAAATATAAGAGAATGTAATATTGTCGAAACATGTGATCAGATCCTCGAGGTGCTCATGATACGGCATCAACTTTTCATCCTTCATCTTCCATCTCTGTTGGTTTGGCATATAATCAACTGTGAGTCACCAAATATGCTGAGATGAGTCACATTCAGGTCAAGTGCTGCTTGTAAGCCTGCTGTACAGGATTCATATTTGGCCATGTTATTAGTGCAGGGGAAATTAAGCTTGATGGAGACTAGTATGTGAGATCCTTTTGGCAAAATTAGAATAGTGCCAACTACTTTACCTTCAAAATTTTCTACCCCATCGAAGTGCATTACCCATGATTCATCTATCTCTTTTTTCTCATCATCTTTCAGGAACAAGATATCTTCATTTGGGAAATCAGTTCTCAGAGGCTCGTAGTCAGGTAAAGGATTCTCGGCAAGATGATCAACCATTACTTCCCCTTGAATGACTTATGAGTGACATATGTGATGTCAAATTCAAATAATAGAAGCTGTCAGTGTGTAGTCCACCCAGTGAGAGCAGACTTTTCAAATAAGTATTTCAACGGATCCATTCGAGCCAGGAGTCGAACGTCTTAGGATAGCAAGTAGTGGTGCAGCATATGTGTAGCCCAAACGAGAGCTAGGCAGGCTTTCTCCAGATGAGAATAGCGTGTCTCATAATCAGTAAATTTCTTGCTGAGATAGTAGATGGCCTGCTCTCTTCTTCCTATCTCATCATGCTACCCTAGGACGCATCCCATCGAAACCTCCGTAATGGAGAGGTACATTAAGAGCGGTCTCCCTAGTACGAGTGGTACTAATACCGGTGGGTTGCGGAGGTAACCCTTGATTTAATCAAACACAGGTTAACAGTCATCATTCCATTCGACTGATGAATCTTTCCTTAGTAACTTGAAGATCGGCGTACATATAGGAGTGAGTTGTGTAATGAACTGGCTGATGTACTGTATCCTGCCCAAGATATCTCTGACTTCTTTCTCGATAGATGGCGGTGGCATTTTGATGATAGCTTTTACCTTGATCAGGTCAACCTTGATGCCTCTCCTACGGATAATGAAGCCTAGTAGTTTTCCTGACAGGGCACCGAATGCGCATTTATGAGGATTCAGGTGCAACCTGTATTTTCTCAGCCTCTCAAACAACTTTTGGAGGTTTATCAGATGGTCACTTCTCTCTGGTGACTTGGTGATCATGTTGTCGACATACACCTCAATTTCTCGGTGCATCATGTCATGGAACAGTACTGTCATGGCCCTTTAGTATTCTGCACTAGCATTCTTTAATTTTAATGGCATGATCCGATAGCAGAAAGTTGCCCACGGGGTGATGAACGCTGTTTTCTCTCAATTTGCTTCTGCTATTTTAATCTTATTATATCCAAAGAATCCATCCATGAACGAGAGCATCCCATGCCTAGCTATGTTATCAACCAAGATGTTGATGTGTGGAAACGAGAAGTCATCTTTCGGGCTCACCTTATTCAGGTTTTGGAAGTCGATGCACATGCGAACCTTTCTATCTTTCTTCGGTACGAGGATAATGTTGGCTAGCCATTGAGGGTACTTGGAGACTATGATAAACCCAGCATCATACTACTTGATGACTTCATCCTTTCCTTTTAGCATCCACTCGAGTCAGAGTCATCTCAGCTTCTGCTTGACCGGCTTAACATCTGAATATAGCAGCAGCTCATATTCGACCAAATTGGTATCTAAATCGGGCATGTCCTCATATGACCATGTAAAGACGTCTTGGGATGACCAAAGGAAATCAATCATGCTTCCTCTTTCCGCCGGAGCCAGTGACGTTCGATCTTGGTGATTCTAGGAATCTCCTTGGTCCCTAGATTAACGTCCTTTGTTTCTTTAACAATCGACATAAGGCCATGCTTAAAATTGGCAAATCGGTCAAAGAGCTCATTGGGGAGCTCCTCTGTAGGGATTTCCTTGTCCAAACTCATGATTCCTACCTCTTCTTGTGTTTCTACAGAAAAGGGATCGATTTCACATGGGACATATTTTTCTATGATGGCATCATTTTCAGTAATTTTGAAAGACAATATTTTTGGATTTTGCCTTTTTTCTATTTTCTTAGATTTTTTGTTTTCTTTGGAGATGGCCCTTGGCAAGGCGAGTCCTTATATACATATGGTATTGCCTGTCAAAGGCTCACTTGATCAGTCACATAATATACTAATTTATTACCCTTAACTTAGTGATGCTAGGACTTAGTTTGCTACTAATAAATTAATAATGTACATATACTAAGAAAAATCAGTAAAAGAGAGCCAAACTATTAATATTTGTCAAAATGAACGCAAAAGAGCAGTAAAAAGATGATAGAACAGAAAAGACGATTCATCATATGCTGAATGATAAGAAATCGTGTTTTACAATTGAGGGCTGAAGCCAAAGAGGGAAATGAGAAATCATAATTTATGATTCTCCAGAAGACGTTCAGAGTAAAGGCGATACAAAAGAGAAAACAATCAATCATAATCTAAGGAATCGTCAACTGAGAGAAAGCTGTGTGAAAAATAGAAAATTGTGATTTACGATTTTCTAAAAAAAAACTATAATAGAAGAAAGAAAATAGTGATTTACGATTTTATAGAAAAAAGCTTCTCGTTGCTGATACTGCTGCTGATGATTACATGAAGATTTACACCGCCATGCACTGAATTAGAAGAACTCTTGAATTAGAAGTTTGGCATATCACGAATCTGAGAAGATTAATGAAGATAAACTCTAGAAGATCTCTACTACTGAACAATCCAGAAGAGCATCAACAAAAGGAAAGCAAGGAAAGATAAAGTTAGAATTAGAGTTATATTAGGATAGTTTTGTTTTAGTTATTTCTTTTATTAGAATTAAAAGTTTTATAAACTGATTCCTTATGATCTATAAATAAGAGAGCCCGGTGTAGGAATAAGTATCGAAGAAATTCTTAGCATCAATTGATGATTGAAGGTGGGTTTCTTCCTATCAAATTTAGAGTAGATTTTTATTACTTTGTAGATTAGATATCCAAGGTTTCTCAAGAGCAATTGACAACTGCAATTGGGAGCTGAAGATTAGAATAGATATTTCTAGTTTCTTAGAAGCAATTGACAACTGCGGCTGAGGGGTGAAAGATATAATTTTATTGCTTTCTAGTTTAGATTTATTGCAATTTCCTACTTTGTAAACATCTCCGAATTTTAATTTTAATTGACGACTCAGGTTGAAGGTTGCAGATTAGTGTAACAGTTTTTACTTTTCCATCTCCAATTTTCTAGAATTTGATGGACTCCCAAGTTTTAGGAGATTATTGATTAGATTAAATCTGTATTGATAGGATTTTAGTATAGAGTAACAATACTATTTAAATTCATAAATATCTGATAGCTGAAGATCGTGATTGACGACCATAATCTGAAGGAGGATTAGGATTTATTTTCTACAATCTAGATTAAGAAATAGTTCTTTATTCATATTTCTTTAGTAGTTTAGGAACTTAAAAGATAAATATAAATTTTCAGAAAAGTTAAGTTAATATAGAAAAATCCTGTCTTTGTGGGAATGATCTTATACTAGCTCTACAATTTCCATTGTGCGCTTGCAATAGGTTAAGACTTAATTAGATACACATATAAGTAGCGATCAAGTTTTTTGGCGCCGCTGCTGGGGATAGGTGATTTATATTAATTTAAACAAATAAGTATTTATCTTTCTCTTTTTATATTTCTTGATATTTTTTAATTTTCTTTGATCACTTCTTAAATCTTTTACAGTTTTATTTGGAGTGACGAATCAGAGTTTCAACTTCCCCTGATCAGAGAAGCTCGAGGCTTAGATTTTTTTTCTCTCCCTGCTTTTTAGATTAAAAATCAGATAAAAAAAATTAAAATAAACATTTATAACAACTATTTTAGCCATCCTGCTCTGATTTCATTATGGCAGGAAGAGACCAATATGTGGCTAAGACAATGGGGGAGTATTATACTTTAACACCTCTTACACCTCTCCCATGCATTCAAATACACCCCCAAGCCGGTAATAGGACTTTTGAAATTACGTCCAATATACTTCAAATACTTCCAACTCTTCATGGGCTAATGGATGAGGACCCTTATTTGTATTTAAATAAGTTCGTAAAAGTATGCACTATCATTAGAATTAAGAACTTAACAGAAGCATCCACTTGGTTGAGACTATTCGCATACTCCCTGAGAGATTAAGCAAATCAATGGATAAACTCTTTGCCTCATAATTCGATTCCTAATTGAGAAGGACTGAAACGTATGTTTCTTACAAAATTCTTTCCAATCTGAAGGTCCAGTAAAATTCGGGATCTTATCATAACATTCCGTCAATTCCCAGAGGAATCTCTTCAGGAGTGTTGGAATTGTCTCAAAGATCTTCTAGACAAGTGTCCTCACTAAGGAATTACGCACTGGCAACTTGTGCTCATTTTCTATGAAGGCCTTGCATCCGGCATAGGATTGATGTAGCCTATGGTGGTAAGTTTCGTAAATTGATAGCAGAACCTTGGGAACTCTTTGAGACCCTTAGCGAGGAAACGGTGCAACACCACGTATCGGGTGAGAATGATTTGGAGACTTTAACGAATATACTTCCTAAGCAAGGAAGATTATATAAATTAAAGTCAATGATGAAAAGTCTTCCAAAGCTTAAGTTTTGAGAAACAAAAGTTCAATCTCTGGTGGGTATAAAATCGTACCCAACATCTCAAAAAGGAAAAGCCCATGGTCCTAACCATGGCCTAACTCAAGCAGTTTTTCGACCTCCAACTGTTTCTTCTTACCCCACAAGAGCCCAAAGCCACATTGCTAAAGAGGATGCCTTCTTACAAATAGTAGATAGCTGGGTGCAATATAGCCGCATCTAGACACAGTTACTCAATCATTTACAGCACTCTGTCGTAAGGCTAGAAATTCAAATTGAGCAGCTAACCCTTTTCAGAAGAGAGAGTAGCATACTACCTTCACATGTAGTAGGTACATCTAGAGGATGTATGTTTAAGGGAGACACATAAGCTCCCTCTATTTTTTATTGAGTTCCTCTAGAACTCATCGAGCTACTGACTCATCCATAGAAAACACCTGTAACATATGCATATAACTTAATTTTAACAAAGTATTCTACGATTCACAGTATGTGCAAGTACACTCAATCGTAAGGTCTCTTATGTATGGTCACAATCACTTTACTCGTATGGATTTACAATTTCTCGTGATTCGTAGAGTCAAATCATAGCGAGTATGATTTGAAGTGTCATAGAGTTTCACTTTCCTTTTATAGAATTACAGACGATAATTTTGGAGAACATGCGACTCTAGTGATCGATCTTATCGGTTACATTGGAACTTAAACCCATTTAATTCATAGAGGAAGCAGACACGCATCGCATTCAATATCTCTACTTGCCAACCACCCAAGCCTATATGCCTATATCTTGACACGTGAACCCTACCCTTCTCTATAAAACCAGCCTTCGCCTTCCCCAAAAACTCATCTCTTTCGTCTTCCTTTCATACCCTAACCCTAACGCTGAAAGACACCAAACAGAGTGATTTCAATAAGCAACTTGATAGAATTCTTGAAATATAGAGAGCTAAGCTCCTGGCTGGAGAACAAAGAATAGAAAATCTGAAGCGCCAGCGACCTATTCAAGATGTTGAATTAAGATGCTGCATCATCCTCTGAAACTACCATTCACCCTAAACCTAACCCAAATTTGACATCACATTCCAAGACCCCATTTTCCTCCACATCCTAACTTTATACCATCACAACCCACCCCGAATGCGAGCTATATGATGATGGTGGGTTGAGCCATCCCTCGCCTCCCTTCTCCACTGCTTATCTTCTCCTCCTGCCTGTGTTTCAATCTCTAGGTAGGATCTTTGCAAGGGAGCAGTATAGGTGAAGGGTGATCTAGAGATGTGTTCACTTCCCACTCTTCAAAGGACCTCCACTGTGGGATTGCATTTCTTCCATGGAAGGAATGTGAGGTGCCCTTTTTGTGGGAGGAGGGAGAGGTGTCCACTTCCTTCTCCTCAACTTCTTTGCTCAACTGCACTGTGGGTGTAGTTGATGAATTAGGGGAGATAAAGAAGGGCAGCTCTTGGAGTGGCGACCCTGCAAAGGAGTGGATACTCCTTTGGTAGGAAGAAATGAGAGACTCTACTCATGCGATTAGAAGTCGAGGATTGATCTTTATTGAAGACATTTTCTTCTCTCGGATGTTGCTGCCGATATCTAAAATAGTGTGTCTAAATTTTTCCTAGGTTCATACTTTTCTATAATTATTTTTTAATATTTTAGGTCTTTATATTTTCTTTTCATGTTCATTGTAAATATTCAATAATATATAAATTTTATTTCGTTTTGACTAACTTTCAATTTTACTAGCTGTGTAATTGTTACTAACATCTCTAACAGTTTTGTTATTTTTGTCTCTGAGAAGTAAAGCCACTATATTTTCTTCAAGTTTGGGGGAACATTTGTTACATAATTTTTTTTTCACTGTCGGTAAGCAATCAGAGATATCAATAATTTTTTGGATAATAATTTTTAGTATTCCCTATTTTTATGCCAATGAGGGCATTGTCCGATTTAAGTTTGGGAGGATACACAATTTTTTGTGTATAATAGTGTATAGTAGTAAATTGTTTAGTTTTAGTTTTAGTAATTTTGTTTTTGTAGAAAGGTTTTCGAAAATTTTTGAATTTTAGTTGATCATTACGTAGGAATTATGATAGCAAAATTACAAATCTTAAAAACTTACAATCCATTATAGTAGGAATTCAATAATCAGAATAAAAAAGAGTACAATTCAAAACTAGCTCATTTAACACTATATTAGAATGGATGTTTGAAACAATAGATTGATCTAAACTGTAAAATTTTAGACTATAGTTTCAAAATTTTAAACCAGTGAGCATTTGAGCCATTTTTCCTCTTTTATTCAGAGAGAGACTGTTTCTTTTATTCAAGTCAATTTTTTTTTCCTTGAACTTCTATAATGATATGAAATTTGATACCGCTGAATTTAAAATCAAAATAATCTATGATAACCTGATTTTTTGTCTAGAACTATCTGTTAGAAATATCAAAGCAATAAGACATATATGCTAGTAAATCGTAAAGATGATAAAAGGCCATCTTTTGTTAAACCAGAGCCAAAAGGCTAAAATCCCAGAATAAATTTTATCCATTGAACCCATATTAGAAGCCTAACCGAATTTCTTTGTACCAAAAATCTTATAAACCCTTAACCATATGTACTACCCAAAGCTTTCAACCTTTAACCCTTATATTTTCTGAGATTTTAGAATACAAAAGAAGGGAAGAAGAGGGAGTGGATGGAGTAAAGTAAAAACAGATAAGGGGAATCAAACAAATGGGTACAACTGAAGAAATCAAAAGAAGAATATGGGAAAAGAATGAAAAATTGTGAAGAACGATTCTTAAAACTAAAGCTTTCAAAGAGAAGAAAAAATCATAAAAAAAAGAATTAAATGGGATTTATAAAGAACAAAGAAATTGGAAGAAGACACTTACTAAAGAAAAGAAGAAGCTTGAAAAGATAAGAGAAGGAAGAGCTAAATTCTCAGAAAAACTTTGAATCCTTTTCTACCTTTCATTGACACCTTCTGAAACCCAAAGCCCCATTACAAGCCAGTAGACACCCCCATTTTGCCCTCTCAGAATATACAAACCTGTTTGATCAACCTTTGACTTTGGCCACGATCTCCGAGAAAGGACTAACCTTTTTCGTAGACTTTAAAACCTTATGCTGGGACCATGCACTGAAACAATAGTACATGGTTGAGACCTAGGCTGAAATAATAGCTTTGTGGCTCGAACTCAGCTAAAACCCAAGAAACTCTCAAATTGTGCGCCCTGTCTAGTGTGCGTAACTCGATTGCACGTCTCATGGCTGGTGCGCAATTGGTCCCTCTTGGACCAAGATTTACTTCCTGAGGACCGCCTTAGGCCTTGATTATGCGCCTCGCTAGACGCGCACAATCAGATTGCACGCACTTCCACCAGTGCACAATTGGTCCCTTTTGGACTGGCCTTCTACCCTTCTAGAAACTGCCTAAGACACGAATGTATGCCCTATCTAGAGCATGTAATCGGATTATGCGCCTCGGCACAAGCGTATAATTGGTTCCTAAGCGAACCTGGTCTCTAATTCCCTAGACCGCCTGATATTCCCTATTAAGCGCATGTATTCAGGCACTTAATTGATTGAGCGCACTAATCAGGGCACAAAATTGGTCTAATTAGACTAGGACTATGCTACCCGGTTGAGCTAGTCAGCCGGTCACTCACTGAGTCAGTCATCGACTCAAAGTGATTGTGCGTCTCATACTAGGTGCATAATTCAATTGGGCGCACTAAACAGGGCGCATTATTGAAATTCACTGACCAATTATGCTCATCCCATAGGGTGCGTAATTGGCCAAATACCTATAAATAGGGCCCACCACCACGACTCAAAAACACATAATTTTCAACACAGATTTCTCTCTTTCGAGACCCTCACTTTCAAGCTTAGGATTTAGAGATCCCTCACTGTGGCTTTGGCCTTAGGTACACCTTCCTTCTACTTTTTAATTCTTCTAGTTCTAGTTCTTAGTTCTAGTCCTTAGTTTTAGTTCTTAGTTTTAGAACATTAGTTCTAGGCTTTACGTTCTTAAGCTTTTAGTTCTAGATCTTAAGTTTCAAATCTCTTTAGCCCTTAATTCTTACCTTTTTTTCATGGTTCTAGTTCTTAGGTTCTAGAACCAGTTCCCCTTTTTTAATTCTAGTTCTAGATTTAGGCTCTAGCCCTTTGGTTCTTAAATTTTAGATCTTAGATCTTAGGTTTTAATCTAAATTTTTAATTTTCTGATTCTAGTTCTTAGTTTCTAGAACTAGTCCTTAACTTCAATCTTGAATTAAGTCTTGAAATTTCCATTTTTAGTTCTAACTTGATTCTCGAAATCCTCGATTTTTGATCCGTAAATCCATAATTTATAAATTAAAAATTGGTTTTTCAATCCATATTATTACTAAAATAATCCCTAACCAACCGATTTGCCCAAGGGAGCTTACGGAGGGTACCCAGGAACGGGGTCGATCCTCCTTAGCATAGTGGGCCAAAACCCCTTTTTTTAGAAATTTTAGTAAAGTTAGTATACTTAGTTTAATTAGAATTTTAATAAAATTAGTATATTTTTAATTAATTAGAGCTTTAATAGAATTAGTATATTCCTAATTAGTTTTCGTAGAATTAACATATTTACATTCCTAGTAGGATTTAGAGACTTAATTATTTAGATTTTTAATAGGATTAAAATATTTAAATTAATCAGACTCCCAATAGGATTAGGAAGCCTAGTTGAATTCCCCGATTAATTAGACTCCTAATAGGATTAAAACTGATTAGATCCCTAATAATCATAGCAAGAGCAGGAAAGGCGAAAAGTAGTTAGAAGAGAATCATGAAAACTAGCTTAACTAAACTTACAGGCGACCCAGTGTTCTTGGCATTGGTCGGCCGATGATTTAGTAAAGAGAACAACCCATATCTCCACCCCGAAAGGCGTGATCAGTGGAGTGTTGCAGCGTCGATAAATATCTACAGCTGGTGATCGCAAGGAATCACGTATTTCTCTGAGATTTACCGCTTCTTTTCTAGTACATAATTACCTCAAAAAACACCGCTTTTGCCAGAGTTCACTTGGACTGAATTGGGACACTCTTTCAGGGGACCAAAAGGGACCTAGAAAAAGTGCCTACCAACAGATTGGCGATCGCGATGGGACGTCTTGTCGCCAAAGATGCTTGCATTTAGTTAAGTTTCCTTTTCTTCTAGTTAGTTTTTTTTTTCATTTTAGTTTTATTACTTGTTGCATTTAAGTCTACTGTCGAGAGCACATGAGCATACACTAGTGGGTCGAGATGTTAGGAATACGAAGGATTAGAATCGGTGACCCGCCGTTATGGGGGTACCATAATAACCCGCTATACTATGAGTAGATCCTCGAGGATTCAACATGATACAACCCAGAAGTCAACATGGCCGGTGGTGAGGAAACCCCATTCATACCTCCGGCACTAGCCACAATGACGGACACAGAGACAGAAACTTCGGACAAAATTTCACGGCTCGACAACTTGTAGACCTCAGCGTCCAGAAATTACAAAGGGGAGGAGATGAAGTCGATGAACTACTACACGGCTTAACCGCAACATATGAGACCGTTAAGGAATGACGAGACGCGAAAGAACAAGAATGACAAACATAGGAGAGGACACCTCCTACTTCGACAACGATATCACCGCACGTGTCGCCACCTAGGCACACGCTCCTCAGTAACAGACGTCAAGACAGAATTCATTCTCAGACCGCTAGGAAAGATGTTGTCGTAAGGATAGAAGATTTTCCCAAAATGATCGATGAATACATGACTAAGAAAAACCGCCTCGGTTTTTCCTTCGAATTTGACAATTTTTATCAAGACCTCGAATTTAATCTACCTGGGAGATTCAAATCCCTAGAGTTTAGCAAGTATAACGGCACTGAGAATTTGAACCATCATCTAGCCTTGTTATGCAATGACTGTCGGCCTATTTGCGACAATCACAGACTTTTGATATACTACTTTCAAACGTCACTCGAAGGGGAAGCCCTCGACTGGTTCGCTGAGCTCCCGCTACATAAAATCAACACATTTGAAGAATTAGCCAGACAGTTCTTAGATCAATACAAGCATATGATATAGGAGGCCGTCAGTCTCAGTGACTTGATGACAACAAAGTAAGAAACCGAAGAAGACTTCACCGATTTCTTATCACATTGGAGGAAACTCGGGGCTTGCACGGGAAGTCAAATGAGAGAAAAAGACACAATTGACATTATCATAGATAACATCAGAGAGCCCCTTCGAAGCGCTCTGATCATAAGCGATTGCCCAGACTTTGCTACTCTTCATTTGCGTGCCAGTCGCATTCAACGGTACATAGAGGGAGGAGACCTCACCTTTTCGATCACAGCACCGAAGGCATCAACTTTCAGCAATTCAAAGCTTTGAAATAACAAGAAAGGCTCGGGCTCTGAGCAGGTTAATATTGTCGCTAATCAAAATCAAGGTGATGGGAATAATCAGCAAAGGAACTTCGGTCAGGGTCAATACCAGAATCAGCAACGGTACGCTAATCAAAATCAGAATCAATAACCTAACCGAAACCAATATCCTAACCAGAATAAAAAAGCTGCCCGAAACCGTCCTGCCAATGCTCAAGGCTACAATAATGTACCTTTGCCCCAAAACTTTAATCAGCAGACCCGAGGTCCCTATTAGCCCAGAAGAGATCATTATCCTCCATTACCCAATACCACCCCTAACATTTTCGGCCTCCTAAGTGACCAGAACCTCATTCATTTCCCACTAGAGCATCCATGACCCTCGTCTGCTAACCTCGATTACACCAAGTTCTACGCTTTTCACAAATGTAAGAGACATAACCTGGAAGACTGCTCAGTGTTGAGAGATATGATATACGACATGAATGATCAGAACCAAATTGACTGGGAATACCTTAAAAATTCTAACCAAAATAACCAACAGGCTCCGTAGAACCTTGGAATCATTAACAACCCTCTGCCAAACCATAATCAAGGACTGCTCACCCATGTCACCATAGTAGACCTTTCGGACCAAGCCCCTTTTCATCCATCTACTCTCATCACACGAGTTAGCCGTCCTGACACCGTAGCCAGTCTAAATAATCCTCCAAGGCCCATCATCATTCTGCCTCACCCCTTTACCTTCATAACTCGAGTTGAACCACCAACTCCACCACCCTATCCAAACTTCACTTGAGTTCAAGTCCAATCTTTCTGAGTTCGAAGATTTACCATTCAACCCATAGAGCATTCTACACCCCCAAACTTTGATGTATCTCCCAGTAATGCTGAGCCAGAATATGAAGGCAATGTCCTTCAAACTGCAGAATAGATCGTGACCTGGGTAGATAGTGTCACCCAAAATACTACCAGCCAACAACGCGAGGAGGCAATGAAAGAACATCCATCAACGAAAGAGATAAGACAGCAGGGGGAAGAGCCCACTAAGGAAGAGAATCTTTGCATTCCTCGAAGAGGAAGATTACACTCAATACCTCCGACCATGGAATGGCATAGCTCCGGTACGCATTCCTTCGTCCAATTTCGTTCCGTTCACCACAAGTACCTCACTGAATCCTCCAACACCCCAAGGTTAGCAGCAGACATGCCTAGTCCTTAACTCTTTAACCAACTATATACCCTCATCATTCCCTAGGGAAAAGTAGAGCAACAACGCACAGTCGCCTGACCAGATAACCGAAGAACAAGGAGCGAGCTTGCCCCCTCCACCTCATATAATCCCTCCACCTCCGGCACTAGTACCTCAGCTGACTCAACATAATGGTTGTAGACCGCATCGACCCAGCAAAGAACCTACCCTGGAAATAGGTCAGGAATATGATCTTCTCCGACACCTCGCAAAGGTGCCCACATAAATAATGATTCTTGAACTCATCAAGAAATCGCCAGAGCATCACCGACTACTCGTGGAGACATTGGATGAGACACATGTGAGCAAAGATACCACCTTGGATCAGCTGCATGAGATCGCTTCGGTTATGACTCAACCTCTCGCGCTTGCCTTCACTGAAGCTGACATGCCTAAAGAATCGTTACGTGGAAGTTCGGCTCCTATCTACCTAACCATCATAATAAGAGGATTTTCAGTACCCCACACATTCGTTGACACCGGAACAGGACATAACATCTGTCCTATAACGACGTTGATGATGGCTCTCGACGCTTCGTCAACGGAACCATCAAGTTACATGTTCACCTTGGGCCAGTCACCAAGGACGTCACTTTCCACGTCTCTGATTCCTCAAGCACTTACAATCTGATATTAGGAAGGAAGTGGCTAGAATCCATGAAGGCAATAGCATTGATGTATCACCAATGCATCAAATTCCCACATGAAGATTCCATCGTCTGAATATATGCCAATACGCCCCTCAAAGAAATCGACACAGACTACGTGCAAGCATTCCAACTGCACACGACTCGATATTGAACACATGACATATAAAAAAGATGCATGATCCTAATGACACATAAATAGCATAAGTTAACTATCCTCGATCCTTTCTGACCCACCAACCAAAAGTAGTGACAAGAGAAGTTGGGCCTGATCTCGCCCGACTATACGACATTAACCCAACCGCGGCAAAAGGATGAGACCTAATGTAACAGCTAGGATACATCCCTCATACTAGACTCGACAAAGATAAGCAAGGATGCATAAGGCCAGTCATCTCGAAGAAACTATGCAAGCACATCGGATTAGGTTACCAGTTAGATAGCAAGCAAGCCGACATCCTACCCACTTCACCAAAGTGGTCGCTCTATGATCATTTCATATATGGAACTATTGAGAGGACTAATGTGGTGAAGAGAAGAACGGAGCCATCCTTCATTGAATCACACGCAACCGAGATTGAGCAAGTGACCAAAGCCTTCACTAACCTAACAAACCTAAGTCATGACAGTGATGACATGGACAAGCCACTCGAGAAAGTCGGACCATTAATCCAAACCCTTGAAGAGCCAGAGCCACGCATAGAATACTGAGAGTCAACTGACGAGGACTTCCACATCATCGCATTAGCAGACAAAGAAGAACTAGAGTCAGGGGCACCCCAGCCTCATGAACCAGGAAGAGAAGACTGGCTCTTAATGTCAAGTGAAGAAGAAGACTATTAGACCAGCTATATAGAAATAGAACTTGGAGATCACTTAAGAGCAAAGCGGCTGAAGCTCCTTGAGGAGGTCAACGACTCCCGAAGCAAAGAAATAAACTCTGATGATGAACTTAATCCTTTACCCAGAATCACCCTATTACAACCTTTGCGCGTCCATCTTAATGTGGTGCCAAAGAGCTATTTTATGTGAGGTACGACAAGCAACAAGGGGAAAAGATCATCACATTACCTTTATAAAATTCCAAGAAGAATTAGAGCTCGACGCTCCCCAGTCTCCGGATGTGCCACAACTTCAGATATTCTGAAACTCACTAGAAGAGGAATGGCAACCGCCGCCAAGTGATGACGAAGACTATTGGATAGATCTCCCTGCCCTGGAGTTAGCAGAACAGTTGGAATACGGCTTCCAAGCACAATCATATGAAGAGGAAGGTCTTGATCCTAGAAATAGTAACCTCAGCTCCGATCATGAAGGATGGGAATGCCCCTGGGAGTATCCCTGCATCTCTCACCCATATCAGCCTCACTGTCAGGCTTGCATACTTTTCACCGTGTACCATGAGATCCAGAGGAAGGAATTCCCAGATTCTAACTACAATGATGATACTTTCGAGCATTTCTTCACTACATGGGAGTGCCCACAAGAGTTTTTGTGCATCGTTCGACCATATCAGCCTTATTGTCAGACCTACACCATAATAACAGAAGACTTCGAACGAGAAGGCCGGACCAACCCCCTTCCTGCACTATGGAGAATGGTAAAAAACAACCCAGGTTCGGTAATTAAGTTCATCAAACCATATCTATAGTTAATACGAAGTGAAGAATCTCAGTGACAAACGAACCTCCAATCTGACTCCGAAAATGAGAGGTTGGACGACTATCATCCTCAGACTCTCTTCGACGATGAAGTACTTCACCTAATAGAAGACGAAGAGGAGCCATCTGACAAACCTCGCCAGCATCGATCATCAGGAGGATCACCCCAGATAAGGACTTTAAAAAAAATGTCAAATTTAGATGGAGTTCACATCATCCGAAGACTCGCTTGAATGGCTCCAGCAGTAGGAGAAGTAACCTTGCCGATTCTACCTCAGGAAACTGAGCCTGTACCATACTTACTATCAAAAATCAAAAAAATAAAAAATCCTAAAACACATAAAAATACGAAAATAGAAAGTCCTAAAAAATAAGAAAATCATAGAAAAGGGAGGGAGCCCTTCATCCTAAATCCATTTAGCGACTAGCAAGGAGACTTTTCTCCAAAGGATACGAGTAGTAACCACCTCAATGAAATCAAAGGAGTAACTGACATGATCACACCCAGTCATTGTCCTACCCTCAACATCGAAGAGCCTTGCCTTAACTCAGTTCGAAGTGACCCTACTACCTCTTTCTCGCAAAATCGTCGAGCATCCCGACGAAGTAACAAGCCCGTAATCATACCCGACGAGATACTCCATGACTTCGAGAGGAGGATGAATAACCTCGACCTACATCTGACAAAGGATGTCGGGATCATGAATTACACCGATGAAGGGCTACCTCCCACAAAACTAACCCCCCAGTGTAGTTATTTTGCAATGTATGAACTCACAGATGATGAAGGAGCACCAGTCACCGAGGAAACTCAGGACTTCCAACGGGTCATCAAGCACTTCGATGAGCAAACATAAGCTGCCGCAGAACCTACTGAAGAGATAAATTTCAGCACCAAGGAAGAGCCTAAGAAGCTGCTGATCAATGTAACACTTAAACCCAAGGAATGACAATAAATTATCCAAGTCCTCGAAGATCACCTCAGCTCTTTCACATGGTCCTATGAGGATATGCCTGGATTGGACCCAAGCTTAGTAGAACATTGGTTGGTCCTAGAACCTTATGCTAAATCCGTCAAATAGAAACTCAGAAGGATGCACCCCCAGAAAACACTACAAGTCAAAGAAGAAATTGACAAGCTACACAAAGCAAAATTTATCCGAGTCATCCTCTACCCTAAATGGATTGCCAACATAGTATCTGTCACCAAGAAGGATGGCAAAGTGCAAGTATGCTTCAATTTTTGGAATCTCAACAAAACATGCCCAAAAGATGACTTCCCCTACCCCATATTGACACCCTGATCGATAACACTGTTAAACACGAGATGTTATTCTTTATGGATGGCTTCTCCGGATACAATCAGATTAAATTAGAAGAATCGGACCAAGAAAAGACTTTGTTCGCCATGCCATGGGGGACCTACTGCTATGTGTTGCGATTCTCAGTGTGCTTGTTTTATTTATTGGTGGTAAAAACAATTTAAAAATCAAAGCAAGAGTAAAATAGGGGATGGATTGAGCACAACTGAGAAATCCAAGACCTGCAAGATACAGGGTCCATATGTAGCATGTTTTGATAAGTAAGAGTTTGTCCCACAGGGAAAGGTGATCTACAGCTCCAAAGGAGCCATCTCTAGTAGTCCCTCCAGATCTGACTATAGATCTGGCAGTCCTAAAAGGAGGGGAGTTTAAGGTCACTTATTCTAAGTATTCTAAGATAGTGTAATGAGTTAACTATAGAAAGGGTTGAGAAGATGGATGGATTGTAGAAAATAAATATAAAAGGGTGAGAAGTAGTTTATTGAGTCTAGATCAGAGGAGTTTTTGTAACTCAGATTCAGATCTGATGTTATGAAAATCCTGTCCAATGGCTACATTATCACCAAAGAGGAGGAAGAATTCAACTCATCCCTGTGCCATGATCCAATCCCTTAAGGTTATAACCTGTCCACTTAAATGGTCACAGACTATCCCATAGGGGAACCACAGTCCAGAAATGGGTCAAAACACATTAATCATTGTAGGCACTACTTCATCCAGGCTACAAGCTCAGGGAATCCATAGGGAACCTCAACCTCTAAATCCCTATGTGTGGGGCTAAGGCTGTATAGGACCATGATAGCCCAGACACATAGAACCAGTAAGAAATTGAGTACCACCTTAGATCTAGCTGTCCATTGCTTGAGTGGGGCTGCAATGGTCTAGTCACAAGCCTACAATCTCCATAACCAGATCAGATCTAACATCAGATGGCAAGTCTATAAAAATATATGGGGAGCCTGCCTCTGCACAATCTCCTACCAGGCTTAATAGCTCAGGCTCGGGGAAGAAGGATCCATCTTGGATCGGCGGATTGGATTCACCTAAGGCTATAGCCTGTTCACTTAAATGGTCACAGACTATCCCAGAGGCTATCCTCCTCACGGAGCCCAAGACAAAACAAGTTAATTGCTGCTACCACCATGGTCACAAGGCTACCAGCTCTGGCTTCCATGGGGATTTCAGATCTAGTGGGTCCTATGGTGGGGCTAAGGCTGTAAAGGATCATGATAGCTCAGACACATAGGTCACTTGGATCTGAGTGGATCCTTAGAATCAGTCCTCCATTGCTTTGAAACTCAGCCAAACCAATGGCGGATCACAAGGCAGCAGCCTTACACAGAACAGCTCACAAATACACAAATCCCATAAGAGTACAAATCCTATTACACAAACTCCATTAATCTCATCTCAATAGACATACAAAGGCATGGCCAGCAAGTGCTGAGCTATGGAGAGAAGAAAAAGAAAAAAAAAGAAAACTACTTACAGCTACAGAGAAACAGAAAAAAAAAATGATCTCAGATGAAAAAGTCTAAAGAATTCCCAAAAGAAAGATCGATCCAAAACCTAAACCAGGCTTAGGTTTATATAGCAGTGGCTGTGGTGGTGCATTAGGGTTAGGAAACCCTAATTTTAGCGATGCCACATGGCACATTAATGATCCTTGGATGCCTCAGGGTGCGTGCATGGAGATTTGAGCATGGAAATGCATGCCCTAATCCTTGGAAATCCCTAAAAAGTCCTTTGCAGAATGTTGGAAGTTGGAGTTCAGAGCTTCGCCAGGTTGCAGTCGATTCCCAGACTTGTCGCGTGGTAGCTCTAGTCTTCGCGTGGTTGAGTTTAACATTAAAGCTTCAGACGCCGCGTGGTTGCAGCTTCTTAATGCTTTGAGCAGTTGGAGGTAGACAGTTAAGCTCTCGTTGGGTTGGGCTTCGCGTAGTTGGATTGATAATTTGTGAATAGTGCGGGAACTGTGCGAGCTTTCCTCTTCACTTTGCGAGGCTAATTCTGGCTTTCGCGAGGCTGCTTTCTTTCTGAACAGAACGAGAACTGTGCGAGAAGTTCACTTCTTCATGGATCTTCGCGAGGATCCTCGTGAGGTGTTGAGTCTTTTCTGAACTGCGCAATAGGTTCTCTTGATATTTGCATCCCGCGGTGATGCGTGGCGACTATCGAGGTCTACTCTCTCTCTCGGTATTACGAGTGAACCAGCGAGGTGAGAGGGGTCATCTTGAACTACGCGGGAGCTGCGCGACCTTTAACTTCTAAACTTCGCGAGAGCTACGCGACTCAAGGCTTTTGAAGTTCTTCTGTCACTCTACTGCGCGAGAACTTGTTTGTGAAGTCTTGGGACTTCGCGAGGACTGCGCGAAGTGTATTTTTCTGAATCCTTTGGAGCTTTGTCAGCTGTGCGAGGCTCTTCTATGGTCTGGATTCATGGTTCATTCTTCTGAGAGACTTCTGGTGCCAAAACAGGCTTCTTAGCAGGATTCATGGCCTTATTGCCCTGCTGTTTATACCTACAGAAGACACTTAGCAAGCATTTATTAGATGGCTAAGGGTCTAATCAAAGGCTAAGTTAAGGGGTGAAAAGTGGTGCTTTTCAGGTCTTAACACACCCCAAACCTAATCTTTGCTAGTCCCTTAGCAAAGCTACACTAAATCAACTATAGAATTTAAATGCCACTTTCGTAGGGAGCACGGATACATTTAGCATATGTACCAAGCCTTTTAAACCCCTAGGTGATCCCTAGAGGAGGAGTGAAGTCTCCTGAGGGTTTTCAGTGAAGACACCCACAAACTTCTCAATGAAGCAGTTAACAAAAGTGCAATTTATCAGATGAGCAGTCAAGGAACAGAGTTAGTTCACCTTTGAACCATTAAAAATATAAGAAATTCAAACACATTGGCTGCACAGAAATTTAAACAGTATAAGCTTCTCATGAAAGCACAACATTTCCAATCAATTTACACTAAAGAACAATTCACATGTGTGTCAGCACTGAGCTCATCACTGGATCAAAAATTAGGTTATAGGTCATGCTTAATGCATTCAATATCAGACCCAAAACTCTTCAGGGCATACTCTCATAAAGAACTGTTGAGGGTTTCATTTTATCTCAAGTTCAAGAGCAGTTACATCCCCCAAATGAGTGCATAGCATGAGCATAGGCATAGCTCAAGTTCGCATCATTGATGATCCTCACCATGGATTGAACAACTCTCTGTCTCCACATGACAGCTCACTCAACTTTGGATCACAAGGGCTTTAACTGGGCTGTAATGTGGCTTATGGAGTGGGGTTAAAAAGAATGGAAGGTTGAAAAGGGGTTCAAAATTTGAGAAATCAGTAGGTGAAGGAGGTGATTCATGACTTCACCTTCTTTGATTCAGCTCCTTTCATCTTCTTTGAGGTTTTCAGATTTGAAGTGATCAGTTTCTCTTCTTGATTTTGATTTTTCCAATGAAAGTTCTCTCTTGACTCCTCTCTTACTCCTCTTCGTTATTGTTTTTATTTCTTTTTTATTCATTTTTCTTCTTTTTATTTTGTTTTTGCTTTTCTGAAGTGCCACCATTTTCTCAGTTACCATACTGCCAGACTTTGAGGTACTTCTTCTTTCTTCACCTAATGTTGACCATAGCTAGTCCATCTTCAACTCTTGTTCCTTTACCTTCTGAATTCTCAGAGTGAGGGTAAGGTTAAATCAGATACATAGGTTCAGGTGCAAGTACTCAGGTGTACTTTTGAAGAAATTTGGATTTAAAGCTCAAAGGGGGTATGGACAAGGGCAGTTGCTTTAGGATTTGTCTGTTTAGGCTCAAACTATCCAAGAAAAGGCCTTGATCCTTTCCCTAAGTCTCATGAGTGCTGTCAGTTGTTTCAACTTGGAGTCGCCTAACTTCTAGTGAGCACAGTGACTCAGCCAGTCCTTAGAGCTAGAAAAAATTGCCTTAGTCACTCCTCAAAGAAAAAAAAAATTTGTATAGTAGGCCCAAATCTCACTGGTTATGGTTTTTCTTTGAATTCTTAAGTATGTCCTTACCTTTTTCTCTCTCTAATGATTCACGAAGTGCTGATATAAGTGAGTATCCTTGGTGATCTCATCATGGAGATGTGAAATTTTAAAAGTTTATACTGTCTAAAGTCTGGAAAAATTTTAAATTTCATTATTTTTCTGATTCTCCAGTGAACATGGTTCCATTTCCATATTACTCACGTGATTATGCTGCACTTAGGTTAACTATTCCATTGGCAGGATCTGCCTGCCACACTCCCAAACCTAAGAGGAGCAGTGTCCTCACTGGTTCAAAGGTGGCTGTGCAGCAAATTTATTAAGGGCATAATAAAAGGAAACAACAAGAAAGAAAACAACCAAGAATAGAGAACTGTACAGAATAATCAGAACAAGAAAATTTCATTAAGACTAAAAAGAAAATTACAAAAAGAAAGAAGGGAGGAGAGAGGGATCAAGGATGGGGGGGGTGAGAAGGTGGTGGAAGGGGTTATCGGACCATCTTCTTTATGCTCTGACCATGAGAATTCACAGTCTGAGCCACGGACCCTAGGTTTTGCAGTGATGTGAAGACCTGGTCCCCGAAAGAAGTATTTCTGGGTTGAGATGGGGGTAAGACCAATTGATTTTGTTGCTGGTGGGGCTGCTGTTGGTGTTGGAAATTAGATCTAGGGGCATATCCCTGATTGAACTGCTGTTGTGGCCTTTGGGGTAAAGCCAACATCTGCTGGGGCTGCATATAGTTGTCTTGCCTCCACCTTAGATTTGGGTGGTCTCTCCATTGGTAACCAGTATTTTGGTGCTGGTATACATATGGTTGTCTGTTGTAGCCACCAGATTGTTGCTAGCCAAAAGATTGTGCAGCAGCAGCATGTTCTAATACCAATTCAGGATATTGCCCTACAGATGGACATTCCTCCACTGTGTGCTGTGGGGACTGGCATATCAGACATGCCTCGGCCACATGAGCAGCCCTTCTAGGTTGCATCACAGTTAGTAATTTGTCAAACTTCATAGAGAGGTTTGCCATCTACAGCTGCAGGTCATTGTTCCCAGACACCTCATAAACTTTTGCTCTTGTCAATGCAGCAGGCCCCACTTTTGACTCAGACTCTTGACTAGTTCTTGCCAGGGATAGCTTTTGAAAAGTATTTTCACTGATTACTTCAAACAATTCCCATGCCTCATCCGCAGTCTTGTGCATGTAGGTTCCACCACAAGAGGCATCAACCATATCTCTATTTTTCTCATCAATCCCATTGTAGAAGCTTTGTACAAGCTGCTAGTCTGGGATCTTGTGGTGGGGGCATTGTTTGAGCATTTCTTTAAACCTATCCCAGGCTTAATTAAAGTCCTCAGTTGGGGATTGGGAAAAAGCAAGAATCTCCTTCCTCAACTGGCTAGTTTTGGTCTCAGGAAAGAACTTTGTCAGGAACTTGGTCTGCAGGTCTTTCCATGTAGTGATGCCATTGTTGGGAAGAGTGGCTAGCCAGGTACTAGCCCTATCCTTGAGAGAGAAGGGAAAGAGCCTGAGCCTAGTAGCCTCAGGTCCCAAACCAGCGATATTGAAGGTGGTGCACAAAGCCAAAAATTGGTCAATATGCTTATAAGGGTCCTCCTTGCTGAGCCCATGGAAAGAGGGCAGCATCTGGATGATTAAAGTTTTAATTTCATAATTCCCTTGAACATCAAGGAATTGAATGCTAAATGAAGAGTTATAGTCCACTGTCCTTCTCTGCTGCTGTCCAGATCTACAAGAAAGATTTAAAATTACATTAGCAGTATCAATTATTCACTGCTATAGAGAATACTAAAAATACAAAAACTAAGGGTCTACTAATAGATCATCAAATCCCCGGCAGCAGCGCCAAAAACTTGGTGCGATTCTCAGTATGCTTGTTTTATTCGTGGGTGGTAAAAACAATTTAAAAATCAAAGAAAGAGTAAAACAGGGGATGGAATCAGCACAACTGAGAAATCCTAGACCTGCAAGATACAGGGTCCATATGTAGCAAGTTTTGATAAGTAAGAGTTTATCCCACAGGGAAAGGTGATCTACAGCTTCAAAGGAGCCATCTCTAGTAGTCCCTCCAGATCTGACTATAGATCTGGCAGTCCTAAAAGGAGGGGAGTTTAAGGTCACTCATTCTAAGTATTCTAAGATAGCCTAGTGAGTCAACTACAGAAAGGGTTGAGAAGAAGGATGGATTGCGAAAAATAAATATAAAAGGGTGAGAAGTAGTTTATTGAGTCTAGATCAGAGGAGTTTTTATAACTCAGATTCAGATATGATGTTATGGAAATCCTATTCAATGGCTACATTATCACCAAAGAGGAGGAAGGATTCAACTCATCCCTGTGCCATGATCCAATCCCTTAAGGTTATAACCTGTCCACTTAAATGGTCACAGACTATCCCATAGGGGAACCACAGTCCAGAGATGGGTCAAAACACATTAATCATTGTAGGCACTACTTCATCCAGGCTACAAGCTCAGGGAATCCATAGGGAACCTCAACCTCTAAAGCCCTATGTGTGGGGCTAAGGCTGTATAGGACCATGATAACCTAGACACATAGAACCAGCAAGAAATTGAGTACCACCTTAGATCTATCTATCCATTGCTTGAGTGGGGCTGTAATGGCCCAGTCACAAGCCTATAATCTCCATAACCAGATCAGATATAACATCTGATGGCGGGTCTAGACATATGGGGAGCCTGTCTCTACACAATCTCCTACCAGGCTTAACAGCTTAGGCTCGGGGAAGAAGGATCCATCTTGGATCGGTGGATTGGATTCACCCTATGGCTATAGCCTATCCACTTAAATGGTCACAGACTATCCCAGAGGCTATCCTCCTCACGGAGCCCAAGACAAAACAAGTTAATTGCTGCTACCACCATGGTCACAGGGCTACCAGCTCAGGCTTCCATGGGGATTTCAGATCTACAGGGTCCTGTGGTGGGGCTAAGGCTGTAAAGGACCATGATAGCCCAGACACACAAGTCACTTGGATCTGAGTGGATCCTTAGAATCAGTCCTCCATTGCTTTGAAACTCAGCCAAAGCAATGGCGGATCACAAGGCAGCAGCCTTGCACAGAACAGCTCACAAATATACAAATCTCATAAGAGTACAAATCCTATTACACAAACTCCATTAATCTCATCTCAATAGACATACAAAGGCATGGCCAGCAAGTGCTGAGCCATGGAGAGAAGAAAAAGAAAAAAAAAGAAAACTACTTACAGCTACAGAGAAACAAAAAAGAAAACGATCTCAGATCAAAAAGTCTAAAGAATTCCTAAAAGAAAGATCAATTCAAAACCTAAACCAGGCTTAGGTTTATATAGCAGTGGCTTTGGTGGCGCATTAGGGTTAGGAAACCCTAATTTTAGCGATGTCACATGGCACATTAATGATCATTGGATGCCTCAGGGTGCGTGCATGAAGATTTGAGCATGGAAGTGCGTGCCCTAATCCTTGGAAATCCCCAGAAAGTCCTCTGTAGAATATTGGAAGTTGGAGTTTAGAGCTTCGCCAGGTTGCAGTTGATTCCCAGACTTGTCGCGTGGTAGCTCTAGTCTTCGCGTGGTTGAGTTTAACATTAAAGATTCAGACGTCGCGTGGTTGCAGCTTCTTGATGCTTTGAGCGATCATGAGTGAGCAGTTAAGCTCTCATTGGGTTGAAGCTTTTGGATTGATAATTTATGAATAGCGCGAGAACTGTGCGAGCTTTCCTCTTCACTTTACGAGGCTAATTCTGGCTTTCGCGAGGCTGCTTTCTTTCTGAACAGCGCGAGAACTACACGAGAAGTTCACTTCTTCATGGATCTTCGTGAGGATCCTCGCGAGGCGTTGAGGCTTTTCTGAACTACGCGACAGGTTCTCTTGATATTTGCATCCCGCGGTGACTGCGTGACAGCTGGGCGAGGCAGGATTCTAAAGCTCTCTCTCCTCTGCTATTCTGAGCGAACCGTACGAGGGTGAGAGGGGTCATCTTGAACTATGCAGGAGCTGCGCGACCTTTAACTTCTAAACTTCACGAGAGCTGCGCGACTCAAGGCTTCTGAAGTTCTTTTGTCACTCTACTGTGCGAGAACTTGTTTGTGAAGTCTTGAGACTTCGCGAGGACTGCACAAAGTGTATTTTTCTAAATCCTCTGAAGCTTTGTCAGCTGCGCGAGGGTCTTCTATGGTCTGGATTCATGGTTCATTCTTCTGAGAGACTTCTGGTGCCAAAACAGGCTCCTTAGCAGGATTCATGGCCTTATTGCCCTGCTATTTATTACCTACAGAAGACACTTAACAAGCATTTATTAGATGGCTAAGGGTCTAATCAAAGGCTAAGTTAAGGGGTGAAAAGTGATACTTTTCAGGTCTTAACACTATGTCATCATGCCTTTCGGGCTCAAGAACGTAGGAGCCACATATCAATGCACCATGATGGCCATATTTCGTGACATGATACACAAATGTGTTGAAGTCTATGTCAATGACATACTAGTGAAGTCTCATACACGAGTAGGACATGCTAAAGCACTACGACTACTGTTACAAAGATTCGAGCAATATAAACTAAAGATGAATCCAAAGAAGTGCATGCTTGGAGTAACCTTCTAAAAGCTATTGGGATTTATAGTCAGCAAACGAGGTATCAAAGTTGACCCTGTGAAGGTCAGATCCATCCTTGAGATGCCACCTCCTAGCAACATTAAAGAATTATGAGGCTTGATAGGAAGGTTGCAATTCATTAGGAGGTTCATCTCCTGGCACTCAGATCGGTGTGATCCTTTCTACAGGCTACTTAAAGGGGGAGCTGAATATAGGTGGGATGACCAGTGTCAGCAGGCCTTCGACAGCATAAAAAAGTACCTCCTTAACTAGCCAATACTATCACCACCAGCTCCTAAAAGACCCCTAATTCTCTACCTCTCAGCGAATGATAAAGCAAAAGCAATGGGAGTAATCCTTGGACAATATGAAGAAGACAACAAGAGAGAGAAGGCTATCTACTACCTCAGTAGAACGATGGTCGAGTACGAACAGAAATACACGCCAATGGAGAAGACCTGCCTCACACTAGTGTGGGCCTCAACGAAACTATGACACTACTTCGGAGCACACAAAATATTAGTACTAGCACGCATGGACCGCTGAAGTACATCTTTGAAAAGCCTGCCTACTCCAGGAAGATCGCCAGAGGGCACATGTTACTACAAGAATTCGACATCACCTATGTCACAGAAAAATCTATCAAAGGACAAGCGATTGCTGATTACCTCACCAACTTTCCACTCTCAGATGATGAGCCTGTGCACACAGACTTCCCTGATGAAGACCTACTCTTGATTCACAACAACGAGGCTGATAAGACCTCATGGACTCTCTACTTCGATGACGCTCTCAACCACAAAGGGAAGGGTATTGGGATAGTCCTACTAAGCCTGAAAGGAGTTTTCATACCAAAAGTCTTTCAGCTCGACTTCCCAGTCACTAACAATATTACAGAATATGAAGCTCATCGTCAGACTACGAGCAACGCTACAGCTAGGAGTCAAGCAGTTAAAGACAATTGGCGACTCCAAACTTATGATATCACAAGTTATCGGGGAGTGGAAGGCCAAACAAAGACGACTGATGGCCTACCTGAAGATAGCTCAATTCTTGATAAAGAAATTTGAAAAAATCTCCTTCATGCACATTCTTAGATTAGAGAACGAGCTCACAGACTCTCTCACCACACTAGCCTCAGTCATACAGATACCAGTTGGACAAAGTACAAAATCCTTTTTCATCGAGAGGCTGATGATGCTAGCACATGAAGTCGCATGGAAAGTGAAACTGGAACTACCGATTGCACCAGAAGCTCACAAGAACAAAGGGCAGCCTGCCCCAAGCACTTCTATGAAGAAAGAAGCCACCATCGCTACATTCAGATTCGAGAAATCACTAATCGACGATGGGCAGATATGGTACTTCGATATCTAGAATTTTCTAAAGCATCAACATATCCCTCCTTATGCTACAAAGATCGAACGAAAGACTATAAGGAATCGTTATGCAAGATTCTACATACTCGGCGAAACCTATACAAAGAAGCCTTCACCAAAGGAGTACTACTGTGATGCGTCACGACAGCTGAGAGATAATACATCATCCGAGAAGCACACACCAGTGCTTACGGCACCCATGTTAGTAGACAAAGACTCACGGATCAGATCATACGACAAGGACACTTTTGGCTGACAATGATAAAAGATTGCCACCTCTACATTTGATTCTGTAAGCAATGCCAAGAACATGCCATGCTCATCAAAGCTGCATCAGTTGCATTAAATCCTATAACCTCACCATGGCCATTCTTGATGTGGGCCTTCAACCTTTACGGACACAATCGAGAATACTCAAAAGCACGCGTTCATACTTATTGCGATCGATTACTACACCAAATGGGCAGAAGCTGAATCCTACATTAGAATTACTACTTTGACACTTGTGAGGTTTATCATTCAGAACATTATCACCCGGTTTGGAGTACCCCGGATGTTCATCACCGATAATGGACTACAATTCATCGCAGAAAAAAATGAAGAAGCTATGCAAAAAATTTGGCATCGATCTATACCACTCATCACCGTTCTACCGTCAGGGAAATGGACAACCAAAAGCTTTAAATAAAATGCTAACCCGAATTCTAAAATGAACAGTAGAGATGAGCAATGGAGCTGACTAGCCTGAATGATTATCAAAAGCACTTTGGGCCTATAGGACTTCTATTCGCACGACCATCGACCAAACTCCTTACCTCCTCACATATGGGATGGAAGCAGTCCTACCCTATGAGATACAGATACCATGTTATAGATCCAACTTGATGATGAGCTATCCTTAGATAAAAGGAGAATTGCTCTGCTTGCCGAGCTAGAACAACTTGATGAGACGCGTCTAAGGGCAACTGATCATGCTCAGGTATATTAAAGGAGAGTGGCTAGGGCTTACGATAAGAAAGTCCTCGAGCAAACTTTCAATATTGGAGAATTAGTCTTGAAGAAAATCATGCCCTACAAACATGCTCATCTAAAGGGAAAACTGAAACCGAACTGGTAGGGCCCTTATGTTATAGCATCTGCATATCCAGGGAATGCATACAATTTGGTGAACTAAGATGGGGAAGAACTCCCCAGCCCTTGGAACGCCATGTACCTTAGGAAATACTACCCTTAACCCTGTGATCATCACATCCTGTAGCCAAATACTTATATCTATCACCCCCATAGTTGTCACAACCCATTCATCAGTCGTACGCCCTCAATTCCTGAAATATCCTTAAGACTTCCAATTTACTATCCACCTTCTTATTCTGGCAATTTGATCAAAGGATTAGTGACATACCTAACCTCTTTCAAAAGCATAAGTAACACTCGATTCCCATTCGCCTTCACTGCCATTGGAGGAGACGTTAAAGCATAAAAAAATGAGCATGCTAAGCTCAATCAAAACTCACCATTATTGTGTTAATAGGTTGCTTTCGAAAAAAAATACATATATATACGAAAAAAAAATCGAGTGAGAGCAATACGACGAATGAACCAGCCAATGAGCTCAGGGAAGCATAAGTAAGTCATGAGGACATATTTGGTAACTCTACTAGAAATGTATAAGCAAACTGCTAGGGCATCCCTGATGTCCCGATACTACTAGATGCCATCGTAAGGTGGTGGGAGGAGGACAAACTCCTGCTAACCATAGAATGTGAGACTTTGATGGTGCCGAAACATGACAGAGAGCTTGATCATGGCACCCCATACCCACTCTGAGAAAAAAACTGTTACTCATCTCTTTTAGAAAGCGTCAGATACAAACTATTCCCTCACATCACTGAGCCTTTTCTCTCTTTCACCCTTAATTTTTATTTTTAGACAATGAGTTGAAAGCCTTTCAGGATATTCCTAGAAGTGAAACCGAAAACTGATGAATGACGACTAATACAATCACCTATTATACTTACCGCATGTCCTTTATAAGAATGACCACGAGATAGGATGACCACTATCAAAGGTAGACCCCTAATATGCAGATGTATGATTAGACAACTCCCCTGGTTCGACGACAGTCTCAAACAAAATTTTCTCCAAAACTAACTCACAAATGCACGTGGCCAGCCATAGGCCCAAAGTACTTATCAAAAATCCAGAGAAGCTCCATTACACCTCAACACTGGGGAATTTTTTTAGAATCACATTAAATGCTCCTACTTGCCCATAAAGAAGATGTGGAACTTTATAATCACCACCCGAGGAATATCACTGAAGATATCGCACTACCTTTTCCACCATGCTCCTACACTGGGGCATTTTTTTTAGTATTAGAATTTTCTTTCAGTTATTTGCTTTCCTTGTTGCATTATTTTCCTTTCCTTGTAATAAAAAAAAAAAGAAAGAAAAAAAAAAAAAAAAAAGTGCCCCTCTTTTATTACTAGACCCCGGTTTGAGACACTGCCCCTCTTGACAATCAGCAAGGGAGAAAATAAAATCACTAAAGCCTTTATGCTCATGTGCAGATTCAAGATAACCTTCGACTATTACAGAGCCAACTCAAGGAGCATCCAAGTCTCGATAACAGGCGACAGTACCAAAAATAAGACGATAGAAGGTAACAAGAAATGAAGTGAAGCCAGGTACATCTAAACCAAAAAGCTTTTTTATATATCAAAAGTTTCTTTTACGTATGTCACCGGGGGCATACCCACTGTATATACAATGGATAAAAAAAAGAAAAAAAAAAGAGAAAAATAATAAATGCCCTACTCCCTCTGCTGCCTTTGTGAAGGGCGATCACTACCATCTCCCATATCCTCAACCCCCGAGTTTGGGGTCTAATCTCCCGACAACTCAATCAAGAACCAAGAGTCGGAGGACACTCCCCTACGAGGAGAAGGCCTAGCAATGGAACCTCCCTCACTCGCCTGGCTGGAGGCCCTCAAGAATGTGAACGCAGAGGACCAAAAGCATGCATAGGCCCTAGGGCCGAGTCTGCTTGAGCATAAGCCCTCATGCGCTCATGAACCTCTCGACGAATCTCTGCCAGTGAGCCATTGGCCCTCGATCTAGACCCTAGAAAATGGTCGATCATCCCTCACACTCTCCCACCAACTCTTGCCAACTCATGTTGCAAAAGATCTATTGTCGACTGCATCTCAGCACGAGCCACAACTCAGGCACCCTCGAACTCTACTGTCCGAGTCCTCCGCTCGACTCACAAGTCCACGGTCACCTCCTGGAGATGGCGCTCCACGATATCAAAAGGAATCTCATGAATCTCCTGGTGAGCTAAGACGCGCTGCGTCTCCATACGCGACTACTCCAGCTCACGCACCTGTATAATTCGAAGGCTAAAAAAGTGCATATGCACAACAAGACAAAGAGTATAGATAACAAAGACATACAAACTCATCACACTCACGCAGAAGATGCTCTATGGTGGCAGTAATGGCTGGATCAGCTGGAGAAGCCTCAGATGTAGGAGGCTATAAGGAGCAGAGAAAGAACATCAGAGATACAATGGTGCTACAAAATCAAGAATGAAAAATAATCACGCTAACCAAATATACCTAGGAACGAGTGGGGTCCGACTCTTAAGGAGGAGCCTCGGGAGCAAAGTCAAGAATAACCTATACGAGACCAAAACAAACATAAAATTCATCAAACAAAACTAATTAGCAGATGAAATAAAAGCCAAACAAACTACACAAAATATACCTGACTTTCTGGACACAGAGAAGCGGCGGTCGCCTCCCTCGTCTGGAAATCCTCGATAAGGCAGCGCTGAAAGGACATAACACAACATCAACAAACTACTAAACAACATAGGGCCAAATAACTCAAAAAGAGCAAAGAAACTTACCCAATACTCTAGCTCCGCTCGGAGCTGAGCCATCGCTAGATCCTCTCGACTGGAAGAGGCGATTAAAGATGGGTCGAGTGTTGGAGCAGCAGCCCCAGCAGCAGATAGATCTGCTCTCTGCATGTATCAATGAACACATTAGACCACAACATCAACAAAATGCTAACAATTTTAAAACAAGATAAGCACTTACCAGTCAATCAACCTCAGAGCGTAAGCTAGCCGTCACTGTCGGGTCAGCCTGCTGCTGGCTACGGTAAGACCCGAGCAATGCCGCCTGCCTGTCGACCTCACTCTCCCTCTCAGTCTAACAAATAGGAACCAAAAAAGACTATTAAACTAGGAACGATTAGAGATAGAAGTGAAAATTTTGCAAATAAATACACTCACCAGAGATCGATACGACTTCTGTGAGCTGAACCCTCAGTTCATCCTGCTCATCCTCTGAGGTCCTAGCTTGAAAAACTGAGTCTGTCAAGGACCATAACATCTCCTCATCTGGACGAGGAGCACATCCCATCTGCTCCATCACCCTTTGAAGCTCATCCAGTGCTCTGCAGACACTCGCACCCAAGTAGCCCTGCTCTGATGAGGCCAGTCTCTCTCTCAAAGCAGAGGCGAACTCAGGACCACCAACCGTAAAAGAACCACTCCCATGGAAAGGGCGGGTAAAGAGTTGAGCACCGCCTATATCACGAAATCAGCTCAGGAACTCTCGGGCATCCACCCCATCCTGCGTCCCGGTGACCCTGCCCCCCCGACTCTAAAGTCCTCAATTTGGGCCGCCATCCTCATTGAAAAGAAGTGACCAGAGGGACCAGCCATCCTCCTCGCCACTCAATGGCAGATCTTTAAAGTGACTCCCTGAGGGAGCCCCAACCGACGAGTCGCTCGAGAGAGGTGGATGCGCTCCACCATCTCAAAATAATGGACTCAGATGTCCACATCAAAGAAGAGTCAACTGTTGGGGAATTCCAGTGTGATGCCTTATGGTGTAAACAGCAAGAGAAAATAGAGAAGAGTTCAGCACAGCTAGGAGATCCTAGACCCGCAAGGTACATGGTCCTTTGTAGTAAGTTTTAAAAGTAAGGGAAAGTCCACAGATAGGTGGTTTGGAATTAGGTAAATCTCCAGATCTGTAAGAGATCTGTCGCCCTAACTAATGTTGGCCTAGCTAAAAGATAGGGGAGAGATTAGAATGGATTCTCACTTAATCTAAACAACAATTAAAATGCAGATTGTCTTAGATCGAATCTAGAGCCTCAGATCTTACAGATGGAGGGTTTAAAAACTCAAAAAATGGAGAAGAACAGCTTGGAGGTTATTTTCACTATAATCAGATTGAGCTAAGCATATTACAGGGGTTTAGAAGCACACAAGTCCCTCAGATTGCTACAAGCACAGCTGCAGGGTATAAATTCCACTCCAAATCACAAGATCCACCTGGTCTTAAGGCTATGATCTGTCCACTTTAATGGTCACAGACCATCTTATTGACTTTATCGAATCCATGGATTGCAGCAGATGAATCCAATTGAGGCCTGAGCTTAGATTTACCTTAAGGTTATGATCTGTCCACTTTAATGGTCACAGACCATCCTAGAGATCTCCTACAAAGCCAGAGCCTCAACGAGAACAGTTAAAACTACTATAGATGCTGCAATTTCAAGGTCACAGATGCAGGAAATTATAGGGATATCAGATCCAGGGAATTCATATGATATCCAAGAGGTCTACCAGTTAAGTGGGTGAGCTAATCAAGCAACTCCTCTACACAAATCCGATCGAGCACCAAAAGGAATAAAAAGAGCTTTAGATTTAATTAAAACATTCAAAACAACATTTACATTACAATCAAACTCACTATATAAGGAAATGCTCTCAGATCTGTAGTCTGTGTAGTAATTAACCCCAGCAACACTCTTAACCTTACCCAATCACAGATCTAACTCACTCCTTGCCGCTCCTAGGGAATTAGCCAACCATGGCTAGAGGAAGAAAAATCAAATCTCGCTGCAAGCTCTAATCTCCAGGAAATTGTTCAGAATTTTGATCCTCCTCCAATGGCAATTGGGGATCTCTATATATAGATTTCTCCTCTATTTTTCCAGCAAAAAATCCCTTCTAGAAGGTCGTCAGAGTTTGTTAGAGTTCTGTTAAAGCACCTGGGTTGGTTAGGGCTTCCTAGGGCATCTTTTAGAACCTCGCACCGATCACCAATGAGCCTCAGTTTGCGTATAACAGGTTTCCAAGTCTCAACGTGTGCATAGCATAGTTTCTGAGAAGTTCAGCACACGATTTCGACAGGTTGGAGAAGCTTTTGATAGGTTAAAAGTAAGCTTGTAGTCCCTTTCGATAGTTTCCCTGGTCTCTTCGATAGGTACCGATAGGATGAGTTGAAGCCTCAGGGTCCTCGGCCCATCATCTGGAGTATTCGATAGGTTGGCTGAGTAGTTTGATAGGTCCAAAGGTCCTTTTCGATAGGTTTAGCTCTGCATGCCGTCATCCTGATAGGTTGGCTTACATTTCTATCAAAAGGCTTAAGCATCCTTCGATAGGTTCAATCCTAGCATCTTCATTTCGATAGGTTCAGGAAGCCTTCGACAGGTTCTCTTTTTCTCCTCAGGCAAGCTTTCGATAGGATGAGCTTTCTCTTTCATTCATCTGCTTGATAGGTTCAGGGATCCTGTCGAATCGCTCACTTCAGCCCATGCCTTCCTCTTTTTACCTTCAGATCCTATCGAGCCCTTCTCCAACTGCATGAATTCTTCTCTTTTATCCTTCCATTCCTATCGAAGTCTTTCAGATGCCCTTTTGATTGGTTGTTTTAAGACCTGTCATCACTTCCTTTCCTTTGTTCTGCTGCAGCCACGCATTCCAAGGGTTCAGTGATGTGCTGCCCTCTGGTGTGCTGTTGCTGGGTCTGCATAGTGCGGAGAGATGGCTTCTTTGTGGGCATTCTTAAGCAATTTTCTGCCTTATTACCAGCTTTCACTGCTATCTACAAATGGCACTCAACATAGGCTTATTAGTGTGTTCGCAGGTTTGTTAATGGTCAGGTTAAAGGGTGAAAAGTGGCATTTTTCACCACTTAACACACCCCCAAACCTAAGCTTTGCTAGTCCCTGAGCAAAGGAGTGGTAAAATGAATTAAAAATGCCACTTTCGTAGGGAGCATGGATGCATTTACCCTATGCATCAAGCCTTTTAAACCTCTAGGTGATCCCTAGTGGAGGAGTGAAGTCTCCTGAGGGTTTTCAGTGAAGGTACCCACAAACTTCTCCAATACAACTTAGTTAATATTAGTGCAACCTGTTAAAGCAGAGTTTAAGCAAATCAAATAGATTCACATCATGCCCATTCATTAAAGGAATTTCAACAAAAAAAACATCCATTTGAAGATATGACAAGTTTGTTGAAATCTCTTCATCATCACTCAGTTTGTGTCAAGGCATTTCTCCTAAAATTTGATGCATAACTCACCATCAATTTGAGGATCCTACTCAGATACTTCCCCCATCAACTGGATTTCAGACCTGAGTCTCATCAGGGCTGTTCACTCATCAGTATAGAGAAGAGGGGTAAATCATATCACTCGGCTCAAGAGCAGTTACAGCCCTCAAATAGAACTGCAAGCAAGAGCATAGGCATTGCTTGAATTTTTTACTTTTCCAGCTCTTTATGCCATAGATTAAGAAATTCTCATCTCCACATGACGACTCAATCCACTTTCAGATTAGTAAGGGCTTTTTTATTTGGGATGTAATGTGGCTTAGGGATGAGGTTTGTGAAAGAGCACAAGGAGTAAATAAGGTTCAAAAATGAGAAATCAGTAAAGGTAAGGAGGTGATCTAGACTCATTCTTTAATTCAGCACAATTCCATCTACTTCTTGAATTTTCAGAGCCAAAGTGGCCAGCTTCTTCTCTTCCTTCCAATCTTTCAACGAAATGACTTCTCTTCCTTTTGCTTTATTTCTCCCCCCCCCCCCCCCCCCCTTATTTTTTTTAATTAAACGGAATACCACAAATACCACCAACTGTCTTTTTTTTTCTTTCAATAAGATTTAACACCTTGCTCCTCCTTCCTCTTCCTGATTTCTCAGATTCAGGGTGAACTGAAATAGGTCAACAGGTTTTGGGTTTAGAATTTTTGGTTTTCATCAAAGAAAATTGGGGCTTTTAAGGCTCAAGTGGTGTTCATCAAGGCCAGTTCAATGGTGGAGAATTTTAGGTTCAAACTGTCCAAGGGATGGCCTTACTTCATGTCTTCAATGTCATCAGTGCTATCAAGCTGTTTCAATTTGGATTTGCCTAACTTCTAGTGGTCAAGATTAAGTCCAGTCAGCTCTTAAAGCAGAAGAAATTGGCAAGACACTCTTCAAAGAAATTTTCAGGCCCAATTCTCACTAGGTATAGCCTTCCATCCAAATTTCTAGGGAGTATCCTCATAGTCTCTTCTCATTTCTGGTTTACTATACATAAAAAAATTTCTTTAAAAATTCTTGACATTTTGCTTCATGAAAAATGTTAAAACTTCAGCTTGCTTCAGTTGCAAATGGTTTTAAAGTTTCCTTAACAACAATTATGAGGTGAATTCATTCTCTTTTCAATTATTCCCTTTTAACTTGGCTGCACTACAATTAACTAGTTTATTGGCATCTATGTCACACCCCCAAACCTAAACTAAACAGTGTCCCCACTGTGAACAACATGAAAATAAGGAGAGGTACGGGGGAAAAAAGAGAGATACAGAAAATCTACATGAAGACAAAATGTATTATAATGTCAAATATGTACAGGAGAGAAGGAGAAGAAACTAAAACAACAAGATGCCATAGCTATTTGCAGGTGCCGTCTAGCCAATCGTAGAGGTCAGCCAAGTTTTTCAGCTCACCCTTGGATAAGGGATTCGACAGATTGATGGGGGGGAAAACAACTGACCTCACAATACTTAGGGTTTAACTAAAATTGCATTGTTCAGTTCCAATTTTTCCAAAATTAGGGGCAAAATGCTCCTATGTGCAAGTTGAATATTCTGACAAAAAGGCAAACTGAACAGCTGTAGGTTCTATGAGGGATTAGTGAAGGAAGTGGGAGGCGACTGCGAGAGGGATAAGAGCTAGGGTTTGCAGAAGGTATGGAATGAGGCACAAATGACCTATCGACGGGTATATAAAAGGTGAAATATGATTCCGATAGGATGAACTGGATGGTTTCAATAGGTTTGTGAGTCCTGTCGAAAGCATAGCAGTCATAACTTTAAAAATGGGGTGGTTCGATAGGATCTCGATAGGTGGAACCATCCTTTCGATCGGTTTAATCAGCAGATGAATCTTCATTTCGATAGGTTCCTAATTGGTGTCTAGAACCTATCGAAATCTCCATTTTTCCTATCGAAAAATTAGTTTTACTTATCAGGAGGTTCAGTACCTATCGAAACCATCAGTCATCCTGACAAAATTACCATGTGACCTATCAAAAAGTGAACTCGACCTGTCGAAGACTTCAAAAAAATCAAATCAAACTACGTTTCTGGGCATTTGCAGTCTCAGTTCTCAGCAGGCTTAGTTGATGTGGTACCCCATGATTAGATTCTCTTATGAACAACTCTCATTACCCTAGGACAGCTGAGAATGATGGTCTAGTATCGAGCATGGCAATTTTGTTGTTTTCTTTTTATTATTTCAAAGAAAAGGGATCAAATGACAACTAAATAAAAAAAAACTACAAACAAAAATAGAGTATGGTACATATGATACATACTGATTGCAGCGGTTAATCTGGAGGGTCTGGAAGGTCCATAGTCTCTTCAGGGTCATCGAACTTGTCACTTTCCGTAGATCTCTTCCTCAGCCAGTGTCCATTCCCTGAATGTAGTTTTCCATCTATGAACCAAGCATTTTCCTGCACCAGCCAAAGTGGATTATCATGCATCACTTTCTTTTGGGTAGTAATGGAAAAGCAAGCCTCTTCAGGAGAGGTTGATAGCCAGTGTTATACACATTCAGCTTGACCTTCATGTTTCCAAATGAAACTTCCATGATTCCATACCTGCATTGTATGTGAGTATTGGCAGTGGCCAAGGAGGGTCTGCCTAGAATCACAGGTATGGAAGAAGCACAGTTGCTTGGTTCCATGTCCAATACCAAAAAGTCAGCAGGATAGAAGAATTTGTCAACTCTAACCAAAACATTCTCAATTATCCCCATAGGTTTCCTTTCAGATCTGTCAGCCAGCTGAAGAACAACATGTGTGGGCTTTAATTTGCCTAAACCCAGCTTCTCATATAGTGAATATGGAAGTAAATTCACACTGGCTCCCAGATCTAATAAGGCTTTGTCAATGAAGTGATCCCCAATGATGCAGGGGATTGTGGGGGTTCCAGGGTCTTGAAATTTGGTTGGGGTTGCAATCGATAAAATTTGTTTCACTTTTTCTATTGAAAAGACTTTCTTGGATATGTGTGTCCTAGATTGTCTTTTATAGGTGCATAGTTCTTTTAAAAATTTGACATAGGCTGGGACTTGTTTAATGGCATCAAGTAAAGGCAGATTGATCTTTACTTACTTGAAAGTCTCCATCATTTCCTCAATTTTACCTTGCCCTTTATCAAAAGGGGAAGGTCTTTGCAATGCCTTAGTTAATGGCAAATGTGGGGGTGCTCCCTCACTTGCAGCCTTAGCCAATGGGGCTTCTTTATTTTTGATTTTTTCTTTTTCTTGAGGATTCACTTTATCCTCTTTATTCATGATTGGTTGCTCCTGCAGGTCCACCACTGGTGGCCTTTGTTGTGTTTTAGGAGAAATCACTCCATTCTTATCCTCCAAGGGCCTCACAGGCTCACAGCCCACTTGATTGTCCACTAGCTACCACTTCTCAAATTTGTAACAAATTTGGCTTCCTCAAAGGTGGAAGAAACTTCACCCACTACAAACTATCTTCGTGGGTTGTCCTGTGGTTGGCTGGGCAGCCTTCCTCCCTCTCTCCTAGTCAGAGCATCAGACAGCTGACCAAGTTGGTCCTCTATCTTTTTATGCTCTGGTTGTGAGAGTGAACAATTTGGCTCAAGGTATTCAAGCTCTATAATGAAGACAGAACTTGTTCCTCAAAGGATGGTGTTCTCACAGCTAGAGGGGGTGCTGCTTGTTGCACAGGAGGAGCTACATGTTGGGCCATGGGTTGCTGATACTGAGGTCTTGGGGCATAACCTTCTCGATAGGGCTGAGCATTTTTGTAGGGCATGGGCTGCTGCTGCTGCTGGCTGGGGTATCCATCTTGTCTCCACTTCAGATTGGGGTGGTCCCTCCATTGATACCCAACAGCAGGCTGCTGCCCATAGGCTTGAGTTGTAGCCACATGCTCTGTTATAAAATCAGGAAATTGGTTAGCAGATGGCATTCTTCCAAGGGATGAGCAGGGGACTGACATATGGCACATGTCTCCTCCACTCTAGCAGCCACAGGTGACTGCATTGCTCCCATCAGCCTATCAAATTTCAGAGTTAAGCTGTCCATTTTCCTTTCCAACTCACTTGGCACACTCACTTCATATATCTTTCCTCTTGAGATGTTCTCTTTCATCAATTTAGGAGGCTCTAGGTCTCTTGCTAAGGTTTTCCTTTGCATAGAGTTCTCACTGATGATGTCAAAGAGCTCCCATACCTCCTCAGCTGTTTTATGGAGATAGGTGCCACCACAGGAGGCATCATCATATCTCTGCTTTTAGCAACAATTCCCTGATAAAAGCTTTGAACCAATTGCCATTCAGGGATTTGATGGTGGGGGCATTTCTTGAGGAGTTCCTTAAATCTCTCCCAGGATTGATGAAAGTCTTTAGTTGGATCTTGGGTAAAAGAGATGATACCCTTCCTCAACTGGCTGGTCTTTGACATAGGAAAGAATTTGGCTAGAAACTGACATTGGAGATCACTCCAAGACTGAATACTGTTAGGTGGAAGCAAAGACAACCAAGTCCTAGCTCTGTCCTTCAATGAAAAAGGAAAGAGTCTCATCCTAGTGGCTGCCTCTCCCAAACCTGTGATGTTGAAGGTAGTGCACAGTCCTAAGAATTCGTCTATATGCTTCTAAGGATCCTCCTTGGTCGGGCCATAAAATGAGGACAACATCTGAATGATGGAAGATTTGATTTCATAGTTTCCTTGAGCAGCAGGGAACTGAATGCAAAAGGGGGAATTGTAGATCCCTGGTGCATTAAATTCCTTGAGAGATCGAGGCTGTTGCTGCTCACCCATTTCAACAGATTCAATTTCACCAGCTGTGGATGTAGTTGGTCTGGATCTGAGAAGTCTTTCAACCTCTGGATTTAGTGGAATAATCAAAGGTTGAAGAGTTCTCCTACCAAACATACAACACTCACAAATTGAATGCAGAATAAATCCTCACACAACAGAAAGAAGCAACACAACTGACTAATTAATCTAAAAAAAAAATAAAAAATCAGCAGATCTGAAAAATAAACAGGGGAAAAGGGATGCAAACTATAGAGCAGCCTTCAGCACGGCTCTCTTCTCACTCTGTACTCAGATTTGATGAAATGCACACAAAAATACTAAAAAATAGCAAAACTTACAAATGCAGTTAGTAAAATCAAACACGCAGTTACAGATTTATAAAACAAAACTAGATCTACCAAATTCACAAACACCTCCCCGACAGCGGCACCAAAAACTTGTTGGGGAATTCTAGTGTGCTACTTTATGGTATAAACACCAAGAGAAAACAGAGATGAGTTCAGCACAGTTAGGAGATCCTATGCCTGCAAGGTACAGGGTCCTTTGTAGTAAGTTTTAAAAGTAAGGGGAAGTCCACAGAGAGGTGGTTTAGAATTAGGTAAATCTGTAGATCTGTAAGAGATCTGTCGCCCTAACTAATATTGGCCTAGCTAAAAGATAGGGGAGAGATTAGATTGGATTTTCCCTTAATCTAAACTATAATTAAATGCAAATTGTCTTAGAACGAATTTGGAGCCTCAGATCTTACAGATGGAGGTTTAAAAACTCAGAAAAAGGAGAAGAACAGCTTGGAGGTTGTTTTCACTGCAATCAGGTTGAGTTAAGCATATTACAGGGGTTTAAAAGCACACAAGTCCCTCAGCTTGCTACAAGCATAGCTGCAGGGTATAAATTCCACTCCAAATCACAGGATCCACCTGATCTTAAGGCTATGATCTGTCCACTTTAATGGTCACAGACCATCCTATAGACTTTATTGAATCTATGGATTGCAGTAGAAGAATCCAATTGAGGCTTGAGCTTAGATTTACCTTAAGGTTATGATCTGTTCACTTTAATGGTCACAGACCATCCTAGAGATCTCCTACAAAGCCAGAGCCTCAATTAGAACAGTTAAAACCACTACAGATACTGCAATTTCTAGGTCACAGACGCAGGAAATTATAGGGATATCAGATCCAGGGAATTCAGATGATATCCAAGAGGTCTACCAGTAAAGTGGGTGAGCTGATCAAGCAACTCCTCTACACAAATTCGATCAAGCACCAAAAGGAATCAAAAGAGCTTTAGATCTAATTAAAACATTGAAAACAACATTTACATTGCAATCAAACTCACTCTACAATGAAATACTCTCAGATCTATAGTCTGTGCAGCAATTAACCCCAGCAACACTCTTAACCTTACCCAATCACAGATCTAACTCACTCCTTGCTGCTCCTAGGGAATTAGCCAACCATGGTTGGGCTAGAGGAAGAAAAATAGAATCTCGCTACAAGCTCTGATCTTCAGGAAATTGTTCAGAATTTTGATCCTCCTCCAATGGCAATTGGGGATCTTTATATATAGCTTTCTCTATTTTTTCCGCCAAAAATCCCTTCTAGAAGGTCGTCAAAGTTTGTTAGAGTTCTATTAAAGCACGTGGATCGGTTAGGGTTTCCTAGGGCATCTTCTGGAACCTCACGCCGGTCACCAAAGTGCCTCGGTTTGCATGCAGCAGGTTACCAAGTCTCAACGTGTGCATAGCATAGTTTGTGAGAAGTTCAGCATACGATTTTGACAGGTTGGAGAAGCTTCCAACAGGTTAAAAGTAAGCTTGTAGTCCCTTTCGATAGGTTCCTTAGTCTCTTCGATAGGTACCAATAGGATGAGTTGAAGCCTCAGGGTCCTCGGCCCATCATCTGGAGTATTCGATAGGTTGGCTGAGTAGTTCGATAGGTCCAGAGGTCCTTTTCAACAGGTTTAGCTCTGCATGCCGTCATCCTGATAGGTTGGCTTACATTCCTATCGAAAGGCTTAAGAATCCTTCGATCGGTTCAATCCTAGCATCTTCATTTCGATAGGTTCAGGAAGCCTTCGACAGGTTCTCTTTTTCTCCTCAGGCAAGCTTTCGATAGGATGAGCTTTCTCTTTCATTCATCTACTCGATAGGTTCAGGGATCCTGTCGAATCACTCACTTCAGCACATGTCTTCCTCTTTCCGCCTTCAGATCCTATCGAGCCCTTCTCCAACTGCACGAATTCTTCTCTTTTATCCTTCAGCTCCTATCGAAGTCTTCTAGATGCCCTTTCGATAGGTTGTTTTAAGACCTGTCTTCACTTGCTTTCCTTTGTTCTACTGCAGCCATGCATTTCAAGGGTTCAGTGATGTGCTGCCCTCTGGCGTGTTGTTGCTGGGTCAGCATAGTGCTGAGAGATGGCTTCTTTGTGGGCATTCTTAAGCGGTTTTCTGCCTTATTACCAGCTTTCACTGCTATCGGCAAATGGCACTCAACAGAGGCTTATTAGTGTTCTCATATGTCTGTTAATGGTTAGGTTAAGGGGAGAAAAGTGGCATATTTTACTACTTAGCATCGACCGAACTGAATCACTAGCTGCCCTGCATCCTCCCCCGCACCCTAGGGCCTCCAAATCACCTGTGACTAGAAATAAATAAAACAACCAGTCAAATCTATGACCCAAGACACATGAAACACCATTATAATACAAACATATACCTACCCTACATGCATATCCTCAAACAAACCCCGCACTGTTTGTAGATCTAAAGACTGACAACGACACCCCAACACCTACCGCCACACTTGCAACTGAGGGAACGTGAAAGTAATCTCCATCAGGACCCGTGGGTGCAAGAAGTGGTCATACGCTAAAAACTAAACACACGATGTCACAAACCATCACTAAAATCACTAAGACATTACCAACGAAACTACTAGTCAACCAAACTTGCCTGGATGAAAGGGAAACCTCCGATGGTCGTGATGCCTCTCCCTCTACGGTAAAGCTACTCGTAGAGGTGCGCCAGCCGCTATCCCCCAAGCATAGGTGGGCACCTGACCTAGGGCTCTCAACAGTGTCAAGAAAAGACCCGTCACACACCCTCGGGTCAAGGATGAGAAGATGACCGCCCAAAAGAAATGCATCAAGAATGCCTAGAGTACTCGATCTACTACTACTCCAGGCTCTGTCACAGGGGCCCTACACGCCATCGCCTTGTGGCGTGCATTGAAAGTTGTCCTCACCTCTGAGTGACGCCTCAGAGGAACAAACCCACTAGTAAAACTATCAAAGAACCAAGTAGTTCGAACGATCCTTGTCCTAGACCCACTATGCCAGTACTCAACACCGAGCGCCTCCCTACACATGGCCTGATAGTTACCCTCCATCTGCCCCGTGATAGGTGCTCCCTCAAACCGTAACCCTGTGATACAGACCCAGTCCTCAGGGATGGGTAACAACATGCCTATTGGGAACAACAATGCTTGCTGCTCCTCCCTCCATCTCTCCATAATCTCCCCAATCAGACCACGACCAACTGAAAAGGGCTCCAACTCCAAAATTGACCCAAAGCTGAAAGTCACTAACCACGCTCATTGGAACTCAGGTAGGGCACGATACTAGCCATGAGACTCCAACCACGCTGTACTAATGGCCAGTACCGGAGGCTCCTGACGAACCACAAGAAATAAGATACACATTAACCTAGGCCTACACTAACCTTGATCACAATCACAAACGATGACTAAACCTACCTAATGACAATAACAAAACTAATAAGAATGACAATCCACAATAAGCATGCAAAAAATAACTGTAGACACCCAAATTTGGCCCAAGGCTCGATCAAGACATACTTCGAGATAGGCGCGCTCTCGAGTTTTTGATAGCATTTCCCATACCTTTAAGAATCACCGAATCCTTTAGAAACCTCCCCAAACCTTTAAGAACCAATCCCAACACTTAGAAACCTCTCCGAACTTGCAGTTAACCTTCCCGGGCAATGATAAAAGAGAGATGTACAATGGCCAATAGGGACCTCTACTAAGACTAAATTTTATACCATTGAAAAGTATAGGTTTCTAGCTTTCCAACAAGCCAAGAATTACCCCGATCCGAGTTACGCATCAAAAGTTACGACGACCCAAAGTTTGGGGCCCAAAATGGGCAACTTGGGAACCTCGCGAGGCCAGCATTGAACCTCGCAAGAGATTCGCGAGAGGATAGGAATAGGTGACACAAGTAATACTTGTGCCAAGCTTAACCCCTCTTCCTCGTGGGCTCTGAACTTTCAGGCACTATCATTTTGCCTGGCGCATCTATTAGTTGCGCTAGGCTTAGCTATAGTATTCTGATTGTTTTTGCTCGAAAATCACTTTTAGGGTTTGACTTGTTTACCATCTCAAAGTGTAGGGTGGGTTTCATTAGGATTGTTGCACCCATGCTTACCCTATTTGCAACCCTTTAGTCATTTGAAACTTCACCCTATCATCTACCATTGAAACATCTTGCCCACTTTTCCAAGCCCTCAAAATCCTAGGAAACATTGGATTAGGAGATTACCTAATTGCTAACCCTAATTAACACTTAAGTGCCCTTCTAACCTCCTATTTCCCTATAAATAGAGAGCTACCCTCCCTTGCAAATGGCTTGAAAAAAATCTAAAAGAGCGAAAAGATTAAGAGAGAGCTTTCCTCCCCTTTGGTGCACCTTTTTCCCATACAAATTTGAGAATTCCAAAGCTTCATTTGAGCCTTATATTCCACCATAAAACCCTTGAGTTAGGAGAGAACCATAGGAGAGAACCATCCCCTAGCCTTCTTCCTCAACCTCTTATATATCAAGACCTAGGAGTTAGAATCCTTCATTCCATCATCCAAGCTATCGAAAGCTCATCAAGCGCACCCACGCAAAGGTCCACAAGGGTGCAACAAGGGGCTGAGAGTTCTAGCTCTCCCCTCTACTCCTCTACCATCTTAGATTTTGCTCTATCCTTGAATTTGTGTCGTTATGCCACCGAAATCTCGGTAGGAACGAAGGGGCACAAATAGGATCATAGTGCCTTCGGGCAAGAGGAAGCACTCTTTTTATTTCCATTTTTATTTTATCTTTGGCCATAAGTAGAGACCGCTTTAGAGCGTGTTGATCGGGTGCCTAACACCTTCCCAATCAATAACCGAAGCCCCTACCCAAGAGCCTTTGGTGTAGACCGGTGAATGAGAGTCATATTTGGCATTTTGGTACATTTAATAATGATCTTAGATTTCCCGAGACACCAAAAGCTTTGGGTGGTGACTCTATATCTTTTAGGGAGTGTGCATCGTTGCAACGGGATAGTAAAAAAATCCCACAGTTGCACAGATGGCGACTCTGCTGGGGATGTAGCTAGTAGAGCTTCCCCTTGAAATTTGGCCTTTGTCTTTGATTTTACTAACATTTCGCTTGTTTCCTCTTAGTTTCTCTCACCCCTACTTTTCCATCATTTACATGCCTTAGCCTATTGGCGGGCCTACTTGCTCTTTGTCTTTCCATTTTATTTACTTTTCCGTCGTTTACACGCCTTAGCCGTATGGTGGGCCTACTTGTGCATTTATATTTCTCGTAATCATATACTACCTGTGGACGCCGGCTCGTAAAGGCGGCACGGGACCTTCACCATCTATTTTTGGACTTAAAAGAAAACTCCCTTAAAAAATTAAAAATTAAAATTGAATCAAGAGGGGGACTTAATTGAAGTTTTATGGGGGTAGATTTTCAAAGGGTTGGGATTTTAGGCAAAGATATAAACACCCAGTTCTTAGTACGACGGCAGCCCCTAGTGGTAATGATCAGGAAAAGTACTACCCCACCTAGTATCTGAGAAGGCGCTTGCGCTAGAGGTATATCGGGTGGGTAACCTATCCTGTTACAAAGCTTAAAACCCTTGGGGGAGCTTGTTAGTGGAGTTATACTGGCCTCGTAACCCTAGGTTTGGTGAGGAGAAACACGATACAACTAAGGAATCAGTCCCCAGAAGCATTGCTTTCAGAAAACCAAAGAAAACAGATTGAATTCGGGCCTGCTGTTTTGCTGTCAAATTTTTTTGACCCCACTGTTTGCCTGGCGCAACTAATACATGTGCCAAGCCAAATTTCTCCAGGTTTGCATTGGCGCATCTATTACATGCGCCAAGCATAAATTTGGCCAAGCTGAGTAGTGTAGCTCAAATCTGAGGCCTATTCCACCATCCTGAGTTCCCTGCTTAGCGGTTTAACACCTCTGACTAGGCCCCTCACTATCCAACACCCAATAAGCCCTCACCGGTCAAAAGAAGGTAAGTTCTTATCGACGCGCTCTGGGGGATCGGGTTGTTCGCGTTGATTTTTATGCCTTCAATAGATCAAAGGATTCCCCTTTGATTATTTCGAAGTACATCGGGGTCTCGTCGCGGGAATTATCTAAGGTATGAATACCGCCTGAAACGGGAATTCAAAGGCCCCGAAATCCTTCATCATAAAAAATTCCTTTCCAAAAATTTCAAAAAAAATAAAAAACCAAAATCCAAAAAGAGAAAGCGTTGTGGTGCCGGCACAACGGCATCCCCTTACCCTCCGTCATCCTATAGGAGAGGAAGGAGGAAACTTTACGGGCCCCATCCAAGGCACCCGTACCCCACCCGCCATCAAGCCATGTCATGCGCAGTGGGTCCGCCATACGCCTATCCCGATTCATCCCCACCACATTCCCCAACTCATTCCCATACGGAAGAGGTTTTCACGTCCACCCCCCTCACCCAATCCCTATTCGCCGTCACCGGGCCATTCGGTGCACTCATTTTCCCATCCACATCCACCCCACATACACCCCATTTCCCCACATCCACTCCAAGTACACCCATACCCAACCCATCCACCATGCACAATTTTCCCCCATTCACAACCAATATGCCCCATTTTACCTCCACCTCCAACATACCCAATTTCTCACATCCATCCATACAACATACATCTCATCCTCCCTCCACAACCCAAGACTTACCCCATCTCCCCTCCACATCCAACATAGATAGTTTCCCCATATTTTTGCAAAATCCAACACCTCATTCCCCATCATTCCCCCAAACCATACCCCACCCTTCATCTCCCCAATATATATCCAATCCACCTGCATTTACCCATGCCACGCCCAATTTCTCCAATCCACCCCATATGCCCCCATTAATCCAGGTCATGCCCACTTTTACCAAGGCCATGCCCAATTTTTCCCACACATCTACATCATCCACACCCCAAATCCCCTCAAATGAACCACCTCCATCCAATCCCTCCCTAATGGCCATGATGGATGAAATGGTTTGGGCTTACACTAGTTGGAAAGCCTCCCAAAACATCCCCCCTCATTCTCACCACACATCTTCCAACCCATCATCCACATTCCTAAGCCTCCATGCTTCATTACCTCAAACCCACCAAGGCCCAATGGCCCAAACCCCCATCATCCACACTCACCAAGGCCCAATGGCCCAAACCCCCATCATCCACACCCATCAAGGCCCCATGGGACAGACCCATCAGGACCCCAGCACTCAGACCCATCAAGGCCCCATGGGCCAAACCCACCAAGGCCTAATGGACCAAACCCCCATCAAGGCCCCATGGGCCAGGCCCATCAAGGCCCAATGGGCTAGACCCATCAAAGCCTAATCGGCCAAACCTACCAAGGCCCAATGGCCTAAAGCCAACAAAGCCCAATGGGCCAAATTTCCCAAGGCCTTATGGCCCAAACCCCTCCTCCATCCAATACCCAAGCCCAACAAGGCCTAAACCTTGGGTCCACATGCCCATACCCTCCACAATTCCCTCAATACCTCCATCACACACAAGCCTCACACCCAACCCAAGGTGGAAGCCACCTATCCTCCATCAACCCAATTCACCCATGTCCCAGCACCCAAAGCCATTTGCAAGATTTCCCTCAAACCTAGTGTCCCCATCAAGGCTTCACCCAAAATCCAAATCTCATTCATCCTATCACTCCACAAAATTTCTCCCACCAATGGTCCCACTTGACACCTATCCAGCCCAGCCAGCACCAACAAGAAAATCTCACCCTCACGGCACCATATATAGATGCACAATATGAGAAAGATGATATCAGGAATAGTGGGCTTATGCTGGGGCATTTGCCAGCATCAATCCCCCACCCATAATCACCAACCCCTCGGTAGCACATAGTGAATCAAGAACGCCCGTTGAAAAAATTGCCCCGTTGTCCAAAGAGTCTGAGCAGTTGAAAGAACAATTGGACAAAATCTAGAAGCAACTATTAAAGATGGGTAGAGCCGAAATCCATGCCACAGACTTCTCAGATTTGTGTCTATTTGCATAAGTCCCTTTACCGCCAAAATTCAAAATGCCGGGTCTTTGATAAATATAACGACCCGGGCAACCCCATCACACACCTCAAGTCTTACTGTGGGGACATGTGCCAATATGGGGGGACAAGCACCTGCTTATAAAGGTATTTCAAAAAAGTTTGATGGGCCCGACTCTGAGGTGGTTCACGTCCCTAGAACCACCCATGATAAAGACATGGAAGGATCTGACTCATCTGTTTTAAGAATAATATGTCTACAACATAGACATTGAGCCTCACAAGTCAGATCTAGCATGGTTAAAGCAGAACCCCAATGATACCTTCAGCGATTACCTCAGGCGCTGGAGATTGCTGACAACTTAGGTGAGAGACAAAATACCTGATGATGAGCAGATCAAGATGATCTCTAAAAATACCTTGCCAATCATCTCGGACTTCCTCGTTTACCAACAGCAGTCCAGCTTTGCTGATTTGGTGAGAAACACTCATCATTGTGAGGACACTATCAGGGAAGGGCGATTGAGCAAGAATGTATCTAGCGGGGTCAAGAGATTCTCAGAGCAAAAGAATGATAGAAGAACTGGGATAGAGGTGCAAAATGTCATGCATACTAGGCCCAACACCAGTACAGTCCCATTTCAATTTAAAGCCGCATAGCCAGCTCCAACCAGAAGCGAGCCGATACAGAGAAGTGGGAATGGGCAGGGGGCACAGATGACCCCAGTGTAAAGAAAGGCCCTCTTCGATTGAGTTTTCACCCCTTTGGGGTAATTGTTGAATGTTTTATTACCCTTACTGATTAAAAAGGGTCTTGTCATAGTGCTCCAACCACGATCTCCACCGAATCCCATCCCAAGGAACTATGACCCCAACACCCATTGTAACTTTCACTAAGGGCCGGGTCACCCTACTGATCGCTACTTTCCATTGAAGCACAGAATACAGGATTTGATAGAGGCCGATAAAATCATCCCTCCAGCAATTCCCCAAACCACCCAGCATGCCAACATACACCAAGTACCGCTACCCCCACACCCTCTCGGGGGGGCTGGTCCGAGACCCAATGTCAGTATAATCAAAGAAGGTGATGAAGAATATGAGTTTGACCTATTAGACTACATTTGCAGTTAGGTAACCCTCGTGGCACCATTGCAGAGAGACTAGGAAGATAGGAATATTGGGGTGATTGAACCTCTGAATCTGGCATATTACTTCCCCAACCCCACACCACAAACAAAATCCCTTAGATCTTAGGGGATATTTCTCGGTGCCAACTCTCGTTAATTATGTACAAATCAACTCCTACCAACCATATGCTGCATCCTCCACCAATTATCCGATGGCTTATTATGTCCCCCATTCCCCTTCAGCGCCGCCCATCAGTTATCAATGGCCCACCCCCGCCACATCACCCCCCCCCCCCAATTCAGTCATCCATGGTCCTCACCGACCCCATTTGGCCCACCTTCTCCATCTTGCTAGAAGTTAACCATGTGATACCCACCCATTCCAATCCCTCTGCACCAATGTCCCCAGCACCCACCTCTTCCCCATTTCAGATCCCAAGATCGGCTTACAACCCTCATTAGGTCTCGCTCAGCTATGAACAAGCATACATCAATGCCAGCAATAGAAGGGAAGAGGCAGTTTATTTTGTCATCAGATCTAGGAAGATATCCAAGCAGCCAGACACATCGGCACCAACGTCAGTCCAACCAGAGGGGAAGAAAGATGCAAGTGAAGTGAACCCGTTAAAAAAATGAGCAGAGAACACATACTAGAAGCCCAGTTGAAAAGGATGCTAGCCCACATCATAGTTTGTGACCTATTAATGACGTCCCCACTTCATTTTCAAGCACTAATGGGGGTGTTAAAGAATGCGCATGTGTCTCTTCAGGTGAGCCCAGAAGAAGTTGGGCATATAATTAGACAAGTGATGGCTCCCACTGCCATATCCTTTTCGGATTTAGATTTACCAGAGGAGGGAAATAGTCATTCTAAATCCCTTAATATAACAGTAAAATCTAGAAATAGATAATCCCCTTGGTATTAATTGATAATGGGTCTGCTCTGAATGTATGCCCTCTGAGAACTGCCACCAAAATAGGTGTAGATCCGTGCATGTTGAGGCCAATGAGAACCAGTGCCAGAGGTTTTGATAATACGAGAAGGGAAATACTAGGAGAAGTTGATCTTGAGCTAGTAATTGGGCCAATGACCTTCTCCATATAATTTCAAGTAATAGACATCAAATCCTCCTCCAATTTATTATTAGGGCGACCTTGGTTGCACGAAGTTGGGGCGATACCGTCAACGCTGCATCAGAAGCTTAAATTTGTGTTCGAACATAAAATTATCACCATCATAGGTGAGGGACATGATGAGAAGGAAAAGGCCACCCACAACACTGAGAACCCAAAAGTGCTGGATGTGCCACATACAGCTGAGGATATTGACCACCATAGTTTTGAATACGAGGTATCAGCTATAGTCTCGGACCCCTCGGAAAGCATCATGCCAAAAACCAGAGGCGAAATGATAGCAGCAGTGGCCATGCTCCAAAAGTGGGGCTACCAGAAAGGAAGGCGATTGGGTTCTCGATTATAAGGTAGGAGAGAGCTAGTCAAGACTAAAGGTGGACAATAGGTCTAATTTGGGTTAGGTTACAAGCCCACAGAAGAAAAGGTCCGAGAGGCCAAAGTGAAAGCCCGAGCCGTAGCAGCTGCTGGAGCCCATGGAATCAACTAAGAAGAGAAGCCCCGTCCCAGACCTCACATTTGAAACACCTTGTAAATGCAGGGATCATAAAAATAGATCGGAATGGGGCCATGCAGTTAACCCCACACAAGCAAGGCCCCCTGTCCACCTTACCAATCCTCAGATCATCCCTCTCAACCTGGAAGTAGACCTGGTCAGTTTGTCCATATTTGAGGAGCAATGTACTTTACTGATGTTTGAGCATAGGATCTCAGACGAATCCATGATTGGCATGATGGAGGTTGACTCCGAAGAATCCCATCAAGTAGCCTCCTCCATCCAAGAAGGAAAAGGGGCTGCATCGTAGGTACGTAATTGGGCATCTGTGCCTCAAACTCTGGAAGCGGAAAGTGGCCTGAAATATGGCACCTATTTCCCAAAAAGAAAAAATACCTATAAAAAGCGAGATAAGCCCTATATACACAGCGTATATAGGGACTTGCTATGCCACAACCCTATTTTCAAAGAAAACAAAAATCCCCAAAACATAAAAAAAATACAAAATCTAAAAATATTATCTTTTAAATTTCTGAATAAGGTTAAAGAAAATGATGCCTTAATCGAAAATCCTGTCTCATGTGAAATCGACCCCTTTCCTGTAGAAATACAAGAGGAGGTAGAGTCACGAGTCTGGATGAGGAAATCCTTACTGAGGAGCCCCCTAGTGAACTCCTTGAGTGATTCGCCGACTTTGAGCATGGTCCTACCCCTATTGTCGAAGAAACTAAGGACGTCAATCTAGGGACTGAAGAGATCCCTAGAATCACCAAGATCAGAAAATCGCTATCTCCCGAGGAAAGAAAAAGCATGATTGATTTCCTTAGGTCATACCAAGATGTCTTCGCATAGTCGTACGAGGACATGCCTGGTTTGGACACCGATTTGGTCAAGCATGAGTTGCCACTCTCCCTTGATATCAAGTCGGCCAAGCAAAAATTGAGGTTACTCCAACCCAAGTGGATGTTGAAAGTAAAAGACGAGGTCATCAAGCAATATGATGCAGGATTCCTCATGGTCTCCAAGTACCCATAGTGGTTGGCTAATATCATCCCAGTGTCGAAGAAAGATTGAAAGGCCCGCATGTGTATAGATTTCAAGAACCTGAACAAGGCGAGCCCGAAGGACGTCTTCCCATTGCCGCACATTGACATCTTGGCTGATAATACTGCTAAGCATGGGATGCTCTCGTTCATGGACGGATTCTCTGGATATAATCAGATCAAGATGGCAGAGGCAGATCAGGAGAAGACAACAATCATCACCCCATGGGGTACCTTCTGTTACAGCATCATGCCATTTGGGCTAAAGAATGTCGAGGCAACATACTAGAGGACCATGACAGCATTGTTCCATGACATGATGCACCAGGAAATTGAGGTGTACATCAATGACATGATCGCCAAGTCACCAGAGCGGAGTGACCATTTGATAATCCTCCAAAAGCTATTTAAGAGGCTAAGGAAATATAGGTTGTGTCTGAATCGTCAGAAATGCTCATTCGGCGCCATGTCGGGAAAACTACCGAGCTTCATCGTCAGCAGGAGAGGCATCAAGGTTGACCCGATCAATGTAAAGACCATCACGGAAATGCCATCGCCATCTACCGAGAAAGAGGTCAGAGGGTTCTTAGGCAGAATACAGTACATCAGTCGGTTCATTGCACAACTCACTCCTATTGGCACGCCGATCTTCAAACTACTAAGAAAGGATTCTCTTGTTGAGTGGAACGACGACTGCCAAGTAGCATTCAATAAAATCAGGGGTTACCTTCTCAACTCGCTAATTTTAGTACCACTCGAGCTGGGGAGACCACTCTTAATATATCTCTCTATGATGAAAGTTTTGATGGGATGTGCCTTAGGGCAACATGATGAAACAGGAAGAGAGTAGGCCATCTACTATCTAAGCAATAAATTTACTAACTACGAGACGCACTATTCTCATCTAGAGAAAGTGTGCTTGGCTCTTGTATGGGCCACCCAGAGGCTCTGCCATTACTTGTTATCCCAAACTGTTCTACTCCTCGCCTGCATGGATCCGTTGAAGTACCTGTTCGAAAAGCCAGCTCTCATTGGGTAGACTGCACACTGGCAACAACTACTATCTGAATTCAATATCACGTATGTCACTCAAAAGTCAATCAAGGAGCAAACACTTGCCAATCATCTTGCCGAGAATCTTTTACCCGATTATGAGCCTTTAAGAATCAAATTCCCAAATGAAGACATCCTGTTTATGACAGAGGACGATACAGTAGAGATGGAAGAATTTTGGGTAATGCACTTCAATGGGGCAGGGAATGCCGAGGGCCAAGGAGTCGGCGCTATTCTTATCTCTCTAAAAGGATCTCACGTACTAGTTTCCATCAAACTCAACTTCTCCTGTACCAACAATATGGCTAAATATGAGGCCTATGCTGCTAGGCTGTAAGAGGCACTTGACCTGAAGGTAACCCACCTCAGGGTATTTGGTGATTCGCAATTGATCATTTGTCAAACAAATGGCGACTGGAAGATGAAAGACGAGAAATTGATCTCCTACCATGAGCACCTCGAGGATCTGATAACCTACTTTGAAGATGTCACATTCTCCTATGTCCCACTCGAGGATCTGATAACCTGCTTTGAAGATGTCACATTCTCCTACGTCCCACGGATAGGGAATCGCTTCATCGACGCATTAGCAACTTTGTCATCAATGGTAGAAATCCCATATGGTGTCAAGATGAAGCCAATCATGATTGAAAAAAGGAACGAGCCAACCTTCTACCTGCTGATTGAGGAACCCACAAAGCTTGATGATGAGCCGCCATGGTTCTCAGATATCAAGAATTTCCTTGAGACTCGCACTTTACTAAAGGGGACGGCCAGGGTGGACAGGTGGACCATTCAACGTTTAGCAGCAAACTACATCATCTGCGACGAGTGTCTCTACAAGCGGTCAAATAATAATATTCTACTCTAATGCCTAACTGAAGGCGAGGTAGCAAACATCATGAAAGAGATTCACGAGGGAGTATGCGGTGCCCACGTCAATGGCCATATGCTCACTGAGAAGATTTTACGCTAAGGATAATTCTAGACCACTATGGAATCTGATTGTTGCAAGCACGTGCGACAATGCTACAAATGCCAAGAACACTCCAGTCTGATACATGCTCCGGCTATAGATCTTCACAGCATGGCTACTTCATGGCCATTAGCCACCTAGGGCCTAGACGTAGTGGGAAAAGTCAATCCAAAAGCATGAAACGGACATCAGTTCATCCTTGTTGTCATTGGCTATTTCACTAAATGGGTAGAGGCGGCATCCTACACAAACATCATGGCGGGCATGTCGAGAAATTCATCAAAAGCAACATAGTTTGCAGGTTTGGTGTACCCAAGGATACCATCACGGACAACGACACGAATTTTGCGAACAAGTGCATCAGGGCCTTCTGTGAGCAATAAAAGATCAAACATCATCGCTCATCACCATATCGGCCACAAACCAATGGGGCAGTAGAAGCTGCTAATAAAACGATCATCCTCATCCTTAAAAAGATGGTTGTCACTTATCGAGATTGGAGTGAAATGTTACCATTCGATTTATGGGCCTACAGAACATCAATCTGCACCGTGACAGGGGCAACACCATTCTCCCTTGTGTATGGGACTGAGGCCGTCCTGCTAGTTGAAGTTGAAGTACCGTCGCTCCGCATTCTCATGGAGTCAGGCCTACCTGAGGCTAAGAGAGAGAGATCCTGCTTTGAGCAATTGAACCTACTAGATGAGAAAAGGCTCCTTGCCTTGTGTCATACCCAGGTTTATCAAGGACGAATCGCACGCGCTTACAACAAATGTGTCCGCCGCCAAGATTTGAAGGTGGGAGACATCGTACTCAAGAAAATTTTCCTGTCCCTCCACGTCGATCCGAGAGCAAAGTTCAAATCCAATTGGGAAGGACCTTATGTCATCCGAGAAGTGCTTCCAGGATACGCGATCCGCCTCGCCACCATGGACGGATAGCACTTTCCTGAGCCCATCAATGCTAGATACGTCCGACGATTCTACTCCTAGGTTTCCGTGGCAAGGTAAGTATTGACATGATGGCTGCATGACTGCTTAAGGACCCAGTAAAAGAGGCCATCATTTCAAAGCCAAGTGGCCAAAAAGCATCCCTGAACAATTATATCCTTTGCTATACCTTTTGAGCCATGAGCCTTTCCTTCATAACCACTCCCAAAAGAAAAATGCAAAAGTGTATATACCAAAAAAAAAAAGATAAAGAGAGTTGCTATCAAATCTCAAAAACATCAGAAAAGTAAAATCCCAAAAGGAGGATGTCAAAAAGATCAAAAAATAGAAAAGTGGGGCATGTATAGTCAAAATTCCTCCAAGGAAGAAGTGTATTATGGCAACTGGAATCCTATCAAGAAGACCTTTTAAACCTAGAATACCTTCAAAAATTCTAACCTTTATCCATGGCCAAGATATATCCCTGAATAAAGCCCTCTTTAAGGTCCACAAGCAGTCACAATATCCATTGAGTTAGCACGAGCAAAGCTGTGAGACAACCAAAGAATTCCATCTAGCCGGCTATGACGGAATCGACGCCCGTGTCGTGGCTTTTGATAAAATAAAAGAGAAATAAAATAAAAAATAAAAAATACAAGCTCAAAGTAAAAGAATGTGGTGAAAACCCAAAAGGGCGCCATGGGTAAAAGCAACGAGCTTGTGCGGATCGGGTGAAAACCTGAAAGGGCGCCTGGGGTAAAAATGCAAACCCATGGACATAGTGAAAACCCGAGAGGGTGCTACAGGTAAAAAGAGGGAAACAATGGGCATGACAATAACCCAACTTGGGCGTTGTGAGTAAGAATGTTGAAAAAGAGAAATTGAAAATAAATAAAATCCCCTTTGTCCCCCTCTCGCATTACCCGATTCCCGACTGGGCTGCTCATGTTAGCTCAAATCAGCGTCCCAACCAAGAATCTCTTCGTAAACTGCACCGTCAAACACATGACCCAGGGTAAAGATAAAATGAGGATTTGATCCAAAGGGATAGTTGTTCCGACCTTAGTAGAAATTGCTAACCTCACTCGAACCCAATCACATGAAAGAGGGGTTCGACCATGCTCAAAAGGGGACCCGTCATCTCACTGATAATTAAGGCATCAAACCAAAAAAAAAGAAGAAAAAGAAAAAACCATAAATAGGGTTAATAATTTTCTTATCCCAACACTGTGCACGCCCACTTCGGGATGATTGGCTCGATGACTGAACAGGCCACTTCTGTAAAAGATAATACATTTTCCTTTCCCATTTTCGCACCCACACTGTGTGGGCCACAAGAATAGCCGGCCCAACACCTCAGTTTATCATTTTATGAAAACAAAATAGAGAAGATAAAATCCTTGTAAAAAGATAGATTTCCTTGTTTGATTCCACGTTTGTACCTAGCTGACACCGCATCCCAAAAGATAATATGTGTGATGTCTACCTTCTATCTAGCTTCTTTCTTTCTTTTTTACAAAAGTGCAAAAATACCAAAAAAATATAAAGAAAATATGTATACCAAAAAGATGTATCTAATAGGGGTTTCTTGCGCCCCTTTCTATCGTTTGATCAGTGCAAAAAGTATGTGCAGGACGGAGTCAATGAGCCAGCTCGCGCTTCAAGGCGTAAATCTCTGCACGTAGGGCATCCTCCTGTACGTCCCGCTCTGTCATCCGGCAGCCATGAAGACTCTTATACTGCTTCCGATAAACATCCGTGGCACCAAGAGCATCACTCAAAGCCCTCTTCAGACGAAGGACGTCACACTCCGCTACACCAGCCCTGACTTCTGCCACCTCTGCTCTAACTTTGTATTTCTCTGAATACTCATGTAGGATGCACTTCTCGTCCATTAATAGCTCAATACGAGATTGAAGTGCCGACTCCTTTGGCCAAGGCCCTGCCATGTCATCGCTCTTGGCCTAATCCAAGTGACCAACAGAAGACCCCTCGAATAGTAGCCAAGCCTCGTACTCGGGAGAGGACAGAACTGAATTCCCCTACTCCATATCATACATGAGCGTCAACTGACACGTCTCCCAGAGGGCAGCTATCCTATCCATGTCCCCAGAGGACCCCCTGGAAATGATTAAATCACATAGAGGGGGCTTTGCCGCACAAGGCACCTATTGAGAACAACCAAACTGGCATGCACCGGAAATGGGAAGTAGTGGGTACTGCCAGTCAGGCCGAGGAGAGTGATTCCATCATGATCTCTAGAGCGGACCATCGAGAAAGTTTGGTCTAACCAAGGGAACGTCCACACCAACTCAACATCCACCAACGAAAGCTTCAAATTCCCCTGAGGTAGCATGTGGCACCTACCCAAAAAGCAGCAGGCCACCTCACCACAAGCACCATAAAAAGCAAGGTACGAGCCCCAAAATGGCAAGGTGCTCCCCTAGCCAAACCTGGATTAGAAGCGGACATCCCTAAGGCACTTCACCTTGCCGAGAGCAAAGGCATCAAGGTAGCGGTAGAGCTCCGCCAGGACTAGATGCATCACAGAACGACCTGCCTCCATTACTACCAAAATGTCGCAAAGTGCCAATGAGAAGCTCTCACCCCCCGTATAGAAGAGAACCTCAGAGATAAGATCGAGAGAAAAAACTTTCACATTACAAGCATTCCTGGTCAGCAACTTTTGTAGGCTTTTGTCGCCGAAAAGTTCTCTTAAGAATTTAACTGAACACCTGGTGTGCCCACCAATGAGACTTTTCTCATAATCATATTTCAAGCCTAAAGTCGTGTGAACGGCTTTAGCATACCCTAGTTTCGGTGTTACTCTAGCAAGGCCTCTATGCAGCTTCAAACTCGACAAATTGGAGAGCTCTTCCAGTGTAGGGTCAACTCATGACTCCCCAAATGCAGAACGTGGGTATCCACTTCCCAAAAGGAGGCCGCGACGTGTATAAAATCCTAAGGCGGAGGGACTTCAAGGAAGGATGAGAGGCAGACTAATTCAAGCCAATCCAAACTCATGAGCTCACCTTCATTCAAGCTTTCAAACCACCTTTTTAGAAAGCTGGGTCCAGGGCCCAAAGAGGGAAGTATAGTGATCCCGTGCCCCCCATGAGGCAGGGCTGGAAAGTGGGTCCATTGACATACAAAGGATGTTCCAAGGATACAAATGCAATATAGGACAATGGACCCACCCTTGAGAAAACAAAGCAAAAAAGGGGAAGCAAAAATACCAAACTTGAGCCAAAAGAGAAGCAAAATAGTGCAATCTTGAACTATAAAGGCCCCACTGCCCCCAGGGTTGGCCTGGCGCATCTATTAGATGCGCCAAGCCATTTCTCCCCAGGATTGGCCTAGCGGATGTAATACATGCGCTAGACCAACCCTGCCCCCCCCCCCCCACAAGCAAAAAATGAATGAGATTGAGGGGGGTTGTTCTTGCTGGTCCCTTGGCTAGCTTACCTGCATGTCCTGCCTTTTACCTGAAAAAGCACTTATAGGGGCAATTTTTCGGCCACATCTAACTCATGTAAATCTTTGTGCAGGGAAGAGCCACCCAAATAATGGCCGGTAGCCCTAGTGGTCACCCTTTCTGAAAGAAAATCAATCCCATCTTGCAGGCAATCCAAGACATTACAACAAGCAAAAGGGAGACAAAATATTCAGAAGGGTACTAACATTCATTTTGAAAAACTGAAAACCATCCCAAAAAAATATAAAACATCACATCATCTCCTTTACATATTTCCAAAAGCCAACCAAATAAAATCATATCCCAAAATTCCCAAATGTTTCAAGGTTTTGAAAATTCAAAAAAATAGAGCCTAATCCTTTCTGGCACCCTTGGACTTTTTGCGACAGCGCACCGAGCTCTGATATGTCTGGGTATCTCCCACTCAAGTCCATTGCTGAGCAAATCGGCTGAGCAGGGAGCGCGATTCATTTTCCCGAACGCACTACAAGGTCACACCAGAACCCATCAATCAATATTAGTCGAAAGATAAAGATAGTGAAGCAACCATCTAGATTAATCAATGAGACACTCACTATCTCGTCCTTCTGAAGGCCATGAAGATTGTGATAGTATTTTGCCTGATGGACCATCGACTTGTAATCCTGTAGGAGAGAGGAAAGAAAAAGGAGGTCAACTGCAAGAATCATAATACAGAGAACGAACATACAAAGGAAGGAAGGCTTACCCCGAGGACTAACCCATGTGGGGAAGCCCGCTCCTCGTCAAGAGATATACGGGCCCGCTCGTCGACCGCCACACATAAATTCATGAGAAAGGCATCATCAAGGCGCCTAAAGGTCCCTTGGACCCTGGCAGTCGAACTACTCGAGGCACCGGTGTCAGAGGGGCCTGAAGGGCCAGCACCCGTAGGCTCAGAAGGACCTGCCCCCGTTTCCTCCTCATCATCATCATCTGAATCACCCTTCCGATAGAACTGTAAGAAAGAGCAGGGTGTCAGTTAGTCAAGGCAAAAGTGCGAAAAGCTACAAAAAATAGAAACTAGCCTAAGAGGGAAGAAGAACTACCTGAGACCGCTGACCACCAAAAGTCAAAAAGTTAGCACCGAGAATGAAACGCGGTAGAAGGAATTGGTAAGGCAAGGACTCATACCATAGCTCATAACTCCCAAGCACGAGGAGATCATTAACAGGGACCTCATGATGAAGAAATCCGGCGGCGAGCTCCTCAACTGTACCTAGGGGCATCATACCATTTGTAGGAGGAGCCTGGGGCAAGGCAAGGTGGCCCCGATACTGGTGCATCACTCGCTCCCCCAGATAGTAGGCACTGGCCCATGGTCCATTGAAGAAAATGATGCGACGGTCAACAAAAAGAGAGACTGGCCCACAACAGCTCGGTCCAAAAATGGGGAACTAATATAAGGTCAAAGATGACCTGCCCGGATAGATAAGCAACTCATCAATCAAACATATATGCATAACAAAAGGGAAACTCTAATAATGGAGAAGGAGAAATAACCATACCTACTTAGAGATCAGCAGGTCAAACTGGAACTGCATACCCATCTCTAGATGATTCATGCCAACATCCTTATTACAGGTCGAGTTTCAATTGCTCAAAAGTGGATAGGTGGATACTTCCGAGTGAAAGAGGGGGCGACCCGACTGGAAGTGCAGATATCCCCAGACCTAAAACAAGCAGTACACATACAAGATATGTTAGAAGCAGTGAATGACTAGCCAATGAACCAAGGAAAGTAAAGGAATTAGGGGTTACCTCTAAGGCAGGCCAAAAGTCGACATCAGACTTGGCAGCCCCAATGGAGGCTCGAGCTATGCTGGACATCAGTACGACATATCTGGCCCCACCCCAGTCATATTTGTGCACCTCATCCCAATTCCCCATAATGCTGAGTAGGAACAATGAGACTCACCCACCGCTGGCATTCGAAAAGAAGGTCTTGCCCAACATGAGGAGGAGCGAGATGTGAGCCAACATCACGGCCCTCACGGGCTCAATGAAGATATCTACATCTAGCTGCCCCAAGTCTACCAACTCGTTCTCACTGAATAGAGCAGACAACCAGGACATTTTGACCTCAGAACCGTGTAGACTCGTGAAGTTGGGATAATCACCAATTAACTGAAGCACCTCATCCCGACTAGGCATAGGAAGGTGGGCCACCGGTGTCCCCCCAATCCGAATCCCTGTAATCATTGACTAGTCGACGAGGGTCAGGGTCATCTCCTCCATGGCCATATGAAATGTCATGGTCTCGGGGCAAAAATGCTCAATTAGAGCTCTCAGATAAGTTGCATCGGCCTACATGGCGAGGCATGAAAGGAAGTCTCCAAAGCCGGCCTAGGCAAGGAGGAACTTAACGATCGGAGGGAAGTAGAGATAAACTTGCTGAAAGTCCAACCAACCTCCTTAGCACACAATGTGAGGCAAATACTGCATCAAAATAAGGAGGCATCAAATCCTGAAGATATAGCAAGCTGACAAAGAAATAATAGCAACAAAGCTTAAGCTCAATACCTTGCTAGCAATGCCAAAGTTGGAGAAGTGAACGTATTGCTGGTGAAGGAGACCGGTACGGGCGGCCTCCCCTTGCATTTCATACCAAGAACCGGCAGGGCGTCACACTACAAAGAATTGCTCCCCCCAAGGATCGTAGGCTACTTCTGACACCTGTTCTTGCTCCTACCCTTCCTCCTGCATGTGCTCTTCATCACTCGACATGCTGAGATGAATACAAGCAATAGTAATAGACATGCCAATAGCAGGAAATCATTTACCAAACAAGCTAGCAGGGAGGTAAGTATGGCCCTTTCCTAATCATCATCATCACCATCAAACCACCCATCATCTTCAAACAAAAGGAAGAAAAAAAAATTCACTCATCATCTTCAAAAAAAAAATCATCACCCATCACCCACATCAAAAAAAATATATCACCCATATTCCAAACAAAGAAAAAGTCAAATAAAAAAAATCTCCTCTTTATGTGCAAAACAAAAAACAAAACAACGAAAAAACAGAAGAAAAAAAAATCTCCTCTTTATGTGCAAAAAAAAAAACCACAAAAAAAAAAAAAAAAAAAATACAAAAAAGAATGGCCCCTTCCTTATATGCAAAAGCAAATGAAATTCTCTTCTTTAAATGCAAAAATAAACCAAAAAACAATATGAAAATATAAACAAAAAAAAAGAGTCTTCTTCAAAACAAAAAAAAAGAAGAGGAGAGATATGCCCACACTTAGATCTAAAAGAAAGTGCCCTAATCATAAAATGGCTCAAGAAAAATCAACAAAAAGAATAAAAAATAAAGGGCATCGGTTGCACAAAATAAAATCGAACCAATAACCATGCTTGCAAGAACAATCATTCATTTATCAACTAGAAAAGCAAGAATCACAACCATATTTGCAAAATAATTCAAGAAAAAAAAAAGGGGCTTTAAGTGATTACCTTCAAGAAAATAGGTCCTCAACCCAGTGTAGAACGGGGGTTTCAACCGGCGTGAGCAAATACTAGCAATGGAGCATTTGAAATCAATACAAGGAAACCCTAGGAGATGGTCCCGTTTCGGTTTGAACAGGGGGGAGAAAAGAAAATTTGAAAAAAGCCCTCTTCTGCTCGGGCTCGAGCATTTTAAAATCTCCCCAGATTTGGCTTGGCGCATGTATTACATGCGCCAAGCATATTTCAGCCCACTTTTGGCTTGGCTCATGTATTTCATGCACCAGGCTGTTTTGAGCCAAGTTTGACCTGGCATATGAACGGCCAAGATTTAGGCTTGGCATAGGTATGGTAAACGTCTAGCCTGATCCCCATTTTTGCTCTACCGGTACACACGTCCCCAAACGGTGTGTCAATCTCCATTTGACCTGCTCGGGCGACTGTGCTAAAATAAACGGTTTCGGATCGGTGAGCTTGCTCAAAATCCCAGACAACAAAAAATCATAAAAGAATTCCACATAAAAATCCACATAAAATTACAAAAAATAATACATAAAATTCCACAAAAGAATCCCATATAAAAATCCACATAAAATCATAAAAAATCCTGTATAAAAACCCACATAAAATCATAAAGATTCCACATAAAATCCTGCATAAAATAATAAAAAATTCTACATAAAATAATAACAAAAAGTGACACGTACTCCCAAAAAGAGTTGCGACATCTATTCGCTTCCCTCAGGTAGTCGTGCTATATCAATTTCAAGACCAATGGGTTCATCCAAAGACCTCGAACCCTGCGTCACATAGGGGCACCCGTGACCAATTAAATGGGGTAGTCAATGCCTCATGGGATTGAACACAAACTGTGAACCTTCGCGTAGTTGTTTCACACCTATCTTTAGGTGTGATCACCCTCCCACTTACGGAGCTGACATTGTTAAAATAATAACAATGTTTGGGACGATCACCCTCTCACTTACGGAGCTGTTGTATTTAAAATAAGGCTTTAACATCAAGCATCTTCAATCATCTCAAGAAGCGAATGTTTTTCCCAGCATATTGGGCTTTCACAACTCGCTCTATCTCAGTAATGTCGCTAAGCGCTTGGGGACCGATAACCTTGAAAAACGGACATTTTTCCAGACATACAGGGCTTCCGTTTACTCACCATGTTGTCGTCTAATGTTTGAGGTTTGTTCTGAGTACGATGGACCCGTCAGTGATGCCTTGGGCCTCTTCGGATGTCTCTTGTCCTTGGCATTCGATCATTAGTGATCGGATACCAAAGAGGGGCATCTGTAGACACCCAAATTTGGCTCAAGTCTTGATCGAGACATACTTCGAGAGAGGTGCCCTCCCGAGCTTCCGATAACATTCCCCATACCTTTAGGAATCACCTCGGATCCTTTAGAACCCTCCCTGAACCTTTAGGAACCAATCCCAACCCTTAGAAACCTCTTCAAACCCGCATTTAACCTTCTCGGGAAATGATCAAAGAGAGATGTACCATGGCTAGTAAGTACCTCTACTAAGATTGAATCTTATACCATTGAAAAGTAAAGGTTTCCAACTTTCCAACAAGCCAAGAATCGCCCCAATCCGAGTTACGTATCAAAAGTTACGACGACCCAAAGTTTGGGGCCCAAAATGGGCAACTTGCGAACCTCACGAGGCCTGCATTGAACCTTGAGAGAGCTTCGCGAGGGGATAGGCATAGGTAGAGAAAGTAATACTTGTGCCAAGCAATTTCTCCCCAGAAATGGCTTAGGGAATCTATTAGTTACACCAAGCTTAACCCCTCTTCCTCGCGGGCTTTGAACTTCTAGGCACTGTAGTTTTGCTTGGTGCATCTATTAGTTACGTCAGCCTTAGCTACAGTATTTTGATGGTTTTTGCTCAAAAATAACTTTTAGGGTTTGGCTTATTGACCATCTCAAAGTGTAGGATGGGTTTCATTAGGACTGTTGCACCCATGCTTACCTTATTTGCAACCCTTTAGTCATTTGATACTTCACCCCATCATCTACCATTGAAACATCTTGCCCATTTTTCCAAGCCCTCAAAATCCTAGGAAACCTTAGATTAGAAGATTACCTAATTGCTAACCCTAATTAGCACCTAAATGCCCTCTTAACCTCCTCTTTCCATATAAATAGAGAGCTACCCCGCTTGCAAATGGCTTGAAAAATATCCAAAAGAGCGAAAAGATTAAGAGAGAGCTTTCCTCCCCTTTGGTGCACCTTTTCCCCATACAAATTCCAGAATTCCAAAGATTCATTTGGGCCTTATAGTTAGGAGAAAACCATCTCCTAGCCTTCTTCCTCAACCTCTTAGGTATCAAGCCCTAGGAGTTAGAACCCTTCATTCCATCATCCAAGCTATTGGAAGCTCATCAAGCGCACCTACGCGAAGGTCCACAAGGTTCAGCAAGGGTCTGAGAGCTCCGGCTCTCCCCTCTACTTCTCTACCTTCTTAGATTTTGCTCTATCCTTGAATTTGTGCCGTTATGCTACTGAAATCTAGATAGGAACGGAAGGGCACAAATAGGATCATAGTGCCTTTGGACAAGATGAAGTGCTCTTTTTATTTCCATTTTCATTTTATCTTTGGCCATAAGTAGAGACCGCTTTAGAGCGGGTTGATCGGGTGGCTAACACCTTCCCGATCGATAACCAGAGCCCCTACCCAAGATCCTTTGTCGTAGACCGGTGAATCATAGTCATATTTGGCATTTCGATGCATTTAATATTGATCCTAAGTTTCTCGGGACATAAAAAGCCCAGGGTGGCGACTCTATATCTTTTAGAGAGTGCGCATTGTCGCGACGGGATCGTCGAAAAATCCCACAGTTGCACAATAATGCCGAGGGATAAAGTAAACATAACTCGAGACTAGATACAAGTATGCAGATTTGACATAAAAGTTAGAAGGTTTCCATCCTAAGAAGTCTACATTGTAACCTAAATGCCTAGATATAATAGGAACTCTTGTTCACGGATACCTAACTGATCTCGCGCGAAGAACTCCAGCAGAATCTTGATCGTGGGCTCGTGAGGAGCAGCATCCTCGCCAGCGTTCTCACCATCATCCTCACCACCCTTGTCGGCCTTATCGTTAGTCTCAGGGACCTCCTCCCTGACAACCATCTCAACGTCACCACTTATGTGGGCCTCAGAGGTCTCACCTCCTTCCTCGACCATACGCTCTACCTCGAACGTAGTCCATGAAATGTGTTCAATGCCCTTAGACTCCATCTCAGATCGAAGAGCTCAAAAAATTGAAGAGAACGCAAGAAACGGTGTCCGAAATGGACCAATAGATTGCAAGAAATCACGAAAACAAGGAAATCAGCAACAAGGAAGCAAGAGAGCTTGAGATTACAAAAGATTTAGAAAATGCGTGTTTCAAGTGGAAACCTTGGGCTTATGTAGAGCGTGGCCTACTCGTGCGCGTGAATACGAGCACACAACTAAGTCACGTGCGTTATCTCTTGTGCACAAGTTAAAATGTGTGCCCTTAAGCATGCCCATAATCAATTCATCGCCCGCACACACACCGGATGCGTGTTATGAATAGAACGCGCAATTGGATTATACGCCCTGTGGCTAACGCACAAACCCAAGTGTCGCCCGTACATGGACCGTAAATGACTGAATCATGCGACCATAGTCAAGCGCGCAATCTTATTAAATGCATGAAAACTAGCGAATAATGGACCCTTGGGTCTATCATTCCTGCACACCTGACTTAGTGCGCAATCGTATTGAGCGCTCTGAATATAGCGCGCGATTGCCCAGGTTGAACAAAATTTTTTCTGCTAGCCATCTGCAGCCCAAAGACGAAAACTCAGATTTAGTGACCGATAACCCAAACACCATGCACAGTTCAGATTTCACACACACTCTTGCTTAAGCATTCACACTCTCAAATTTTAAAATTCAACCATACACTCACGCTTAAAACACCTCGAACCATCAAAGTCCATACAAAAACTATATCAAATTAAGACCAACCTAGATTAAAAATACACATGAAGTATTCTAAATTCAACCTAATATCTCCTAACCAAATGAAGATACCCTAACAAAGTAAGAATGCACCCCATAAAAGTAAAGACATTCTAAAAATCAACTAAGTCGAATCAACAATAATTAACAATTTCACATAATAAATCTTTTATAAACATGGGAAAATTATTACAAATTACACCAAGGGCATACCCTTTGAATTTACAAAATAATTACGATCTTGGAGAAAGAGATGAATTTCGATTCAAGACAAACACTCAAAAACACCCGAGCCCGGAGACACTCAGAAGAGGTATCCCTAAAAGAAATGCCCAAGATAGGGGATAATAAAAGAAAAGTCCAAAGAGGAAGCACACTCTGAACAAAGCCCAACTAGAGTCCCATCTTCCTCTCCTGAGTTGGTAGAAAAGAAAGAGTGGTTCACAGAAACCCACCCAGGATTTGACAGATACACCTATGGAAGGCCAATCGCGGAAGCCCCCAAAGGGATGCCAACTGGAGGATAATCCGCAAAGCCTACTAAGGAACAATTGGTGTCGATCATGAGAACTCCGACACAACTCTTTCCTTCAGTTTCTTTTCCCCCTCTTTAGACTCTTCCATCTCTTCCCCTAGCATGGTAGTAATTCAATTTCTACCTCGTATTCCCAATGCCGCTCATCCCCAACAATAATAAATAAATAAATAAATTATAGTTCATTTAGGGTTTAACACCCGAGATCCAAAAAAAAAAATAATAAGCTAAAATGAAAAAAAGACCCATATTTCTAGAATAAAAAAAAATACTCCATAACTCTTGAATAAAAAAATGCCCCAAGTCTTTCCCTAATTTGAAATAAACTTAAAAAAAAAAACCAAGTCTTTAACCCCTCATTTATAACTTATGCTCCTTGAACCACAAAATGACAAGTGTCACACTCACAAGCCTTCTCTATCTAATTAAATCTAAACCAGACACATACCCCCCCCTCCTTTTTGAAACACCAATCCATGACAAGTCCAGATAAACCAATAATCACACAACACTCATCCCCTTAGGAAACACAAATCCACCACAAAATAGATAAACCAATAAGATTAAAACACCTAACACCGCATCTAGAATTTTTAAAAGTAAACTCAAATTCACACATTTCCAACAAGTGTCATCCCAAATAAAAACAAAATAAAACAAAACAACAAAAAACCTTAAATCCTAAACATGAGACCCATGCTCTCATCATGACAAAATTAAAACTCCTCAAAAATTAAATAACAAAGTTTAAATAAATGCCCATTCAAACCAAATTCCAAAACAAATACAATAAACATCTCTTTATACAAAGATCACTGGAGGCATACCTCCTGAATATACAACCCAAAATGAACACCTAAAGACCTAATTTACAACCTAAAGCGAAAACTAAGCCTGAAGGCCCAAGCTCGGAGCGTCCAATCAAAGGCTTCAGAAAAGGTAAGATGGAAGATTGGTTGGGGAATACATCACTACACTTATAACACCGTTTCTTCCGCCATCTTCACCTCCTCTACCACCCCCACCTCAATGCTGCCTTCACTGCTCCCTAAAAGGGATCGATGTGAAGGCCAACCTTGTCCTTCCCAATACCGCCCATTCTTAAGGTCACACCACCATCGGAAGCCCCGATGGGCTGAAGATCACATGAAACCATGAACCATGAAAGAAACGACATCAAAATCCAATCGGTGGATTACAAGTTATCGTTAAAACTCAGAGATTAGAGAAAAACAAGAATGAATGAAGAAAAATAAGAGGAACTCAGGTATATAAAGAAACTTGATGAATACTTTGTGCTAGCACAATGCACAACCTGCAAGATACATGGCTGTTGTAGCAAGTTTTATAAGTAAGAGTTTGTCTACAGGAAAATATGATCTAAATTTTATAAATCTCCAAATCTGCTATAGATCTGGAAACCTATTCTTATTTTAACTAAAAATCAAGGAAAAACAGGAAGAAAGAAAGAGTTTGGTTGTCACTTTAAACTAAGAAAAAGAAAATTTAAAAACGAAACTAGAGGTGAGTAAAAGAATGATTTAAAAAGGAGTGCAAAAGTTTTGATAAAATAAAAATCAAATGTGGAGAATAAACAGCTTGGGATCAGTCTCACTGTGAAATTGATTTGTCAGACAACAGAGCAGAGGATGGATTTGCAGCCATCCTTCATTTGGCTACAAGCTCAAATGCCAGGTAAAATAATCCAGATTTGCCCTGAGATATGGATTGGTCCTAGGGGTATATTCTATCCACTAAAATGGTTATAGAGTATCCCATGGATATAATTTAGTCATGGGGGATAAATTTAGAATAATAAAACCACTACAGATGCTATGGATAAAAGGCTACAAGCTTAGGCATCCATAGGAGCATAAAATCTATACAAATTTGATGGAAATTAAAAGATCTATAGATTAAATGAAACTTTAAAACCAACAATTCATTGATCTAATCCAACTTATTACAAATTACTCTCAGATTTGCAGTCTCTGCACTCTCCAATCCTCATACAATGCTCTCTCACCACTCAATTTATAGATCTACTTCACCCTAGCTGTTAGAGGAATTTAGCCAACCATGGTTGGGCTAAAGAGAGAGAATAGAAAAGAGAGAAGAAGACTAGAATTTAGGCGGGAAAACTAACTCAAAATTTCTCAAACTTTGGATGCCTTGCCTCTGTTGTATTCCCCCTATTTATACAAATTCCCATGTGCCTCAGATCTGATTTGGCCAATCAGAGAAGGAGGGTATCAATTCTGTTAAAACCTTATTGATGTGGCTAAATTTCCACCAAGCATTTCTTCCAATTTGTTAAACTCCGTTGAGCCCAAGTGACGCAATTAGATCAGAGCCTTTGGAGTTCCAAAAATTCCCGTCAAGGTTGTCAGACTACTGCTGAACATGTGCATCAAGTGATTGAGGCATCATGTCTTTCAAGAAGTTTCAGAAATCTCACCTCGACAGGTTCAGAGTACCTCTCGGCAGGTCTAAAGCTTTAGGCACGGCCTCTCAACAGGTGCAGTGCTTCATAACCTTGACCTCGATAGGTTCACAACACCCTTCGACAGGTGTTCGTTAGGTTCTCGATGAGTTGATTTAAGCCTTTTACACTTCACGAGGTTGGTTGGCTTCAAATAACCTCTCGACAGGTTCAGTCCACTGGTCGACAGGTTCGTTCTCTCTGTATTAAACATCTCGACAGGTTCCTTTTATACTGCGTGGAACCACTCGATAGGTTCATTGAATTGCTCGAGTTCACTTGTGAGCTTCAGCAACTGCTTGAATACTTCATTGGACTGCTCGACAACTTCATGCAACCTGTGGACAAGTTGGTTCAACTGCTCGAATGCATTCCTTGTGAGCCTTGGCTGCTAATGACCTCAACTGTCATGCCTGGGTTTCTTTACGAGTCAAGGGTTGACTCTGCTTTATCTCCTTTTTGGCCTTTTATGCATAGTTTTCTGCCCTTTGCTATACATTATTGCCAACTACAAAACAACACTCAAAATTACCTTATTAATCAGCTCAAAGGCCCATCAAGGATCAGGTTAGGAGGTGAACAATGGTATTTTTTACTGATTAACACACCCTCAAACCTAATCTTTGCTAATCCTTGAGCAAAGAAAAAATTAGAAAACATTTATTCAGAACAATAAATGCCACTTTTGTAGGGAGCACAAACACATTTAGCATATGCATCAAGCCTTTTAAACCCCTAGGTGATCCCTAGTGGAGGAGTGACGTCTCCTGAGGGTTTTCAGTAAATGTACCCACAAACTTCCTTGTGAACAATAGTTAAATTAAGTGCACATAGTGATAAGTTAGATTTCAACAAATTAAGCTTCATTTGAAACCTTGCACTTTCAAATTAAGAAGTTTTAAAATAGTACATGTAAATAATTTAATACCTATATCTTTATGTATATTCATTACAACTCATCTGAAAGATATCAAGAGTATAGTATGTGCAAATCAGTATACAAATTATCATTAGTTTAAAAATCAGGTTCAAATAATGCCCTAATAAGTCCAATCTCAGACCCAATTCTCACAAAGGCATACTCTCAAAACTGAATTTAAAGGTGTTTAATTTCACTCCAGCTCAAGAGCAGTTCCAACCCTCAAATAGGACTGCAAGCATGAGCATAGGCATGGCTACTAAGTTGTAAAATCCTCTAGCTCTTTCACCATAGATCAAACAGCTCCTCATCTCCACATGACAGATCAATCTATTTCAAATCAGTAACGTCTTTTTATTGGGTTGTAATGTGGCTTATGGTTGAGATTAAAAGAACAAAGGGGAATAAAGGATTCAAAATTGAGAAAGCAACCAAGGAGAGGAAGTAATAACTCCACCTTCTTCATTTCAGCACAACTTCATCTTCTTTTTAAATTTTTAGAGCCAAAGTGATCAACTTCTTCTCTTCTTTTCAAATTTACCAATGAAGTACTTTCTTGACTTCTCTTTCTCTTTTTGATTTGATTTTCTATTTAATTTTTTTATTTTTCATAGGCTAGAATGCCACAGCTACACAATTGACACACATCTGTCATCAAATATGCTTTCTTCTTCTTCCACCAAATGTTAAACTAGCTCCACCTCTTTCAACTTCTCCTTTACCTTCTGAAATATCAGAGTGAGGGTCAGGCTGAATCAGGTCACTGAGTTTTGGGTTCAAATTCTCTGTTTCTTTTGTCAAAGAAAGCTTGAATTTTTAAGACTCAAATGGTGTGTATCAAGGGCAGTTCAAAGGGTAGGGATTTTTAGGCTCAAACTGTCCAAGTGAAGGACTTGCATCATGTATTTAGTATCATGAGTACTGTCAAGCTGTTTCAACTTGGAATGTACAACTTCTAGTGAAAAAGAGTAGGTTCGATCAGTCCTTAGAGAAGAAAAAAAAATTACCAAAACACTCTTCAAAGAACTTTATTTTTATAGGACCAAATCTCACTGGGTATGGTCCTCCTTTGCACTCATAGGGCATGTTCTTACCTTTTTCTCTCCTTACTGGTTCACTATATCTTGATTATGACAAATATTTCTTGATGACCACCTTCATGGAAGTGTTAAATTAAAAGATCCTAACATTAAACAGTCTACTACCCTCTTTCAATTCTCCTTTGTTCAAATTTGCTTAGGTCAAACTTTGCTTTATTTGTTTTGATCCTACTAATTACTACTGCACTTAGCTTAAGTATTTCAAATGTCTACCCTACCATACCTCCAAACCTATGAGAAACAGTGTCCTCACTGGTTCAATGAAAAGAAGGTAGCAGGGTAGGAATAGGACTGTTTAATAAGACAATTTGATGTACAAAAGGAAGAAAGTAGTAGGCACAACTAATAATAGAAAATAGATATTTGATTTAACAAAAAGGAATGACAAAGAAGTAGGAATATATACAAAAGATGGCACACAAACAAAATCCTAAATACAAAATTTATACAGTACAGAAAATTCGAAATACAAAGTGGTAAAAAAAGTCTAAAAACGTCCTACTCCTAGTCTGAATCTGAGCTTAAGAAAGTAGCTATGTCCCATCCATATTTTTCTATACATTCTTGATACACCTTCAAATTTTTAGTTTTGGCAGCACCAGCCTTTGTCCATTTGGCAGCTGGTTTATGTGGTGTGGTGTTGCTCTTCGGCTGAGAGGGCTCTTTGAAGGACACTCCAGCCGATGAGGGTGGGTGAATGACTAAGATGGATTTTTGGACTGTGTCTACAAGTCTTCCCAACATCTCTGATTTCTACTTTTGCTCTTCATATAAATTGAGGGTGTCCATCAACAATTACTCCCACTTCCTCTTCTCCACTCTATGATCCAGCTCCAGCTGGTCAATTTCAGCTACTAATGGCTGCTTCACCAAAGTTTGAATTTCAGTCAACCCTTTTATGACATCTCTGTGGACATAAGCGTTGACAACCATAGCTTTTTTAAGGGTGGCAAATGGGGGCACAAGGTTTGAGGATGCCAGGACCATGGTTGAAGATGATGGGACAACTAAAGGGTGTGGAAGGGTTGTTGGCAGTTCCACCTCTAAAGGCTTGGTTTGGGTGGAGTTAGAGGCCAGGGTGGGTAAAATAAGGGGCAGATCCTCCACCTCAGCTTGGGTGGAAGCAGGAACCAGGGTGGGAGGTAGAATAATAGGTACCTCATCCTCAAAATCTGTTTGGGTGGAGGAGGGGTAGATAAGGACCAGCTCCTCAGAATCAATGTATGTCTGAGTGGTAGCAGTGGTGGTGGCCATAGAAATGGAAGGCTGTGGAGAAGATACAGGAACAAGTGAAGGGATAAGTGGATGGGAGGTTGGGGTAGATGGCACTAGAGTGGATTGAATGGAATGGAGGCAGGTTTGCATGACAGATTGGTTCTTAGTGTTGGTATGGAGCTGAGATTGGATAGATGTGAGGAGGGAAAGGATTTGGGCAAATGAGTTAGGTAGGGATTGGGTAACAGGCAGGGTAGGTGAAATAGGAATAAAAGGTGAGGTATTGGAAAAAGTCAGGCTATGGGGAATCAGGAAGAGGGGTGTACTCATACCCAATATCCTCCACAACGGAGTCAATTAGGGTAGAGTACCCCTCAGTAGTAAAGTGCTCCAGGTGTTGTGTATGGATAGGTGAAAGAGAGGTAGGTATGTCAGTGGGGATGAGGGATCAATATCAGATGGGATGTAGGTGAGTGGTGAAGGTGGGTCAGGAATTGTAGGTTTTGGGTGAGGTTTTCTATGGTATGTGGTCCTAATAATGGTGGGTGTGGATAAGATTAATGGATCAATGGTAGGAATAACTGACATATGGAAGGTTGCGGTAATGAGAGATATGGGTGCAAGTATGGAAGGTATGGGAGATGGGGGAATGGATGAGGTGATAGTGGTTGGCACCAGTCCCATAGTAGATTTAGCTGAGGAGATTGTCAGCACAGGGGTTGAGCTAGTATGTGTAATTGTAATGCTAACATCCACTGTGGTGGCCACAGTGGCTTCCCCTGAAGTACCCTCTACTGTGGTGGCCACAGTGGCTTCCCCTGAAGTACCCTCTACATGTTTCTTCCTCTTCCCAATCAAGGTCATGCTAGTTGACCACAACTTCTTCCCAAATTTCAAAGGAGGCAAGTCCTCAGTAGGTTCTCCCTTTTTGAACACATATTTCCCCTGCCTTAACAAAGCAAGTATGATTCTGCTATAGGGTAATCCTAGCACCATCTGCCTTTTCTGAATTTTTTCATGAATATCCTGGATTCCTTTGAAAATCAATTCAAGTGCATTAAAAAATAGTCCTTTGGAGAAAAAATAGAGGGCACCCACTATAGGGGACCTTCTCTCTTGCTGATGCCCACTCACAAAAAATTCTTTCTGAGAATGTTGTCCATAAACAACAAACCAGGTTCCAAATCTCTCCTCATCAGAGATTCACTAGATCCAACAATACCCTGAGTTAAATGATGAGCCATATCCCTAAAGGATACACTGTCTGGGGTATCTAACCCTCTAGATGGATCATTTTGAAAAGGAATCCCCATCACCAATCCTATGTCCTTGACATCCACCACTCCTTCCCAGTCATCAATCAACACTACAATCACTGGTTCAGATGGCCCAAGATATTCTTTCAACCGAATGTTTTGAAAAAACAATTTCACCAACCTAGGGTATACTCTTTCCTGTAATGGATTCAGCAAGGGCTTCAAAGCAACCTTCTCCAAATAAGCCATGGTTCTACGCTCTGCCTAAATAAAGTAGGAGATATCAAATGCTGTCTCAGGTATTAGACTCAAGGCATCAACAAATTCATTTGGAGTTGAAAGTGGGTTAAATTCAGCCTCTAGCTCAGGAACCACAAGTACCTCCTCATTTATACTCTCACTGGCTTTGGGTTTTTTAGATTTTTTAGACTTCACAGTCATCTTGGATCCAGATATCTGACTTAACTTTCTTGTAGTAGGTGGGTCCACTTGAGACTGAGAAGAAGCTAGTCTACTAGATTTCCTAATTGATTTGGGTGAGGGTTGGACCAATTTTGACAGAGATTCCTCAAATTGATTAGGGTCGGCCATTTGACCACACAGACTCCTTCACAAATCAACCCAGCAAAGTCCTATTCCACTTTAGAACCCACTCTTCACCCACAGAGTGCCAAAATCACATAAATGCAAAAGTTAAAAGAAAGAATGTGAAGAACTCACCCAAAATCTAGGGTTTCTCTGCAAGGGAAGCATAGTGGACCAAGCTAGCAGCAACTAGGTGAAAAATGATGACTTTTCAATGCTGATCTGACTGGCAAAAGCAAAGAGCAGATGGAAGAGTGACTGTTGAGTTGGTCAAGAGAGAGACATAGTGGAATTCATGAGGAAGAAAAGAGGGATTTTAAACAAAATCAAAGAATGCCCCAAAATAAACCTATCAAAGGGTTAAAAAATAATTTCGACGGGTTAACCTGTCGAACGGATGAACCCATTGAAAGCACAGAGAGCTCTAGAATGAAGAGTTCGAGTGTTCGTCCATCCTCTCGACAAGTCCAATTCTTTAGAAAAAAGGATTCGATATGTTCCTTGAACCTCTTGACAGGTTTTCAAAACCTGTCGAATTATATTTATAATCTATCGACAGGTTTCAGTTATGCTTTAAGACAGTCCCTTGACCTGTGTGCTGTCCATCACCCCTCAAAACTCAAAAGTCCACCTGAGTACCAACAAAAGCTCAAGAATTTCACAGACATTATACAGACAAAACTATAGAATTATTAAGAGTAACAAAAATGAAATAACAAACAGCTATCGTACAAAGTATCCAGAGTTGTAGATTACTCATTGGTGGGAGGCTCTTGAAAGTTAATGGTTTTAGTAGGCTCCACTGTATTTTCAACACAAATTTTCAACCTCTGACCATTCACTTTCATAAACCTTACATCAGTGGGGTTCATAATCTCAATAGCTCTAGATGAGGTTACATGTAGCACAACATAGGGTTCATCCCATCTAGATTTTAACTCCGTGAAAAAAATTTAAGTTTGGAATTAAAAAGCCATACCTTGGTGCCAACCTCAAAGTTCTTTCTCAGCATGTTTTTGTTAAAGAAAGCCTTGACTTTCTCTTTGCAAATCCTTGAATTTACATAAGCTTCCATTCTTAGCTCCTCCAATTCTGACAGCTGTAATTTCCTATGCATGCCAGTAGCAGTTAGATCAAAATTTAATGCTTGATCTAACTCTACTGGCAAATGACATGCATTGCCATATACCAATCTGAAAGGAGACATCCCAATTGGGTCTTATAGGCAGTCCGATAAGCCCAAAGAGCATCCTGTAACTTCAAGGACCAGTCCTTCCTATCAGTCCTCACAGTTTTCTCCAAAATATACTTGATTTCTTTGTTAGAAATCACCACTTATCCACTGGTCTGTGGGTGGTATGGAGTAGCAACCCTATGTGTAACAGAATACTTTTTGAGCAGATTCTCAAAAGACCTGTTATAGAAATGACTCCCCCCATCACTAATGATAGCTCTGGGGGTGTCAAATCTAGAGAAAATATTGTCTTTCAAAATTTTGAGGACAACTGTGCGGTCATTGGTTCGTGTGGCAATGGCTTCTACCCAGTTGGAGACATAATCCACTGCTACAAGAATAAAATTGAAACCCATGGAAGGAGGAAAGGGATCCATAAAATCTATCCCCCAAATGTCAAACAGTTTCACAACAAGGATGGGCTACAATGGCATTGAATCTCTCTTGGAAATGCCTCCCATCCTTTGACATCTTGCACAAGCTTTGCAATGTACACGGGCATCTCTGAACAAAGAGGGCCAGTAGAACCCACATTGCAACACTTTTACTGCTATCTTTTTCCCACTAAAGTGACCTCCACAGGCCTACTCATGATACATAGAAAGAATGTTGTGGAACTCACTTTCAAACACACATCTCCTAACAATCTGATCTGCACAATGCTTGTAAAGGTAAGGGTCCTCCCACAGAAAATGTTTGACCTGAGAGAAAAATGGGTCATTGTCCATCTTGGACCAATGAGGGGGAATCCTTCCAGTAGCAAGAAAGTTCACAATGTGTGTAAACTAGGGCACACTCATTGTGATGGCAAAAAGTTGCTCATCTGGGAAGGAATCATTTACAGGTATGTTTGCACAATCAGCCATTAAGATTCTAGACAAGTGGTCTGTAACCACATTTTCCATACCCTTTTTATCTTTGATTTCTAGATCAAACTCTTGTGGTAGGAGGATCCATCTGATCAACCTAGGCTTTGCTTCCCTTTTAGACAACAGGAATTTTAGGGCTGAGTGGTCAGTGAACACAATGATTTTAGACCCTAAGACATAAGGCCTAAATTTCTCCAAGGCAAAGATAAAAGCCAACAACTCTTTCTCAGTGGTGGTGTAATTGCGCTGAGCATCAACTAGTGTCTTGCTAAACTACAGTAGGTAGTTTATCTTTTCTCTGCCCCAAAACTACACCAATAGCTAAATCTAAAGCATCACACAGGAGCTCAAAAGGGAGGGAGTAATCAAGGGCTTGCTTGATGGGAGCAAATGTCAAACAATTCTTTCTGACCTCAAAAGCAATCAAGCACTCAACAGTGAACACAAAAGGCACATCCTGACACAACAGGTTGCACAGAGGTTTAGAAATTTTACTGAAATCCTTGATGAATCTCCTGTAGAAACCAACATGTCCTAAGAGAGACTAGACTTGTTTGACAGTTTTTTGAGGAGACAAATGTGAAATCAGATCAATTTTTGCTTTATCCACCTCAATGTCCTTCTGAGAAACCACATGACCAAGAACAATTCCTTGAGTTACCATGAAATTGCTCTTTTTCCAGCTCAATATTAGGTTGGTTTCCTCACATCTCTCAAGCACAAGGGATAGATGATATAAACACTAATAAAAATCATCACCATATACAAAAAAATCATCCATAAAAATCTCCAAACACTTGTCTAACATGTCAGAAAAAATTGCAAACATGCACCTTTGAAAAGTAGTAGGAGCATTACACAGTCTAAAAGGCATCCTTTGATAAGCAAAGGTGCCAAAAGGACAAGTAAAAGTTATTTTCTCCTGATCTTGTGGATACACAAGGATTTGGTTATAACCAGAGTATCCATTAACAAAGTAATAGTAAGCTTTGCCTGCTAACTTATCCAGAATCTAATCAATAAAGGGCAGTGGGAAATGGTCCTTCCTAGTCTTGGAGTTTAGTTTTCTGTAGTCAATACAGACCCTCCAACCAGTGGTCTCACTGGTTTGCATTAATTCTCCATACTCATTGGGCACTACAGTGATGCCAGACTTCTTAGGCACCACCTGTGTAGGTGACACCCATTCAGAGTCAGAAATTGGGTATATTACTCCAGCATCAAGTAGTTTTACCACTTCCTTCATCACCACCTCCTGCATATGAGGATTTAACTTCCTCTACATCTCCCTAGAGGGTTTAGAACCCTCTTCCAGATGAATTTTATGCATACACAGCTGGTTTAATTCCCCCCAGATTAGCAATAGTCCATCCTATTGCTTTCCTATGCATCTTGAGCACACAAAATAGTTTTTCTTCTTGTTCCATAGTGAGGGAAGAAGAAATGATCACATGCAATTTTTTATCCTACCCCCAAAATGCATATTTGAGAGATTTTAGGAGCTGTTCCAACTTCAAATCAGGTGGACTGATGAGTGAAGGCAGCAAAGGTGCCTGAGAAGGTGAGGGAAGAGGCAGTACAGAGGTTTCCAATGAGAGTGCTTTGCTGGCCCCACTGAAGAATTCAAGGTTTTCACCTCTTCAGTCAAATGTGTGGGGGCCTCCCCTTCAACTTGTTAATCCAAATCTCCTCAAAAACATCAACAACATCATCCCAATTTAGCTGCTTGGGCCTGGTCCCCTCAAGAAACTTATCATGCAAATCAATCATGAAACAGTCCTCACTCTCAAAGTGAGGTTGATTTGCTACATTATAGACATTGAGCTTTACTTTCATGTTTTTAAAAGATACCTCCATCACCCCAGACCTACGCTGGATGCAGGCATTAGCAATGGCCAAGAATGGCCTGCCCAATATTACAAGAATAGAGGTAGTATACTTGCTAGGCTCCATGTCCAAAACCAGGAAATCTGCTAGGTAAAAAAATTTATCAACCCCAACCAGCACATCCTTAATAATGCCCACAAGTCTCCTCTCAGATCTGTCAACCAGTTGCAAGACAACATTTATGGGTTTTAACTCTCCCAAACCTAACTTCTCATATATAGAATATGGAAGAAAGTTAACACCGGCTCTCAAATCTAACAGAGCTTTATCAATGGTATGATCCCCAATAATGCAGGGAATTGTAGGAACTCCAGGATCTTGGAGTTTAGTTGGGGTTGCAATGAACAAAATCTAGTTTACTTTCTCAGCAGAAAAGACTTTCTTGGATAGATGAATCCTAGACTATCTTTTATGGGTACACAAATCCTTTAAAAATTTTGCATAGGCTGAAACTTACTTTGTGGCATCAAACAAAAGTAAATTAATTTTTACCTGTTTAAAAGTCTCCATCATTTCCTGTACTTTAGCATTCCCCTTATCAAAAGGAGAAGGTGCATGAAGGGAATGAGGAAATGGTAGATGAGATACTTGTCTCTCATCTGCAGCCTTTGCACTTTTCTCAATTTTTTCTTTATTTTGATTTTCATTTTTCTGTTGGGACTCCACAACAGCTCCTTTATTTTTCATATGCTGCTCCTGCTGCATATTGCCATGGACTAGTTTCTCTTATTCTACATTCCTAGTGGACTCAATGTCAACATTTTTATCCACCAACCTACCACTTCTTAAAGTAGTAATTACTTTAGCTTCTTCATGAGTTGAAGAAACTCACCCACCATATATTAACCTTTAGGATTATTCATTGGCTTACTTGGCAGCCTGCCCTCTTCCCTCCTAGTCAAAGTATTAGATAGCTGATCAAGATGGTCCTCTATCTTTTTAATGCTTTGGCTATGAGAATTTACAATTTGGGACAAAGAGCTTAAGTTCTGTAATGAGGACAGAACCTGCTCCTCAAATGAGGATGCTCTGGCAGGTGGTGGGGCTAATGCATTTTGATGACTAGACTGTGCCATTGGCTATTGATATTAAGGCCTTGGAAAAAAATTCTACTGGTATGGCTAGACAGGTCTGTAAGGCATTGCTTGATGTTGCTGGGGTTGAAAATTGTCTTGCCTCCACCTCAGATTGGGGTGGTTTCTCCATGGATACCCAACAGACTGCTGGTGTCCATAAGATTGAGCAGAATTGGCATGCTCCATCACCAGCTCTGGGTACTGACCAGCTGATGGACAGTCTTGAATAGAGTGTGTGGGGGACTAGCATATCAGACATGCCTCCTCAATTTGTGCAACCATTTTAGGCTACATCACACTCATCAACTTATCAAATTTCAAGGTTAAACTATCCACCTTTCTTTCCAGATCATTGGACATATTGACCTCATACATCCTTCCTCTAGAGGTGGCTTCCCTTACCAGTTTAGCTGGAGTGTCAATATCATTGCGAGATAGAGACTCTTGCTGCATGGAATTTTTACTGATTATATCAAAAAGCTCCAAAGCCTCATCAGCAGTCTTGTGGAGATAAGTACTCCCACATGAGGTATCCACCATATCCCTGCTCTTGGGATCAATTCCTTGGTAGAAGCTTTGGACAGGCTGCCACTCAAGAATTTGGTGGTGGGGTCATTGTTTCAACAGTTCCTTAAACCTCTCCCATGCTTAACGGAAATCCTCAGTTGAGAATTGAGCAAAGAAAATTATGCTCTTCCTCTATTGACTGGTTTTAGACATAGAGAAAATTTTAGCCAAGAATTTGCATTGGAGACCATTCTAGGATTGTATACTATTGGCTGGGAGCATGGAGAGCCAAGTTCTGGCTCTGTCCTTTAGTGAAAAAAGAGACTCAGTTTGGTGGCTTCTTCTCCCAAGCCAACAATATTGAATGTGATGCAAAGAGCAAGGAATTCATCAATATGCATATAGGGATCCTCCATAGGGATCCTCCTTGCTCAGCCCGTGAAATTAAGGCAGCATCTTGATGATTGATGATTTGATCTCATAATTCCCTTAAACAACAGGGAATTTAATGCTGAAAGGGGATGTATATACCCTGGGTGCATTGAATTCCTTCAAGGTTCTTTGTTGCTCCCCCATCACAAAAGGGTCACAATTAACAATAGGTGTGTGAGGGGGATGCCTAGGTCTAAGAAACCTTTCAACTTAAAGATCTAAAGGGACAATCTTGGGGTTGAGAGATCTTCTACCAAGCATACAACACACACACTACAAAGATAGAAATAATAATTTATAGTAGACAAACACCACAGACACAAAGTACTGCTGAAATAAAAAAAATTGATAAAATGACAAAATTAAAACTATAATAAAAGGAATAGAAAATGCAAACTCAAGCAAGATGTGCTCCAGGTGTAGGCTATGAATTGCTCTCCTGATTACAGCTTCAGATCTAAAATCAAATTTAATAGACTACAACATTGCAGCATCATTAATTCAAATACCATGACTATAAAAATTCTAACTAAAACTTAGATTTACCAAACTTAAATCTACAGATCTCCAGCAGCGATGCCAAAAACTTGTTGAATACTTTGTGCTAGAAGAATTTTATTGCAAAGTTGGATGAAAATTGTAATAGAAAATAAAGGAAATGGGATGGTCCTTAGCACAAAGCACAGCCTGCAAGATGCAGGGCTGTTGTAGCAAGTTTTAAAAGTAAGAGTTTGTCCACAGGGAAATGTGATCTAAATTTTATAAATCTCCAGATTTGAAATAGATCTGGAAGCCTATTCCTATTTTAACTAAAAATCAAGGAAAAATAGGAAGAAAGAAAGAGTTTGGTTGTCACTTTAAACTAAGAAAAAGAAAATTTAAAAACGAAACTAGAGGTGAGTAAAAGAATGATTTAAAAAGGAGTGCAAAAGTTTTGATAAAATAAAAATCAAATGTGGAGAATTAACAGCTTGGGATCAGTCTCACTGTGAAATTGATTTGTCAGACAACAGAGCAGAGGATGGATTTGCAGCCATCCTTCATTTGGTTGCAAGCTCAAATTCCAGGTAAAATATAATCTAGATCTGCCCTGAGATATGGATTAGTCCTAGGGGAATATTCTGTCCACTAAAATGGTCATAGAGTATCCCATGGATATAATCTAGTCATGGAAGATAAATTCGAAATAATAAAACCACTACAGATTCTATGGATGCAAGGCTACAAGCTCAGGCATCCATAAGAGCATAAAATTTATGAAAATTTGATGGAAATCAAAAGATCTACAGATTAAATGAAACTTTAAAACTAGTAATTCATTGTTTTAATCCAACTTACAACAAATTGCTCTCAGATCTGCAGTCTCTGCACTCTCCAATCCTCATACAATGTTCTCTCACCACTCAATTTATAGATCTACTTCACCCTAGCTGTTAGAGGAATTTAGCCAACCATGGTTGGGCTAAAGAGAGAGAATAGAAAAGAGAGAAGAAGACTAGAATTTAGGTGGGAAAACTAATTCGAAATTGCTCAAACTCTGGATGCCTTGCCTCTGTAGTATTCCCCCTATTTATACAAATTCCCAAGTGCCTCAGATATGATTTGGCCAATCAGAGAAGGAGGGTATCAATTCTATTAAAACCCTACTGATGTGGCTGAATTTCCACCAAGCATTTCTTCCAATTTGTTAGACTCCGTTGAGCCCATGTGAGGCAGTTAGATAAGAGCCTTTAGAGTTCCAAAAATTCGAGCCAAGGCTGTCAGACTACTGCTAAACATGTGCATCAAGTGATTGAGGCATCATGTCTTTCAAGAAGCTTCAGAAATCGCACCTCGACAGGTTTAGAGTACCTCTCGACAGGTTCAGAGTACCTCTCAACAGGTCTAAAGCTTCAGGCACAACCTCTTGATAGGTGCAGTGCTTTAGAACCTTGATCTCGATAGGTTCACAACACCCTTCGACAGGTGCTCGATAGGTTCTCGATTAGTTGATTTCAGCCTTTTAAACTTCGTTAGGTTTGTTGGCTTCAGATAACCTCTCGACAGGTTCAGTCCACTGGTCGACAAGTTCGTTCTCTCTATATTAAACATCTTGACAGGTTCCTTTTATACTGCATGGAACCACTCGATAGGTTCATTGAACTGCTCAAGTTCACTTGTGAGCTTCAGCAACTGCTCGAATACTTCATTGGACTGCTCGACAGCTTCATGCAACCTGTCTACAAGATGTTTCAACTGCTCGAATGCATCCCTTGTGAGCCTTTCATGGATCAAAATATCGTCTGATACCGATACGTATCGGATGATACGTATCGGTATCAGACTTGGACGATACAGTACATTCAATGTATCGTATCGCCATTTTGTATGTAAATGCCTGGACGATACATTCAATGTATTGTTTGGTATTTTACTATTTCGATACGTATCGTCCGATACGTATCGATTTTGAGCTCGGATGATACGTATCCGACACCCGAAATTTTGACCTATGGAGCCTTTACGGTTGATGACCTCAACTGTCATGCCTAGGTCTCTTTACCTGTCAAGGGTTGACTCTGCTTTATCTCCTTTTTGTCTTTTTATGCATAGTTTTCTACACTTTGCTACACATTATTGCCAACGACAAAACAACACTCAAAATCACCCTATTAATCAGCTCAAAGGCCCATCAAGGATCAGGTTAGGAGGTGAAAAATGGTATTTTTCACTGATTAACACTCGCCTAATTAAACGTCGTACGCAAACCGTGCAATTAAATTATGCTCATATAAATAAGCGCTTACCACAATCATGCGCACCATGAGAAGCGCGCAATCCAACTTCCACCAGTACACAATCCTGACAAAGTAATCACGTGCAGATAATAGTGCACATAATGTAATTATACGCCTATGTTACTGCGTAGAATCTAAAGGGACACCCACACAGTGACCTGGTGATGCTCTGATTGCACATGCTGATTCTAGCGCATAATTGGATTACACACTGGTACTCATGCATGGAATTCAAATCGACGCCCGAACACCTCCGCTCTGCCAGCCCCGCAACTCTTCGATTGCACGCTGTTCACAGAGCGCATAATGACATTACACGCAGACACACTTACGCGCAATCACCTCTCTAATCCCACAATCATGCGCTCGTTGCCCATCGCACAATTTAAGCAAACGTCCAGTACCCTACGCGCGATACTCAGCTACAACAACATTTCAAATAGAACGCACACCCTCACACCCCTTTATCCTGTCTCGATCAGAATCCCTCTTTCTCCTCACAGAGAGAGAGAGAGAGTCGTTGACCACGCCTACATCCCACTACGGCAAGACTTGCAGCATCCAAACACATCACTATAAGTCAGCTATGTCCCACCGCTATGCTAAAATTTAACCACATGACCTAACACACCATGCAACCAAAGGAAGGGTCAACCCAATATCCCATCACAAAGAGTTAAGAATGAGCCTCTCAAAAATCCTATCATACCACCAAGACCAAAGGCAAATCTCATTGCAATCCTAACACAATTCGAACTTACTCCAATCCATTGCACAACCAAGATCTGCCAAAAAAAAACACCATCATTACCCCATCACGACATTGAGACAACTAAGGAATCATCAACCGTACACATGTCCCATTGCGATGCAACTACAACTTGATCTTATCACAAACCTATCCCATCACGAAACTACTACCCAAGACACTAGGACACATCCTGTCACGATGCATAATCAAGAAGGGAAGGCTTAGTCAATGTTCCATCGCCGAGAGTCGAGCCTTCCAAATCACATCAATCCCATCTCATAACTTTGTATAACCAATAAAGGGAAGGGGCTCAATCATGTCCCATCATGAAGCCGGAGAACCCACATTCCAAATCTCTTATCAAGCATCAATCATCAGACTCCACCATAATCAAAACTCACGCTCACTAGCAATAGAGGAGGATAGACCCCCCACCATCCCATCGTACGATAACCAGCGAACCCCTTGATCAATCACATAATTTACCATTTTATCACCCTTAACTTAGTGATGCTAGGCCACAGTTTGCTACTAATGAGATACTGATGTGTAGATGTTAAAGATAAGCAGTAAATTAAAGCCTAAGTGTTAATCTTTGTCAAAATGAACTCAAAAAGCAATAAGAAAGATGATCGAGCGAAAAAGACATTTTTCTACCTACTGAAAGCAAGATAATCGTAATTTACGATTCTTCAAAAGAGACAAAAGGAGAAAAGTGATAAAGCGTAATTCAGAGAAATTGTCAACTATGAGGAAGCTTTGAGAAATAGAAAATTGTGATTAACAATTTGCCAAAAGAAGCTATGAAAGATAGAAAATCGTAATTAATGATTTTCTAGAAAAGAAGCTTTCCTACTATTGCTACTGGTGATCATGTAAGAGTTTAACACCGCCATATCTAGAATTAGAAGACTCCTGCAATTAGAAGTTTGGTGAACCATGGATCTGAGAAGATTGATGAAGATCTAATCTGAAGGACTCTACTGCTGCTTAATAAAGAACAATCCAGAAGTGCATCAAATAAAGAAAGAAAGGAAAGATAAAATTAGGAATTAGAGTTATATTAGGAATCTTTGATTTTTAGTAGTTTCTTTTATTAGAACTAGAACTTTGTAAACCGACCCCATATGATCTATAAATAAGTGGGCTCGACATAGGTATAAGCATCGAAGAATTTTAACATCAATTGACGCCTGAGGTTGGATTTTTTTTCGATCAAACTAGTGTATACTAGTTAGAATAGATTAGATATCAGAGGTTTCTCAAGAGCAATTGACGACTGCAATTGAGTGATGAAGATTACTGTAAATATCTATAATTTCTCTGGAGCAATTGACGACTGCGGCTGAGGGGTGAAGGATATATTTTACTTTGCTTTCTAGTTTAGATTTCAATTGCTTTGTAAACATCTCCAAGTTTTAATTTGAACTGACGACTCAGGTTAGAATTTACAGATTAGTGTAACGGTTTTTACTTTTCCATCTTCAGCTTTTTAGAGTTTGATTAATACCCAAATTTCTAGTTGATTGTTGATTAGATTAAATCTGTATTGATAGGATCTTAGACTTGATTGACAACCAATGCTAGGAGACTAGCAATATGGTGTAACGGTACTGTTTATTTTCATAAATATCCGAAAGTTGAAGATCAAGATTGACGAACTTAATCTGAAGGAGGTTATGATTTATTTTTATGCACTTTAGTTTAATAACCGATTCTTTTATTCATATTTCTCCAGTAGATTAGATCCTAAAGATAAATAAAAGTTTTTAAGATAGGGATTTAGATAAAAGATATAAACTAGGAATTAATTAGATAATGAACTTCCTCGTGGGATTGATCTTATACTAGCTCTACAATTTCTATTGTGCGCTTGCAATAGGTTAAGACTTGAATTTAATATAATTATAATACATCATCAGCAATCGAGTCACTCCTACCATTATAGAAGAGGAAACCCTCCAACATGCCATCATGCCCATCAAAAATCATGTCTCAGCATAAACTTCTTATTAGATTTACCTTAAGTCCCATCACGCCTGCAACCAACGGGACTCATTATAGCACACAAACATAAGGGGAGGACCACCATGTCCCATCACGAACCTCACCTCCCTAAAACATTCCATCACAATGGTGATCATTAGGTCCTGCAGGGGCTTTTTGTATGCGATGGGAGTCACATATTTTCAAACCTCTTATACTAAATATTTCTATAATATATAGTTAAATCATATTAAGTCAAATATTTTCAAAACCTGTCTCTTTCTATCTGTGAATTATTATAGTCTTTCCATAAGTGACAATCATCAGTATTCATGAGAAGGTTAGACGGAGCATCCAGCATACCAAGTGTCGTCTTGATAACCACACAAATGGCTGGGTCCACAAATCCCATACCGGTGGATTTTCTCAACGATATCTCGGAAGCCACACTTTCTGAAGATTTATAACCGAATTGATCTTAAGTTAAATTCCTAAATTTTTAAAAACTTAAAAAATAATAAAAAAATAAATGAACTCCTATCTGTCAACTTTCACTTCTTACCACTCCAATCCATTCTTTCTCCTGGGAAACCGAACATTAAATATATTAAATTAAATGTCCACTGGAAAGGGACACCTGATGCTCATTCGTGTGAACAATGATGCGCCTGGTCTGACATGACCCGCGAAAGCTTTCGCCATTACATATTTCATCTTATTATCTGTCTCTGGACCTTGTCTCTGAACATTCGTATGACGCCTCTCGGTACCTCGCTTGTGTTGTATATCCCTCTGTTTGATTGCCACTTGCACCTGTAGATTAGGATATCGACTCTCCTACCATTTGATTGCCTCTTGCAGTAAGTCACGATATGCGGCGGGATGCCCCTTGCACCCACAGATTAGGTTATGCCTCTTTTCCTCCGCTGACTACTACTAGTAGCACGTCGCGATATGCGGCGGGATGTCACTCGCATCCACGACATGAAATATGCCTTTTGACAGCTACCACTGGGCCCCCGAATGCCCCAGTTTAACGTGAGCTAATAGATAAGAAAGCCAAGCATCTCATGTCAGCATCCCCAGTTCATATTTATGATTTCCCAAGAAAAATGAGAAGGCACCTCAGGTGAGGGGTGTCTACTTCTTCGGCGCATTCTTACTCCACAAGAACGCGCCGAAGAGCAGCATCTGTAGACACTCCAATTTTGCCCTCTCGGAATATACAAACCTGTTCAATCAACCTTTGACCTTGCCCACGATCTCTAGGAAAGGACTAACCTTTTTCAAAGACTTTAAAACCCTATACGGGGATCATGCACTGAAACAATAGTACATGGTTGAGACCCACGCTAAACCAATAGCTTTATGGCTCAGACCTGGCTCAAACCTAAGAAAATCTTAAATTATGCACCCTGTCTAGCACGCGTAACTCGATTGCATGTCCCATGGCTGACACGCAATTGGTCCCTCTTGGACCAGGATTTTATTTCCTGAGGACCGCCTTAGGCCTTGATTATGCACCCCGCTAGGCACGCGCAATCAGACTACACACACCACCACCAGCGCACAATTGGTCCCTTTTGGACTGGCCTTTAACCGTTCTAGAAATTGCCTAAGACACAAATGTACACCCTATCTAGAGCATGTAATCGAATTATGCACCTCGGCACAAGCATATAATTAGTTCCTAAGCGAACCCGATCTCTAACTCTCTAGATCGCCTGAAATTCCCTATTAAGCACATGTATTCAGGTGTCTAATTGATTGAGCGCACTAATCAAGGTGCGTAATTGGTTTAATTAGACTAGGACTATGCTACTCGACTGAGCCAGTCAGCCGGTCACTCACTGAGTCAGTCACCGACTTAAAGTAATTGTGCGCCTCATACTGGGCACATAATTCAATTGGGCGCACCAAACAAGGCACATAATTGAAATTCACCGACCAATTGTGCGCACCCCACAGGGTCCACAATTGGCCAAATACCTATAAATAGGACCCACCACCATGACTCAAAAACACACAATTTTCAACACAGATTTTTCTCTTTCGAGATCCTCACTTTCAAGCTTAGGATTTTGAGATCCCTCTTTGCGGCTCTGGCCTTTGGTATACCTTCCTTCTAGTTTTTAATTCTTTAAGTTCTAGTTCTTAGTTCTAGTCCTTAGTTTTAGTTATTAGTTCTTGAACATTGGTTCTAGGCAATACGTTCTTAAGCTTTTAGTTCTAGATCTTAAGTTTCAAATCTCTTTAGCCCTTAATTCTTACCTTTTTTTCCTGGTTCTAGTTCTTAGGTTCCAGAACCAGTTCCTCTTTTTTATTTCTAGTTCTAGACTTAGGTTCTAGCCCTCTGGTTCTTAAATTCTACATCTTAGATCTTAGGTTTTAATCTAAATTTTTTATTTTCTGATTCTAGTTCTTAGTTTCTAGAACCAGTCCTTAACTTCAGTCATGAAATTTCCATTTTTAGTTCTAACTTGACTCTTGAAATCCTCAATTTTTGATCCGTAAATCCATAATTTATAAATTAAAAATTAGTTTTTCAATCCATATTATTACTAAAATAATTCCTAACCAACCTATTTGCCCAAGGGAGCTTACTGAGGGTACCTAGGAACATGGCCGATCCTCCTTACCATAGTGGGCCAAAACTCATTTTTTAAAGATTTTCAATAAAGTTAGTATATTTACTTTAATTAAAATTTTAATAGAATTAGTATATTTTTAATTAATTAAACTTTTAATAGAATTAGTATATTCCTAATTAGTCTCCATAGAATTAACATATTTGCATTCCTAGTAGGATTAGGAGACTTAATTGATTAGATTTTTAATAGGATTAAAATATTTAAATTAATCAGACTCCCAATAGGATTAGGAAGCCTAGTTGAATTCTCCGATTAATTAGACTCCTAATAGGATTAAAATTGATTAGATCCTTGATAATCATAGCAAGAATAGGAAAGGCGAAAAGTAGTTAGAAGAAAATCAAGAAAATTAGCTTAACTAAACTTACAGTCGACCCAATGCTACTGAAATCGGCTGGCCGATGATTCAGTAAAGAGAACAACCCATATCTCCACCTCGGAAGGCATGATCAGTGACGTGTTGCAGAATCGATAAATATCTGCAGCTGGCGATCACAATGAACCAGGTATTTCTTTGAGATTTACCACTTCTTTTCCAGTACTTAATTACCACTAAAAAACACCGCTTTTGTCAGAGTCCACTTGAATCGAATTGGGCCACTCTTTCAGGGGACCAAAAGGAACCCAGAAAAAGCGTGTAGCAACAAAGCTGAAGGTAAGACCTTTTTTATTTACGATTTGTAAAAGTATAAGCCTAGTAGAGATATGAAAAATAGATATTGTGGAATGCACAGGGATTCATATGAATAAAGTAGATTATCCTTTTCTATGAGATTGACAATTTTATCTTTGACTGAATTTTTCTAAAGTAACATTGTGAGAACCCAAAAAGTTTCGATATCTTTTTGTCAATAGTGAGTTTTTAAATGAAAGTATTTTCTAAATCTGCAGTTTAGAAAAATTAATGAAGAATAAACTGTTCACTAATGCATATACACTTCTTTCTTATTATGAATTGAAATGGTTGGAGTTCTAAGAAAGGATAACTATTATGATGCAAAGTAAGGATAAAAGATTGGTAATTTTAGAAAATCATAACATGTGCTGACCACCTTAGTTAACTTAGTTTATTTAGATAGTGAACAAAATTAGTTTAGATTTTTATCCTTTCTTTTAATTTTGAAAAATGTTTTGAAAAATCCTAAAAAAGATTTAAAGTTTGTAGGTAACTTCATTGAAAACCTTTAGGAGACTACAACTCCTCCACTAGGGATCACCTAGGGGTTTAAAGGCTAGTTGCATCTGCTAAATGCAATCGTGCTCCCTACGAAAGTGGCAATTTAATTTTTAACATAGAATGTTTTATGTTTCCTTGTTTGCTAGAGACTATCAAAACATAAGTTTGGGAGTGTGATTAGTCACTTAATATACTAATTTATTACCCTTAACTTAGTGATGCTAGGACTTAGTTTGCTACTAATAAGTTAATGATGTGCAGATATTAAGAAAAATTAGTAAAAGAGAGTCAAAGTGTTAATATTCATCAAAATAAATAAAAAAGAGCAGTAAAAAGATGATAGAACAGAAAAGATGATTCGTCATATACTGAAAGACAAGAAATCATGTTTTACGATTGAGCACTGAAGCCAAAGTGAGAGAAATGAGAAATCGTAATTTACAATTCTCTAGAAGACGTTCAAAATAAAGGCGATACAAAAGAGAAAACGATCAATCATAATCCAGAGAATCGTCAACTGAGAGAAAGCTGTGTGAAAAATAGATAATCGTGATGTACGATTTTCTAATGAAAAACTATATTAGAGGAAAGAAAATTGTGATTTACGATTTTACAGAAAAAGCTTCTCATTGCTAATACTGTTGCTGATGATCATGTGAAGATTTACACCGCCATGCACTGAATTAGAAAAACTCTTGAATTAGAAGTTTGGCATATCACGGATCTGAGAAGCTTGATGAAGATAGACTCCAGAAGATCTCTACCACTGAACAATCCAGAAGCGCATCAACAAAAGGAAAGTAAGGAAAGATAAAGTTAGAATTAGAGTTATATTAGGATAGTTTTGTTTTAGTTATTTATTTTATTCGAATTAGAAGTTTTGTAAACCGACTCATTATGATCTATAAATAAGAGAGCCCGATGTAGGAATAAGCATCGAAGAAATTCTCAACATCAATTGACGATTGAGGTTGGGTTTTCTTCTAATCAAATTTAGAGTAGATTTTTGTTGATTTGTAGATTAGATATCCAAGGTTTCTCAAGAGCAATTGACGATGGCAATTGGGAGCTGAAGATTAGAGTAGATATCTATAGTTTCTCAGAAGGAATTGGCAACTGCGGCTGAGGGGTGCAAGATATAATTTAATTGCTTTCTAGTTTAGATTTATTTTATTGCAAATTCCTGCTTTGTAAACATCTCCAAATTTTAATTTGAATAGGTTGAAGTTTGCAGATTAGTGTAACAATTTTTACTTTTCCATCTCCAATTTTCTCGAATTTGATTGACGCCCAAGTTTTAGGAGATTGTTGATTAGATTAAATGTATATTGATAGGATTTTAGTATTAATTAATGACCAATGCTATGAAACTTGATATATAGTGTAACGGTACTGTTTAAATTCATGAATATCTGACAGCTGAAGATTGTGATTAACGACCATAATCTGAAGGAGGATTTTATGCAATTTAGATTAAGAAACAATTATTTATTCGTATTTCTCCAGTAGTTTAGGAACTTAAAAGATACGTACAAATTTTCAAAAAAATTAAGTTAATATAGAAAAATCAGGTCTTCGTGGGAACGATCCTATACTAGCTCTACAATTTCCATTGTGCGCTTGCAATAGGTTAATACTTAATTAGATACACATATAAGTAGCGATCATCACCCCAATTTTTATAGGGTTTTTTTTTTTTTTTTTGAGAAGTGGGTACCAAATTTCAGGCCACTCGAAGCTTCCAGAGTTAGGAGCACTAACGCCCAATTCCTTGCCTACGGTGAAACACCTCTACTGGAACTTGCGGAGGAGGCTGATCAAGATGGGTATTAGGGGTCAGCCTCCATCATATTTATCCTGGGCTCGCCCAGGACTCTGTCCTCAAATGTTAGCATGGGTTTGTGATTGTTTATCACAGGGGGTTGCATTGACAGGGTAGCCTCCTCTTCAAAGAGGGTTAGGGAGGCCAGGTCTATTTCTATAGCGGGGGAAATGATTTGAGGATTAGTGGGGTGTTGGAGGATTTTCAGTGTGCTGATTATTGTGTAATGATAAAAGCAAAATAAAAATAAAGTAAAATAGAGGATGGGTTCAGCACAACTAAAATATTCTAGACCTCAAGATACAAGGTCCTTTGTAGCAAGTTTTAACAAGTAAGAGTTTGTCCCATAGGGAGTAGTGATCTAAACCTAAACGGTGTATAGTAGACCTCCAGATCTGGCTACAGATCTGGCAATTCTAAGAAAAAAGAGAGCTTTTCGAGTGTCACTAGATCTAATTCTACAAAACTGAAATAAAACTAAATCTAAAAGATTGAGAAAGATGGATGGTGAAATAAAGATCAAATGGTGAGAAATAGGAAGCTAGGGCCTGGTTTTCTTTTGCAAAATAGATCAAGGTATGTGAATCTGCAGCTGTCCTTCACTTGGCTACAAGCTCAAGTGCAAGGTAGAAGAATCCACTCTAAACCAAAGGCTTGAATTGATCTTAAGGGTATGATCTGTCTACTTGAATGGTCACAGATCATCCTATAGATTTCATCCAATCCAAAGGATTAAGGTAGAAGAATCCAATTTAGACCAGAGGTTTGAATTGATCTAAAGGCTATGATTTGTCTACTTTAATGGTCACAGATCATCCTAGGGATTTCCTCCAAATCAAAGGTTTCAATTAGAGCATTAAAATCACTACAGATGCTATAGATGCAAGGCTACAAGCTCAGGCATCCACAGGGATATTAAATCAAGGGAGATCAAATGGTATTCAAGAGATCTACCAGTTAAGTGGGTGGGCTAGTCCCATCTACACAAATCCGATTGAGAACCAAGTGAAACTAGATGATATATAGATTTAATTAGACATTAAAATCAACAATTTATTGAATCAAACAACTTATAATAACCTTGTTCTCAGATCTGTAGTCTGTGCATCAATTCGCAAGACCTTCATGCCAAATTACAATCAAAAACCAAATCTGAACTACTATCAAGATCTAATCCAACAGGCTAGATTAGAGAGAGAAGGGGGAAGAGAAAAGGGAAAAGTAAAACCTAAAACTAAACCTAAATGAGCTAAGGAAAACTCAGGCTATTCCTTTGTTCCTACTTTCCTTGCTGAAGAAAAATAGCAAAATAGATGGGTATTTATAGGTATGCAGTGATCCATGTGCTTTGAGTTGCAGCCAATCAGAAGAGAGGATTTCAGTTTTAGCTTAATCCCTGTTTAAGAGTTTCAACTAATCAGAGAAGAGATAGGGATCTGGTTTTGTTTATGCCCAGCTGAAGCTAATTTGTTCCCTGTAAAAAATTACTTCACAACCATGTGCAGAATTTCCTGTGCATTGGAGTTCCCAGATTTGCCCCTGCCGTCCATTGATTTTTTCTGCTGCAGCCTCAAGCTGTCGATAGGATTAGAAGTTGCACTTGTCGATAGGTTCAAAGGATAGGGAGCTCAAGAATTCGATAGGTACAAGCTACATTTGTGACGCTTCCGACAGGTTGGTTGATTGAACCATTTGATAAGTTGCATAACAGTTCTTTGAAGGATTCGATAGGTACAAAGCATTGTTGGACCGATTCAGCAACTAGAACACTCGGTAGGTTGAGCTTTAAGTGCGACAGAACTCGACAGGAGTTGAAGTTCAAATCGATAGGATGAGTTGCAGCCCCATGAACCATTCGATAGGTTCATCATTGTTGCCTTTAAGGAATGCTTCGACAGGTTTGATAGCTTTGTAAAACACCCTTCGACAGGATGAGTGGCTGCTGCAATGAAGAGATCGATAGGTTGTAACATCTCCATTTGATAGGTTCAATTTTCAGCAGTAGTTCTATTCGATAGGTTCAATCCATGAAGGTTTGGAGGAGTTTGACAGGTTGGAGTGCACAGCAGTTCGACAGGTTTGGATGCCAATTATAAGTGCACCTCGATAGGTCCTCCTTCAATCTTGAACAAGTCGCTAAATTCATGGATTGAATCATTTGATAGGTTCTATTGATGCATTGAGGGATTGCTCGGTAGGATCTTTATGACCTATCGATATGTTCTATTTCTAGTAGCATCAGCGGGTTGCTTTGTAAGAGCACTTCAACTCTACTTTTCTTCAACCATTCAATAGGTTCTACTACTGCTGCAAAATGCATCAACAAGTCGACAAGATGGGCCTTTGTTGCTGCTGCCAATACAACACTTCTCGATAAGATCTGTTTTCAGTTCTTGCACCAATCGATAGGTCAAAACAGCCAGCTACTCGACAGGTTTAAGATGGGGACTTGAAGTGGTCACATGCTGAAACCATTTTTCTCGGTGTGCACCAAGCTGAAGCTCTTTTATTCTTGATAGTTTGGAACTCTAAAGTGCTGGGGCAAGATCCTTTGTTCTGCTATTTACTCCAACAACAACAGCTCTCTTTCAGATCATGGGCTTCATCAGTGTCAGCCCCAATGAATGGCTCTATTTCTGATCTTTGTGGCACTTATTAACTGGATTTTTGTACTATGCTGCAATTTCTTCCTTAAACTGCAAAACAAGCTAAAAGTGATTATAAACAGCTCTAAGGCTTAGCAAAAGCCAGGTTTAAAGGTGTAGATAGTGGCAAAAATTAGTGCTTAACATCAGGTGAATAACAGCTACCAGTTTGTGTGGGATCAGCTGTGTTGCCCCATTCTAATCAATCTTCACAACCCCTACACTCACAAAGTTACTTTGGATGTGAGGTCTAGGGCAGGGTTCATCCTCTAGGTCTATTTCTCAAACTTTAGCGGCAGTAATGGCTCAAGCCTTTTCCTTGGCCTCTCAGACTTCTTCTTTGGTAGGCCTATAGCCTAAGCTGAATCTAACTTGTTATCCGCCTTTGGATCTAACTGGGTCTTTGTAGCCTTACAAACGAGGTCCCAATCCTTTGCCTTTCTGATAGCCCCATTTCTGGAGCATGGCCACATCTGTGACCATTCCACCTTTGGTCTTCATGGTGATCCTCTCGAGGGCTCAAGGACCACTGTCGTTACATCATACTCAGAGCTGTGGAGGTCTGCGTCCTCGATTGTGTGCGGCACATCCAACACTTTGAGGTTTTCAGTGCTATAAGTAACTTTTTCTCTTTCTTCCTGCCCCTCACCCAAAATGGTGACAATTTTCTGCTCCGAAACAAATCTAAGTTTTTGGTGCAGGGTTGAAAGTGTTGCCCCAACCTCATGTAACCAAGGTCGTCCTAATAGCAGATTGAATGTAGATTTGATGTTCATAACTTAGAAGGGTATGGAAAAGGTCATTAGCCCAATGATAAGCTCAAGATCGACTTCTCCAATTATTTCTCTTCTTCTGTTATCAAATCCTCTGGTGCTTGTTCTTCCTGGCCTGAACGCGAAGGGATCCACCCCTATCTTGCTTGCGGTTCTCAGAGGGCATACAATTAAGGCTAATCCATTGTCTATTAATACCAATGAAATCACCAAGTTCCCAGCTTCTACCCTGATATTGAGGGGTTTGAAATAATTATTTCCCTCATCCGACAAATCAGCATCTGAAAAAGAGATGGCATTAGGAGCCAACGCCTATCAGATTATCTATCCCACTTCATCTGGGGTTACTTGAATAGACCCATGTGCATCTTTCAGCACTCCCATCAGGGCTTGGAAATGGAGTGGAGATGTCATTAACAGGACCTAGACTGTGATGTGGTCTGGCATTCTCTTTAACTGTATTTCAAGTATGTGCTCTCGGCTCATTCTTTTGAAGGGGTTAACCGCAGTAGGTTCTTTCTTCTCTTTCCTGGTAATTAATCGGTACTATAGACACCCCATTTTGCCCTCTTAAAATATACAAACCTATTTGGTCAACCTTTGACCTTGCCCATGATCTCTGGTAAAGTACTAACCTTTTTCGAAGACTTTAAAACCCTATACGGGGACCATGCACTGAAATAGTAGTACATGGTTGAGGCCTAGGCTGAAACAATAGCTCTATGGCTTGAACTCGGCTCAAACCCAGGTAGGTCCCAAATTATGTGCCTCGTATAGCGCGCACAACTCGATTGCACGTCCCATTGTTGGTGCACAATTGGTCCCTCTTAGACCAAGATTTCACTTCCTGAGGACCACCTAGACATTGATTATGCGCCCTCTCAGCTGTGCGTAATCATATTACACGCTTTATACTGAGCACACAATTAGTCCGTTTTGGACTGGCCTTGTACCCTTTTAGAAACCGCCTAAGACGCGATTATACGCCCTACCTAGAGCGCGTAATTAGATTATGTGCCTCAGCGCAAGCATATAATCGGTTCCTAAGCGAACCTAGTCTTTAACTCCCTTGACCGCTTGAAATTCCCTATTAAGCACAAGAATTAAGGCGCTTAATTGATTGAGCACACTAATCAGCATGCGCAATTAGTCTAATTAGACTAGGACTATGCTACCCGGCTGAGCCAGTCAATTGGTCACTCATTGAGTCAGCCGTCGACTCAAAGTGATTAAGCGCCTGAAACAGGGCGCTTAATTCAATTAAGAACACCAGATAGGGCGCATAATTGAACTTCACTAACTAAGATCTAGAATTTAAGAACTAGAGGGCTAGAACCTAAATCTAAAACTAGAATAAGAAAAAAGGGTAACTGGTTCTAGAACCTAAGAACTAGAACAAGAAAATTAAGGAATAAGAAATTACCTGAAGAATCGTGTAAATCGTGCAGAAGGAAATTGTATAGGAGAAAATTGTGTAAAGGAAAATTGTATAGAGGAAAATTGTGTAGAGGGATGGCTAGGGGATAAAGGTTTTATTGATAGACTTTTACTATAAATCCTAGTATAACTCTAATTCCTAGTTCTACTAAAATGATAGAGTAAAGTCCTATTTCTAATAAAAGAAAAGAATCCTATTTTCTAAAATAAAATAATAAAGGGACTAGTCCTAATTCAACTAGGAGTTTTGAAAAATGTCATTTTTTGTGCAGTAATCGAAAACTAAACATAACTTCTTCGATACTTGCTAGAATTGTGCGTTTTTTTATTTGTTGGAAAGCTACTTCGATAAGCTTTCAAATACGACTAATTTTGTATCAATCCAACTTTGTTTGATACCTCAAAATACGTCAAATATATAAGTGATGGGATTGACAATTGGGAAATGGTTGGGGAGACCTAGTTGTCTCTAGACTAAGGATTTGGGTAGGGATTTCCTAAGGGTTGAATTTTGAAACTTAATCATTAAAAATTAGAATTTAAAGATTACAACTATAAGAAATTAGAAATTAAAACTAAAGGCTAAAAAAAATCTAAGGACTGAATTCGGGACCGAAATATGAAAATCAGACCGTATGATTAAGGACTGGTTGTAGAAACTAAGAACTAGAACTATAGATTAATAATAGGACTGGAGATTGAGATTTTAGAATAAAATTAAGGTTTAGAGTCAGGGATTAGGCAGTCTGATTAAGGACTGGTTCCAGATTATGAGAATTAAAACTAGATATTAAAAATTATGTTCTAAAAAAAAAGGGTGCTACGGTCTAAGACTGAAAATTTAATGCTAATAGTTAAAAAAGAAAAATTTAAATCTAAGAATTAAAAATTAGGATTGAAAATTAAAAGCTAAAAGGAAAATTTTACCTAAGACCAGGGCTACAGAGAGGAATCTCGAAATCCTAAGCTTGGAGACGAAGAACTCAAAACTCGAATCTCAAAGTTGTGGGGGTCCACCGCTTGGGGCGTAAAGGAGAGGTCTTTTTATATGTATTTTACTAATTGCGCGCCTTGTGGGATGCGCTTAATTTTCAATTACACACCTTGTTTCAAGCATTTAATCGAATTGCATGCCGGTTAGTTGGCGCTTATTCGCTTTGAGTCGGTCACAGACTCAGTGAGCGACCGGCTGAGTGGCTCAGTGGGGTTTTCTAGTTTTAATCACGTTAGGACTAATTGTGCACTTGCTTTGGAGTGCGCAATTTGATTAAGCGATTCATTCTAAGCACTTAATCGTAGAGTTTTGGAGGTCAAGGACTATGAGACTAGGTTCAGCGTAGGCCAATTGTGTGCCGGTGGTCGGGTGCTCAATTCGATCGGGCGTCTCATGTCAGGCTCTTAATCGGGTCTCGATATGGTCTGGGAAAGGAAGTCTGGTCTGATCGAACATTTGTGATTTTGTGTGTAATTGAATTACGTGCATAATTTTAGGCACGTAATTCGGGGTTGTCAGGGTACGGGTCGGATCTGAAATGCAAGACTATTATTTTAGCCTGCATTTCGACTATAAACTATTATTTCAGTATATAGTCTCCCTACGTTGAGATATGAGCCACAGAGCTATTATTTCAGCCTGTGTCCAGCCATATACTATTATTTCAATATATGGTTCCCTGTTAGTGTCATGGGTGGTCTGAAATGCTAGACTATTATTTCAGTTTGCATTTCGACTATATACTATTATTTCAGTATATAGTCTCCCTATATTAGGATCTGAGCCACAGAGCTATTGTTTCAGCCTATGTTCAGTCATATACTATTGTTTCAGCATATGGCTCCCCGTTAGGGTCATGGGGGGTATGATGAAATGCTAGACTATTGTTTCTATTTGCATTTCGACTATATACTATTATTTTAGTATATAGTCTCCCTATGTTGGGATCTAAGCCACAGAGCTATTATTTCAGCCTGTGTTCAGCCATATACTATTGTTTTAGCATATGGTTCTCCATTAAGGTTAAGGGGTCTGAGCCACAGAGCTATTGTCTCAGCCTGTGTTCGCCATTTACTATAATTTCAGTGCATGGTCCCTGCATTAGGGTTGTGAAACTTTTAGAGAAGGTAAGTCCTTTCCGAAAATTCATAGGCAAGGTCAAAGGTTTACAGAAGAAATTTGTATATTTTGAGAGGGCAAAATGGGAGTGTCTACAGATGCCCCTCTTCGGCGCACTCTTGTAAAGTAAGAACATGCCAAAGAAGTAGACACCCCTCATTCGAGGTGTCTTCTCGTTTCTCTTGGGAAATCACAAATGGGAATTGGGGATGCTGACATGACATGCTTGGCTTTCTTATCTATGAGCGCAAGCTAAAATGGAGCATTCGAGGGCCCAGTGGTAGCTGTCGAAAGGCATGTTCCATGTCTTGGATACTCAGGGGTGATCCTGTCACGTATCGCGACCCGTTGTCATAGACAGTCGACAGGGAAAGTCAGTGTATCCTATTCTGCGGGTGCGAGGGGCATCCCATCGGGTGTCGCGACCTGCTTCGAGTGACAATCAAACAAAAAGGAGAATCACCATATCCTAATTTGTGGTGCAAGGGGCATCCCGCCGCATGTCGCGACCTGCTGCAAGGGGCAGTCAAACAAAAGGATATGATGCAGTTGAGGTATCAGGGGGCGTCATACAAATGCTCATAAATAAGGTCCAGGGACCGATAATAAAATGCAATATAATGTCAAAGGCTTTTGCAAGTCATGTCAAATCGGGCGCGTCATTGCTCACTCTAATGTGCGTCAGGCGTTCCTTTTCCAATAGGCATTTGTGAGTTCTTATATTAAATATACTCGTTGTTTGGGCTGGTGATTAAAGTAAATTTTAGTAGGTGAGGTCTCTTTGTTTATTATTATTTATTTATTTATTTATTTTTTGTTTGTTTCGTTATTTGTTTTTGGAAGTAAAGGGTTTTGATTTTGGAAGTAAGAGTTTTTTTTTAAATTCAGGGATTTTAACTTAAGATCAATTCGGTGGTCAAAATTCAAAAAACGTGGCTTCCGAGATGTCGCTGAGCAAATCCATCGATACAGGATTTGTAGACCTGACAATTTATATGGTTGTCAAGACGAAACTTGGCATGCCGATACTCCATCTAACCTTCTCGATGAATACTGATGATTGTCTATTATGGGAGGACTACAGTGATTTGTGAGTCGAGGGAGATGGGTTTTAAAAACATTTTGACTTAATCATAGCTATCTATATTTTTAGAAGAAATATCGAGAAAAGAGAGGGTGATACTTACTTGTATAGCCCGTGATGGGACTGATCAGTTGTAGTGGGTTTTTGTATAACTTGTGGCGGGACTGGCCGGTTGTCGCCATGATGTTGCGATGGGACTTTAGAGATTTCTTCTCTTTTCTTCATTTCTATTACAGCAGGGACTTGGTGGCCATTGCCGTGATGTAATGTCTTGGGGAAGTGAGTTTTGTGATGGGGCATTGTAATCTTCCCCTTCTGGTTGTGCTGGGATGAGTCTCGTGGTTGCAAGTGTGATGGGATGCGAGGAAGTCTTTCCTTCCTTCCTGTCATAGCGGATCATAGGTGTGATGGGACATTGGGGGTCTGCTTTAGGCTGGGGGATCATCGACTGAGTGTAGTTCTGATAGAGGTGTTTGGATCCTGGTGGGATTATTTTTTTGGTGTGTGAGATGCGATGGGATGTGAGAGGAGTCTACTTTTCTTCTATTGGAGTCTGTATGTGGAGTCTAGCGTTGCTACGTAGCTAGGGATTCAGGAGGAAGGTTCTTTGCTTCTGCGATGGGACATCGGTTGATTATAGTTAGCGATGAGATTTTTAGAAGATTTGACTTTAATAGTTTTATGATGAGGATTTTGGGGAGGTGTGATTGGTGTTGGGGCTGTAAGACGAGATGACGTTGCTGTGTCGCGATGGAACATGCTCATGATGAGATCGAGTCGTAGTTGCATCGCGAGGGGACATATCTATGGATGTGTTGTGGGGTTGTGTCTAGATATTTCGGGTAGTGATGTTTGCGGTGGGACGTGGATGGGATATTTGTGTTATGTTTCTTTCTTTGGCGAATCTTGGGCTACATGAGACTGCGTCGCGGCTATGTCGTGACTGGACTCATCTTTGACTTTGGTGGCATGGTAGAGTTTTCAGAAGGTTTGCTTTCTCTTCCTTTGTGTGTGATGAGATTATTTGATTTTGGCCAATGACCTTATGTATTAGGGTGGTATTGTATGTGTGCATCTTGTCGCGATTGGACATACGTGACGGGGTTATGTGATAGGATTCTCCATCTCCGGTCGGATCGTGATGGGATGAGGGACACTGACGGTGTCACGATAAGGGTTGTATGTCTTGTCGTAATGGGACCAAGGGTGCGGTCAATGTTTCCTATAGGGCTACGCAATGGCTCTCCCATTTTCTCTATGAACAACCTATGAGGCTACGCAATGAGACAAGAGAATTTTTACCGAGATGGGATAAAGAGGTGTGAGGATGCATGAATTTGGGTATTGCATGCCTGGTACCGATCGCTTAATAGAATTGAGTGTCTGTTTTTGGGCGCGTGATTAAAGTTGCGCGCTCCATTCTGGGCTTGTGATTTAAGTTGCGCGTGACTGAGTTGCGCACCTATGTTCTGGTGCATGATTGAGTCTGTACTCTATATAAGCGGCAGAGTCTTCATTTCTTTTACATCTCTGGTTTTAGTCTTGAGTTGTACTTTTCTGAATCGTTTATGCTCGGATATTCGTGTTTCTATGATATTGGGTGATTCGATCGTCCTATTGCGATGTCATTTCTTCCTACATTAATCGTTTTGCGTGCTCTTCAACCTGAGGTGATGCTCGGGGATGGCATTATTCTGAGAATGGGTGGTATTGGAAAAGAGGAGGCCGGTCTTCATATCGATCCCTTTTAGGGAGAAGTGAAGGCAACGTAGAGGAGACGACGGTGGAGGAGGTGAAGATGGCTGAAGAGAAGGAGTAACAAGGGGAGGGATGTACTCCCCAACCAATCCTACCTGAAGTCTTCGATTGGACACTCCAAGTGGAATCTGCTCCTCGCTTTATCTCAGTTTTGAACCCAGTCTTCGTTTTGGGTTGTAGGTTAAATTTTTAGGTTTTCGTTTTGGGTTGTAAATTCAGGAGGTATACCTCTGGTGATATTGTGTAAAAAAGTTTATTAAATGAATAAAAGGTGTTTAATTTTATTATTCAATGGGACCTGTGCAGACATTCAAAAATTTTATTTTGAATTACTTAATTTGCCAGTATTCCGTTTAGTTAGGTCTTAACTTGGAATGCTACAATTTATTTTTCAAAATTGATTTATAGTTCTACTGGGATTTTTCTTGGTATATTGGGTTTTTTTTAAGATTCCACTTGGTTTTATTGAGTTTGTTGGGGCATTTATTTTATTAGATTTATCTTGAGATGATCTCGTGGTCCGGATGAGTTGGGGTTTCATTTTAGGGAGCTTCAAGGGATTTTTATGTTTGTTTTGTTTAAGGTGGGAGGTGAATCCCATGTTTAAAGTTTAAGGTACTTAGTTTTGGTCTTATGTTTGACTTTAGGTGACACTTATTAGAAATGCGTGAATTTAGGGTTTAATTTAAAGTTTCTAGATGGGTGTTAAGTGTTTTAATTCTATTGGCTCATTTATTCTATGGTGGATTTGTGTTTCTTTTAGGGGTAAGTGTTGTGTGATTGTTGGGTTACGTTGTAGGAGAAATGGGTAGTATTAGAGTATGGTATTTATTTTTCGAGTGTATCTCTATTGTTCTATTTCAGATGCTCATTTTTTGGGGTCCCATGGTGAAGAAGAAAGAACTAAACAATCAAAAATGCCCCTGTTTGGGGTGTCCGAGGTGGAAAAGGAAGAACTGAATTGAGAAAAATTTAAAAAAATGCCTCAATTTTAGGTATTCAAAGTGGGGAAGCAGGATCTAAATTGAAAAAAATTAAAAAAAAATGTCCCAGTTTGGGGTATCAGTCTTGTGACCTGAGTATCACTACGAAGGTGCTAACGCTTTTTAAAAATAAATGCCCCAGTATCAAGTGACAGTGGGACTTTTGTTTGCCTCACAGATGTCATGGAGTGTATTGGTAATGATCCCATGTCGGGAAGTAGTTCGATTATTTTGGCCACATGCCCGGCTTGATTTTGTAAGTGCTGAACGATCATCATGTACCGTAGCTTTCAACAAGAATTGAGGTGAACGGTAGGTAATAAGTGATCGCATCACTTGTCATTCGAGAGTTTTCAGTTTTATTCCGAAGAGATTTTGAAAATCAGTTGACTCATTGTCTGAAAGAGAAAATAAAGGGTGAAGAAGAGGTAAGGTTTATTGATCTGAGGGTAGCTTCTTATTCAACCAAATTTTGAAATAGTAGTCAACTACTTTCTTCTCGGTTGGATAATGTGGTGCCATAATTGAGCTCTCCGTCATAGTCCAACACCATCAAATTCTCAAATTTTATGGTTAGCAGGAGTTTTGTCCTCCTCTCGCCACCATATGACGACATCTAGTAGGGTAAAGATGTCAGGAAATGCCCTCGCGGTTTGCTTATGCTTCCCTAATAAGATTACTAGGAATGCCCTCACAATTTGTTATGCTTCCCTGAATTCATTGACTATTCATTCGTCGTATTGCTCTCGCTCAATTGTGTTTTTTTTTTTTTTTTTTTCTATATATTTTTTTGAAACAACCTGCTAACGCAAGAATTGTAAGGTTTGATGGAACCTTAGATTTTTATTTTATTTTTTTGCTCTAACATCGACTCCAATGGCTGGAAGGGTGTGTGAGAATCCAGAGCTTTTTATATTTCAGAAAGATAGTTTCATGATCCATTAGTCATTCCGATCAACTCGTCCAAATAGGAGGATGGTCAATGAGTCAGATGATACCCAAAATGGTTTTGAAAATAATGACATATGACTAGAGAATGCCTTGTGATGACTGCGAGGATGATAAGTATATAAGTATGTTTGTTTAGGCTACGAGACATGATGGTCATTGAGTTATGATTCTCATGGGTCAGAAAGTCCTTCCCCTGTGGCTGTATCCTGGGCATGCTGCCGAGATAATATAAGTACTTCTATATATGTTTGATTTTGTCCAGGTGAGGTTGTTGTGCAGGCATTGTTTCTTAACACTAGCTCCTCGACTTGGAGTTCTCAGTCGAGTAAGATTTATAGGTGAGAGATATTGTAGGATAGATGATATATATATATATATATATTTTGTGTTATATATATATTTTTGTGTTTTTTTGTTACTATTGTGGTGTTATAGTATAACATCAGTTCCTTAAGCAGAGACTGACTAAGAAAGTCCGCTTGGTGGGATATGTTGAATGGTTAGAGTGACCGTTCGATTAGATGATATTGGTTTGGGGTCCTCGATCTCTTTCGATCTGATTGATCATGGATGAGAGAGAGGTTATGTTTGGGTTTGTGTTTTGGATGGTATAGGGTTTGTCAAAATAGGTGTGGTGTCATTTGATTTCTTCTTTTGATGAATCTTTTATGTCCGGGGTCTCCTTATCGGGAGGGACCTTCTTTTATTTTTTGATGGAGTGAGGCATCTCGTAGAGTTGTTAAAGAGTTCTTCAAGGTTGTTTGTGGGTGGTTGGAAAGCTATTTATGAGTGAAGTTGGAGTGGAGACCGTTGAGAGGGACTGTAGTGTTGTAAAGGTAGTGATAAGATAAGGCAGAGGTGGAGTAGGAAGAGGAGGCGCGAGGGTGTGGGCCAATGTTGACTTTCCCTTCGTGTGGAGCGGTTCAGTTTTTTTTTATGTGTACTTTGGGCTTATTGTGAGATTGTTTTAAAGTTTTATTTATAATTTTTGGAGGAAGTTTAGTGTCGTGAGTTTGGTGTAGTAGTTTTGTTGGTTAGGGCTCCATGAAGGTTTTGATTGTGAGGTCTATGAAATCTGGATCTAGAGATCATGAGCGATTTTAGTTGTGCTGCCCATTTTATGCCGCAAGGTTTGAGAATTTGACAATATGCTAATTTCGATGTTGATCGGAGTTGTAAGATTCAAGTCTGGTTTGATTTCAAGAGAGGGAGTAATGATCAGCTCCTTGATAGGTTCAGTGGATGGCTCAAAGGTGAGTGGAGTTGGCGTTGTAGGAATAGGTTTGGTTTTAATGATGGGTTCGTGCTCAATAACTGGCTCAAGTTTGATGACATGTTCAGGTTTGACAATAGGTTTGAGTTTGATGGCGGGTTTGCCTTTGATGGTAGGTTCGAGCTTGTGGATGGGTGTAGGGTCAGTGATAGGTTCGGGTCTAGGTTCGATGATTGGTTTAAGTTCAATGATCGGTTTGGTTTCGTAGATTCAAGTTCGATCATGGGTTTAGGTTTTATGATAGGTTCATGTTCAAGGATAGGTTTAAATTTGATAATAGGTTTAAATTCGATAATAGGTTTAGTTTTGATAGTAGGTTTAAGTTTGATGATAAGTTTAGGTTTTATAATAGGTTTGAGTTTGGTGGCAGGTCAAGTGATAATGAGTTTAGGTCTCAAAGTGGGCGTAGAAGTTAATTCGAGAGTCGATGCTGTGGTTAGTGGGGTGATGTGTTTGTTGTCGAGTTTAAGTTTTAAAGCAACTGTAGGGAAGTTCAAGGGTCGGGTTTAAGGTTGGTGGGGCAATGTATTCGGTTTTAGGGGTTAGTTTCAGAGTTGATTTGGAAGCGAGAGGGCTAGGGATTTTGGGAGTAGATTTGATTACTGATTTGGATTCAGAGTTTAGTTTTATGATTGATTTATGTATGAATTACTTTGTATAACATTGATTGATTGGTTTGGAAACTACCTCTAGGGTTGGCATGTGAACCTGTTCGGGGGTAGTTTGTGTCATTGGTTTGGGCGTCTGTTCAGGAGGTGTGGGGATTGATTCGTTGGTTGGTAGGTTATTGGATTCAAGGGTAGGTTGAGTTGGTTCGGAGATAAGCACATTGCTTGTAAGTGAATAGTATGGTCTTGCTCTGAGGGAGGTTCAATTCTAGGGATCAAGCTAGCTGGGTGGAATGGGACGAAGGTGAATGAGTATACAGTCTCGTATGCGAGTTGAGTTTGCTCGAACAATGGGTTGTAATAGGTGATGTTAGTTTGCATGTCATTGGGGCACTGGTTTTGGTCATAGTGCGGGTTCATGTATTGGTTGGTGTATAGTGGTTTGTTTTGGTCAGGGTATAGAGGTTGGTTATAGTCAAGGTACAGGTTTGAGTAGATGTCTTGAGCTTGGTAATATGAGGGGTATGGTTGAGGGTTTGCTTGGTTTTGTTCTTGGTTTGCATTGATTTGTTCGGATCCTATAGCTTCGTTTAGGGTGTTTGTCTCTGAGTTGTCGGAGGAGGGTCCTTCAGATGTTACCGTAGAGAGATTAAGGCTCCCATTATTCAGTCGACGTTCTATGCGTGAGGCGCCTTCATAGAGGCTAGAGAAATCGGAGTAGTCACTTAGGATGAGAGCACTCCGTAGAGGCTCTCGGGTATTGCTAATCATGATTTCTATCACATCGCTTTCTTTTATTTGATTCCCCATTCAGGCTGCGAGCCTTCTCCATCGATTAGCGAACACCGAGAAGTCTTCGTCGTCCTTCAGATGTTACCGTAGAGAGATTAAGGCTCCCATTATTCAGTCGACGTTCTATGCGTGAGGCGCCTTCACAAAGGCTAGAGAAATCGGAGTAGTCGCTTAGGATGAGAGCACTCCGTAGAGGCTCTCGGGTATTGCTAATCATGATTTCTATTACATCGCTTTCTTTTATTTGATTCCCCATTTGGGCTGCGAGCCTTCTCCATCGATTGCGAACACCGAGAAGTCTTCGTCCTCCTCTTGTGTTGTGTGTATCAAATCAGTGAGACTGACCTCTTCGTGAATTAGGTGTTGGTATTGGTCAAGGAATCTATCGGCTAAGTTTTCAAAGGTCTCGATTTTGGCTAGAGGCAGAGTAGCGAACTAGTCAAGGGCTTCTCCTTCTAAAGATCATCGAAAGTAATGGATGAGGAGCCCATAATTGGTGCAGATTGGTCGACAGTCATTACAAAATAGGGCCAAGTGGTGCTTTGGGTTTCCCGTATCGTTATATTTGTTGAATTATGGTGGTTTGAACCCGGCGGGTCCAGTGAAGTGGATGTCTCGACAAAATTGGTTAGTGCGTTCTTTCTTAGCCATGTAGTTGTCTAAAAGTTGGTGGAGGTCTTTTATGTTTATGGCGGTGTCTTTTATACGTGTCTCGGGAGAGGGTTGTCCTCGGTAGTTGTTGTAGAAGGTGTGAGAGGTATATGCGCTATGTGTCAGGGGAGTCGGAGCATGAGGAGTCGGCGTCCTTTCCTCTTGTTTGTGCCTCGGAGTAATTTGTCTTTGGGATCTGAGCAATGCGTCGACTTCTTTTCCTCCTCTTGTGAGTGGACTGGCAATGTGGTCCATAACTTAACTAGTCGTGGAGTTTTGTCCATCGTCACTTTCTCCGCTACTGTTGCTGTGATTTATGTTTCGTGGAGCGAAGGGGTATTTTTCACTCTCACTGACCGTATTTACCCGGGCATGATGTTGGGTTATCCAGCGAGACAGCCTAACATTATACTCGGGATCACTAGGGAGGACACATGAGGGTGAGTCGATATCATTAAAGTTCAATTTTTTTATGTCAGCCATATTAAAATAGTTTTTTTTTAGTTTTATTTTTTTCTTTTTTTGTAAAAAATTGAGTATGCAGGTGAGTGTGTGTAAAAAGTGATAAAGTAAAGCGAAGAAAATAAATAAATAAATAAATAACCAAATTAAATAATACAAAGAAATAGAAAACTAAATTAATTAAACTGGGGCAACCTTAGCAAAAAAATGTCCCATCGCGATTGCGACTTTGTTGGTCTTGTGCTTTTTACGAGTTCCTTCGGTCCGGAAAAGTGGAGTATTGGGTGGACTTAAAAATTAGGAAATATTAAATTGCTGAAATTAAAAAGGCGAATATTAAATAAAGAATACCTGTGTTGATGCGATCGCCAGCTGCAGATATTTAATGACGCTGCAATACGTCACTGATCACGTATTAAAGGGAAGCGGAGGCTTGCAGGTTGAACTCCTTTACTGAATCGTTCACCAGCAAACTTCAACACCTGTAGGTTGCCTTTAGTATAATTGGTTTGGTTTTCCTATTCCTGCTGGGATTTTATTTAACATGGTCTCCTAATCCTACTAGGAGTCTGATTAAAAAAGGTCTCCTAATTCAACTAGGAGTCTAATTAATTTAAATATCTTAGTCCTATTAGAGGTCTAATTAATTAAGTCTCCTAATCTTATTAGGAGTGTAATTAATTTAAATATCTTAATTTTAATTGAAAATCAAATTAATTAAAAAAAAAGAAAAGAAAAAAAGGGGTTTGGGCCCGCTATGCTAAGGAGGATCAGCCCCGTTCCCGGGTACCTTCCGTAAGCTCCCTTGGGCAAATCGGGTGGCTAAAATTGAGAGAGACTGTCTTTGAATTATAAAGTAATATTTTTTTATAGATTGAGAGATTGATGGTTGATATTTAAGGGCTAAAATTTTAGGGTTAAAAAAAAGGGAATTGAGAACTAAAGCTATAATGCGGACTTTAGGATTTAGAATTATGAGAAATTAAAACTAAAGTAAAAATCTAAGGACCAAAATCGAGATCGAAATTAGGAAAATTTGGACCGTGAGCTTAAGGACCGATTCTAGAACCTAAGAGCTAGGACCTAAAAGTAAAATAAAATAAGAATGGTTGTAGAACCTAAGGACTAGAATAAGAAAATTAAAAATTCAGATTAAAAACTAAGATCTAGAATTTAACAACTAGAGGGCTAGAACCTAAATCTAAAACTAGAATAAGAAAAAGGGAACCCGGTTCCAGAACCTAAGAACTAGAACCAGAAAATTAAGGACTAAGGAATTACCTGAAGAATCGTGTAAATCATGCAAAAGGAAATTGTATAGAGGGAAATTGTGTAAGGGAAAATTATATAGAGGAAAATTGTGTAGAGGGATGGCTAGGGGGTAAAGGTTCTATTTATAGACTTTTACTATAAATCCTAGTATAACTCTAATTCCTAGTTCTTCTAAAATGATACAGTAAAGTCCTATTTCTAATAAAAGAAAAGAATCCTATTTTCTAAAATAAAATAATAAAGGGACTAGACCTAATTCAACTAGGAGTTTTGAAAAACGTCAATTTTTGCGCAACGGCCGAAAATTGATCATAACTTTTTTTATACTTATCAGAATTGTGCATTTTTTGGTTTGTTGGAAAGCTACTTCGATAAGATTTTAAACATAACTAATTTCACATCAATCCAACTTTGTTTGATACCCCAAAATAGGTCCAACATAAAAGTGACGGGATTGACAATTGAGAAAAGGTTGGGGAGACCTATTTTGGCAGGGATTTCCTAAGGGCTGAATTTTAAAACTTAGGGATTAAGAATTATAATCTAAAGATTAGAACTATAAGAAATTAGAAATTAAAACTAAAGGCTTAAAAAAATCTAAGGACTGAATTCGGGACCGAAATCAGAAAATCAGACCGTATGATTAAGGACTGATTCTAGAAACCAAGAACTAGAACCAGAGATTAATAATAGGACTAGATATTGAGATTTCAGAATAAAATTAAGGTTTAGAGTTGGGGATTAGGCAGTCAGATTAAGGACTAGTCCTAGATTCTGAGAACTAGAATCAGATATTAAAAATTACGGTCTAAAAAAAAAGGGTGCTACGGTCTAAGACTGAAAATTTAATGCTAATAGTTAAAATAGAAAAATCTGAATCTAAGAGTTAAAAACTAGGATCGAAAACTAAAAGCTAAAAGGAAAATTTTACCTAAGACCAGGGTTGCACCCTTGGGGCGTAATGGAGAGGTCTTTTTATAGGTATTCTAAGAGTTAAAAACTAGGATCAAAATCCTAAGCTTGGAGATGAAAAACTCGAAAATTGAATCTCAAAGTTGTGTGGGTCTGCCCCTTGGGGTGTAATGGAGAGGTCTTTTTATAGGTATTTTACTAATTGCGCGCCCTGTGGGATTCGCTTAATTTTCAATTACACGCCCTATTTCAGGTGTTTAATCGAATTGCGTGCTGATTTGTATTGTTGTATTTTCCGAGACTCTTGCTACTATTTTATTAACAACAGTGGAGAGAATAAATTAAGAGTGGGCAATTGGAGATGGGTCAGCACAGCAAGTCTGAAATACACACAGTCCTGCAAGATACAGGGTCCATTGTAGCAAGTTTTGATAAGTAAGAGTTTGTCCCACAGAGAAATTGATCTAGAACCCAAGATGGGATATAATAGTAAGCCTCCAGATCTTGCTACAGATCTGGCAATCCTAAAAAAAGGGAGTTAGGTGTCATGACTAGACTAAATTAATCCTAAAAATAGAGAAATAAAATGTAGCCCTATCCTAAAGAAAGGGTTAAGAAGAAGATGGTGGTAATATGTGCCAAAATAAAATACAAAAAATATGAAAAGTATGCAGGTTGAGCTAGAGTTATCGATACAGTAATGTAACTCAGATTTAGTTTGTCTCTGCAGTGCTCCTTGCTGAGACGCTATTAATAGCCTCAACAACGTAAAAGCTCCCAGTTTAACCCATGCCATTTGGGGTGCTCTTAGGGCTATACACAGTCCACTATAATGGTCACAGGGTATCCGATAGAGTCTGTCAAATCCCATTTGTTAAACCAGAAATTCGCTAGTCTAATCCAGAAGAGTGGACTGATCATTTCCACAACCATTGGACCAGCTCCAGCCATGAATACTATTGCAGCACTATGTAATGCCAATGCTACAAGCTCCTAAGATCTGTGCACAGACCTGGCTGACATCCATAGGTATTCCAACCCATAAGATCCTAAGTGCTTTGCTAAAGCTTACTGCTCACTAGTGTCTGTAAAAAGGACCATGTAACAGGTTGAATAAGGCCTTTAACTTAGCTAGTCATTGCTACAAACAGTCTATAATGGCTTAGCCTCAAGCTATAATTACTATAAGAGATCAGATCTAATATATGATATCGATTAGGTAGAACAGAGGGGAGTCAGTTACTATACAAACCTCCTCACAAGGCTCTAGAAGCTCATGTGCAGGGGAGAAGAATCCTTCTCAAACATGTAGATGGACACAACCTTAGGACTATACTCTGTCCACTTGAATGGTCACAGGGTATCCCATTGGTCTGTCCATCCCACAGAGGCCTGAGAAAGAACATAAAAACTGTTGTAACCACCATGGTCTGCAGGCCTCCGAGCTCCTTGGATCTCACTATAGATCCAGTATTGCTTTCCATGTGTCTATCAAACCAAGGGAAATCAGATGGTAAACAATAGACCTACTAGAAACTGAATGGGCTAGTCTCAAATACATGGATCCTATAGACATCTAAAGAAACTATAAGATTGATAGATTTGATTAAGCATTAAAACAGCAGTTCATTAATAACAACAAAACTTATAATGAACTGTCTCCTGGCTGCAACCCATACACAATTGCTCATCGACGATCCCAATGTATACAAAATCTATTATAAGGCTGAAACAAAACTAAACCTAGCTGCTTATAGGGGGATTAGCCAGCAAGTGCTGAGCTAAGAGAGAAGAGAAATAAGAAAAAGAGGTGAGCAAACCCTAACCCTAGCCTGCTAGAGCTCTTAGTCGGCAGAGGATGAAGAAAAGATGGAAATGATAAACTCTAAGTATAGCTTATATAGTCTGTCAAAATGGCCTATGCTCTAAAGAGATTAACCCTAATTTTTCTAGCAGTCATGGCACTGTTACAACCCTTGAATGCCACGAGATGTGCACTTTAAAATCAGTGCCTCGGGAAGTGTGCCCTAGCCCTAGGAAATTCTCAAAAGGTCCCTGAGTTAAACTGAGAAGTGGAGAGCCCGCACTTCGCGGGGCTGGCAGCTATTTTAGTTTACTCCCACAGTTGCTTTGCTTTCACAGAGTTGCCTTTGGCTGATGGGAATGGCTCATTCATGCAGTAAACCTTTAGTGAATCGCGCAATTGCTTCACGTCGTAGTACTGTCGTGGCGATGATCTAGAGAGCCAGGGTGTTTCGCGTAGTAGAGCTTCAGGAGCTCTCTCTCTTGCTAAGTACTCAGGTAGGTGGGCTCCTGCGCTCGCATAGTAAATTGCAAGGCTCCAGTGTGCACGAGATCTGTGCGAGGGGAATTCTGGGCGTCTCTCTCTACCAGGGCCACGCGAGAACTCCGTGAGGTGACTTTTAATTCTCTATATATATGGGCTCGCTGGGTTCTTCATGCAGTTGCTTTGATGCTTGATCTCTGCGTGAGCTTCGCGACCATGAATTCTGAAGGTTTCACATTGCGAGATCTTTCGCGATGTCTTTATAGCTCTCCTCTTGACTGTGCAGCCTATCTGCGCGAGATCTTCTTCCACTGAATCTTTAGCTTTGCGAGGAGGCTCCTCAACTCTGCGAGGTCTGTTTCTTGACACTCTGCTGCACTACACTTGCTGCTGTTGCTACATCCTTCCTTATCAGTTGACTTCAGTCATCTGCTAAACTTTAGGTCAATGATGATCAGCAACAGTGAGTCACCATGGTGAGCACTACCAAGGTGTTCTATCAGGCTTTGGCTCAGCTGTCATCATTGCTTTTATTCTCTCTCTCTTTGGGTAAAAAAGCTAGGGTTTTGTATTAAGCTGCATATTTTATTACTAACTGTAAAACATACTTAACAAATAATTATTAGTAGGTTTCAAGGTCCATTAAAGACTAGGTTAAGAGGTGAAAATGGTACTTTTCAGTGAATAACACACCCCCAAACCTAATCTTTGCTAGTCCCTGAGCAAAGGAAAAATTACAACAACTATTCTAAGAATTGAAATGCCACTTTCGTAGGGAGCATGGATACATTTAGCATATGTACAAAGACTTTTAAACCCCTAGGTGATCCCTAGTGGAGGAGTGAAGTCTCCTTAGGGTTTTCAGTGAAGATACCTACAAACTTCTTAATGAAACAGTTAACAAAGGTGCAACATTCTCAGGTCAGCTGTCAACAAACAGAGCATCAGTTCACCTTTGATTCAATAAAAATGTGAGGAATTTTGACATGAAAAGCACAGACATTTAATCATCAAAAACTCTACATGAATGCACAATAGTTCTAGTTAGCTCACAATAAGATGGACAAGACATGTATATCAGCACTGAGCTCATCATTAATTTAAAAATCAAGTTATAGGTCATGTCTAATACATTCAACTTCAAATCCAATGCTCACCAGGGCATACTCTCACAAGGGACCTTGAGGGTTTCATTTTCTCTCAAGCTCAAGAGCAGTTGCAGCCCCCAAATGAGTCTGTAAGCATGAGCATAGGTAAAGCATCTAACTCCTGGCATCATTGGCAGGTCCTCACAATAGATTGGACAACTCCTTGTCTCTTTGTGATAGCTCAATTAGCTTTGGATCAAAAGGTCTTTGGTTGGGTTGTAATGTGGCTTATGAATTGGGTTATAAAGAATGTAAGGTTGAAAAGGGATTCAAAGTTGAGAAATCAGTAAGTTGAGGAGGTGATTCATGACTTCACCTCATTGTAGTTCAGTCCCTTTCATTTTCTTTTAAAATTTTTAGACTTGAAGTGGCCAGCTTCTCCTCTTAATTATGATTTTTCCAATGAACTGTTCCTCTTGACTCCTCTCTCCCTCCTCTTCATTATTGTTTTTCTTTCTTTTCTTGCATTTCTCTTTCTATTCATTTTTTTATTTTTTTTATTTTTTTGTTTTTATTTTTGTATTTGTGACTTGTCACCTCTTTCCTCAGCTGCTACATTGCTCAACTTTAGGTATCTCTTCTCCATTCACCCAATGTTGACCCTATCTTGTCCATCTTCAACCCTTCTCCTTTACCTTCTGAATTCTCAGAGTGAGGGTAGGTTTGAGTCAGGTCCATAGGTTTAGGTGCAAGTATTTAGGTGTATTTTGAAGAAAATTGGAAATTAAGGCTCAACAGGTGTGTGCATAAGGGTAGTTCATTAGGATTTGGTCTGTTTAAGCTCAAACTATCCAAGAGAAGGCCTTGATCCTTTCCTAGGTTTCGTGAGTGTTGTCAGTTGCTTCAACTTGGAGGTGCCTAACTTCTAGTGAGGGCATTGCCTCAGCCAATCCTTAGAGCTAGAAGAATTGCCTCAGTCACTCCTCAAAGGAAGGAATAATATTTTTTTTAGGCCTAACTCTCGCTGGTTATGGTCTTCCATTGAATTTTTAAGTATGTCCTTACCTTTTTCTCTCTTTAATGATTCACTCATTACTGATATAGGTGAGTTTACTTGGTGTTCACATCATGGAAAAGTTAAAATTTAAAAGCTTGTAATGCCTAAAGGTCTGTAAAATTTTAAATTTCTCATTTTTCTGATGATCCTTAGGTGAATATGGTTCTGTTTCTGTCTTACTTGAATCTGCTGCACTTATATTAACTATTTCATTGGTAGAACCTACCACACCCCTAAACCTATGAGGAGCAGTGTCCTCACTGATTCAAAGGTGAGATTTGCAGAAAATATAAAACCTAGAAATTAATAAAACAGAAACTACAAAAGAGAAAAAGAACACACAAAAATAAACAAGGAATTACGCACACCTATAAGCAAAATAGTGACAGATTGTCGAGAAAAGATATTTTATTATAGATACAAAAGCAAACAGATTACAAAAAGATAGAAAATTATAAACCTAAGAACAATCTAAGCAAAACATTCTACCAAACAAGGAGGAGGAACTGTAAGCCAGGAGGAGGCGGGAGACGAGGATCATGGAGCTGGGTATTGAGCAAGTGGTGAGGGGTTTGAAGAAGATGGTGGGGGAGAGGCAGATGGTTTGGTTTTTTGCTTCTCCTTCTTTCCCACTCCTTTTTCTTCTCCTCCTTGGCCAGGATCCTCTCGACCTCTTCGTACTCATCTAAAAGAAATTGAAGTGGGTCCGACTCCTTAGGCGGTGGGGGGTCCAACCACATTGGATTGAATTTGTTTGGGAACTCGGTGGGTTTATCGTCCGCCATGGCTGTGAGTAAGGAGGGACTACTAAGGTTAGAGGAGAATGGGTGAGATGAAAAAGAACTGTCCTTGTATTTAAAGTACCTTGACGGTGGAATACGGATGGGCACATTAACTTTCATCTCTTTCCGAGCATGACAATAAATTGTGATTGTTTTGGGAATGATAAATCGCACAACCTATTTGGGGAACAAGAGCTCACAGTAAATGGTGGTCTAATTTTGGCATTGGGAATTAAGGCAATCATGCGTTTCACAGAGTTTTCCTGAGTGCTCGCGAAGTAGAATTCTCACGCAGTACAAATGTACCTCCGCGAGAAGGATAATCACGTAGAAGCAAATAGCTCTGTGAGTACAAAATCAAAAAGATTATGTGCCTCACAAAGTTTTTTTGCGGAGTAGACATTGGGATTGAGCACGTGAAGTCGTCTTTCATTTCTCGCATAGCTTAGCTGGGGATCTCTGCGAAGAACATCCATTCAGAGTTTCAGAGGTCTCGCACAATAGAATGTTTTGAAATTTATAATTCCGCCCCTATGACTCCATGAGAAAGTGGTGAAATGGTCTGGACCGTGAAAATTTGGCCATTCAACCCCGCGAGAAGCCAACAGTCAATCTCTTTACACCATTTGTGCTCAGGCTTGTGCTTGCACAATGTCTTGCACCCATTCAGTGGCCATCGGCACCAACCCTTCACATGTATTCCTTTTCCAAATGATAATGACCTCCCTAATACTGGCATAGGCATAGCAAAAATTCCAAATGATAAAGGACCTTGATAAAAATAGATTCTAAACAATTACAGTGCTAGTACTTTGCTCACACTTCAGCAAGAAGTATCATACATCTCCCATGTTACTGACAGAATTGAACAATACTAGACTAAAACCTATAAAGCGATTGAAAATATACAAGCACATAGAATAGAATAAAATAAATATAGCACACATAATATAAAGCGATGGGTCACTGATCAGTGGGAGGTTCATGTAGGTGAATGGTCTGAGGAAGCTCCACTGGTTGTTCTACACAAATCTTGCGCCTCTGACCATTTTCTTTCATGATTTGACCAGACTTTGGGTACCAAGATATCCACAATACCAGATGGGGAGGCTTTGATGACAGTATAAGGTCCATCCCATCTAGATTTCAGCTTCCCTGGAAAGAATTTAAGTCTGGAGTTAAAAAGCCAAACCTTGGTGCCAGCAATGAAGTCCTTCCTTAACAGCCTCTTGTCAAAGAATGCTTTTGATCTCTCCTTGTACATTTTAGCATTTGCATAGGCTTCTAGCCTCATTTCATCAAGTTTTGCCATTTGCAACTTCTTGTGAGAACCAGTAGAAGTGAGATCTACATTTATTGCTTTGATAGCCCAATAGGATCTATGCTCTAACTCCACAGGTAGGTGGTAGGCCTTGCCATACACCAGCCTAAATGGGGACATGCCAATAGGGGTCTTATAGGCAGTCCTATAAGCCCACAAAGCATCATTCAGCTTTGGTGCCCAATCCTTCCTATCAGTCTTCAAAGTTTTCTCCAGAATATGCTTAATCTCCCTATTGGAAATTTCAACTTGCCCACTGGTCTGTGGGTGGAAGGGAGTTGCAATTCTGTGTGTAACAAAATACATTTTGAGCAGATCCTTGAAAGGTTTGTTACAGAAGTGGCTCCCCCCATCACTGATAATAGCTCTGAGGATTCCAAATCGTGAGAAGATATTGTCCTTTAAGAATTTAAGGATAACTGTGTGATCATTAGTCTTTGTGGTAATGGCTTCTACCCATTTGGACACATAGTCCACTGCCCCAAGTATGAAATTCAATCCCATAGATGAAGGAATGGGGCCCATAAAGTTAATGCCCCAGATGTCAAAAAGCTCTACAATTAGGATGGGCTGTAATGACATGGAGTCTCTCTTAGAAATGCCTCCCATCCTTTGACATCTCTCACAGGCCTTGCAATGCAAGTTTGCATCTCTGAACAAAGAAGGCCAATACAAGCCACATTGGGGCACTTTTAATGCAGTCTTTTTGCCACTGAAATGACTTCCACAAGCTTGCTCATGGCACATTAAAAGAGTGGCATGGAAGTCATTTTCAGGCACACATCTCCTAATGACCTGGTCTGCACAATGCTTGTAAAGGTATGGATCCTCCCACAAAAATTGTCTAACCTGAGAGAAGAACAGGTCTTTGTCCACTTTAGATCTGTGTGGAGGGATCCTACCAGCAGCAAGAAAATTGATAATGTGTGCAAACCAGGGCACACTCTATATGACAAAAGCTGCTCATCGGGAACAACTCATTAGCGAGGTTCTTTGCATTCTCCTCCAAGATAATCCTAGAGAGGTGGTCAACCACCACATTCTCAACTCCCCTCTTGTCTTTGATCTCAAGATTAAACTCTTGCAAGAGGAGAATCCATCTGATCAACCTAGGCTTTGCATCCTTCTTAGCCAATAGGTATTTCAGGGCTGAGTGATCTGTAAAAATTACAATCTTAGACCAACTTGTCCACAGCAAAAACTACTGCAACCAGCTCCTTCTCAATTGTAGTGTAGTTTAGCTGAGCTTCAGCTAGTGTTCTACTGGCATAATATATCACTATAGGCAACTTATCTTTCATCTGTCCTAAGATAACACCTATGGCTAAGTCTGATGCATCACACATCAGCTCAAAGGGGAGTGAGTAATCTGGGGCCTGGATTACAGGGGCAGTGGTGAGGCACTTCTTCAAAGTCTCAAAGGCCTCAAGGCATTCAGAAAAAAATAAAAATGACACATCCTGGCAGAGTAGGTGGCATAATGGTTTGCCAATCTGAAGTCCTTGATGAACCTCCTATAGAATCCAACATGTCATAAAAAAGATCTGATCTACTTGACAGTCCTGGGTGGGGGCAAATGTGAAATCAGGTCCACCTTAGCCTTGTCAACTTCTATTCCCTTGTGAGAAACCACATGGCCTAATATAGGACCAAGTGGGTCTCCTCACATCTTTGCAAAACTTTTTCAAGGTGGACTAGACATTGGCTAAAGTAATCCCCAAACATAGAGAAATTATCCATGAAGATTTCCAAGAATTTGTCAATCATGTAAAAAAAAATTACATGCATGCACCTCTAAAAAGTGGCTGGGGCATTGCACAGTCCAAAAGACATCCTTCTGTAAGCAAAGATGCCAAAGGGACATGTGAAAGTAGTTTTCTCCTGGTCTTAAGGATCCACAGGGATTTGGTTATACCTTGAGTATCCATCAAGAAAACAATAGTATTCCTTCCCAGCCAACTTGTCTAGAAGTTGGTCAATAAAGGGGAGGAAGAAATGGTCTTTTCTAGTTTTGGAGTTGAGTTTCTTATAATCAATGCACACCCTCCAGCCAGTGGTCTCTCTGGCTGGCATCAACTCCCCAGAATCAGAAGCAACCACTGTGATACCTGACATTTTGGGTACCACCTGGATAGGTGGCACCCATTCGGAATCGGAAATGGGGTAAATCACCCCTGCATCCAACAGTTTCACTATTTCTTCAAGCAGCACCTCCTGCATGTGAGGATTTAATTTTCTCTGCATCTTCCTTGAGGGTTTTGCACCCTCATCTAGGTGAATCTTGTGCATGCAAACTGAGGCATCAATGCCTCCAAGGTCAGCTATTATCCACCCAATTGCTTTCTTGTGCTTCATAAGGGCATTCAGTAATTCCTCCTCCTGCTCACAAGTGAGAGAGGAGGTGATAATCATGGGAAGCTTGTTATCTTACCCCAAGAAGACATATTTTAATGTGGTTGGGAGCTGCTTCAGCTCTAGCTCAGGGAGACATTCAATTGAAGGCAACAGAGGTGCCTTAGTGGCGTGAGGAAGGGGCAGTAATATGTGTTGCACTAGGTCCACAGAAGACTCAATGTTGGTGTTGTCTTCTATCATGGGAATTGGGGCCTTCTTCTCAAATAGACTCCAAACACTTTTCATGCTTTCAATCAGATTATCCCAATCCAACAGATTAGACAATTCTTCTTCTACCAGGCCATCTAGTACATCTACTACATAGCAGTCCTCAATGTCAATATGAGGCACTATAGCAGCATGGTACACATTTAAATGAGCCTTCATGTTCCCAAAGGTAAACTCCATTACCGCTGACCTGCAATGTATGCAAGCATTTACAGTAGCCAAGAATGGTCTGCCAAGGATAACAAGAATTTGGGTTTTACTTTTACAAGGGTCCATGTCTAAAACAAGAAAGTCAGCTGGATAATAGAAATTTTCCACCCCAACTAAGACATCCTCTACCACACTCATAGGTTTCGTCTTAGACCTGTCAGCCAGTTGGAGCACAACTGATGTAGGTTTAAGCTCTCTCAAACCTAGCTCCTCATACACTGAATAAAGGAGTAAGTTTACACTGGCCCCTAAATCCAAGAGGGCTTTTCTAATGGTGTGGTTTTTGATTATGCAGGGGATAGTAGGTACCCCTGGGTCTTGTAATTTTTCAGGTGTGGTGATGGACAAAACTGACTCAACATGCTCAACAACAAAAACACTTTTAGACAATTGCACCCTAGCTTTCCTCTTTTGAGTGCAGCGGTCCTTTAAAACTTTAATATAGGTAGGGACTTGCTTAATGGCATCAAGCAGGGGCAAGTTGATCCGAACCTGCTTGAAAGTCTCCAGCATTTCCTCCATCTGAGCATTCCCTTTATCAAGAGGGGTTAGGCCAGTAATAGCTTGAGGAAATGGCAGCAGTGGCACCAGCAGTTCCACTGCTGCTTGCCTACTACCATCATGGTAATATTTTTTCTTTTTCTTTTATCTTCATTTATTTCTTTATATTGGGGCTCAACATCAGCCCTATTATTTTGCCCTAGCTGATCCACAGCAGGGGACATAAGCCTCGACTCCTTGACACTAACAATCCTTTCATTTTATGTGACCTCCTCCTGTTCACTTCCCACTAAATTGTCAACCACCCTACCACTCCTCAAGGTAGTTATGGCATCAGCATACTCATGGGTAAAGGGTGTTTCTCCAAGCAAGAGCTGCCCTTTTGAATTGGATAGGGGTTGACTAGGCAATTTTCCTTCCTCCCTTCTATTCAGATCATTACAGATCTGACCAAGCTGGTCCTCAATCTTTTTAATGCTCTGTCCATGAGAATCGACAGTTTGCACCAAGCTCCCCAAATTCTGCATTGAAGCCAGCATCTATTCTTCAAATGAAGAGGATCTGGGCTATTGAGGGGGCAGAGCCAACTGGTTAGACTGTGAGGCAGGTAATAGAAAATTTTTCCTTAGTGGGTAACCTTGTTTAACCTGGTGCTGGGGTCTATAGGGAGCTACTATCTGCTGCTACTGGGATTGAGGATATGAGTCTTGTCTCCACCTCAGATTTGGGTGGTTCCTCCAAGAATACACAGCAGACTTCTGCCCAAAGGTTTGAGCAACATTAGCTTGCTCCATAACAAAATCCAAAAATTAGTTGGCAGATGGACAATCATGAATAGAATGTGTGGGGGATTGGCATATATGACATGCCTCTCCACCTGTGCAACCATCCGAGGCTGCATCACATTCATCAATTTGTCAAACTTCAAGCTCAGGTTGTCCACCTTCCTCTCCAGATCACCTTGCACCTTCACTTCATATATTCCACCTCTAGGGGTGGCCTCTTTCACCATCTTAGCTAGAATCTGACTGTCATTGCATGACAGAGACTCCTGCTGCATGGAATTCTCCCCTATTATGTCAAACAGCTCCCAAGCTTCCTCATTTGTCTTGTGGAGGTAGCTACCACCACAGGAAGCATCCACCATATCCCTGCTCTTGGCATTAATTCCTTGATAAAACACTTGGATAAGCTGCCACATTGGGATTTGGTGGTGGGGGCATTGTTTTAACATCTCCTAGAATCTTTCCCAAGCTCCATCAAAATTCTCAGTTGAGGACTAAGTGAACGACATAATTTTTGTCCTCATCTGGCTTATTTTGTTCATAGGGAAAAACTTTGCTAGGAATTTGGTCCGAAGGTCACTCCATGACTGTATGTTGTTGACTGGGAGCTTTGATAGCCATGTGCTGGCTTTGTCCTTTAATGAAAAAGAAAAAAGCCTCAATTTAGTGGCCTCAGGCCCCAAACTAGCAATGTTGAAGGTAGTGCAAAGTGCTAAAAATTGATCAATATGTTTGTAGGGATCTTCTTTACTTAGCCCATAAAATGAAGGCAACATACTGATGGTGGAGGATTTAATTTCATAATTCCCCTCAACAGAGGGAAACTGAATGCAGAAGGGAGAGGTGTACTCCCCAGGTGCATTGTATTCTTTCGATGTCCTCTGCCTCTCAGCTATGGTAGCTGGTTCAGTATCAATAGCAGGGCCCTGGGTGGTGTGTCTAGGTCTAAAGATCCTTTCCACCTTCGGATTTGGGGGTTCCAAGTCAGGGTTTAAGGACCTTCTACCGAGCATACACTCACCAACAGTAATGAAAATGCTTACAAGCACACAGAAGGAATTTCAAAAAAAGAAAAGAAAGTAATAACTACATAGATTTACACTAAACAAAATAATAGGGGATTCAACATAAATGGCATGAGATTTAGGGAAAGAAAGTGTAAACAGAGCTAGCTACACTCTACTTGCAGCTCTAGCTTTTCCCTTCTTCTGCTATCCATTTCTATAAAATTTCATAAAGAATCAGTAGTACATTAATTCTAGATTAAATACAACTACAAAGAATTTGTTAGTCTAAGTTATAGTACAACTTAGGTCTACTAAAAAGATCAATATTCCCCGGCAACGGTGCCAAAAACTTGTTGTTGTTCTTTTCGAGACTGTTGCTGCTATTTTATTAAGAACAGTGGAGAGAATAAAACAAGAGTGGGGAATTGGAGATAGGTCAGCACAACAAGTCTGAAATACACACAGTCCTGTAAGATACAGGGTCCATTGTAGCAAGTTTTTATAAGAGTTTGTCCCACAGAGATATTGATCTAGAACCCGAAATGGGCTATAATAGTAGGCCTCCAGATCTAGCTACAGATTTGACAATCCTAAAGAAAGGGAGTTGGGTGTCACGATTATACTAAATTAATCCTAAAAATAGAGAAATAAAATGTGGCCCTATTCTAAAGAAAGGGTTAAGAAGAAGATGGTGGTAATGTGTGCCAAAATAACATACAAAAAATATGAGAAGTAAGCAGGTTGAGCTAGAGTTAATGATACAGTAATATAACGCAGATTTAGTTTGTCTCTGCAGTGCTCCTTACTGAGATGCTATTAATAGCCTCAACAAGGAAAAAGCTCCCAGTTTAACCCATGCCATTTGGGGCACCCTTAGGGCTATACTCTGTCCACTTGAATGGTCACATGGTATCCCATTGGTCTATCCATCCCACAGAGGCCTGAGAAAGAACATGAAAACTGCTACAACCACCATGGTCTGTAGGCCTCTGAGCTCCCTGGATCTCACTACAGATCTAGCATTACTTTCTATGTGTCCATCAAACTAAGGGAAATCAGATGGTAAAAAATAGACCTACTAGAAACTGAATGGGCTAGCCCCAAATACATGGATCCTATAGACATCTAAAGAAACCATAAGATCTATAGATTTGATTAAGCATTAAAACAGCAGTTCATTTATAACAGCAAAACTTACAATGAACTGTCTCCTAGCTGCAGCCCATACACAACTACTCATCCACAATCCCAATGTATACAAAATCTATTACAAGACTGAAATAAAACTAAACCAAGCTGCTTACAGGGGGATTAGCCAGCAAGTGCTAAGCTAAGAGAGAAGAGAAATAAGAAAGGAGGTGATCAAACCCTAACCCTAGCCTGCTAGAGCTCTCAGCCGATAGAGGATGAAGGAAAGATGGAAATAATAAACTCTAAGTATAGCTTATATACTCTGTCAAAGCAGCCTTCACTCTAAAGAGATTAATCATAATTTTTCCAATAGATTTGGCACTGTTACAACCCTTGAATGCCTCGAGATGTGCGCTTTGAAATCCACACCTCGAGAAGTGTGCCCTAGCCTTAAGAAGTTCCTAAAAGGTCCCTGAGTTAAACTGAGAAGTGGAGAGCCCGCACTTCGTGGGGCTGGCAGCTGTTTTAGTTTACTCGTGTAGTTGCTTTGCTTTCACAGAGTTGCCTCTGGCTGATGGGAATGTCTCATTCGCATAGTAAACCTTTAGTGAATCGCACAATTGCTTCGCATTGTAGTGCTATTGTGGAGATGATCTGGAGAGCCAGGGTGTTTCACGTAGTTGAGCTTCAGGAGCTCTCTCTCTCGCTAAGTACTCGCACAGGTGGGCTCCTGTACTCACATAGTAACTTGTAAGGCTTCAGAGTGTGCGAGATTTGTGCGAGGGGAATTTTGGGCGTCTCTCTCTTTCAAGGCCACATGAGAACTATGCATATGGACTCGCTAGGTTTTTCACGCGGTTGCTTTGATGCTTGATCTCCGCAAGAGCATCGCGACCACGATTTCTAAAGGTTTTACACAGCGAGATCTTCACGATGTCTTTACAGCTCTCCTCTTGACTGCATGACCTATCTATGCGAGAGCTTCTTCCACTGCATCTTTAGCTTCATGAGGAGGCTCCTCAACTCTGCGAGGTTTGTTTCTTGACACTCTGCTGCACTACACTTGCTGTTGTTGCAACATCCTTCCTTCTCACTGACTTCAGTCATCTGCTAGACTTTAGGTCAATGATGATTAGCAACAGTGAGTCACCATGGTGAGCACTACCAAGGTGTTCCATCAAGCTTTGGCTCAGCTATCATCTTTGCTTGTATTCTGTCTCTTTAGGCTAAAAAGCTAGGGTTTTGTATTATGCTAGACATTTTATGACTGACTACAAAACATACTTAATAAATAATTATTAGTGGGCTTCAAGGTCCATCAAAGGCTTGGTTAAGAGGTGAAAAGTGGTACTTTTTAGTGAATAACAGTTAGCTGGTGTGTATTCGCTTTGAGTCGGTCACCGACTCATTGAGCGACCCACTGACTGGCTCAGTCAGGTTTCCAAGTTCTGATCACATTAGAACTAATTGCGCGCTTGCTTTGGAGTGTGCAGTCCGATGAAGTGCTTTGTTCTAAGCACTTAATCATGGAGTATTAGCAGTCAAGGACTATGAGACTAGGTCGGGCGTAGGCCAATTCCGCGCCGGTAGTCGGGCGCTCAATCCGATCGTGCATCTCTTGTCAGGCACGTAATCGGGTCTCGAGGTAGTTTGGGAAAGGAAGTCTGGTCTGAACGGGGGGCTGATCGCACTGTTGTGGTTTTGCATGTAATCAAATTACGCACGTGATTTTAGGCGCATAATTCAAAGTTGTCTGGGTCAGGTCTGAAATGCAAGACTATTATTTCAGCCTGCATTTCGACTATATACTATTGTTTCAGCATATAGTTTCCCTATATTAGGATCTGAGCCACAGAGCTATTATTTCACCCTATGTCTAGCCATACTATTGTTTCAACATATGGTTCCCCGTTAGGGTCATGGGGGGTCTGAAATGCTAGACTATTATTTCAGTATGCATTTCAACTATATACTATTGTTTCAATATATAGTCTCCCCACATTGGGATCGGAGCCACAGAGCTATTAGTTCAGCCTGTGTCTAGTCATATACTATTGTTTCAGAATATGGTTTTCCATTTGGGTCATGGGGGGTCTGAAATTGTAGATTATTGTTTCAGTCTACATTTTAACTATATACTATTATTTCATTATATAGTCTCCCTACGTTGGGATCTGAGACACAGAGCGATTGTTTTAGCCTTATACTATTGCTTCAGCCATATACTATTGTTTCAGCATATCGTTCCCCATTAGGGTTAAGGGGTCTGAGCTACAAAGCTATTGTTTCAGCATGTGTTCAGCCATGTACTATTATTTCAGTGCATGGTCCCGGCATTAAGGTTGTGAAACTTTTAGAGAAGGTAAGTCCTTTTCGAAAATTCATGGGCAAGGTCAAAGGTTGACCAAACGAATTTGTATATTCCGAGAGGACAAAATGGGGGTGTCTACACTGACTTGGTGCGCAATCGTATTGAGCACCCTGAATATAGCGCGCAATAGCCCAGGCTTAACAAAAAGATGTGCCAGCCATCACCTGCCAAGGATTAGAGCTCAGACTTAAAAAAAATACTAAACCCCATATACAGTCCAGATTTCACACATACCCTGACCCAGGCACCTACACTCTCAAAATCAGGAAGTTACCTATACATCCACACTTAAACACCTAAAATCATTGAAGCCCATCCAAAATCAATGCCAAATTCAGACCAAACCAGATTAGAAATGCTCCAAACTTAATTAGACTTAATATCTCCTAATTAAATGGAAATGCCTCCGACTAAATTGGGATGCGTCCGATAAATAATAAAAATAATAATAGTAAAACCTAACTAAAATTAATTAAGCCAGATTAACATTAAATAAAAATTTCACATAATCACAAATAAAATTTATTTAACATGGGAAATTATTACAAATTACACCAAGGGCATACCCTTTGAATTTATAAATAATCATGATCTCGGAGTGAGAGATTAATTTCGATTCGAGACAAATACTCAATAACACCCGAGCCCGTAGGTACTTAGGAGGGGTGTCCCTACAAGGCACGCCCAAAATAGGGGAAAATAATAGAAAAGCTTGGAGAGAAAGCACACCCTGAACAAATTCTAACAAGAGTCTCATCTTCCCCTCCCAAGTTGGTAGAAAAGAAAGAGTGTCTCATAGAAATCCACATAGAATCTGACAGATACACCTATGGAAGGCCAATCTTTGAAACCCCCAAGGGGACACCAACTGGAGGATAATCCGTAGAGCCTACCAAGGAACAACTAGTGTTGGTCACGACAACCCTGACACGGCTCTTTCCTTCGGTTTCTTTTCGCCCTCCTTTGACTTTTCCATCTCTTCCCCCAATGGGGTAGCATTTCGGGTCAGATTAACATCATCAATCCTAGTAATGCCTCATATTCCTAATGTCGCTCATCCCCAACAATAATAAATAAAATAAATTATTACAATCCATTTATGGTTCAACACCTGAGATAGAGAGCAAAAAAAATTAATAAGCTAAAAAAAAAAAATGCCCCATATTTCTAGAATAATAAAAAAAATGTCCCAAGTATTTCGCCAATTTGAAATAACCATCAAAACAAAACCCAAGTCTTTATCCCCTCATTTATACTCCCTAAACCACAAAGTGACAAGTGTCACACTCACAAGCCTTCCCTATCTAATTAAATCTAAACCAGACACATACCCCCCTTTAGAAACACCAATCCATGACAAGTCCAGATAAAGCAATAATCGCACAACACTTATCCCCTTAGGAAACACAAATCAACCACAAAATAGATAAGCCAATAGGATTAAACCACCTAATACCCCATCTAGAATTTTTAAAAGTAAACTCATATTCACACATTTCCAACAAGTGTTATCCCAAATAAAAACAAAACAAAATAAAACAAAAAAAAAACCTTAAATCCTAAACATGAGACCCATGCTCTCACCATGACAGAATTAAAATTCCTAAAAAATTAAATAACAAAGTTGAAATAAATGCCCATTCAAACCAAATTCCAAAGCAAGTACAATAAACATCTCTTTATACAAAGATCACCGAAGGCATACCTCCTGAATATACAACCCAAAATAAAAACCTAAAGACCTAATTTATAACCCAAAACGAAAACTAAGGCCGAAGGCCCAAGCACGGAGCATCCAATCGGAGGCTTCAGAAAAGGCAAGATGGAGGATTGGATGGGGAATACATCCCTCCACTTATAACACCATCTCTTTCGCCATCTTGAGCTCCTCTGTCGCCCCCTCCTCAACGCTGCCTTCACTGCTCCTTAAAAGGGATTGATGTGATGGTCGACCTCCTCCTTCCCAATACCACCCATTCTCAGAGTCACACTACCCGCGGAAGCCCTGTCAGGCTGAAGATCACGTGAAGCCACAAACCATCGAAGAAATGATATCAAAATCCGATGGGTGGATTACAAGTTATCGTTAAAAATTGGGAGTTAGAGAAAAATAGGAACGAATGAAGAAAATTGAAAGGAACTAGGGTATTTATAGACACCCGCTTAATTAAATGCCTGAAACAAAACATGCAATGAAATTATGTGCATATACAAAGGTGCTTAAATACAATCATGTGCATCGCGAGGGGCGCACAATTGAACTTTCGCCCGTACACAATCCTGACAAAATAATTGCGCGTAGCTAATCCTGCGCACAATGAAATTATACACCAATGTCACTGTGTGGAATCTAAAGGGACACTCGCACAGTGACCTGGAGATGCTCTGATTGCGCATACTAACTCTAGCACATAATTAGAGTACACGCTGGTACTCATGCGTTGAATTTGAGTCAACACCCGAACACTTTCTCTCTGCCAGCCCCGCAACTCTTCAATTGCACGCTGTTCACAGAGCGCATAATGACATTGCACGCAGACACACTAACACACAATCACCTCTCTAATCCCATAATCACGTGCATGTGGCCAACCGTGCAATTTAATCAAACGCGTGGTACCCTACATGCAATACTCAGCCATGACCACATAGACTGCACACCCTCACACCCCTTTATACCATCACGATCAAAATCCTTCTTTCTCCTCCATCCCATCACATAGCCTCCCAAGCCGTTTAGAGAGAGAGAGAGCCATTGACCACACCTATGTCTCACCGCGGCACTAAAACTTTACCACGCGACCTAAGGAAGGCTCAACCAATGTCCCATCGCGAAGAGTTGAGAATGAGCCTCTCGAAAATCCTGTCACACTACCAAGACCGAAGTCAAATCTCGTAACAATCTCGACATGATTCAAATTGACTCCAACCCATTACATAAGCAAGATCTACCAAAGGAAGGAACGCCATCATTGCCCTATCAACGATGCACATGTCCCGTCGTGATGTAACTGCAACTTGATCCCATCACAAACCTGTCTCTTAGCGACATTACTACCCAAGACGTTGAGACACATCCCGCCATGATGCATAATGAAGAAAGGAAGGCTCAGTCAATGTCCCTTCACAGAGAGCTGAACCTTCCAAACCCCATCGCAAATCACACCTCCCTGAAATCCCATCGCATAACTTTGCATAACCAACAGAGGGTAAGGCTCAATCATGTTCCATCGTGAAACTAGAGAGCCCACTTCCCAAATCCCTTGTCACGCAGTAATCATCAGACTCCACCGCAACTGAAACACATGCTCCCTGGTAGTAGAGGAGGGTAGACCCTCCACTGTCCCATCGCGGGATTATCAGCAAGCCCTTACCATTACAAAAACTAAAAGAAGAGAGGAAACCCTCTAACATCCCATCGCACCCTTCAAATATCAAGTTCCAGCATGAATGTCTCATCAGAGTCCCCCTCAGGTTCCATCACACCTACAATTGATGGGACTCACGGTAACATGCAACCATAAGGGGAAGACCACCATGTCCCATCGTGAACCTCTCCTCTCCAAGACACCCATTACATTGGTGACCATCAAGTCTTGCTGTAGTAAGAAGTAAAGAGAGGAAGTCCTCTTATGTCCCATTACGACGCCACTACGACAACCAGCGAGTCCCATCGCATATAAAAGACCCCAGTAGGTCACAATTTAGGTAAGTATTATCATCCCTTCTTCAGTTTACTCGATATTTCTATACAATATAGTTAAATAATATTAAGTCAAATATTTTCAAAACCTGTCTCTCTCTATCCATGAATCACTGTAGTCCTCCCATAAGTGACAATCATCAGTATTCATTAGAAGGTTAGACGAAGCATCCAGCATGCCAAGTGTCCTCTTGACAACCACGCACGGTTGGGTTCACAAATCCCATAGTGGTGGATCTGCTCAGCGATATCTCGGAAGCCATGTTTTTTGAAGATTTACAACCGAATTGATCTTAAGTTAAATTCTCAAATTTAAAAAAAAAAAATAATAATAATAAAACAAAAAAAAAATTATAGTAATGAACTCCTATCTGTCAAACTTTCACTTCTCACCACACCAATTAGTTCTTTCCCCTAGAAAACTGAACATTGAATATATTCAACTCTGAGAAATCATAAATGCCCACTGGAAAAGAAACACCTAACACGCATTGGTGTGAGCAATGATGTGCCCGATCTGACATGACTTTCGAAAGCCTTCACCATTACATGATATTTCATCTTATTATCGGTCTCTGGACATTCGTATGATGCCCCCCGGTACCTCGCTTGTGTTGAATATCCCTTTGTTTGATTGCCCCTTACACCTGTAGATTAGGATATCGACTCTCCTACCGTTTGACTGCCCCTTGCAGCAAGTCGCGATATGCGGCGGGATGTCCCTTGCACCCACGGATTAGGTTATGCCTTTTTTCCCCTGTTGATTGCTACTAGCAGCACGTCGTGATATGCGACAGGATATCACTCGCTTCCACGGCATGGAATACACCTTTCGATAGCTACCACTAGGCCCCCGAATGCTCCATTTTAGCTTGTGCTAATAGATAAGAAAGCCAAGCATCTCATGTCAACATCCCCAGTTCACATTTGTGATTTTCCAAGAAAAATGAGAAGGCACCTCGAATGAGGGGTGTCTACTTCATCGACTCCTTCTTATTCCACAAGAACGTGCCGAAGAGGGGCATCTGTAGATACCCCCATTTTGCCCTCTTGAAATATAAAAACCTATTTGGTCAATGTTGAGATATTTTAAGTGCTTGCTACTGACTTATTTTTGAAGACAGTGATAAGAATGGGGTGGATGAAAATGAAGGAAAGGTAGAGTGAGGATTACGGAGCAGCAAGCCTAAAATATGCACAATCCTGTAAGATACAGGGCCTGTTGTAGCAAGTTTTGATAAGTAAGAGTTTGTCCCACAGGAAAGTTGATCTAAAGCTCCAAGGGAGCTATCTTTAGTAGGCTCTCCAGATCTGGCTACAGATCTGACAATCCTTAAATGGAAGGGACTTAAAGTCACTATAATTTAAATCCTAAGGTAACTTAATGTCTAAATTACAGAAAGGGTTAAGAAGAGTGGTGGAGTGAGAAAATAAATATAAAAGGGTGAGAAGTATGTTATTAGGTACAAATCTGATGGGGTCTTATAACTCAGACTCATATATGTTACTATAGAAATCCTGTCCAATGGCTATATTATCACCAAAGAGGAGAAAGAATCTAACTCACTCCTGTGCCATGATCCAATCCCTTAAGGCTATAACCTGTCCACTCAAATGGTGACAAACTATACAATAGGGGAACCACAATCCAAAGATGAGTCAAAATAAGTTTACCATTGTAGGCACTACTTCATCCAGGCTACAAGCTCAAGAATCCATAAGAACCTCATCCTCTAAAGTTCTGTGTGTGGGGCTAGGCCTACAAAGTGCACAAGCCTGGACACACAGGACCAGCAAGAGTTTGAGTTTTAGCTTTTAAGCATGGCTGATCACTACTTTAGAAAGACTGTAGTGATCAGTCACATGCCTACAATCTCTACAGCCAACTCAGATCTGCAATCTGATGGTGGATCTATTCAACTATAGGGGAGTCTGTAACTGCACAATCTCTCGCAAGGGTACAAGCACAAGTGCAGAGAAGAAGAATTTATCTTAGTTCCATAAATTGGCCTCACCCTAGGGCTATAATCTGTCCACTTGAATGGTCACAGACTATCCACAGAGGCTATCCTCCTCACAAAGGTCTAAGATAGAGCAAGAACATTACTGCCGCCACCATGTTCACAAGGCTACAAGCACAAGTTCCCATGGGGATTCAGATTTAGTGGGTCCTGTGGTGGGGAAGGCACACAGTGCCTAACACGGACACAGGTCACTTAGATTTAAATAGTACCTTAGAAGCAATCCTCCATTGCTTACAAAACAACTTAGCAATAGAGGATCTCAAGGTAGCAGCCTTATATAGCACAACTCACAATAAAAACAACATCCCATACATGCAACAGATCCTATTACAAAAACTCCATTAAAATCTATACCAGATAATCATACAAAAGGCATAGCCAGCAAGTGCTGGACTATGGAGAGAAAGAAAAAGGAAAAAAGAAAACTCTTAAACCCTAACCTTAGCCTATTGTAATTCTATAGTTGGTTTCCAGAAGAAGCCTAGAAGTTAAGTCCAAAGAGATCCTTTAAACCTAAGCTAGGCTTAGGCTTATATAGCAGTCGGTTCTCTCACAATTAGGGTTAGGAAACTAGTTTCATAAATGTAAATGCGGCCCATTCTTGTCCCTTGGATGCTTCGGGGCTTGTGTACGGAGATTAGTGCATTGGAGTGCATGCCCTAACTGCTGAAGATTCCTAGATTGCCCTTGCAGAAGTGGGGAGAAGTTTAGAACCCGATCCTTGCTGGATAGGAAAGATTTCTAGATCTTGTCGCCTGGTAGAGTTAGCATCGCGGGGTTGAATTGACTCGAAGTTCATGCAGTCGTAGGGTTTACATCTTGGTCATCGCGGGGTACTAATGGCTGTCACGAGATTACTCTTTCAGCTTTGAATGGCACAGGGATTGCTCGCGTGGTTCGTCCCTTGGTGAATCTCGTGACAGATCTTCGTGAAGAAGCAGTGTTCAAGAGTTTTTGGGTCGCACAAGATTCACCTGAAGCTTTATCTCCGGAGTGAGTCACGCGAAGCTTAACGATTCTTCTTTTGAGCTGCGCGAGACTGCGCGAATGCTTTAGACTAAGCTTCACAAGGACCTCACGAAGTTTGCTTTTCAATTCTTTTTGGCACCAAACCGTGCGAGAACGACGCGTAGACTGCGCAACCAGTAGTTGTGCTTCCTCCAGAAGCCCGCGACAAGTGTGTGAAGGCATTATCTCTGGTTTAATTGAACCCTGCGACATTTGCGCGAGGCATCCTTCTTAGTTTATTTCTGCTTGGATGTGCCTATGCTTTAGCCAACTCTCTGTTTGGGTTCATCCTTCATTCTGCTGCAGTAATTCTGGGGCAACAGTGAGCTTCTTGGCATGGTTAGGGGTTTATTAGCAGCTGCTGCTTATTACCTACAGCATAGACTTAAAACACATTTATTAAATGATAAAGGGCCTAATAGAGATTAAGTTAATGGGTGAAAAGTGGTACTTTTCAGGTCTTAACACACCCCCAAACCTAATCTTTGCTAGTCCCTTAGCAAAGCTGTAAACGCCACTTTCGTAGGGATCACGAATACATTTAGCATATGTACCAAGCCTTTTAAACCCCTAGGTGATCCGTAGTAGAGGAGTGAAGTCTCCTGAGGGTTTTCAGTGAAGACACCCGCAAACTCCACCATTAGAATCAATTAAGTATAGTGCAGATAATGACAACACAGATTTAAATGTACAAAGTTTCATTCCACACCCATTCTTTAATACTTAGAGGAAACTGCAGCAATGTTGCAGGCCATTTAATACTTAAAAGTTAACATGTGTTTGCCTGACCACCATTCATTTAACATTAGAATTTCAATGTATGAAAATCAGTACCCAGCTTGCCTTTGATTTGAAATTCAGGTTGGATACAGTCCCAAAGGGATTAAAATTCAGACCCAATTCTCACTTGGGCTATCTCTCAACATTAATAACCTGAGGGTGTTCACATTCTCAACTGCTCAAGAGCAGTTGCAGACCCCAAATGGGCTTGCAAGCATGAGCATAGGCCAAGCTTCTAATTTCTGACATCTTCAAGAATTTTCACCATATATTGGGCAACTCTTCATCTTCACATGACAGCTCATTTGACTTTGGATCCATAAAGTCTTTTTGAAAGGGTTGTAATGTGGCTTATGGCTGAGGGGTGTAAAGAATAAAAGGGGTAAAAAGGGAGTCCAAATTGAGAAATCAGCAAGGTAAGGAGTGGTTCATGACTTCACAACCTTTATTCCAGTAAAACCTTCATCTTCCTCTTATATTTCTGAGACAAAGTGGCCAGCTTCTCCTCTTCTTTTCAATTTTCAGATGATGATGTTCTCTAGACTTCTCTCTTTTTTTCTCTTTTTATTTTCTTTATTCATTCTTTTGACGAAATGCCACACAATTGCCATTGATACACAACTGTTCACAAGTTGCTTTTCTTCACCTTCCACAGAATATTGGACCATTCTCAGTATCTTTATCTCCTTCTCCTTTACCTTCTGAATTCTCAGAGTGAGGGTAAGGTTGACTCAGGTAATGAGGTTAAGGTGCAAGTTTTCTAGTGTTTGTGAAAGGAAAAATAAGATTTTAAGGCTCAACTGGTGTATGCAAAAGGGCAAATTTTAAAAGGTTGGATTTTTAGGCTCAAACTATATAAATGAGGGCCTTGGATCATTTCCTTAGTCTCCTGAGTGCTGTCAATTAATTTTGATTAGGAGTTGCACAACGTCTAGTGAAAAAATCTTGATTCAATCAGTCCTTAGAGCAAAAATAATGCCAAAAACACTCTTTAAAAGAAAATGCTGGGCCTAAATCTCACTAGGTATGGTCTTCAAATTTAACTCATGGGGTGTATTTTTGTCTGTTTCTTTCCTCTTAGGCTTGCTGAGTACTTAACTAAAAAAAAAAATTCTAATATTAGCTTCATGGTGGTGTCAAGATCAACTTTTATCTGTTTCCAAAAGTCTGCAAAAATATTTAAATTTTTACATGTTTCCTCATTATACCAAGTTATGTGAAAATTTTCTTTATTCATCCCAATTAAACCACCATTACTGCACTATAATTAACTATTCTATTGGTAGACTGCCACACCCCCAAACCATTCAGAGCAGTGTCCTCACTGGTTCAGAGGTGATAAAAAGCAGTAGAATCCAAGCAGACAGACAGAAATAAACACAGAAGAAGAGAGAGAAATAGAAAGTGCAAACTGAATATTATGGAACTAAAAGAAACTTTCATTTAAATAAAAAAAAAATATGACAAAAAGATGGAAAAGGAAAAGACAAAATGGGGGGGGTCAATGTGTAGTCGGGGGAGGGTTTGAGGAAGATGGAGGGGGAGATGCAGGTGGTGCCATTTTTCTCTTCTTCTCTTCTCTCTTTGCTCTTTTCCTATTTTTCTTTTCCTCCTTGGCGAGGATCTGCTGGACCTCATCAAACTCATCCCAGAGAAATTGCAAGGGGTCCGGCTCCTTTGGCGTTGGGGGATCTTCCCAGATGGGGTAAAATTTGATTAGGAACCCAAAGGGGTTGTCATCCGCCATTTGTGTGAGGAGGTATGGACTGCTAGGGTTATAATAGGAGGGATGAGATGAAAAGGGACTGATGGCCGATTTAAAAGAGGGGAAAGAGGGAACATGAATCGACGAAATTGAAATTGTGCCCCTTTTCAAACTTGGCAATAAATGAACGTTGTGTGGGGAAAGAAGAAACACACAACTGGCTCTTGGAAAAGAGAATGAGCATTAACTGAATGTCTAAAGATAGGCATGGTATTTAAAGGGGTCAGTGTATCGCGTGGGGATCCTCGCAAAGAACAATCAGTGATGAGGAGAGTACATTTCTCGCGCAGCTGAGCTGGGGATCTCCACGAGGTAGCCTGACGTGGCTCATTAATTTGAAAAAGAAGCTATTGAAATCCCTGAGGCAGGTATTTGCACAAATTTATTCAGCCACCATCTACATCTATCCTCCACATAGATTACTATTGCAAAGAAATATAGCCTCCCTAAATGCATCTCCCATGATAGACAAAATGAAGAAAATGAAAACTAGCATACAAACGGAAACAAGCACACAGATCATAGCAAGAGACAAAAAAACAAAAACATTCTATTGAATGGTAAAATTGTATAAACGTAGTTACAAGAAACAAAACCTAAGATACAATCTAGAAGCTAGGATCTAATCTGAACCTGAATCTGTGTAGAAATCCCAGCCCATCTTTTTAGCATGTGCCCTAAGGGCATCTCTGTCCTGTTTCTTCTTTTTCTCCCTTTCCTTTTTCTTTTCAGCAGGTGTTTTCTTTGCAGTTGGAGCTTTAGGTGCGCCCCCCCTTACTTTTGGTTGCTTGGGAGCTTTTGGTTCCTTGGGTTTTTGAGGGGCTTTTCCTTTACGCGTAGCAGGGGAGGTGGTAGGGGATTTTCCTTTGCCTTTGCCTTTGGCTTCCTCAATGGGGACCACTGGGGATTTTCCTTTTTCTGTGGACTCAGGTTGGGCAGGGGATTGTTCCTCTTCAGACTGGGTAGCAGGCTCTTTGCCAATTTTTAAAGGGACAACTTTGGGAGCAGACCTCTTAACAGTGACTTTCCTCTGCTTAGGATAAGTTTGCTCTTGTGGAGGTGTAGCAGAGGCCTTGGGAGGTAGAGGCTGCTTTGTAGGAGGTGAGAGAGGAGGGGCAACTGGGGCCTTGCCGTTCTCTTGATGGGTCTTTGGTTGGGCCTCCTCAGATTGGGTAGCAGCAGATGGAGGAGCTTCGGGCTGTGGGGTGGGCATTTGAACAGAGATTGGGGTCAGCTGCAGAGGTTCATTTCGGGCAGCAGCCAATGCGGATTCCAATGTAGTGATCTGGATTTGATGTTTAAGGATGTCAGTCTCATGGATCTCCTTTTGGATTCTGTGGATCTCCTGGGCATTGTTTAGCCATTTTTCAAACATTCTTGCCCGATACTTCTCTGTAGCAGCATTTACTTTCTCAAACTCCCAATTCATCTCATGATAAGTAGCTGTAGCCTTTATCTTTTAATATTCCTCCAGGATATTTTTCCACCCCAAGGAAATTCCCAGAAGTTGCTTTCTGTGGGCCTCCGTCATTTCATCGATCTGCTCCAGCAAGGGGGTCTCAATAGATTGGCGAAGCTTGGCCATGCCCCTCAAGACATCCTTCTTAAGGTAAGCATTATCCCTCATATGATGGAGGATGGTGAGGTAGGGAGGGCTGTAAAAATGATGTTTTGGGGCGACGGGAAGATAGGAAGTGGAAGGAGCAAAGTGTGCTTGGTCCTGGGGGGAGAAGGTGGTGTAACAGTGGGTAGGTCTATTTGAGGGGGAAGGGGGATAAGTTCTGGGTCAGTCTGTATCTTTTTGTCAGTGTACGTTGGAGGTGGTAGGATAAGGGGTGGAATGGAGGGAATAGGGAGAAATGAGAATAGGGTAGGCTCTGTAGGAGTAAGGGGTGATGGGGGAGGAAAAATGAGAATGGTGAGAGGGATCAAAGGTAATGGGGGGGGGTAAAAGGTAATGTGGATGGGGAGGGGGGTTGGGAGTTCGGAGGGAAGTCTTTTTGGGTATCTTTGTCAGTGGACAGGACCAGGGGGGTTGAAGTGGGTGGTGGAGGGATGGGTGGGTTGGTTAGGGTGTGTAGGGTGGATTGGATGGAGGTGAGTTCGAGTTGCATCTGATCCTGTTTTTGGTTATGGGTGGATAGCTAGGCCTAGATGTCTTGGATAAGGGAAAGGACAAGGGGTAGTGTGTCAGGGATAGGAGGTTGGGTTTGTGAAGAAGAGGATGGTTGGAAAGGTGAGGAAGGGGCATGATGGAAAGCGGAGGGAGGGGAAGAGGGCGGTTCTGGGGAGTGATGCTGTGAGGTAGTTGGGGAGTCTGGGAGAGGGGTGTAGTAGGCAGGCATTGTTTCGAGGAAAGTAGACAGAAAGGCCTGGAAGCCTATGGATGTGTTTAGGGTTAAGTCAATGTCTATGAGGGGGGATGTGGTAGGTATGGCTGGGTAGGTGGTTTTTGAAAGGTGGGGTGTGTCAATTGGGATATTAGGGATTGAGGGTGGTGTCTGGGAGATGGTGGGGATGGTCTTTCACTTTTTGTAGGAGATGAGTGGGGGGCTGGCAGGTTTATATGTGGTTGGGGGAGTGGGCATGGAGAATGGAAACAGAGGGGGGTGAGATATGGATGCAAGAGGGGTAGTGGATGTAGGAATAAAAGATGGAGGGGGAATGGGTGCTGCTGCAGCGATGGTACTGATAGGCTCTGGGAGCACTTCCATGGTAGCAGGGATGGATCCTATTCCGACTGCCTCCTCTACTTGCTTGGGCAGACCCTGAGCCACAACTTTCTTTTTCTTCTGGGTCTCCATCAAGCTCCTGCTAATTTCCCATTGCCTCTTGGGAAAGGTAGTAGGGGTAAGGGTGGTGATCTGCTCAGTCCTTCCTATCTTGTATCCCCTCTTGATCAGCAGCAAGGTAATGATTTTTGCATAGGGTAGAGTGTGAGGATTCTTGTTTGACCCTAACTTCTCCACTACGTCTTTCATTGCCTCAAAATTTAGCCAAGCTACATGGAAGCCATGGCCCATTTGGTAGGAGTAGACAGCATCTGCAATGGGGGTTCTCCTCTCCTGCTGATGTCTTGAGCAATATATATTTTTTCGCAGGGCCTAGTCAATGAACAAGAGTTCAGGTTCTAATTCTCTCCTTCTAATTGAGTCCCCGGTGGCTTTTAATCCTTTAGTTAGGGCTCGTGCAATTGTATCAATTGATGCACTCAGAGGGGGGCCATATCCACAGCTAGGATCGAATGCTGCTGGGATGCCCAAAACTTCAGCAATCACCTTAGGGCTCACCAACATATCAAAGTCGTCAATCAGCACCAATAAGCATAGTTGTCCATCATTGTCCTTCTTGACCCTGATGTCCTGATAGAACAGTTGCACTAGCCTAGGGTAGGCTAGTGCCGAAATTCCTCTCATCAATGGCATCAGGCCCGCTTTGCTTAGAAACTGTACTGCAGGGGCAGAGAGAGGTTGTTTCTCAAAAAATGGTACATCAAAGGCTGATTCAGGCTCCAATGGAATTGAATCCATGAGCTCAGAAGGAGTAGAGAACTTAGTGGTTGGAACCGCCGCCTCCTCAACCAATTCCTTTCCTTTTTTGGAGGACTTTGAAGTCTTAGCCTTTTTAGGGGTTGTCTCTGCAGTCCTTATCCTTCCCCTTCCTCTTTTGTGCAATTTTTGGAGCCATTTCTAACTCTGTCTTCTACTATGAGAAATGGAGATTGAGATCTAGGGTTTGGTTTGATTTGATGCACAGGGCACCGCGAGATCTCTGAGTAGAGGGCAATAGATGTATGTAATGTGAGGAACAACTCAGTAGATTTGTGGAGTTAATAATGAGCTGTCGGACTGATGCTGGAGGAGAGAGGGGAAAGAGCACCAGAAGCTAGGGTTTCGCAGAGGGAAGAAGGAAGGAAATAATAGAAAAGGGACCAAGCGCGGGGTTAAAATACTTATCGCGAAGCTCGGCGAGCTTTGGAACATCTAGTCGCAGGGTTGGAAATGAACCTAACGAAGGTGTTGACTCAATCTGGATTGCGCGACAATCTCCCAGGTTGTCCTTGGAGCGCGCAACAGAGTGAGATGAATTTCTGTGAATTGCGTGAGCGGCTCCAAGGTCTCTTATTGGATTGCATAAAAAGGTCTGAGGTTCAATTATAATCTCGCGACAGACTTAGAACCTCGCAACAAAAAATGTAGTATTTCTATTGAATTACGTGAGTGGCTCCTAGGTTTCTATTGAACCTCGCGATAACTTTTGAATCTCGTGATAGCAAATATATATATCTCTATGGGGATGGCGCGAGAGGTTCGCTGGTGTTAATGAATCGCGTGACAGTTGATGGATGACCCTATGTGAATCGTGCGAGACGTTCTTAGGTATGCATGAATCTCGCGATAGCTATTGAATGTTTCCATGTGAGCTGCATGAAATTCTCCTAGACTTCCTTTTTTAACCTCGCGAGAGCTTTTGAATCTCACGATAGTCACCTAGGTTCTCCTTTTTGGTCCCAGCGACAGTAAGGTAAAAAACAGAGAGCATGTTTACTGTGGGTGGATCCTGGGTATGACTCTCTCCTATGGCTACCTCTAGACACATGTAAACTCAATCATTCAATCAAAAATGACCTCCCACATTACACATGCAACAGAAGCTATCAATTGAAAAACAGTAAGAATCAAACCATGCATCAAAAGTTTAAAACAGATTGGTCCAGATTCAGATAAGACCATGAACAAATCCTAATGAATAGAAACTAAAGAAAGCAAGATCAATCAACCAAAAACTAAATACATATGATCCAGTAATGACACACCTGTGGATCAGTTTGAAGAAGGATCTCCTTCAAAATGAATGGTGTCCATGAGTTCGGCAGGTTTTTCATAACAAGGCTTAAGCTTCTGACCATTCACCTTCAAGATTCTCCCAGACTTACGATCCTTGATTTCCACACCACCAGATGGGGAAACATGCATGACAATGTAAGGACCTTCCCATCTAGATTTCAATTTACCCGGAAAAAATTTAAGTTTGGAGTTAAACAACCAAACCTTATCACCAGCAATGAAACTCTTTCTTAACAACCCTTTGTCAAAGAAAGCTTTAGACCTTTCATTATTGATCCTGGCATTGGCGTATGCATCCATCCTTAGTTCTTCCAATTCTGACAGCTGCAGCAACCTGTGAGGACCAGCAAAAGTTAGATCGAGATTTAAACGTTTGATGGTCCAATAGGCCCTGTGTTCTAACTTCACTGGGAGATGACAGGCCTTGCCATAGATCAGTCTGAAAGGGGACATACTGATGGGAGTCTTATAGGCAGTCCTATAAGCCCACAGTGCATCATTAAGCTTGTCAGCCCAATCTTTCCTATCAGTCCTCACAGTCTTCTCAAGGATATGCTTGATCTCCCTATTTGAAATTTCAACTTGCCCACTGGTTTGTGGGTGGTAGGGAGTAGCAATCCTATGGTTGACAGAATATTTCTTGAGCAAGCTCTCGAAATGTCTGTTGTAGAAATGGCTCCCCCCATCACTGATAATGGCTCTTGGAGTGCCAAATCTGGAGAAGATATTCTACTTTATAAACTTGAGGACAACCTGATTATCATTAGTTCTTGTGGTAATGGCTTCTACCCATTTGGAAACATAGTCCACAGCCACTAAAATGAAATGAAAACCATTTGAAGGAGGAAAGGGGCCCATAAAGTCAATACCCCACACATCAAACAATTCTACAACAAGGATGGGCTATAATGGCAGTGAATTTCTTTTAGACAGCCCTCCTAGTTTCTGACATCTTTCACAGGTCTTGCAGTGTGCATTGGCATCTCTTTAAATCTATCCCAACATTGGTTAAAATCTTCAGTTGGGGACTGGGCAAAAGAAAGTATGCCTTTCCTCAATTGGCTGGTTTTGGTTTCTAGGAAAAATTTAGACAGAAATCTTGTTGTTTGGGAGAGTGGATAACCAGGTCATGGCCCTGTCCTTCAGAGAAAAAGGAAAGAGCCTTAACCTAGTGACTTCTGGTCCCAAGCCAACAATGGAGAATGTCGTGCACAGGGTAAGAACTGGTCAATGTGCTTGTAAGGGTCTTCCTTGCTAAGCCCATGGAAAGAGGGAAGCATTTGGATGATGGAAGTTTTGATTTCGTAGTTTCCTTGAACATCTAGGAATTTAATGTTGAATGGAGAATTGTAATCATCTGGAGCATTCAATTCCTTCAATGTTCTAGGTTGTTCTTCACCCATAACTGTTGTCTCAATTTCAATAGGGGGCTCAACTGTGGTGTGTCTATGCCTTCTCGGTCTTCTACCCCTTTCTATCTCAAGGTTAGCAGGCTCTAATGTAGGACTAACGGACCTCCTTCCTAACATGCACACATACCAACAGCAGGGAAGACTATTCACAGGCACATTGCACTTAACAAAAATTGTAACTATCCTAATCAACTGCTATGGAATCTTCAAAGGAGAAATAGACTAAGTTTTGAGGGTTAGAGAAGTGCAAACAGAGGTAGCTAGACTCCCAGTGCAATTCTACTCTCCTTCTCTACTACGGTCCAGATCTGCAAGAAAAATTTTAAATGTAATTCAGCAGTATCAATTATTCACAGCTACCAAAGAATAAAGAATCAAAAATCTAGAGTCTACTAAAAGACCAATATCCCCGGCAACGACGCCAAAAACTTGTTGAGATATTTTAAGTGCTTGCTACTGACTTTTTTTGAAGACAGTGATAAGAATGGGGTGGATGAAAATAATGGAAAGGTAGAGTGACGATTACGGAGCAGCAAGCCTAAAATATGCACAGTCCTGCAAGATACAGAGCCTGTTGTAGCAAGTTTTGATAAGAGTTTGTCCCACAGGGAAGTTGATCTAAAGCTCCAAGGGAGCTATCTTTAGTAGGCTCTCTAGATCTGGCTACAGATCTGGCAATCCTTAAATGGAAGGAGATTTAAAGTCACTATAATCTATATCATAAGGTAAATTAATGTCTAAATTGCAGAAAGGGTTAAGAAGAGTGGTGGAGTGAGAAAATAAATATAAAAGGGTGAGAAGTATGTTATTAGGTACAGATCTGATGGGGTCTTATAACTCAGACTCATACCTGTTGCTATAGAAATCCTGTCCAATGGCTACATTATTACCAAAGAGGAGAAAGAATCTAACTCACTCCTGTCCCATGATCCAATCCCTTAAGGCTATAACCTGTCCACTGAAATGGTCACAAACTATCCAATAGGGGAACCACAATCCAGAGATGAGTCAGAACAAGTTTACCATTGTAGGCACTACTTCATCCAGGCTACAAGCTCAAGAATCCATAGGAATCTCATTCTCTAAAGTTCTGTGTGTGGGGCTAGGCCTACAAAGTGCATGAGCCTGGACACACAGGACTAGCAAGAGTTTGAGTATTAGCTTTTAAGCATGGCTGATCACTGCTTTAGAAAGACTGCAGTGATCCAGTCACAAGCCTACAATCTCTACAGCCAACTCAGATCTGCAATCTGATGGTGGATCTATTCAACTATAGGGGAGTCCGTCACTGCACAATCTCTCACAAGGCTACAAGCACAAGTGCAGAGAAAAAGAATCTGTCTTAGTTTCATGAATTGGCCTCACCCTAGGGCTATAATCTGTCCACTTGAATGGTCACAGACTATCCACAGAGGCTATCCTCCTCACAAAGTTCTAAGACAGAGCAAGAACATTGCTGCCGCCACCATGTTCACAAGGCTACAGGCACAAGTTTCCATGGGGATTCAGATTTTGTGGGTCCTGTGGTGGGGGAAGGCCTATAAGGTGCCTAACCTGAACACACAAGTCACTTAGATCTAAATAGTACCTTAGAAGCAATCCTCCATTGCTTACAAAATAACTTAGCAATAGGGGATCTCAAGGCAGCAGCCTTATACAGAACAACTCACAACAAAATCAACATCCCATACATCCAACAGATCCTATTACAAAAACTCCATTAAAATCTATACCAGATAATCATATAAAAGGCATAGCCAGCAAGTGCTGGACTATGGAGAGAAAGAAAAAGGAAAAAAGAAAACTCCTAAACCCTAACCTTAGCCTACTGTAATTCTACAGTTGGTTTCTAGAAGAAGCCCAGAAGTTAAGTCCAAAGAGATCCTTTAAACCTAAGCTAGGCTTAGGCTTATATAGCAGTCGGTTCTCTCACAATTAGGGTTAGGAAAACCCTAATTTCATTAATGCAATTGCGGCCCATTCTTGTCTCTTGAATGCTTCGGGGCGTGTGCACGGAGATTGGAGCATTAAAGTGCGTGCCCTAACTGCTGGAGATTCCTAGATTGCCCTTACAGAAGTGGAGAGAAGTTTAGAACTCGATCCTCGCTGGATAGAAATGATTTATAGATCTTGCCGCGTGGTAGAGTTGGCATCACGGGGTTAAATTGACTTGCAGTTCATGCAGTCACGGGGTTTACATCTTGATCATCACGGGGTACTAATGGTTGTCACGAGATTACTCTTTCAGCTTTGAATGGCGTGAGGATTGCTCGCACGGTTCGTCCCTTGGTGAATCTCGCGACAGATCTTCACAAAGAAGCAGTGTTCAAGAGTTTCTGGGTCACGCAAGATTCACTGAAGGTCTGTATCTCGCGGCCACTGCGCGACAGTTGCGCGTTGGAATACCTAAAGCTTTCTCTTCTGAGTGAGTCACGCGAAGCTTAACGGTTCTTCTTTTTAGCTGCGCGAGATTGTGCAAATGCTTTAGACTAAGCCTCGTGAGGACCTCACAAAGTCTGCTTTTCAATTCTTTCTGGCACAAAATCGTGCGAGAATGGCCCGCAGACTGTGCGACCAGTAGTTGTGCTTCCTCCAGAAGCCTGCGACAAGTGCGAGAAGGCATTATCTCTTGTTTAATTAAACCCTGCGACATTTGCAAGGCATCCTTCTTAGTTTATTTCTGCTTGGATGTGCCTATGCTTCAGCCAACTCTCTACCTGGGTTCATTCTTCATTCTACTGCGGTAATTCTGGGGCAACAGTGAGCTTCTTGGCATGTTTAGGGGTTTATTGGCAGCTGCTGCTTATTACCTACAGTATAGACTTAAAACACATTTATTAAATGATTAAGGGCCTAACAAAGATTATGTTAAGGGGTGAAAAGTGGTACTTTTCAGGTCTTAATAGTCAACCTTTGACCTTTCCCACTATCTTCGAGAAAGGACTAACCTTTTTTGAAGACTTAAAAACCCTATATGGGGTTCGTGCACTGAGATAATAGTACATGGTTGAGGCCTAGGCTGAAATAATAGCTCTATGACTTGGACCCAGCTCAAGCCCAGGTAGGTCTCGAATTATGCACCCTTCTAGAAACTGGCGAAGACGCGATTGTATGCCCTACCTAGAGTGTGTAATCAGATTATGCACCTCAGCATAAGTGTATAATCGATCCTTAAGCGAACCTGGTCTCTAACTCCGTAGACTGCCTGAAATTCCCTATTAAGCGTAAGAATTTAGGCATTTAATTGATTGAGCGCACTAATCAACACGCGCAATTAGTCTAATTAGTCTAGGACTATGCTACCGGACTGAGCCAGTTAGCCGATCACTCACTGAGTCAGTCGCCGACTCAAAGTGATTGAGCACCAGAAACGTGGCGCATAATTCAATTAAGCGCACCAGACAGGGCGCATAATTGAAATTCACCAACCAATTGAGTGCGCCCCATAGTGCGCGCAATTGACCAAATACCAATAAATAGGACCCACCACCTCGTCCCAAAAATAACATCACAATGCAGTTAGCAATTGAATTTTCGAGTTCCTCTCTTTGAAGCTTAGGACTTCGAGATTCCTCTCTGCGGCCCTGGCCTCAGGTATACTTTCCTTCTAGTTTTTAAATCTTCTAGTTATAGTGCTTAATTCTCGATCATTAGTTCTAGACTTTAGGTTCTTAAGTTTTTAGTTCTAGATCTTAGATTTTAAATCTCCTTAATCCTTGATTCTTACTTTTTTTTTCTCCTGGTTCTAGTTCTCAGATTCTAGAACCAGTTCTTTTTTTTTTTTCTTTTTTAGTTCTAGAATTAGTTTCTAGCCCACTAGTTCTTAAATTCTAGATCTTAGATCTTAGATTGTAATTTAAATTTCTAGTTTACTGATTCTAGTTCTTAGTCGCTCGAACCAGTCTTTAATTTCAGTCTTAGATTCATTCTTAAAATTTCCATCTTTGGTTTTAGAATTTTAATTCTAATTTTTAAACATGATTCTCCATCTTCTATCCATAAATCCATAATTTCATAAAAAAAATCAGTTTTTCAATCTGCATTATTACTAAAATAATCCCTAGCCATCCTATTTGCCCAAGGGAGCTTACGGAGGATACCTGGGAATAGGGTCGATCCTTTTTAGCATAGCGGGCCCAAACCCCCTTTTTTTAGAATTCTAATAAAATTAGGATACTTTAATTAATTAGAGTTTTGGTAGAATTAATTTATGTAGTTTATTTAATTATAGTTTTAATAAAGTTAGGAAGATTAGTATTTCTAGTAAGAATAGAAAATTAGTTAGAACCCTAACTAGATTCTGATATAATTAGATTTTTATTCAAACTAGGGCATTATTTAGAGTTTCAATGAGATTAGGATGCCTAGTTGAAGTAGGACTCCCCGATTAATCAAATTCCTAATAGGATTAGAGAAAATTAGATTTTGGGCAATCATAGCAAGAGTAGAAAAGGAAAAGTAGTTAGAAGAGAATTAGGAAAACTAGCTTGACTAAACTTACCGGCGACCCAGTGTTATTCACTGAAAAATACAACTTTTCACCTCTTAACCTAGCTTTTGCTAGACCTTGAAGCTGACTAATAACTCTTGTTTAGCTTATTTTGTACTTAGTAATAAATTTTACAGCTTAACACAAAGTACATGCCTTTGGTGCCAAGAAGAGAGAATTCAAGCCAAGGATGACAGCTGAACCAGAGATTGATGGAACACCATGGTGGTACACACCATAGTGACTATTTTGCATGTCAAGATGGACAAAGAAAGTCCAGCAGATAAAATTAGCATAGATGTGAGTGGAGAGAGCTAAAACAACAGCAGCTACATAGCAACAAAAGAGAAAATGAACTAACTCGCACAGTTGAGGTGCTGCCTCGCATTGTTCAATTCACTAGAAAATTTTCCTCGTGCAGCTAAGACATGCAGTACACCAGAGCTCAAGAAGAAGTAGCGTAGCTCAATGAAGGGGTTATCACAAAGCAACCTCTCGCATAGTAGTTGCGGACTTCAGCTACAATCAACACATAAAAGAACTCACGGAGTGCTCGCGCACTTAGCCTTTAGGAATACAACTCACGAAGCTCTCGCGAGGAAAAAGCTTTAAAGAAGCCGTGCGTGCTTCCTTGAGAGACCAATTTTCACGAACAGTAGCAATGACCTCACGAAGTTCTTGCATAGCTTTGGAGGAGAGAGACACCCAGAAGTTTCTCTCACGCAGCTCTCGCGTTCCTAGAAGGTTAACCCTGTACTGAGCGAGATGTAAAGGCATCTACGTGAGTACCTCACGACAGGAGATTCTGAATCCCTACTGCGCAAGCAAGCCAAGCACTGCAACCTCTTCTGCGCAAGTGCATTCAAAGCTAGAGCAGTTGCGCAATGATGCGAAGTCCATCTGCATGAGAGAACAAACCTTCCAAGCTAAATCTTACTTCGCGAGGACTCTGCAAGCCACGCGAGAGAATTAATGTTCAGAAGCAAGCCTCGAGAAGCTTGGGCTCTCCACTTCTCAGTCTTAACTCAAGGACAATTTGGGGATTTCCTCAGGTTTAGGGCACACATCTCTAGGCACTGATCTTGAGACACACATTCCAAAGCATCCAAGGGTTATAGCAGTGCCACATCTGCTAGAAAAATTAGAGTTTACTCTTCTCTGAGCTCAGGCATTAAAACTAAGTATATAAAAATATTAAATAAAAATAAAAAGAGAAAAAGAAAGAAGTCTAGAGAAGAACATCATCTGAAAATTGAAAAGAAGAGAAGTTGGCCACTTTGATTCTGAAATATATCAAGTAAGATGAAGTTTTGCTGAAATGATGGTTGTGAAGTCATGAATCACTCCTTACCTTACTGATTTCTCAATTTTGAATCCCTTTTTACCCCTTCATTCTTTATATCCCTCACCCAGAAGCCACATTATAACCCATTCTAAAGGACCTTATAGATCCTAAGTGAAATGAGTTGTCATGTGGAGATGAGGGAGTGTCCAATCTATGGTGAAAAATCATGAGGATGTCAGAAATTAGAAGTATTGCCTATGCTCATGCTTGCAGGCCCATTTGGGGGCTATAACTGCTCTTGAGCTACTTTGAATGTGAACACCCTTAGATTGTCAATGTTGAGAGATAGCTCTTGTCAGAATTGAGTCTGAATTTTAACTTCATTGGGGTTGTAACCAACCTAATTTTTGAAATTAAGGCAAGCTTGGTACTGACTTGTGCACATTGAATTTCTGATGTTAAATGATTGGTGGTGATGCAAACACATGCTAATTTTAAGTTTTAAATGGACTGCATTACTGTTGTAATTTCCTCTAAATTTTAAAGAATAGGTGTGGACTGCTATAATTTCCTCTGTAATTTCCTGCTGTAATTTCCTCACGAGCATCTTACAAGCTACTTATATATTCATCCTCGCGAGAAGTAAGAGCTGGATTTGCTGAATATAGTCACCCTCGCGAGAGCTCAGTGAGGGCAGACCAGAAGATGCTTCTTGCTATTCATGAGATGAAGTCTTGAAGCCCAATCTTCACGAACCTCGGGTTCCAGCAGTAACATTTCAAAGCCCAAGGACATTTTGGGGCTTTCACATATTCTTAGTGCACACTTAACAAGGCCCACACAGCCTGAGGCATCGAAGGGCCACGATGAAGCCATGAAACCAACTCCACTGATGCTTAGTTATGATTGATTGTTGTGAATTACAACTGTTTTGGATTGTATATAATAAGCTATTTTCTCTTTTCTAAAGGAACGAGGAATAGTCTGGTTCACTTAGGGTTTTAGATCCAGGGTTAGCCTGAGATCCCCCTTTTGGGGTTTTTGCTTTTTAGGGTTAGCATTAGGTTTAGCTTCCCTTTCTTTCTTAGTCTAGCACTTGCTGGCTAACTCTTTTATAAGCAGTTAAGATTAATTTAGTGTTGCAATCGGCATTTGTGAAAACTTTGGGAGCTGATTTGGGGTTTACATTGGTTGTTGCCTTCGAGGGCAAGTATTGTAAGATTCTTTTATAATGTTGTCATTTTTATCGTTTTAATTAGATCTATAGTCTCTGTGTTTTCCTTGCATAGAAATCTATTGGATCTAGACATAGATGCCTATAGATCTGATGATCCCATTGTTGCTCGAGCTTGTAGCCTTACAGCAATGATGGTGACAGCAGGTTTATTGTTCTATCTCAGGCCTCTGTGATTGAAACCTCTCTATTGGATAGTTTGTGACCATTTAAGTGGACAGATTATAGCCTTAAGAGGGGTCTAAATCACATATCTGAGATGGATTCTTTTTCTCGGCACTTGAGCTTATAGCTTTATGAGGTGGTATTGCAGAGCCTGGTAGCGTTGTGAGAGATTGTGCAAAACCAAACTGCCCTCTATTTGCCTTGTCATCATCAAATTGTAGACCTGATTTCTCTACAGAAATTGCAGACTTGAGGACTGAGTCATTGCAGGCCTTTTATAGAAATAACCAGCTCCATTTAAGTCCCTTTTTGGGTTGGATTTCCTATGAATGTCAGCCAGATTTATTACAGATTTGGGGAGCTTGTAGCCTGTCAAACATAGTGTCTGCAATAGTATTCCTTTTCTGATTTAATCCATTGTTGAGAAGAAATCTCTTCGATAGTCTGTGACCATTTAAGTGGACAGGTTATAACCTTAGGATCAATCCCTTCAAGTGATTGAACCTCCTCTATTGGATAGTCTGTGACCATTTGAGTGGACATGTTATAGCCTTAAGAGGAGTCTAGATTGCAGGGTTTCTTTGGTTTCTTTTACCTTGCTGACATTTTATTAGCACATCAACAAGGATTCCTATAGAATCAGCCCTAAATCTGAGTTGCAAAGCTGATTTATCCATAGCTGTTTACTTCTCATCATTTTATCTTTATTTCACCACACCATCATCATCCTTCTCCATCCCTTTCTTTAGCTGTAGTTTTATTTCTGCATTTATATTTTTAGTATAGCTTCAGTGACACTTAAACTCTCCTTCCTTTAGGACTGCCAGATCTGTAGCTAGATCTGGAGACTACTATACGACCCTCGAGGTTTTAGGTTAATACTCTTTGTGGGACAAACTCTTACTTATCAAAACTTGCTACAATAGCTCTATATCTTGTAGGCTGTGTGTACTTTAGGTTGTTGTTTCCATGACCATTTCACTCCACCTTTGTATTCTAATTTTTATCATCTCATCACTTAAATAAACATCAGCAAGCACCTAAAATAGTTCTAACAAGTTTTTGATGGAAACCTTCAAGCAGGTCAAGATCAATTTTCCCTTGCTTGATGCCATAAAATAGGTCCCTGCCTATGCCAAGTTCTTGAAGGACCTCTACACACAAAAAAGGAAAGCAAGGGTGCAATTATCCAAAAAGGATTTTATAGTTAAGCATGTTGAGTCAGTTTTGTCCATTGCCACACCTGACAAATTATAGGACCCAAGGGTACCTACTATCCCTTGCATAATTGGAAACCACACCATTGGTAAAGCCCTCTTGGACTTAGGGGCCAGCGTGAACCTGCTCCCATACTCTGTGTATGAGGAGCTAGGTTTGGCGGAGCTGAAATCCACATCAGTTGTGCTCCAACTGGCTGATAGGTTTGAGAGGAGACCTGTGGGTATGGTGGAAGATGTTTTCGTGGGGGTGGGCAAGTTCTACTATCCTGTTGATTTCCTTGTTTTGGACATGGACCCTTGTAAAAGTAAAGCCCCAATTCCTGTCATCCTTGGAAGGCCATTCTTGGACACTGCAAATGCTTGCATACAATGTAGGTCAGGGGTGATGGAGGTCACCTTTGGGAACATGAAGGCCCAATTAAATGTATACAATGTAGCTAGGCAACCTCAGATGGACATTGAGGACTGTTGTGCAATAGATGTACTAGATGGCCTAGTGGAAGAGGAATTATCCAATCTACTGGATTGGGATAATATTACTGATAACCTGGAAAATATTTGGAGTATGGTTGAGAAGGAGGCCCGAGTTTTCATGATAGAAGACATCACAAAAATAGAGTCTTCTGTGGGCCTTGTGCTGCATTGCAGCTGAGAACCTACATTGCTACCCCTTCCTCAAACCACTAAGGTACCTTTCTTGCCTTCAATTAAAAGTCCCCCTAAGTTGGAGCTGAAACAGCTCCCAGCCACATTAAAATATGCCTTCTTGGGGTAAAACAACAAACTTTCAGTGATTATCTCCTCCTCTCTAACTAGTGAGCAAGAGGAGGAATTATTGATTGTTCTCAAGAAGCACAAGAAAGCAATGCGGGGGACAATAGCTGATCATGGAGGCATTGATGCCTCAGTTTCTATGCACAGAATTCACCTGGATGAGGGTGCTAAACCCTCTAGGGAGATGCAGAGGAAGCTTAATCCTCACATGCAAGAGGTGGTCTTGAAAGAAATAGTGAAACTGTTGGATGTAGGGGTAATTTACCCCATTTCAGATTCAGAATGGGTGTCACCTATTCAGGTGGTGCCTAAAAAGTCAGGCATAATAGTTATCACTACTGATTCTGGGGAGTTAATGCCAGCCAGGGAGCCACTGGCTGGAGAGTTAGCATTGATTATAAGAAACTCAACTCCAAAACTAGGAAATACCACTTCCCCCTCCCTTTCATTGACCAAATTCTAGATAAGCTGGCTGGGAAGGCATTTTATTATATTCTTGATGGATACTCAGGGTATAACCAAATCCCTATTTATCCTCAAGATCAAGAGAAAATTATTTTCACATGTCCCTTTGGCACCTTCGCTTACAGAAGGATACCTTTTGGACTGTGCAATGCTGTTGAGATATTTTAAGTGCTTCCTACTAACTTTATTGGAGATGGTGATATGAATTGGGTTAGTGAAAATCAAAGATGGATTGAAGAGCAGCAAGCCTAAAAATAGACAGTCCTGCAAGATACAAGGCCTGTTGTAGCAAGTTTTGATAAGTAAGAGTTTGTCCCACAGGGAAAGTTGATCTAAAGCTCCAAGGGAGCTATATTTAGTAGGCCCTCCAGATCTGGCTACAGATCTGGCAATCTTAAATGGAAGGGGATTTATGGTCACTATAGTCTAAATCCTAATGTAACTTAATGCCTAAACTATAGAAAGGGTTGAGAAGAGTGATGGAGTGTGAGAAAATAAATATAAAAGGGTGAGAAGTATGCTATTAGGTACATATCTGATGGGTCTTATAACTCAGACTCAGATCTGCTGTTATAGAAATCCTGTCCAGTGGCTACATTATCACCAAAGAGGAGAAAGGATCTAACTCACTCCTGTGCATTGATCCAATCTCTTATGGCTATAATTTGTCCACTGAATGGTCACAGACTATCCAATAGGGGAACCACAATCCAGAGATGGGTCAAAACAAGTTTATCATTGTAGACACTACTTCATCCAGGATACAAGCTCAAGAATCCATAGGAACCTCAACCTTTAAAGCTTTATGTGTGGGGCTACGCTTACAACGTGCACTAGCCTGGACACACAGAATTAGCAAACGTTTGAGTAGTAGCTTTTATGATTAGCTATTCACTGCTTTAGAAAGACAGCAGTGACCCAGTGACAAGCCTATAATCTCTACAGCCAGATCAGATCTGTCCTCTGATGGTGGGTCTATACAAATACAGGGGAGTCTGTGTTTGCACAATCTCTAACAAGGCTACAAGCACAAGTGTAGAGAAGAAGAATCTGTCTTAGTTCTGTGGATTGGCCTCACCCTAGGGCGATAATCTATCCACTTGAATGGTCACAGACTATCCACAGAGGCTATCCTCCTCACAGACGTCTAAGTTAGAATAAGAACATTGCTGCCGCCACCATGTTCACAAGGCTACCAGCTCAAGCTCCCATGGGGATTCAGATTTAGAGGGTCCTGTGGTAGGGCTAGGCCTGCAATGTGCCTAACCTAGACACACAGGTCACTTGGATCTAAGTAAAGCCTTAAAAACAATCCTCCATTACTTATAATATAACTTAGTAATGGAGGATCTCAAGGCAGCAGCCTTACACAGAACAACTCACAAAACACCAATCCCATACATGCAATAGATCCTATTATAAAACTCCATTAAAACTATACCAAATAATCAAACAAAGGCATAGCTAGCAAGTGCTAAACTATGGAGAGAAGGAAAAAGGAAAAAGAAAACTCCTAAACCCTAACCTTAGCCTTCTACAGTCAGTTTCAAGAAGAAGGAGTACAGAAGTCAAGTCCAAAAAAAAGTCCCATAAACATAAGCTAGGCTTAAGCTTATATAGCAGTCGGCTCTCTGTGAATTAGGGTTAGGAAAACCCTAATTTCATCAATGAAATTATGGCTCATTCTTATCCCTTGGATGCCTCGGGGTGTGTGCACGGAGATTGGAGCATTGGAGTGCGTGCCCTAATTGTAGGAAGTTCCCAGATTGCCCCTGCAGAAGTGGGGAGAAGTCAAGAACCCGAGCCTCGATAGGTAGAAAGGCTTTCCAGGTCTTATCGCGTGACAGAATTGGTATCACGGGGTCGCTTTGACTTGAAGCTCTTCCAATCGCGGGGTTGGTACTTTGGTCATCGCGGGGATGCTCTATTTGTCGTGGGATTGTTCTTTCCATTTGAATGGCGCTGGAATTATGTGCGTAGTTCGTTCCTTGATGAATTTCGCGGCGATCCTCGCGAAGAAAATAATGTACATGGGCTTCTGGATCGCGTGAGCAGTTCCTTGAAAGTATGTGTCCTGCGGCCACTGCGCGACAGCCGCACGCTGGAATGCCTGGAGCTCTCTCTATTCAGTGAATCACGCAAAGGTTGAAGACTCATCTCATGAGCTGCGCGAGACTACGCGAGTGCTTCGCAAGTACTTAAGACTGAACCTCGCGAGAACCGCATGAAGTATGCTTTTCACTCCCTGCTGACATCCATCTGCGCGCGAACTGCGTGACCAGTTGTTGTGCTCCCTTCAGAAGTCTGCGACAATCGTGCGACGCATTCTTTCGTGTTCAATTGAGCCCTACGACATCTGCTCGAGGTGCTCTTCTTGACAATTTTATGCTTTGCTGTGCTTATGCTGCAGCCAACTCTCCGTCTGGGTTCAACCTCCTTTCTTCTAAGGAACTTCTGGGGCAATAGTAGGCTTTTTGGCATGGTTAGGGGCTTATTTGCAGCTTCTGCTTATTCCCTACAGGATAGACTTAAAATACATTTATTAAATGATTCAGGGTCTAACAGAGAATAAGTTAAGGGGTGAAAAGTGGTACTTTTCAGGTCTTAACACACCCCCAAACCTAATCTTTGCTAGTCCCTTAGCAAAGCTGTAACTAATTAAATGCCACTTTCATAGGGATCACGGGTACATTTAGCATATGTACCAAGCCTTTTAAACCCCTAGGTGATCCCTAGTGGAGGAGTGAAGTCTCCTGAGGGTTTTCAGTGAAGACATCCACAAACTTCACCATTAGAACAGTTAAGTATAGCGCAGTTAATGACAACATATATTTAAATGTACAAAGCTTCATTCCACACCCATTCTTTAACACTTAGAGGAAACTGCAGCAGTTTTGTAGGCCATTTAAAACTTGAAAGTTAACATGTGTTTGCATCACCACCATCCATTTTATATTAGAAATTCAATGTGCCCAATTCAGTACCCAGCTTGCCTTAAATTCAAAATTTAGGTTGGATACAACCCCAATGAAGTCAAAATTTAGACCAAATTCTCACTAGGGCTATCTCTCAACATTAACAATCTAAGGTTGTTCACATTCACAACAGCTCAAGAGCAGTTACAGACCCCAAATGGGACTGCAAGCATGAGCATAGGCAAAGCTTGTAATTTCTGATATCCTCATGAATTTTCACCATAGATTGGACAACTCCTCATCTCTACATGACAGCTCATTTTACTTTGGATCCACAAGGTCTTTTTGAATGGGTTGTAATGTGGCTTATGGGTGAGGGATGTAAAGAATCAAGGGGTAAAAAGGGAATCCAAATTAAGAAATCAGTAAGGTAAGGAGTGATTCATGACTTCACAACCTTCATTTCAGCAAAACTTCATCTTACTTGATATATTCCAAAATCAAAGTGGCCAGCTTCTCCTCTTCTTTTCAATTTTCAGATGATGTTCTTCTCTAGACTTCTCTTTCTTTTTCTCTTTTTATTTTTATTCATTCTTTTTTATGATTTTTTTTATGATGAACTGCCATACAACTGCCATTAATACACTGCCATTCATAAGTTGCTTTTCTTCACCTTCCATAGAATATTGGACCATTCTCAGTATCTTTAACTCCTCCTTTACCTTCTAAATTCTCAGAGTGAGGGTGAGGTTGAATCAGGTCATGAGGTTAAGGTGCAAGTATTCTGGTATTTGTGAACGAAAAGTATGATTTGAAGGCTCAACTGGTGTATGCAAAGGGGCAGATTTTAAAAGGTTGGATTTTCAGGCTCAAACTGTCCAAATGAGGGCCTTGGATCATTTCCTTAGTATCATGAGTGCTGTCAATTAGTTTTGATTAGGAGGTGCACAACTTCTAGTGAAAAAGTCTTGATTTAATCAGTCCTAAGAGCGGAAATAATGCCAAAAAAACACTCTTCAAAAGAAAATGATGGGCCCAAATCTCACTAGGTATGGTCATCAAATTTAACCCATGGGGTGTAATTTCATCTGTTTCTCTCCTCTTAGGTTCACTGAGTATTAACTGAAAAATTTTCTGAAATTAGCTTCATGGTGGTGTCAAGATTTTAACTTTTTTAGTTTCGAAAAGTCTATAAAAATATTTTAATTTTTTACAAGTTTCCTCATTGTATCAAGTTAAGTGGAAATTGACTTTATTCATCCCAGTTATACCACCATTACTGCACTAAAATTAACTATCCTATTGGCAGACCTATCCTGCACGCGGTGACCCGGGTTCGATCACCGGCAACGGCGCCAAAAACTTGTTGAGGTATTTTAAGTGCTTGCTACTAACTTTATTGGAGATGGTGATAGGAATTGGGTTAGTGAAAATCAAAGATGGATTGAAGAGCAGCAAGCCTAAAAATACACAGTCCTACAAGATACAGGCCTGTTGTAGCAAGTTTTGATAAGTAAGAGTTTGTCCCATAGGGAAAGTTGACCTAAAGCTCCAAGGGAGCTATCTTTAGTAGGCCCTCCAGATCTGGCAATCCTAAATGGAAGGGGATTTATGGTCACTATAGTCTAAATCTTAAGGTAAGTTAATGCCTAAACTACAGAAAGGGTTGAAAAGAGTGATGGAGTGTGAGAGAATAAATATAAAAGGGTGAGAAGTATTCTATTAGGTACAGATATGATGGGTCTTATAACTCAGACTCAGATCTGCTGTTATAGAAATCCTGTTAGATGGCTACATTATCACCGAAGAGGAGAAAGGATCCAACTCACTCCTGTGCCATGATCCAATCCCTTATGGCTATGACCTGTCCACTTGAATGGTCACAGACTATCCAATAGGGGAAACACAATCCAGAGATGGGTCAAAACAAGTTTATCATTGTAGGCACTACTTCATCCAGGCTACAAGCTCAAGAGTCCATAGGAACCTCAACCTCTAAAACTTTATGTGTGGGGCTACGCTTACAACGTGCACTAGCCTGGACACACAGAATTAGCAAACGTTTGAGTAGTAGCTTTTACGATTAGCTATTCACTGCTTTAGAAAGACAGCAGAGACCCAGTGACAAGCCTACAATCTCTACAGCCAGATCAGATCTACCCTCTGATAGTGGGTCTATACAAATACAGGGGAGTTTGTCTCTGCCCAATCTCTCACAAGGCTACAAGCACAAGTGCAGAGAAGAAGAATCTGTCTTAGTTCTATGGATTGGCCTCACCCTAGGGCTATAATCTGTCCACTTGAATGGTCACAGACTATCCACAGAGGCTATCCACCTCATAGAGGTCTAAGTCAGAACAAGAACATTGTTGCCACCACCATGTTCACAAGGCTACCAGCACGAGCTCCCATGGGGATTCAGATTTATTGAGTCCTGTCATGGGGCTAGGCCTGTAGTGTGCCTAACTTGGACACACAGGTCACTTGGATCAAAGTAAAGCCTTAAAGACAATCCTCCATTGCTTACAATATAACTTAGCAATGGAGGATCTCAAGGCAGCAGCTTTGCACAGAACAACTCATAAAACACCAATCCCATAAATGCAATAGATCCTATTACCAAACTCCATTAAAACTATACCAAATAATCATACAAAGGTATTGCCAGCAAGTGCTGGACTATGGAGAGAAGAAAAAAGGAAATAGAAAACTCCTAAACCCTAACCTTAGCCTACTATAATTCTACAGTCGGTTTCAAGAAGGAGTACAAAAGTCAAGTAAAAAAAAAAGTCCCATAAACCTAAGCTAGGCTTAGGCTTATATAGCAGTTGGCTCTCTATGAATTAGAGTTAAGAAAACCCTAATTTCATCAATGCAATTACGGCCCATTCTTGTCCCTTGGATGCCTTAGGGCATGTCCACGGAGATTAGAGCATTGGAGTGCGTGCCCTAATTACTGGAAATTCTTAGATTACCCCTATAGAAGTTGAGAGAAGTTAAAAACCGAGCCTCGCTAGGTAGAAAGGCTTTCCAGGTCTTATCGCGTGATAGAATTGGTGTCGCGGGGTAGCTTTGACTTGAAGCTCTTACAGTCACGGGGTTGGTACTTTGGTCATCGCGGGGATGCTCTGGTCATCGCACGATTGGTCTTTCCATTTGAATGGAGCGGGAATTGCATGCGCAGTTCATTCCTTGAATAATCCTGCAGTGATCCTCGTGAAGAAAATAATGTACATGGGCTTCTAGATCACGTGAGCAGTTCCTTGAAAGTATGTGTCCCACGGCCACTATGCGACAGCCGCGCGCTGGAATGACTGGAGCTCTCTCTATTAAGTGAATCATGCGAAGGTTGAAGACTCATCTCTTGAGCTGCGTGAGACTGCGCGAGTGCTTCACGAGTGTGTTAAGACTTAAAAAGTACCACTTTTGACCCCTTAACTTAATTTTTGTTAGACCCTTAATCATTTAATAAATGTGTTTTAAGTCTATTCTGTAGGTAATAAGCAGCAGCTACAAATAAACCCCTAACCATGCTAAGAAGCCTACTGCTGATCCAGAAACCCATCAGAAGTGTGAAGGTTAAACCCAGACAAAGGATTGGCTGTAGCAAAGGCACAGCAAAGCAGAAGCAAATCAAGGAGAATGCCTCACGCAGATGACACAGGGCATAATTAAACCAGAAAGAGTACGTCGTGCAGTAGTCGCAGGCTTCTGAAGGGAGCACCCCAACCAGTCGCGCAGTGTTCGCACCGTTCATGTGCAGATGGATGTCAGTAGGGAGTAAAAAGTATACTTCATGAGGTTCTCGCGAGGCTCAGTCTTAAGTGCTCGCAAAGCACTCGCGCAGTCTCGCACAGCTCAAGAGATGAGTTTTCAACCTTCACGCGATTCACTGAATAGAGAGAGCTCCAGGCATTCCAGTGCGCGGCTGTCGCACAATGGTCGCAGGACACATACTTTCAAGTAACTACTCGCGCAATCCAGAAGCCTATGTACTTTGTTCTCTTCGCAAGGATCGCCGCGGGATTCATCAAGGAACAAACTGTGCACGGTATTCTCGCGCCATTCAAATTTCAATGACCAATCTCGCGACGACCAAAGCATTCCTGTGATGATTAAAGTACCAACCCCATGACTGTAAGAGCTTCAAGTCAAAGGAACCCCGCGACCCCAATTCTACCACGTGACAAGATCTACAAATCTTTTCTACTTAGTGAGGATCGGGTTCTAAACTTCTCCCCACTTCTGCAAGGGCAATCTAGGAATCTCCAGCAATTAGGGCACACACTCCAATGCTCCAATCTCTGTGCACACGCCTAGAGGCATCCAAGGGACAAGAATCGGCCACAATTGCATTGATGAAATTAGGGTTTTCCTAACACTAATTTCGAGAGAACTGACTGTTAGATAAGCCTAAGCCTAGCTTAGGTTTAAGGGACTTTTGTTCTTGACTTCTGTGCTTCTTCTTAAAACCGACTGTAAAATTACAGTAGGCTAAGGTTAGGGTTTAGGAGTATTTTTTTTCTTTTTCCTTTTTTCCTTCTCCCCATAGTCCAGCACTTGCTGGCTATCCCTTTTGTATGATTATATGGTATAGTTTTTAATGGAGTTTTGTAATAGGATCTATTGCATGTATGGGATGGTGTTTTTGTTGTGAGTTGTTCTGTACAAGGCTGCTGCCTTGAGATCCTCCATTGCTAAGTTGTATTATAAGCAATGGAGGATTGCTTTTAAGGTTTTATTTAGATCTAAGTGACCTGTGTGTCCAGGTTAGGCACATTGCAGGCCTTCCCCCACCACAGGATCCACTAAATTTGAATCCCCATGAGAGCTGGAGCTGGTAGCCATGTGAACATGGTGGCGGCAGCAATATTCTTGTTCTGTCTTAGACCTCTGTGTGGAGGATAGCCTCTGTGGATAGTCTTTGACCATTCATGTGAACAGATTATAGCCCTAGGGTGAGGCCAATCCACAGAACTAAGACAGATTCTTCTTCTTTGCACTTGTGCTTGTAGCCTTATGAGAGATTGTGCAGAGACAGACTATCCTGTATTTGTATAGACCCACCATCAGATTGAAGATCTGATTTGGCTATAGAAATTATAGGATTGTGATTGGATCATTGCTGTCTTTCTAAAGCAGTGGACAGCCAAGCTTAAAAGCTAGTACTTAAACTCTTGCTGTTCCTGTGTGTTCAGGCTCGTGCACTTTGTAGGCCTAGCCCCACACACAAAACTTTAGAGGTTGAGATTCCCTTGGATTCTTGAGCTTGTTGTCTGGATGAAGTAGTGCCTACAATGATAATCTTGTTCTGACCCATCTCTTGATTGTGGTTCCCCTATTGGATTGTCGGTGACCATTTATGTGGACAGGTTATAGCCATAAGGGATTGGATCATGGCACAGGGGTGAGTTGGATTCTTTCTCCTCTTCGGTGATAATGTAGCTATTAGACAGGACTTCTATAGCAGCTGATCTAAGTCTGAGTTATAAGACCCATCAGATCTGTACCTAATAGCATACTTCTCACCCTTTTATATTTATTTTCTCACACTCCATCCTCTTTCTGAACCCTTTCTATAGTTTAGACATTAAGTTACCTAAGGATTTAGATTATAGTGACCTTAAATCCCCTTCCATTTAGGATTGCCAGATCTGTAGTCAGATCTGGAGAGCCTACTAAAGATTGCTCCCTTGGAGCTTTAGATCAACCTTCCCTATGGGACAAACTCTTACTTATCAAAACTTGCTATAACAGGCCCTGTATCTTGCAGGACTGTGCATATTTTAGGCTTGCTGCTTTTTAGTCCACCTTTCATTCATTTTCATTCACTCCATTCTTATCACTGTCTCCAATAAAGTCAGTAGCAAGCACTTAAAATAGCCTAACAAGTTTTTGGCATCGCTGCCGGGGAATCTTGATCTAATAGTAGACTTTAGATTTTTGTATTCTTTATTCTTTCGTAGTTGTACTTGTGAATAATTGATACTACTGATTTACATTTAGAAATTTTCTTGCAGATCTGGATCGTAGCAGAGAAGGAGAGTAGAATTGCACTGGAAGTCTAGCTACCTCTTTTTGCACTTCTCTAACCTTCAAAACCTCAGTTTATTTCTCCTTTGAAGATTTCATAGCAGTTGATTAGGATAGTTCCAAATTTTGTTAAGTGCAATGTGCCTGCGAATAGTCTTCCCTGCTTTTGGTGTGTGTGAATGTTAGGAAGGAGATACCTCAGTCTTACATTAGAGCCTGCTAACCCTGAGATAGAAAGGGGTAGAAGACCGAGAAGGCACAGACACACCACAGTCGAGCCCCCTATTGAAATTGAGACAGCAGTTATGGGTGAAGAGCAACCTAGAACATTGAAGGAATTGAATGCTCCAAATGACTACAATTCTCCATTCAGCATCCAATTCCCAGATGTTCAGGGAAACTACGAGATCAAAGCTTCCATCATCCAAATGCTTCCCTCTTTCCATGGGCTTAGCAAGGAAGATCCTTACAAGCACATTGACCAGTTCTTGGCCTTGTGCACGACATTCTCCATTGCTGGTTTGGGACCAGAAGCCACTAGGTTAAGGCTCTTTCCTTTCTCCCTAAAGGACAGGGCCATGACTTGGTTATCGACTCTCCCAAACAGCAGCATCACTTCCTGCAAAGACCACCAGACAAGATTTCTGTCTAAATTTTTCCCTGAGACCAAAACTAGCTAGTTGAGGAAAGGCATACTTGCTTTTGCCCAATCTCCAACTGAAGATTTTAATCAAGCCTGGGATAGATTTAAGGAGATGCACAAATAATATCCCCACCACAAGATCCCTGACTGGTAGCTTGTCCAGAGCTTCTACAAGGGGATTGATGAGAAGAGTAGAGACATGGTAGATGCCTCTTGTGGTGGAACGTACATGCATAAAATAGCTGATGAGGCATGGGACTTGTTCGAGGTCATTAGCGAAAATGCTTTCCAGAAGATGTCCTCATCTAGAACTATTCAAGAGCCTTTTCCTAAGCTGGGGTTGGCTGAAACTTCTAAAGGAAAGTCGTATGAAGTTAGGGGAAACGATGGCCTGAGAATGAGAATACAAATGGCCAATCTTTCGGATAAATTTGATAAACTTTTGACTGTGGTGCAGCCCAGAATGGCTGCACAAGTGATGGAGGCATGTATAATATGCCAATCTCTACAACACACAGTGAAAGAGTGCCCATCTGTGGGGCAATACCCTCAGTATGTAATGGAACAGGCTGCTGCTGCCCAATCTTTTGGACAGCAACAATCTGGTGACTACAATAAACAACCATATGGATACCAGCACCAAATAGCTGGTTACCAATGGAGAGACCACCCAAATTTGAGGTGGAGGCAAGACAATTATATGCAGCCACAACAGATGTTGGCCTTACCTCAAAGGCCACAACAACAGTTTAACCAGAGTTATGCCCCAAGGTCGAATTTCCAGCAGTAACAGCAGCCCCAGCAATAAAATCAATTGGTAGTTCCCCCACCTCAGCCCCGAAGTGCTTCTTTCGAGGACCAGGTTTTGGCCCAATTGCAAAGCCTTGGACCCTTGAATCAGACTGTGACTTCTCCCAGTCAAAGCATAAAGAAGATAGAAGAGCAATTAGGCCAAATAGCCAATTCCTTGGGAAAAAGAGAAGAGGACAGGTTGCCAAGCCAGCCAGTAGCCAACCCTAAGGTCCAGTATTCGATTGGAGAAGGCTCTTCAAATTTTAAGGGGGCTAATTCCATCACAGTCCTAAGGTCTGACAGGTTGGTAGACAATCAGGTGGGAAAAGAACAAGGAGAGGTCATTCCCAAGGAACTGTCGAGTGAAAGTGAAAGAGACTTTGTTAGAGCACAGAGTCAAGAACTGTTTGCTATCCTTCAATAAGGGAAAAATAAAGAGGTTGTAGTTGAGCCCCAGTAGGAGATAAAAATAGAAAAAAGAAAGAAACAAAAGTTCATTCATAGGCTTGCAGCTGAGGAACCAGTAGTACCTCAGCTGTCATTTCCTCAAGCTTTGAGTGGTCCTGCCCCTTTTGATAAGGGGTAGGTATAGATCGAGGAAATGATGGAGACCTTTAAGCAGGTCAAGATAAATTTACCCCTGCTTGATGCAATCCGATAGGTCCTAGCCTATGCAAAGTTTCTGAAAGACCTTTGTACTCAGAAAAGGAAGGCCAAAGGCCATTTGTCTAAAAAGGTCTTTGCAACTGATACAGTTAATTCTGTATTAACCATGACAATGCCTGAGAAGTTGTAAGACCCAGGGATACCCACTATTTCATGTATTATTGGAGACCACACGATTGGAAGGGCCCTTTTAGACCTTGGAGCCAGTGTTAACCTGCTACCATACAGTGTGTATCAGCAGCTAGGTTTGGGGGAGCTGAAGCCTACCCCTATTGTTCTATTGATGGCTGATAGGTCTAAGAGGAAACCCATGGGAGTGGCTGAGGAGGTCTTAGTGGGGGTAGACAAGTTCTTCTACCCTGCAGACTTCCTTGTTTTGGACATGGGCTGCAACAAGAGTACATCCCTGATACATTCTGGGCAGACCATTCTTGGCCACTGTCAATACATGCATTTAATGTAGGTCTGGGATTATGGAGGTCACTTTCGGACATATGAAAGTTGAGCTTAATGTGTACAACAGTGCAAAGTACCCTCAGCTAGACAATGAGAAATATTTTGCAGTGGATGTACTAGTAGAAGTTGTTGAAGAAGAACTGCCCACTCTGCTGGAGTGGGGCAATATTGTCACAAATTTAACTGAAGTTTGGAACATGGTAGAGGAAGGAAGCCTAGCTTTAATGCCAGAAGACATGTCCCCATTAAGGCCTTCTATGGGCTTAGTGCGACATTCTAATTGGAAACCTACATTGTTGCCCCTTCCTCCAACTAATAAATAGTGGCAGGATAGGTCTGCCAATGGAATAGTTAATTTTAGTGCAGTAATGGTGGTATAACTAGGATGAACAAAGTCAATTTCCACTTAACTTGATACAATGAGGAAATTTGTAAAAATTTAAATATTTTTTGCAGACTTTTTCGAAACAGAAAAAGTTAAAAATCTTGACACCACCATGAAGCTAATATTAGAAAATTTTTTCAGTTAGTACCCAGTGAACCTAAGAGGAGAGAAATAGATGAAAATACACCCCATGGGTTAAATTTGATGACCATACCTAGTGAGATTTTGGCCCATCATTTTCTTTTAAAGAGTGTTTTAGGCATTATTTCTGCCCTAAGGACTGATTGAATCAAGACTTTTTTACTAGAAGTTGTGCACCTCCAAATCAAAACTAATTAACAGCACTCATGATACTAAGGAAATGATCCAAGGCCCTCATTTGGACAGTTTGAGCCTGAAAATCCAACCTTTTAAAATCTGCCCTTTTGCATACACTAGTTGAGCCTTAAAAATCATACTTTTCTTTCACAAACACCAGAACACTTGCACCTTAACCTCATGACCTGATTCAACCTTACCCTCACTCTGAGAATTCAGAAGGTAAAGGAGGAGTTAAAGATACTGAAAATGGTCCAACATTCTATGGAAGGTGAAGAAAAGCAACTTGTGAACAGCCGCGTATCAATGGCAGTTGTGTGGCAGTTCATCATAAAAAATCATAAAAAAAAAAGAATGAATAAAAAAGAAAGAGAAGTCTAGAGAACAGCATCGTCTGAAAATTGAAAAGAAGAGGAGAAGCTGGCCACTTTGAGTATGAAATATAAAAAGAAAGATGGAAGTTTTTGTTGAAATGAAGGTTGTGAAGTCATGAATCACTCCTTACCTTCCTGATTTCTTGATTTGGATTCCCTTTTTACCCCTTTGTTCTTTACATCCCTCTGCCATAAGCCACATTACAACCCATTCAAAAAGACCTTGTGGATCCAAAGTAAAATGAGCTGTCATGTGGAGATGAGGAGTTGTCCAATCTATGGTGAAAATTCTTGAAGATGCCAGAAATTAGAAGCTTTGCCTATGCTCATGCTCGCAAGCCCATTTGGGGTTTGTAATTGCTCTTGAGCTGTTTTGAATGTGAACACCCTCAGGTTGTTAATGTTGAGAGATAGCCCTAGTGAGAATTGGGTCTGAATTTTAACCTCATTGGGGTTGTATCCAACCTGAATTTTGAATTAAAGGCAAGCTGGGTACTGATTTTTATACATTGAAATTCTAATGATAAATGAATAGTGGTAAGGCAAACACATGTTAACTTTTAAGTTTTAAATGACCTACAACATTGTTGCAGTTTCCTCTAAGTGTTAAAAAAAAAATTGGGTGTGGAATGAAGCTTTAAACATCGAAAATCTGTGTTGTCATTATCTGCACTATACTTAACTGATTCTAATGGTGAAGTTTGTGGGTGTCTTCACTGAAAACCCTCAGGAGACTTCACTCCTCCACTAGGGATCACCTAGGGGTTTAAAAGGCTTGGTACATATGCTAAATGTACCAGTGATCCCTACGAAAGTGGCATTTAATTATAGCTTTGCTAAGGGACTAGCAAAAATTAAGTTTGGGGGTGTGTTAAGACTTGAAAAGTACTACTTTTCACCCCTTAACTTAATCTCAATTAGACCCTTAATCATTTAATAAATGTGTTTTAAGTCTATTCCGTAGGTAATAAGCAGCAGTTACAAATAAACCCCTAACCATGCCAAGAAGCCTACTGCTGATCCAGAAGCCCCTCAGAAGTGTGAAGGTTAAACCCAGACAGAGAATTGGCTGCAGTAGAGGCACAGCAAAGCAGAAGCAAATCGAGGAGAATGCCTCACGCAGATGACGCAGGGCTCAATTAGGCCAGAAAGAGTACGTCACACAATTGTCGCGGGCTTCTGAAGGGAGCACACCAACCAGTCACGCAATCTTCACACTGTTCACGTGCGGATGGATGTCAGCAGGGAGTAAAAAGTATACTTCAAGAGGTTCTCGAGCGGCTCAGTCTTAAGCGCTCGTGAAGCACTCACGCAGTCTTGCGCAACTCAAGAGATGAGTTTTCAACCTTCGCGCGATTCATTGAATAGAGAGAGCTCCAAGCATTCCAGCGCACGGCTGTAGTGCAATGGTCGCAGGACACATACTTTCAAGGAACTGCTCACGCATGCCATTCAAATGCAAAGACCAATCCCGCGACGACCAAAGCATTCCCACGATGATCAAAGTACCAACCCCACGACTGCAAGAGTTTCAAGTCAAAGCAACCCCACGACGCCAATTCTACCACGTGGCAAGATCTGTAAATTTTTTCTACTCAGTGAGGATTGGGTTCTAAACTTCTCCCCACTTCTGCAAGGGTAATCTGGCAATCTCCAGTAATTAGGGCACACACTCCAATGCTCCAATCTCTGTGCACAAGCTCTTAGGCATCCAAGGGATAAGAATGGGCAGCAATTGCATTGATGAAATTAGGGTTTTCCTAACCTTAATTCAGAGAGAACTGACTGCTATATAATCCTAAGCCTAGCTTAGGTTTAAGGGACTTTTATTCTTGACTTTTGTGCTTCTTCTTAAAACCGACTGTAGAATTAGTGTAGGCTAAGGTTAGGATTTAGGAGTTTTTTTTTTTCTTTTTCCTTTTTTCCTTCTCTCCATAGTCCAGCACTTGCTGGCTATCCCTTTTGTATGATTATATGGTATAGCTTTTAATGGAGTTTTATAATAGGATCTATTGCATGTATGGGATGGTGTTTTTGTTGTGAGTTGTTATGTACAAGGCTGCTGCCTTGAGATCCTCCATTGCTAAGCTGTACTGTAAGCAATGGAGGATTGCTTTTAAGATTTTATTTAGATCCAAGGGACCTGTGTGTCCAAGTTAGGCACATTGCAGACCTTCCCCCACCACAGGATCCACTAAATCTGAATCCCCATAAGAGCTTGAGCTAGTAGCCTTGTGAACATGGTGGCGGTAATAATATTCTTATTTTGGCTTAGACCTCTGTGAGGAGGATAGCCTTTGTGGATAGTCTGTGACCATTCAAGTGGACAGATTATAGCCCTAGGGTGAGGCCAATCCACAGAACTAAGACAGATTCTTCTTCTCTGCACTTGTGCTTGTAACCTTGTGAGAGATTGTACAAAGACAGACTCCCCTGTATTTGTATAGACCCACCATCAGATGGAGGAACTGATCTGGCTGTAGAGATTGTAGGCTTGTGACTGGATCACTGCTGTCTTTCTAAAGCAGTGAACAGCTAGACCTAAAGCTAGTACTCAAACTCTTGCTGGTCCTGTGTGTCCAAGCTAGTGCACATTGCAGGCCTAGCCTCACACACAGAACATTAGAGGTTGAGGTTCCTATGGATTCTTGAGCTGGTAGCCTAGAAGAAGTAGTGCCTATAATGATAAACTTGTTCTGACCCATCTCTGGACTGTGGTTCCCCTATTGGATAGTCTGTGACCATTTAAGTAGACATGTTATAACCATAAGGGATTGGATCATGGCACAGGGGTGAGTTGGATTCTTTCTCCTCTTTGGTGATAATGTAGCCATTGGACAGGACTTCTATAGTAGCTGATCTGAGTCTGAGTTATAAGACCCATCAGATTTGTACCTAATAGCATACTTCTCACAATTTTATATTTATTTTCTCACACTTAATCCACTTTCTGAACCCTTTCTGTAGTTTAGACATTAAGTTACCTTAGGATTTAGATTATAGTGACCTTAAATCCCCTTCCATTTACGATTGCCAGATCTGTAGTCAGATCTGGAGAGCCTACTAAAGATAGCTCCCTTGGAGCTTTAGATCAACCTTCCCTGTGGGACAAACTCTTACTTATCAAAACTTGCTACAACAGGCCATGTATCTTACAGGACTGTACATATTTTAGGCTTGCTGCTTTTCACTCCACCTTTCATTCATTTTCATTCACCCCATTCTTATCACTGTCTCCAATAAAGTCAGTAGCAAGCACTTAAAATAGCCTAACCGAGGGATTAAGACTGAACCTCGCGACAACCACGCGAAGTATGCTTTTTACTCCCTGCTGACATCCATCTGCTCGCGAACTACTCGATGACTGCGTGACAAGTTGTTGTGCTCCCTTCAGAAGTTCGCGACAACTGCGCGACGCATTCTTTCTGGTTCAATTGAGCCCTGTGACATCTGTGCTAGGCCTTCTTCTTAACATTTGTCTGCTTTATTGTGCCTATGCTGCAGCCAACTCTCCGTCTGGGTTCAACCTTCTTTCTTCTGAGGAACTTCTGGGGCAATAGTAGGCTTCTTGGCATGGTTAAGGGCTTATTTGCAGCTTCTGCTTATTACCTATAGGATAGACAAAAAACACAATTATTAAATGATTCAGGGTCTAACAGAGATTAAGTTAAGGGGTGAAAAGTGATACTTTTCAGGTCTTAACACACCCCCAAACCTAATCTTTGCTAGTCCCTTAGCAAAGTTGTAAATAATTAAATGCCACTTTCGTAGGGATCACAAGTACATTTAGCATATGTACCAAACCTTTTAAACCCCTAGGTGATCCTTAGTGGAGTAAAGTCTCCTGAGGGTTTTCAGTGAAGACACCCCCAAACTTTACCATTAGAACAGTTAAGTATAGTGCAGTTAATGACAACACAGCTTTAAATGTACAAAGCTTCATTCCACACCCATTCTTTAACACTTAGAGGAAACTGCAGCAGTGTTGTAGGCCATTTAAAACTTAAAAGTTAACATGTGTTTACATCACCACCATCCATTTTATATTAGAAATTCAATGTGTCCAATTCAGTACCCAGCTTGCCTTAAATTTAAAAATCAGGTTGGATACAACCCTAATGAAGTCAAAATTTAGACCCAATTCTCACTAGGGCTATCTCACAACATTAACAATCTGAGGGTGTTAACATTCACAATAGCTCAAGAGCAGTTACAGACCCCAAATGGGCCTGCAAGCATAAGCATAGGCAAAGCTTCTAATATCTTCTATCCTCATGAATTTTCACCATAGAATGGACAACTCCTCATCTCCACATGACAGCTCATTTTACTTTGGATCCACAAGGTCTTTTTGAATGAGTTGTAATGTTGCTTATGGGTGAGGGATGTAAAGAATCAAGGGGTAAAAAGGGAATCCAAATTAGGAAATCAGCAAGGTAGGGAGTGATTCATGACTTCACAACCTTCATTTTAGCAAAACTTCATCTTACTTGATATATTCCAAAATCAAAGTGGCCAGCTTCTGCTCTTCTTTTCAATTTTCAGATGATGTTCTTCTCTAGACTTCTCTTTCTTTTTCTCTTTTTTTTTTATTCATTCTTTTTTATGATTTTTTTTATGATGAACTGCCACACAACTGCCATTGATATAATGTTGTTCACAAGTTGCTTTTCTTCACCTTCCATAGAATGTTGGACCATTCTCAGTATCTTTAACTCCTTCCCCTTTACCTTTTGAATTCTCAGAGTGAGGGAGAGGTTGAATCAAGTCATGAGGTTAAGGTGAAAGTATTCTGGTGTTTGTGAAAGAAAAGTATGATTTTAAGGCTCAACTGGTTCATGCAAAAGGGCAGATTTTAAAAGGTTGGATTTTCAGGCTCAAACTGTCCAAATGAGGGCCTTGGATCATTTCCTTAGTATCATGAGTGCTGTCAATTAGTTTTGATTTGGAGGTGCACAACTTCTAGTGAAAAAGTCTTTATTCAATTAGTCCTTAGTGCAGAAATAATGCCAAAAAAATACTCTTTAAAAGAAAATAATGGGCCCAAATCTCACTAGGTATGGTCATCAAATTTAACCCATGGGGTGTATTTTCATCTGTTTCTCTCCTCTTAGGTTCACTGAGTATTAACTGAAAAATTTTCTGATATTAGCTTCATGGTGGTGCCAAGATTTTAACTTTTTTAATTTCGAAAAGTCCGCAAAAATTTTTTACAAGTTTCCTCATCGTGTCAAGTTAAGTGGAAATTGACTTTATTCATCCCAATTATACCACCATTACTGCACTAAAATTAACTATTCTATTGGCAGACTTATCCTGCCACACCCCCAAACCCTGAGGAGCAGTCTCCTCACTGGTTCAAAGGTGAGAAAATGCAGTAGAGTCTAGTCAGAACAAATAAACACAGAGTAAGAGCATAAGTAATAATATAAAAAAATGCTAACTAAATAGTATAGAACTAAAAGAAACTTTCATTAAAATAAAAAGAAAATATTACAAAAAGATGTAAAAAGAAAAGAGAAAATGGGGGGGGGGGGGAGAGAGGGATCAAGGGGGAGTCGGTTGGGGAGGGTTTGAGGAAGATGGTGGGGGAGATGTAGGTTGTTCAATTTTTTTCTTCTTTTTCTCTCTCTTCTCATTTTTCTTCTCCTCCTTTGCCAGGATCCACTGGACTTCTTCATACTCATCCCACAGAAATTGTAACGGGTCCGGCTCCTTAGGCGGAAGGGGTCCAACCACATAGGGTAAAATTTCTTAGGGAACTCGTTGGGTTTGTCATACGCCATGGTTGTGAGGAGGGCCGGACAGCTAGGGTTAGAAGAGGAAGGATGAGATGAAGAGGAACTAATGGCCTATTTAAAAGACTTGGATGGTGGAGAATGAGTCGACATATTGAAAGTTTTGTCCCTTTCCAAGCTTGGCAATAAATTGTGAATGTTTAGGGAATGATGAAGCGCACAACTAATTATGGGAAAAGAGAGCGAACAGTAAATGATGGTCTAAATTTAACCTTTATAATTAAGGGGATCCTGTGGGTCGTGCAGCTGCATAGTGGAAGGTGTGGAATTTTGCTTTGCGTGTGGCAAGGACTCCGCGAGGAGCTCAGACAGGGCCCACAATCATGAAAAGGAAACCATTTTACTCCCATGATCGAGGTCAATAGTTGACCTCAGTGCACCATTTTTGCTGAGGTGTGTATTTGCACAAGGTCATCCAGCCACCATCTACATCTACCCTTCACATGGATTCCTATTGCAAATGAGCATAGCCTCCCGAAATTCATCTCCCATGACAAAATTGAACAAAATAAAGACTAAAATAGAAAAAGTTTTAACAAGCACACAAAACAAATCAATATACAAAAAAAAAATGAAAAATTATATTAACTGGAAAAATATGCACAATTGTATTTACAAGGAGAAGATTGGAAGGGGACAAAAAGAAAAGCCTAAGTACAATCTAATCTAAGAGGAAGAAGAAGAATCAGAATCGGAATCTGTAAGAAAATCCCAGCCCATCTTTTTAGCATGGTCCCTAAGGGCAGCTTTGTCCTTTTTCTTCTTGGCTTGCTTGGACTTTCTTGTTTGGGCTGGGGTTTTCCTCATGGTTGGAGCTTTTGGTGCTCTCACCCTTATTTTTGGTTGCTTGGGTATTTTGGATTCTTTCGGTTCTTGAGGGGCTTTTCCTTTTTTTTTACAGGGGGGGTTATAGGGGATTTGCCTTTGTCTTCCTCAGTGGGGGCCACTAGGGATTTCCCTTTTTCTTTGGACTCAGGCTGGCCAGGGGGTTGTGCCTCCTCATACTGGGCAGCTGGCTCTTTGCCAATTTTTATAGAGGCTACTGTGGAAGCAGTCCTCTTAGCAGTGACTTTCCTCTGTTTAGGATAAATTTACTCTTTTAGAGGTACATCAGAGGCCTTGGTAGGTGGAGGCTGCTCTGTAGGAGGTGAGGCAGGAGGGGCAGCAGGGGCCTTCCCTTTTTCTTACTGGATCTTTGATTGTGCCTCCTCAGACTGGACAGTTGGGTATGGAGTAGCTTTAGGCTCAAGGTCTGGCATGCGAACAGAGAGTGGGGTGGGCTGCAGAGGAGCATTTCTGACAGCAGCCAATGCAGCTTCCAATGAGGCTATGTGAATTTTGTATTTGAGGAGGTCAGTCTCATGGATTTCCTTTTAGATTCTGAAGATCTCCTGTGGTATTAAGCCTCTTTCAAATGGGCCTGCCCGTCTTCTCTCAGACGTTTTCTTTCTCCAGCTCCAAATTCAGCTCATTATAAACAACTGTAGATTTGGCCTTTTGATAGGTCTCCAGGATATTAGTCCACCTCAAGGAGATGCCCAGTAGTTGTTTTCTGTGGGCCTCCTTCATTTCATCAATCATTGCGGAGGGGTCTCAATGGATCAAGGAGTTTGGCCATGCCTCTCAGGACATCCTTCCTAAGATAGGGATTGTCCCTCATGGCATGGAGGATGGTGAGGTAGGGTGGGATGTAAACGAAATGTTTGGGTGCGATAGGCAATGATGAAGTGGAAGGAGCAAACTGTGATTGATCCCGGGAGGAGGGGATATCGGTGGGTAAGTCTAGTTGTGGGGGGAGGGGGACAGGTTCTGGGTCTGTTTGTGTCTGTTTGTCAGTGTATGTTGGAGGGGGTAGGATAAGAGGTGGGATGGAGGGTAGAGGGGGAAAAAAAAATGAAGTAGGCTCCCTAGGGGTAGGTGGTGGTGGGGGAGGAAAAAGGAAAATGGTGAAAGGGATGTAAGGGGATAGGGGGTTTGGGGGGATAAAAGAGATTGTGGGTATTAGATGGGGTTGGGAGTCAGGGATGGATTCAGTTTGGGTCTGTTTGTCAGTGTAAAGGACCAGGGGGGGTTGTAAGGGATTGTTGAGAGATTGGTGGGTTGGTTAATGTTTGTAGGGTGGAGTGGATAGATGTGAGTTCAGTCTACATCTGGTCCTGTGTGTGTGTAGTGGTGGATAATTGGGATTGGATGTCTTGGATAAGGTATAGGATGAGTGTCAGTGTGTCGAGGTTGGGAGGTTGAGTTTGTGTAGAAGAGAGCACTGATTGAAAAGGTGAGGATGGGGCATGATGGAAAGTGGAGGGAGGGGGAGAGTGGTGTTTTGGTGAGTGATGGTGTGATGTAGTTGGGGAGTCCAGGAGGGGGGTGTATTGGGTAGGCAGTGTGTCAAGTAAGCTAGCCATAAAGGCTTGGAATCCTATGGTTGTGTTAAGGTTTAAGTCAATGTCTGTGAGTGGGGATGTAGTAGGTATGGCTGGGGTGGTGTCTTCTTCAAGGTGAGTTGTGTCAATGGGGATAGAAGGGATTGTTGGAGGTGTCTGGGATATGGTGGGGGTTGTCTCAGTGATTTTCCATTTTTTATAGGAAATGAGTGGAGGACTGTCAGATTTATGGGAAGCTGATGGGGGTATTAGGGCTGTGTACTGAGGTAGGGTAGGGGATGGTGAGTCCTCCCAGGTACCAATCACAGGTGAAGGGGGAGTGGGCATAGATGATGAAGACAGAGGAGGGTGAGAGATAGATGGAATAGGGGTAGTGGATGCTGGAGTAAAAGGTGGAGTCGCTGAGGTGGCTACTGCAGTAGTGCTGGTCATGACTGGCTCTGAAAGTCCCTCCTTGGTAGCAGGGGTAGACCTTGGGACAGCTTCCTTAGTAGCTTGCTTGGAAGGGACCTGAGCCTCAGCTTTTTTCTTCTTCTGGGCCTCCATCAGGCTCCTGCTGATTCCCCAGTGCCTCTTGGAAAAAGTAGTAGGGGCAAGGGTGGTAGTCTGCTCAGTTTTCGCTATCTTGTACCTCCCCTTGATTAGCAGCAAGGTAATGAACCTGACATAGGGGAGTGTGTGAGTCTTCTTGTTCATCCCTAACTTCTCCACCAGGTCTTTCATTGCCTCAAAGATTAGCCAGGCTGCATGGAAGCCATTGCCTAGAGAGAAGGAGTAGACTGCATCAGTAATAGGGGATCTCCTTTCCCGCTGATGTCCTGAGCAGTAAATGTTCTTTCTCAGGACTTGGTCGATGAATAGGAGTTCAGGCTCCAACTCTCCTCTTCTGATTGAATCTCCTAAGGCCTTTAATCCTCTAGTCAAAGCCCTTGCAATTGTATCAATTGAGGCACTCAGGGGGGGCCATATCCACAGCTAGGGTCGAATGCGGCTAGGATGCCCAAAACCTCAGCAATCACCTTGGGGCTCACTAACATCTCAAAATCATCAATCAGCACCAACAAGCAAACATGTCCATCCTTGTCTTTTTTGACCCTAATGTGCTGATAAAATAGTTGCACTAGCCTAGGGTAGGCTAGTGCTAGAATTCCTCTCAGCAAGGGTGTCAGGCCCGCTACTACACGGCAGGGGCAGAGAGAGGCTCCTTCTCAAAGAATGGTAGGTCAAAAGCTGTCTCAGGCTCCAATGGGATTGAAACCATGAGCTCAGAAGGAGTAGAAAACTTAGGGGTTGGCTCCTCCGCCTTCTCAACCACTTCTTTTTTTTCTGTCCCTTGGACGTTTTTACCTTCTTAGCCACAGGCTCAACAGGGGCCTTATCCCTCCCCTTTCTCTTCTATGCACTCTTGGGAGGCATTTCAAATTCTATCTTTGAATATGAGGAATGGAGACAGAAATCTAAGTGCTTACCCTAAAATCCTTTGGTTTGGTTTGATCTGACGCACAGGGCATTGCGAGATCTTTGATCACAGGGCAATAGATGGTGGTGTTGCTAGGAACAACTCTTTAGATTCGTGGAGTGAATGGTGGACTGTAGGATTGATGCTGGAGGAGAGAGGGGGAAGAGCGCCAAAAGCTAGGGTTTCACAGAGTGAAGAAGGAAGAGAATACTGGAAAGGGAGACAAGCACGGGGTTAAAATACTTATCGCGAAGCTCGGCGTGCTTTGGAACATCTGGTCGCGAGATTAGAAATAAACCTAGAAAGGGTGTTCTTCAATTTGGATTGTGCGACAATCTCCCAGGTTGACCTTGGAGCGCGCGACAGTATGTGATGAATTCATGTGAATTGCGCTAGCGACTCCCAGGTCTCCATTTGGATTACGCGAAAAGCTCTGAGATTCACTTTGAATCTTGCGACAGCCTTAGAATCTCGCGACAGCTAATGAATAGCTCTATGTGGATCGTGTGAGAGGTTCTTAGGTGCACTTGAATCTCGTGATAGTTATTGAATGTTTCCATGTGAACTACGCGAGAGTCTCTTAGGCTTCCTTTTTAACCTCGTGACAGCCTTAGAATCATGACGGTGATGAAGTATGCAGCTTAGAAAAGGCGAGAGTCTCCAAGCTTCCCTTTGGACCCAGAAAATCAACCATTCAAACAAGGACAACAAAAATCAACCTCCCACATTATGCATTCAAATAAAACTATCAATTAAAGAGCAGTAAGCATCAAACCAAGCATAAAAAGTTCAAACCAGATAGGTCCAGATTCAGATGGGATCGCTACCAATTCCTAGAGAATTTAAACAAAAGAAAGTAAGATAAATCTACTAAAATCAAAGTACATATGTTATAGTAATGACACACCTGTGGATCAGTTTAAAGAAGGATCCCCTTGAAAGTGAATGGTGTCCATGGGTTCGGAAAGTTTTTCAAAACAAGGCTTAAGCCTTTGACCATTCACCTTCAAGGTTCTCCCAGACTTAGGATCCTTGATTTCCACAGCACCAGATGGGGAAACATGCATGACAATGTAGGGACCTTCCCATCTGGATTTCAATTTGTCAGGAAAATATTTATGTTTGGAGTTAAACAACCAAACCTTATCACCAGCTATGAAATTCTTTCTCAACAGTCCCTTGTCAAAGAAAGCTTTGGACCTTTCCTTGTAGATCCTGGCATTGGCATACGCATCCATCCTTAACTCATCCAATTCTGATAGCTGCAAAAACCTGTGATGACCAGCAGAAGTTAGGTCTAGATTTAAATGTTTAATGGCCCAATAGGCCCTGTGTTCTAACCCCACTGGGAGATGACAAGTCTTGCCATAAACTAGTCTGAAAGGGGACATACCGATGGGAGTCTTATAGGCAGTCCTATAAGCCCACAGTACATCATTAAGCTTGTTAGCCCAATCATTCCTATTAGTCCTCACAGTCTTCTCAAGGATGTGCTTGATCTCCCTATTAGAAATTTCAACTTGCCCACTGGTTTGTGGGTGGTAGGGAGTAGCAATCCTATGGGTGACAGAATATTTCTTGAGTAAGCTCTCAAAATTTCTGTTGCAGAAATGGCTACCCCCATCACTGATAATGGCTCTTGGGGTGCCAAATCTCGAGAAGATATTCTGCTTCATAAACTTGAGGACAACCTGATTATCATTAGTTCTTGTGGCAATGGCTTCTACCCATTTGGAAACGTAATCCACTGCCACTAAGATAAAATGAAAACCATTTGAAGGAGGAAAGGGGCCCATAAAGTCAATACCCCACACATCAAACAGTTTCACAACAAGGATGAGCTGTAAAGGCATTGAGTTTCTTTTGGACAACCCTCTTAATTTTTGGCATCTTTCACAGGTCCTGTAGTGTGTATTAGCATCTCTAAAAAGAGAAGGCCAATAGAACCCACACTGCAAGACTTTGTCAGTTATTTTTCTTCCACTAAAGTGGCCTCCACGGGCATTTTCATGGCGCATGGCCAGAATACTGGGGACATCACTCTCGAGAACACATTTCTGGATGATCTGGTCTGCACAATACTTGTATAAGCAAGGTTCTTCCCAGAAAAAGACTTTGACCTGTGAGAAAAATAGGTCTTTGTCCATTTTTGTCCAATGGGTAGGAATCTTGCCTATAACTAGATAATTGACAATATGTGCATACCAGGGAACCAAGGATTGGATGGCAAATAATTGCTCATCCGGAAAGATATCATTTGTAGCAGGGTCATCAACACCTTTTTCCAAAACAATTATGGACAAGTGGTCAGCCACCACTTTTTTTACACCCTTTTTGTCGTTGATTTCAATGTCAAACTCCTGCAACAGGAGTATCCATCTAATCAACCTGGGCTTCGCATCCTTCTTGGACAATAGGTACTTTAATGCTGAGTGGTCAGTGAAGATTGTAGTTTTAGACCCAAGTAGGTAAGGTCTAAATTTGTCCACAGCAAAAACCACTGCCATAAGCTCTTTCTCAGTTGTTGTATAATTCAGCTGAACTTCAGCAAGTGATTTGCTGAGATAGGCAATGACCATAGGCCGCTTATCTTTTCTCTGGCCCAAAACAGCACCTATTGCCAGGTCGGATGCATCACACATCAACTCAAAGGGGAGTGTATAGTCAGGTGTTTGGAGTACAGGGACAGAGGTGAGGTAAATTTTCAAAGTTTCAAAAGCCTCAAGACATTCAGCAGAAAATTCAAAGGGCACATCCTGGCAGAGCAGGTGGCACAATGGTTTAGCAATTTTGCTGAAGTCTTTGATAAACCTCCTGTAGAATCCAGCATGTCCAAGGAAGGATCTGATTTGTTTGGCTATTCTTGGAGGGTGCAAATTTTCAATGAGGTCAACTTTAGCCTTGTCTACCTCAATTCCATCTTTAGAGACTACATGGCCCAACACAATTCCTTGTGTTACCATAAAGTAGCTCTTTTCCCAACTTAAGACCAAATTGGTCTCCTCACATCTTTGCAAGACCAGGTTGAGGTGTTGCAGACATTGGCCAAAACTGTCCCCATAAACAGAAAAATCATCCATAAAAATTTCCAAGAATTTGTCAATCATATCAGAAAATATGGCATACATACACCTCTGAAAGGTGGCTGGGGCATTACACAGCCCAAAAGGCATCCTTCTCTAAGCAAAGGTACCAAAAGGGCAAGTAAATATTGTTTTCTCTTGATCGAGAGGGTGCACAGGGATCTGGTTGTACCCTGAGTATCCATCAAGAAAACAGTAAAAAGCTTTCCCAGCGAACTTATCTAAAATTTGATCAATAAAGGGGAGAGGGAAGTGGTTTTTTCTGGTCTTGGAATTGAGCTTTCGATAATCGATGCAAACTCTCCAGCCAGTGGTCTCCCTGGCTGGTCTCAGCTCTCCAGACTCAGTTATTATCACTGTTATGCCAGACTTCTTGGGCACCACCTGAATAGGTGCCACCCATTCAGAATCAGAAATGGGGTAAATTACCTCAGCATCCAGCAATTTGATGATTTCTTTTAGGACCACCTCCTGCATGTGAGGATTCAATTTCCTCTGTATTTCTCTGGAGGGTGTTGAGCCCTCCTCTAGATGGATCATATGCATACAGATTGATGCATCAATCCCTCCTAGATCAGCAATGGTCTAGCCAATTGCCTTCTTGTGCTTTCTCAAAACTGTTAGCAATTCCTCCTCTTGCTCATTGGTAAGAGAAGAGGAGATAATTACAGGAAGTTTTTCATCTTTCTCAAGGAAAGCATATTTCAATGTCTCTAGAAGCTTCTTTAGCTCTAGATTAGGGGCTTGTTGGATGGATGGCAGGATTGGTGCTTTGTTCGTTTGAGGAAGGGGCAGCAATGTAGGTTTTCACATGGAATGCTGCACTAAACCCACAGAAGACTTCAATGTGGACATGTCTTATGGCATTAAAGCTAGGCTTCCTTCCTCTACCATGTTCCAAACTTCAGTTAAATTTGTGACAATGTAGCCCCACTTCAGCAGAGTGGGCAATTCTTCTTCAACAACTTCTAGTACATCCACTACAAAGTATTCCTCATTGTCCAGCTGAGAGTACTTTGCACTGTTGTACACATTAAGCTCAACTTTCATATGTCCGAAAGTTACCTCCATGATCCTAGACCTACATTGAATGCATACATTGTTAGTGGCCAAGAATGGCCTGTCCAAAATAACAGGTATCAGGGATGTACTCTTATTGCAGCCCATGTCCAAAACAAGGAAGTCTGCAGGGTAGAAGAACTTGTCTACCCCTACTAAGACATCCTCGACCACTCCCATGGGTCTCCTCTCAAACCTATCAGCCATCAACAGTACAATGGGAGTGGGTTTAAGCTCCCCCAAACCTAGCTGCTGATACATACAATATGGCAGCAGGTTAACACTGGTTCCAAGGTCTAGAAGGGCCCTTCCAATTGTGTGGTCGCCAATTATACAGGGAATAGTGGGTATCCCTGGGTCTTGCAACTTCTCAGGCATTGTCATGTAATCTGAGAATTAAGCATCGATTGTAAAGACCTTTTTGGACAAATGGTCTCTGGCCTTCGTTTTCTGAGTACAAAGGTCTTTCAGAAATTTTGCATAGGCTGGGACCTATCGGATTGCATCAAGCAGGGGCAAATTGATTTTTACCTGCTTAAAGGTCTCCATCATTTCCTCTATCTGTGCATTCTCCTTATCAAAAGGGGCAGGGCCACTCAAAGCTTTAAGAAATGGCAGCTGAGGGACTGCTGGTTCCTCAGCTGCAAGCCTATGACTGAACTTTTATTTTTTTCTTTTTTCTTCTTTTATTTCTTGCTGAGGCTCAGCTACAGCCTCTTTATTTTTCCCTTGTTGAAGGGTAGCAAGCAACTCCTGGCTCTGTGCTCTAACAAAGTCTCTTTCACTTTCACTTGACAGTTCTTTGGGAATGACCTCCCTTTGTTCCTTTCCCACCTGGTTGTCTACTAGCCTGCCAGACCTTAGGGCTGTGATGGCATTAGCCTCCTTAAAATTTTAGGAGCCTTCTCCAATCGAATATTGGCCCTTAGGGTTGGCTACTAGCTAGCTTGGCAACCTGGCCTCTTCTCTTTTGGCCAAGGCATTGCCATTTGGTCAAGCCGCTCTTCTATTTTCTTTATGCTTTGACTGTGAGAAGTTAAGGTCTGATTCAAGGGTCCAAGGCTTAGCAATTGGGTCAAAATCTGATCCTCAAAAGAAGCACTTCGGGGCTGAGGTGGGGGAACTACCAATTGATTTTGGTGTTGGGGCTACTGCTGATGTTGGAAATTTGACTTTGGGGCATATCCCTGGTTAAACTGCTGTTGTGGCCTTTGAGGCAAGGCCAACATCAGTTGTGGCTGCATATAATTGTCTTGCTTCCACATAAATTTGGGTGGTCTCTCCATTGGTAACCAGCATTTTGGTGCTGGTATCCATATGGCTGTTTGTTGTAGCCACCAGATTATTGTTGTCCAAATGATTGGGCAGCAGCAGCCTGTTCCATCATGTACTCAGGGTATTGCCCTGCAGATGGGCACTCTTCCAGTAGGACTTGTGGAGATTGGCATATCAGACATGCCTCCATCACTTGTGCAGCCATTCGGGGTTGCACCACAGTTAAAAGTTTGTCAAACTTATCCAAAAGATTGATCATCTGCATTCTCAGGTCATCATTTCCCCTAACTTCATACATCTTTCCTTTAGAGGTTTCTGCAAGCCCCATCTTAGGAGAAGGCTCTTGAATAGTTCTAGATGAGGACATCTTCTGGAAAGCATTTTCACTGATAGCATCGAACAAGTCTCATGCCTCATCAGCTATTTTATGCATGTACGTTTCACCACAAGAGGCATCTACCATGTCTCTACTTTTCTCATCAATCTCATTATAGAAGCTCTGGACAAGCTGCCATTCCGGGATCTAGTGGTGGGGACATTGTTTGAGCATCTCCTTAAATCTGTCCCAAGATTAGTTAAAATCCTCACTTGGGGATTGTGCAAAAGCAAGTATGCCATTCCTCAACTGGCTGGTTTTGTTCTCTGGGAAAATTTTGGTCAAAAATCTTGTCTGGAGGTCTTTTCAAGTAGTGATACTGTTGTTTGGGAGAGTAGACAACCAGGTGCTGGCCCTGTCCTTTAGGGAGAAAGGAAAAAGCCTTAACCTAGTGGCTTCTGGTCCCAAACCAGCAATGGAGAATGTCGTGTACAGGGCCTTGCTGAGCCCATGGAAAGAGGGAAGCATTTGGATGATGGAGGTTTTAATCTCATAGTTTCCCTGAACATCTGGGAATTGAATGCTGAATGGAGAATTATAATCATTAGGAGTATTCAATTCCTTCAATGTTCTGGGTTGCTCTTCACCCATGTTTGCTGTCTCAATTTCAGTAGGGGGCTCGACTGTGGCGTGTCTGTGCCTTCTCGGTCTTCTACCCATTTCTATCTCAGGGATAGGAGGCTCTAATGTAGGAGTGAGGGATCTCCTTCCTAACATGCACACGCACCAACAGCAGGGAAGACTACTCGCAAACACATTGCACTTAACAAAATTACAACTATCCTAATCAACTGTTATGGAACTTGCAAAGGAGAAGTAGACTGAGTTTTGAGGGTTAAAGAAGTGCAAACAGTGGTAGCTAGACTCCTAGTGTAATTCTACTCTCCTTCTCTGCTACTATCCAGATCTGCAAGAAATAAATTTCAAATGTAAATCAGCAGTATCAATTATTCCCCGGCAACGGCGCCAAAAACTTGTGGAGGTATTTTAAGTGCTTGCTACTAACTTTATTGGAGATGGTGATAAGAATTGGGTTAATGAAAATCAAAGATGGATTGAAGAGCAGCAAGCCTAAAAATACACAGTCCTGCAAGATACAGGGCCTATTGTAGCAAGTTTTGATAACTAAGAGTTTGTCCCACAGGGAAAGTTGATCTAAATCTCCAAGGGAGCTATCTTTAGTAGGCCCTCCAGATCTGGCTACAGATCTGGCAATCCTAATGGAAGGGGATTTATGGTCACTATAGTCTAAATCCTAAGGTAACTTAATGCCTAAACTACAGAAAGGGTTGAGAAGAGAAGAGTGATGGAGTGTGAGAAAATAAATATAAAAGAGTGAGATGTATGCTATTAGGTACAGATCTGATGGGTCTTATAACTCAGACTCAGATCTGCTGCTATAGAAATCCTGTCCAATGGCTACATTATCACCAAAGAGAAGAAAGGATCCAACTCACTCCTGTGCCATGATCCGATCCGTTATGGTTATAACCTGTCCACTTGAATGGTCACAGACTATCCAATAGGAGAACCACAATCCAGAGATAGGTCAGAATAAGTTTATCATTGTAGGCACTATTTCAAACCAGGCTAGAAGCTCAAGAATCCATAGAAGCCACTACCTCTAAAGCTCTGTGTGTGGGGCTAGGCCTTCAACCTGCACTAGCCTAGACACACAGAACCAGTAAGAGTTTGAGTACTAGCTTTTAAGCTTAGTTGTTCACTACTTTAGAAAGAAAGCAGTGATCCAGTCACAAGCCTACAATGCTTACAGCTAGATCAGATCTGCCCTCTGATGGTGGGTCTATAAAAATACAGGGGAGTCTATCTATACATAATCCCTCACAAGCCTACAAGCACAAGTGCAGAGAAGAAGAATCTGTCTTAGTTCTGTGGATTGGCTTCACCCTAGGGCTATAATCTGTCCACGTGAATGGTCACAGACTATCCACTGAGGCTATCCTCCTCACAGAGGTCTAAGTCAGAACAAGAATATTGCTGCCGCCACCATGTTCACAAGGCTACCAGCTGAAGCTCCCATGGGGATTCAGATTTAGTGGGTCCTGTGGTGAGGCTAAGCCTGTAATGTGCCTAACCTGGACACATAGGTCACTTGGATCTAAGTAAAGCCTTAAAGACAATCCTCCATTGCTTACAATACAACTAAGCAATGGAGGATCTTAAGGCAGCAACCTTGCACAGAACTACTCCCAAAACACTAATCCCATACATGCAATAGATCCTATTACAAAACTCCATTAAAACTATACCAAATAATCATACAAAGGCATAGCTAGCAAGTGCTGGACTATGGAGAGAAGGAAAAAGGAAGAAGAAAACTCCTAAACCCTAACCTTAGCCTACTGTAATTCTACAGTTGGTTTCAAGAAGGAGTATAGAAGTCAAGTCTAAAAAAAAGTCCCATAAACCTAAGCTAGGTTTAGGCTTATATAGCAGTCGGCTCACTGTGAATTAGGTTTAGGAAAACCCTAATTTCATCAATGCATTTATGGCCCATTCTTGTCCCTTGGATGCCTCATGGCATGTGTACGGAGATTGGATCATTGGAGTGCGTGCCCTAATTGTTGGAAGTTCCTAGATTGCCCCTGCAGAAGTGGGAGAAGTTAAGAACCCAAGCCGCGCTAGGTAGAAAGGCTTTCTAGGTCTTATCGCGTGATAGAATTGGCGTCGCGGGGTCGCTTTGACTTCAAGCTCTTGCAGTAGCGGGGTTGGTACGTTGGTCATCACGGGAATGCTCTAGTCGTCGCGGGATTGGTCTTTCCATTTGAATGGCGTAGGAATTGCAAGCGCAGTTTGTTCCTTGATGAATCCCACTGTGAATCTCACGAAGAAAATAATGTACATGGGCTTCTGGATCGCGCGGGCAGTTCCTTGAAAGTATGTGTCCCGTGGCCACTGTGCAACAGTCGCGCGCTGGAATGCCTGGGGCTCTCTCTATTCAGTGAATCGCGCGAAGGTTGAAGACTCATCTCCTGAACTACGCGAGTGCTTCACGAGTGCTTAACATTGAACCTCACGAGAATCGCGTGAAGTATGCTTTTTACTCCCAGCTGACACCCATCTGCATGCGAACTGTGCGAGGACTGCACGACCAGTTGTTGTGCTCTCTTCAGAAGTCCGCAACAACTGCGCGACGCATTCTTTCTGGTTCAATTGAGCCCTGCGACATCTGCACGAGGCATTCTTCTTGACATTTTTCTGCTTTGTTGTGCCTATGCTGCAGCCAACTCTCCGTCTGGGTTCAACCTCCTTTCTTCTGAGGAACTTCTGGGGTAATAGTAGGCCTCTTGGCCTAGTTAGGGGCTTATTTGTAGCTTCTGCTTATTACCTATAGGATAGACTTAAAAAACACATTTATTAAATGCTTCATGGTCTAACAGAGATTAAGTTAAGGGGTGAAAAGTGGTACTTTTTAGGTCTTAACACACCCCCAAACCTAATCTTTGCTAGTCCCTTAGCAAAGCTGTAACTAATTAAAGGCCACTTTCGTAGGGATCACGGATACATTTAGCATATGTACCAAGCCTTTTAAACCCCTATGTGATCCTTAGTGGAGGAGTGCAGTCTCCTGAGGGTTTTCAGTGAAGACACCCACAAACTTCACCATTAGAACAGTTAAGTATAGTGCAGTTAATGACAATACAGATTTAAATGTATAAAGCTTCATTCCACACCCATTCTTTAACACATAGAGGAAACACAGCAGTGTTGCAGGCCACTTAAAACTTAAAAGTTAACATGTGCTTGCATCACCACCATCCATTTTATATTAGAAATTCAATATGTCCAATTCAGTACCCAGCTTGCCTTAAATTCAAAATTCAGGTTGGATACAACCCCAATGAAGTCAAAATTTAAACTCAATTCTCACTAGGGTTATCTCTCAACATTAACAATCTGAGGGTGTTCACATTCACAATTGCTCAAGAGCAGTTACAGACCCCAAATGGGCCTGCAAGCATGAGCATAGGCAAAGCTTCTAATTTATGATATCCTCATGAATTTTCACCATAGATTGGACAACTCCTCATCTCTACATGACAGGTCATTTTACTTTGGATCCACAAGGTCTTTTTGAATGGGTTGTAATGTGGCTTATGGGTGAGGGATGTAAAGAATCAAGGGGTAAAAAGGGAATCCAAATTAAGAAATTAGCAAGGTAAGGAGTGATTCATGACTTCACAACCTTCATTTCAGCAAAACTTCATCTTACTTGATACATTTCAGAATCAAAGTGGCCAGCTTCTCCTCTTCTTTTCAATTTTCAGATGATGTTCTTCTCTAGACTTCTTCTTTTTCTCTTTTTATTTTTATTCATTCTTTTTTATGATTTTTTTTATGATGAACTGCCACACAACTGCCATTGATACACTGCTGTTCACAAGTTGCTATTCTTCCCCTTCCACAGAATGTTGGACTATTCTCAGTATCTTTAACTCCTTCTCCTTTACCTTCTGAATTCTCAGAGTGAGGGTGAGGTTGAATCAGATCATGAGGTTAAGGTGCAAGTATTCTTGTGTTTGTGAACGAAAGGTATGATTTTAAGGCTCAACCTGTCCAAATGAGGGCCTTGGATCATTTCTTTTGTATCATGAGTACTGTCAATTAGTTTTGATTTGGAGGCACACAATTTCTAGTGAAAAAGTCTTGATTCAATCAGTCCTCAGAGCAGAAATAATGCCAAAAAAATACTCTTCAAAAGAAAATGATGGGCTCAAATCTCACTAGGTATGGTCATCAGATTTAACCCATGGGGTGTATTTTCATCTGTTTCTCTCCTCTTAGGTTCAATGAGTATTAACAGAAAAAGTTTCTGATATTAGCTTCATGGTGGTGTCAAGATTTTAACTTTTTCAGTTTCGAAAAGTCTGCAAAAATATTTTATTTTTTTACAAGTTTCCTCATTGTATCAAGTTAAGTGGAAATTGACTTTATTCATCCCAGTTATACCACCATTACTGCACTAAAATTAACTATTCTATTGGCAGACCATCCTGCACATGGTGATCTAGGTTCGATCACCAGCAATGGCGCTAAAAACTTGTTGAGGTATTTTAAGTGCTTGCTACTAACTTTATTGGAGATGGTGATAAGAATTGGGTTAGTAAAAATCAAATATGGATTGAAGAGCAGCAAGCCTAAAGTTGTAGCAAGTTTTGATAAGTAAGAGTTTGTCCCACAGGGAAAGATGATCTAAAGCTCCAAGGGATCTATCTTTAGTAGGCCCTTCAGATCTGGCTACAGATCTGGCAATCCTAAATGGAAGGGGATTTATGGTCACTATTGTCTAAATCCTAAGGTAACTTAATGCCTAAACTACAGAAAGGGTTGAGAAGAGTGATGGAGTGTGAGAAAATAAATATAAAAGGGTGAGAAGTATGCTATTAAGTACAGATCCGATGGGTCTTATAACTCATACTCAGATCTGCTGCTATAGAAATCCTGTCCAATGGCTACATTATCATCAAAGAGGAGAAAGGATCGAACTCACTCCTATGCCATGATTCAATCCCTTATAGCTATAACCTGTCCACTTGAATGGTCACAGACTATCCAATAGGGGAACCACAATCCCGAGATGGGTTAAAACAAGTTTATCATTGTAGGCACTACTTCATCCAGGCTACAAGCTCAAGAATCAATAGGAACCTCAACCTCTAAAGCTCTGTGTGTGGGGCTAGGCCTACAACGTGCACTAGCCTTGACACACTGAATCAGCAATAGTTTGAGTACTAGCTTTTAAGCTTAGCTGTTTACTACTTTAGAAAGACAGCAGTGATCTAGTCACAAGCCTATAATCTCTATAGCCAGATCAGATCTGCCCTCTGATGGTGGGTCTATAAAAATACAGGGGAGTCTTTCTCTGCACAATCTCTCACAAGCCTACAAGAACAAGTGCAGAGAAGAAGAATCTGTCTTAGTTCTGTGGATTGGCCTCACCCTAGGGCTATAATCTGTCCACGTGAATGGTCACAGACTATCCACTGAGGCTATCCTCCTCACAGAGGTCTAAGTCAGAACAAGAATATTGCTGTCGCCACCATGTTCACAAGGCTACCAGCTCAAGCTCCCATGGGGATTCAGATTTAGTGGGTCCTGTGGTGGGGCTAGGCCTGCAATGTGCCGAACCTGGACACATAGGTCACTTGGATCTAAGTAAAGCCTTAAAGACAATCCTCCATTGCTTACAATATAACTTAGCAATGGAGGATCTTAAGGCAGCAGCCTTGCACAGAACTACTCCCAAAACACTAATCCCATACATGCAATAAATCCTATTACAAAACTCCATTAAAACTATACCAAATAATCATACAAAGGCATAGCCAGCAAGTGCTGGACTATGGAGAGAAGGAAAAAGGAAGAAGAAAACTCCTAAACCCTAACCTTAGCCTACTATAATTCTACAGTTGGTTTTAAGGAGTACAGAAGTCAAGTCCAAAAATAAGTCCCATAAACCTAAGTTAGGTTTAGGCTTAAATAGCAGTCAGCTCACTGTGAATTAGGGTTAGGAAAACCCTAATTTCATCAATGCATTTCAGCCCTTTGTTGTCCCTTGGATGTCTCGTGGTGTGTGTACGGAGATTGGAGCATTGGAGTGCGTGCCCTAATTTCTAAAAGTTCATAGATTGCCCCTGCAGAAGTGGGAGAAGTTAAGAACTCGAGCCGCACTAGGTAGAAAGGCTTTTCAGGTCTTATCGCGTGATAGAATTGGCGTCGCGGGGTTGCTTTAACTTGAAGCTCTTACAGTCGCGGGGTTGGTACTTTGGTCATCGCGGGAATGCTCTAGTCATCGCGGGATTGGTCTTTCCATTTGAATGGCACGGGAATTGCAAGCGTAGTTTGTTCCTTGATGAATCCCACTGCGATCATCGCGAAGAAAACAATGTAGATGGGCTTCTGGATCGTGCGAGCAGTTCCTTGAAAGTATGTGTCCCGCGGCCACTGCGCGACAACCGCGCGCTAGAATGCTTGGAGCTCTCTCTATTCAGTGAATTGTGCAAAGGTTGAAGACTCATCTCTTGAGCTGCATGAGATTACGCGAGCGCTTAAGACTAAACCTCACGAGAACCACGCGAAGTATGCTTTTTACTGCCTGCTAACATCCATCTGTGCGTGAACTACGCGAGGACTACACGACTAGTTATTGTTCTCCCTTCAAAAGTCTATGACAACTACGTGACGCATTGTTTCTGGTTCAATTAAGCCTTGCGACATTTGTGCGAGTAATTCTTCTTGACATTTTTCTGCTTTGCTATGCCTATGCTGCAACCAACTCTCCGTCTGTGTTCAACCTCCTTTCTTCTGAGAAACTTCTGGGGCAATAGTAGGCTTCTTGGCATGGTTAGGGGCTTATTTACAGCTTCTTCTTATTACCTATAGGATAAACTTAACACACATTTATTAAATGATTCAAGGTCTAACAGAGATTAAGTTAAGGGGTTAAAAGTGGTACTTTTCAGGTCTTAACAATTGCCCTAGCCACATTTCAGAGGTGCATGTATGCAATCTTTTCTGATATGGTTGATAAGTTCATAGAAATCTTCATGGATTATTTCTCAGTTTATGGGGATAGTTTTAGCTAGTGCGTGAGTAACCTTGACTTGATTTTATAAATTTGTAAGGAGACCAATTTGGTCTTGAGCTGGGAAAAGAGCCACTTTATGATAACACAAGGAATTGTGTTGGGCCATGTGGTCTCTTACAAAGGAATAGAGGTTGACAAGGCTAAAGTGGACTTAATTTCACACCTGCCCCCACCCAGGACTATAAAACAAATTAGATCATTTTTAGGACATACTAGATTATACAGGATGTTCATTAAGGACTTTAGCAAAATTTCAAAGCCATTGTGCCACCTGCTTTGTCAAGATGTGTCATTTGACTTCTCTGCTGAGTGCCTTGAGGCCTTTGAGGTATTAAAAAAGTGCCTTACCACTGATCCTGTAATCCAAACCCCAAATTACTCACTCTCCTTTGAACTAATGTGTGATGCATCAGACTTGGCCATAGGTACTGTCTTAAGATAGAGGAAAGATAAGTTGCCTGCACTGATCTATTATGCCAGCAAATCACTAGCTGAAGCTCAGCTGAACTACACCACTACTGAGAAGGAGCTGCTAGCTGTTATGTTTGCTGTGGATAAGTTTAGACCTTACTTGCTTGGGTCTCAAATTATTGTTTTCACTAATCACTCAGCCCTGATATGCCTATTGGCTGAGAAGGATGTCAAGCCAAGGTTGATTAGATGGATCCACCTATTACAGGAGTTTGATCATGAGATCAAGGATAAAAAGGGAGTTGAGAATGTGGTGGCTGACCACCTCTCTAGAATTATTTTGGAAGAATGTGCAACAACACCTGTTAATGAGTTGTTCCCTGATGAGCAGCTATTTGTTGTCCAATCTAGTATGCCCTGATTTGAACACATTATTAATTTTCTTACTGTTGGAAGGATTCCCCCTCACTGGTCCAAGATGGATAAAGACCTATTTTTCTCTCAGGTCAAACATTTTTTATGGGAGGATCCATACCTATATAAGCATTATGCAGACCAGATAGTTAGGAGATGTGTACCTGAAAGTGAATTCCAAAGCATTCTTTCTATGTGCCATGAGCAAGCCTATCAAGGTCACTTCAGTGGCAAAAAGACTGCAGCAAAAGTGCTGTAATATGGTTTTTATTGGCCTTCTTTGTTCAGAGATTCAAACATATATTGCAAAGCCTGTGAGAGATGTCAAAGGTTGGGGGGCATTTCCAAGAAAGATTCTATGCCACTGCAGCCCATCCTTGTGGTAGAACTTTTTGACATCTAGGGCATTGATTTTATGGGTCCCTTTCCTCCATCTATGGGTTTTAACTTCATACTTGTGGTAGTAGACTGTGTCCAAATGGGTGGAAGCCATTACCACAAGGACCAATGACCACACAGTTGTCCTTAAATTTTTAAAGGACAATATGTTCTCAAGATTTGGCACCCCTAGAGCTATCATTAGTGATGGGGGGAGTCATTTCTGTAATAGACCTTTTGAGAACCTCCTCGAAAAGTACTCTGTTAGCCATAGAAGTGCAATTCCCTACCACTCACAAACCAGTGGGCAAGTTAAAATTTCCAATAGGGAGATCAAGCATATCTTGGAGAAGACTGTGAGGACTAATAGACAAGATTGGGCACAAAAGCTGAATGATGCTTTGTGGGCTTATAGGACTGCCTATAGGACCCCTATTGGTATGTCCCCATTATGTTGGTTTATGGCAAGGCCTGCCACCTACCAGTGGAGTTAGAGCACAAAGCCTATTGGGCTATAAAAATACTGAACTTTAATCTAACTCCTGCTGGTTCTCATAAGAAATTGCAACTGGCAGAGCTTGATGAGCTGAGGTTGGATGCCTATTCAAATGCCAAGATATACAAGGAAAAATCAAAGGCATTCTTTGACAAGAAGCTAATGAGGAAGGACTTTAATGCTGGTACTAAGGTTTGGCTTTTCAACTCTATACTAAAATTTTTTCCAGGGAAGTTAAAATCCAGATGGGATGGACCTTACACTGTCATTCATGCCTCCCCATCTGGTGCTATGGAGATATTGGATCCTATGCCTGCGAAGATCATGAAAGTGAATGGTCAAAGGCTAAAAATTTGTGTAGAACATTCAGTGGAGCCTCCTCAGACCATTCACCTAGATGAACCTCCCACTGCTCAATGATCCACAGCTTTGTAACATATATACCATATGAGTTGAATGTTTTATCTTATTTTGTGTTGCTTAGAAAATTTCCCATTACTGCGTTTAGGGTGATGATGATTTGCTTGTGTGTTTGATTTTATTTTGTTATGTTCTGTTTTAAGTACATGGGCATATCTATCATCTGAATTTGATGCTCATGTATGTTGTTGATCTGAAAGATTATCTTTAGAATTCTAAATTTTTTATGTTTGAATGTTGATAAAGGGTAACCAAATTGTCGTGATGAAATGGAGTACATTTCAAGGAGTTAGTGCTGATGCACACTGAATTGGTGCATGACATTATACATGCACAGGCCAGGGCACAAGCTGAGAGAAAAGGTTATGTGTTGCTTTCTCGGGTGGCTAAATGGCCTAAATTTCAAGCTCGCGAGCCACTTATTGGCTTTCTCATAGAGTTCTGAGAGAAGTTTTATTCCTCGCAAGAGCCTTACAAGCAAAAGATACCTGCTGAAGCCTGATATTGAGCTTCGTGAGGCTCTATCTTGTCAGCAACAAGGGACTGCACGAAAAAATGGAATTCACACTTTTTATACTGCGCGATAGCCTCACGAGCTAACATTCTGAAGGCCACACCATTAATTGCCTCGCGAAATCCCTGATACTCCAAATGGATGTTCCTTGCAAAGATCACAAGCTAAGCAGCAGGAGAGATGAGCAATTGCTTCGCACGCTTAGGCCCAAATTCAACTCTACAAAGTACCTCACGAGGCACATAAAGCTTCTAAATCTATTCTCGCAAGGCTCTGTTATTCTTCACAACAGCACTTCTCGCGAGATTGGCTGTGTACTACGTGAGAATTGTACTTCGCGAGAACCTAACGATAACGCTGCGAGGCACAGGATTAGCCCAATAAACCCAACGATTTCTCCATTCTCGCCATTTTATTTCTCTTTGCCCTAGCTTCCACTACACAAAATTGAGCATCTCTCTCCCTTCTTTCTTCCCTATAGCCTAATCCAATCCACCTCATACAATTTTGTCCTACCATTTTCCTCCCCATCACCTCCTAGTCACTTTGAGCAGGTTTTAGGAGATTGGAATATCTGTGCAACATTTGAAGTGGAACCCTAGCTATAGTTTGGTAAGATTTCTCACCCTCTCGGTTGGGTCGATTAGTTATTAATTGGGTGTCAAGTAGAGAGGAATTTAGGTGCTTTTTCATTTGTAAGGAGTATATTACACAAGCAATGGCCAAAAGTTCAAAGTTCACACACATGTTGGTTGCCATGCTAAACCCTCCAAATACTGGCAGCCCTGGGGTAACTCGAAAATCAGCAAGGATTGCAAAGGCCTCCACAGTGGAGACCTCTGAGATGCCTATTCAGATGGCTAAGCCCCAGATGGAGTAGCCAACTAAGAAGAAGTTCGCCCCAAAGAAGAGGGCCAGAGAGCACCTACATGCCAAAAGCCTTGAAAAATCCAAGAAGAAATCGAAAAAGGGCAAGACTATGGCCCATGAGGTCCCTGAGGTTGACCCTGATGAGGAAGAAGATATATACTGAGTACCTCAGGGTCCCAGCTGAATTTATTGCTGCAATCATGCTAGAGGCTGAAACAATTTTTGAGAAAGTTTATTTTGAGGAGCGACCAGAGACATCAGCCTCCATTGCATACCTAACCAAGGCAAATCTACTCTCCTTGTTGAGGCCCCCACTGTAGCTAGTCTTCCTTAGACTAGTGCAACTATTTTATCAGAATATCAGGATGAAGACTGGGGATGATAGGAATCCAGTATTGCTGGGGTTAATTAACAAATTTGAAATGCTCTTTAATCAAGCTGTAATAGCAGAAATACTTTGGATACCAGCCAAGTATACCCCTGAGTGTGGCTTAGGTCCCCCTTTAACAGCCACCATCCCAGAGAAAGCCAAGGAAATGACTGGAGTGGTCACAGCCTCAGGACTCTCAATCAGAAAGAGGGATCTTCACCCAAAACTCGGATTTATGGATGGGGTGTTGAGGAAGAATGTGTATTGCTCTAGCCATGAGCAAGGGAGGAGGTCTCCTATTGCTGATGCACTCTTCTCCTTCCACAAGAACCACTACTTAGATGCTGCCAAGTTGATCTTTGAGGGGATAAAAGATATTCATGAAAAGGTGAAGATAAAGAAGAAACCCCACTCACTTTCCTATTGCAGGCTCATTATAGCCTTATTGAAGTTGGGGGGGTACCAGTTTCACTTGGATGAGAAGACCATCACCTTGGCCCCCAAAAAATGGGAAAATAAATAATGGGGGATCAGTGGCACTTTAATTGAGAAGAAAAAGAAGGCAGACTTGTCAGCTCCAGCAGCCCCTACAAGTCAAGAAGTTGTTGTTGTTGCTGCCTTTGTCGCTACAAGCTCTGCTGCCCTCTCTCAGGCAACCCATTCATGTGTGCCAGCCAGCACCACCTCCACATATGCAGCCATTACCTCACCAGCCACCCCTTCACCTTCCATGTCAGCCACTACTCCCTCAACCCCAACCTCACAACCTCCCACAGTTTCATGACCCTCACCCCAGCCAACTCTACCAACTACCTCAGCCACCATACCTACTGCTACCTTAACTGTACCCCACTCATCACATCAGCCACACCAGGCCCACCCATCCATACCACATTTGAAGAGACCATTCCAGTCCCTCAACCATCCTCACCTGTGCTAACCACCTATAAGAAGAAAAGAAAATTAACCAAAGCCCATAAAGAGCCCCAACCCACCTATATCTCCCAATCCACCCCAATTCCTGAAACCACAACTTTCACAGAACCAACCATTGACCTACCACCACCTTCAACAGCCCAAGCCTTTTACCCTGAGCCTCCCACCCCTAAAATCCCTCACAGCTCTTCAGCTACCCCCTCTGTACCCATTGAAACCTCCACACCTTTGGAAGCTGTTACCTGGGAGCCTTTAGGCCAATCCATCCCATTTTTACCTACCCATGACTAAATCCCTTTCTTAGAAGAGGGATACACTGCCATGATATCCTTTATCATAGGGGACATCAACTATGAGTTTACTCCTCTCCCAGACTACCCTCCACATTTTCCCCTCCTACAGATTCACCACAGCCCCACCAATTTGCCCCTATGCCTCCATCACCACAGCCCACCACCTTCACTCAAGCACCCGCTTCCTCATTTCAACTAATTCCACCCATCACCCCAGATTTCCTACCTCAGATCTTCCACCTATTACTCTCCCTTCAAGCCCAACTGTTGGCCAACTCCCAAAACCAATCATCCTTTGAGGCCAACATTCACTCCATAACCTCCCAACTCCATAACCAGGCCTCAATCCAAATACGCTTAGAAGCAATCCAAGCCACCTTGTCAATTTTAACCCCAACATCATAACAACCACCTATCCCTACACCCACCCATTTACCTACTCTACCTCCATCTCCCCAACTCATTGCAACTATCCCAAAAATCCCTCCTATTACCTTTACCAATGCCTCCACGTAAACTGAACCTGAACCAGAACCCCAACCTATCCCTATCCAGTTGCCCATTATCCCTCTACCTGATATCCCACCTACTATAGCTACCTCTGATACTATAACAGATGTGGAGGACTTGATACCCACCTCCTCAATTCCTACCCAAACAGACCCCGAGCCTAAACCTGCAATCCATCACCCTTTACCCTTAATATTCATCCCACCCATCTCATCATCCATCCCCTCTCCCTTACTAGCTGGCCCTTCTTCGAGTGATGAGCAGCCCATCCTACCTGCCTCTTCCTTTTCCATACCTCCATACTCCACTCTCCTCCACGCCATGTAAGAGAACCCATACCTGAAGAAAGATTTCATAAAAGGCATGGCTACTATTAGAATCTCTATCAGACAGCCCTATGAAGAGAAAATCAGTCGAATGGAGTTCAATCACTGAGTTCAATTGTTGGGTATATCAAACGGGTGGGGTAGAATTTTGATCCAGTATGAAGCTGAAAAGCATACTGCAGCAACAGAGAAGATGAGAGTAGATGGCCTAGAAAAAAGATTAGCTACCTCCAAAGATGTCGCAAAGGCCACCAAGGAGCTCTATGAAATGAGAACTCTGCTTGCTGAAAAGAAAGCAGAAATACTTGAAAGGAGACTTGCTGAATTAACTGGCTCCATAAGCAACTGAGCATGCCCTTCATGCTAGTTCTACTACTGCTACTCAAGAGAAAGAAAGAGGAAAAGGACCCCAAGTCAAGACTGAGCCAGCAAATAATTAGGATGTCTAAATATGCACCTGTAGTTAGTTAGGATGTCTTTACATTGTTTTTGTGTAGATCTTTTCCCATACATTGTACAAATTTGTCTATAAATAAAATTTATCTTTATGTTTTGTTTGCTTTACTTTCTATCTTCATATCTGCTTAGTTTGTTTTAGTTGTTTGTGAGTGCCTTCTTTAATGCTTTTACTTACTTTATTTTCTGTCTGCTTTTGTGTATGATCCCTACTACTCATGCCCTTTCATCTTTGAATCAGTGAGGACACTGCTCCTCATAGGTTTGGGGATGTGGCAAGCATTGCCAATGATGCAGTTAACCTAAGTGCAGCTGACTCAAGTGAGTAAGATAGATATAGAGCCGTGATCACCCAAGAAACTCTGAAAATGAGGAAATGTAAACAATTTTTATAGACGTTTAGGCATTGAAAACTTTTAAATTTTAATATTTCCATGATGTGAACACCAAGAAAACTCACTTGTGTTAGTACTTAGTGAACCATTAAGGAGAGAAAAAGCTAAGGACATGCCTAAGAGCTCAATGAAGACCATACCTAGTTAGATTTAGGCCTACAAATTTTTTTTTTCTTTGAAGAGTGTCTTAGGCAATTCTTTCTGCTCTAAGGACTGGCTGAGTCAATGTCCTCACTAGAAGTTAGACATTTCCAAGTCAAAACAGCTTATAGTATCCATGATATTTAGGAAAGGATCAAGGCCTTCTCTTGGACAATTTGAGCCTTAAAATACCAAACCCAATAAACTGCCCTTGCGGATAAACCTATTGAGCCTTGATTTCTAGTTTTCTTCAAAATACACTTGAGTACTTGTACCTAAACCTATGAACCTGATTCAAACATACCCCCACTCTGAGAATTCAGAAGATAAAGGAGGAGTTGAAGATGGACAAGCTAGGGGCAACATTGGGTGAATGGAGAAGAAACATAAAAGGAGGATAGCAGTGTAGCAGCTAGAAAGAGAGTGGCACTTCAGAAAAATAAAAAATAAATAGAAAAGAAAAAGTTATCCAAAAAAAAGAAAAAAAAAAGAGAGAAAATGAAAAGGAAAAGACAAAAATCAAGAGGAAATTCCATTGGAAAAAGTAAAAAATAAGAGGAGAAGCTAGTCACTTCAAGTCTCAAAAATATCAAAGAAGATGAAATGCGATAAACTAAAGAAGGTGAAGTCATGAATCACCTCCTTCACCTGCTGATTTCTTAATTTCGCATCCCTTTTCACCTTTCCATTCTTTATAACCTACACCCATAAGCCACATTACAACCTAGTCACAAGACCTAATCCTAAGCTGAATGAGTTGTTATGTAGAGATGAGGAGTTGTCCAATCTATGGTGAGGAATAGCCAATGATACTAGAATTTAGTAGCACTGCCTATGCTCATGCTTACATACTCATTTGGGGGCAGTAACTGCTCTTGAGCTTGTGAGAAAATGAGAACCCTCAAAGTTCTTTGTGAGACACTGCCCTGGTAAGCATTGGGTTTGCTATTGAATGTATTGGGCATTGCCTAAAACCTAATTTTTGAATTGATGGTGAGCTCAGTACTGACATACATGTGTTGTTTCTCTTGTTGAAAGCTAATTAGAAATGATGTGGATGCATGCAAAAGTTTTAATGATTAAATGTTTGTGCATATCATGTGTTTAAATTCCACACATATTGAGTAAAAGGTGATGCTCTGTGTATTGACAGCTAACTTGATAATGTTGCACTTTTATTAACTGTTTCATTGAGAAGTTTGTGGTACCTTCACTGAAAACCCTCAGGAGACTTCACTCCTCCACTAGGGATCACCTAGTGGTTTAAAAGGCTTGATGCATAAGCTAAATGCATCCGTGCTCCCTACGAAAGTGGCAATTACATTCTTAGAGTAGTTGTTTAAATTTTGCTTTGCTCAGGGACTAGCAAAGATTAGGTTTGGGAGTGTGTTATTCACAGAAAAGTATCACTTTTCACCTCTTAACCTAGCCTTTCCTGGACCTTGAAGCTGACTAATAACTCTTGTTTAGGTTGTTTTGTAGTTAGTAATAAATTTTGTAGCTTAACACAAAGTACATGCCTTTGGTGTTAAGAAGAGAAAGAAATCAAGCCAAGGATGACAGTTGAGCTAAAGATTGATGGAACACCATGGTGGTACACACCATGATGACTATTTTGCATGTCATGATGGACTAAGAAATTCTAGTAGATGAAAAAAGCATAGATGTGAGTGGAGAGAGCTGAAATAGCAGAAGCTACATAGTAGCAGAAGAGCCAATGAACTAACTCGCACAGTTGAGGTACTGCCTCATGCTAGTCAATTCACTAGCAAAGCTTCCTCGTGCAACTAAGACATGCAACACACTAGAGCTCATGAAGAAGTCGCGTAGCTCAATGAAGGGGTTATCACAAAGCAGCCTCTCACGCAACAGTCGTGTACTTCAGCTACAATCAAAACATAAAAGAACTCACGGAGCTCTCGCGCACTAAGCCTTCAGGAATACAGCTCGCGAAGCTCTCACGAGGATCAAGCTTTAAAGTAGCCACGCAAGCTACCTTGCGAGACCAATTTGTGAAAATAGTAGCAACAACCTCACAAAGTTCTCACGTAGCTCAGTAGGAGAGAGGCACGTAGAAGTTTCTCTCGTGTAGCTCTTGCATGCCTAGAAGCTTAACCCTATAATGAGCAAGATGTAAAGGCATCTGCATGAGTGCCTCATGATAGGAGATTCTGAAGCCCTATTGTGTGAGCAAGCCAAACACTGCAAACTCTTCTGTGCGAGTGCATTCAAAGCTAGAGCAGCTGCACGATGATGTGAAGTCCATCCGTGCGAGTGAACAAACCTTCCAAGCAAAATCTTACTTTGCGAGGACTCTTCAAGCCACGCGAGAGAATTAATGTTCAGAAGCTAGCCTCGCGAAGATTGGGCTCTCCACTTCTCAGTTTTAACTTAAGGACCTTTTGGAGATTTCCCCAAGTCTAGGGCACACATTCGTAGGCATGGATCTCGAGGCACACATTCCAAAGCATCCAAGGGTTTTAGCAATGCCACATCTACTAGAAAAATTAGTGTTTACTCTTCTCTAAGTAAAGGCATTAGGACTGAGTATGTAAGCTGTGTTTGTAACTTAGAATTTATCAATCTCTCCTTCAACCTCTGTAGGTGTGATCTCGAGCAGGCTAAGGTTAGAGTTTGATCACTTCTTTTTCTCATTTTTCTTCTCTCTTAGCCCAGCACTTGCTGGCTAAATCTTTTATAAGCAATTAGGTGTAGTTTCATTCAGTTTTGCAATGGGTCTTGCAATCTTTGGGATTTTGTGAAGAGCTGTTGTGCACAAGGCTGTTGCCTTGAGAAATTGCATTGTAGGCAATGTTGGTCAATGGAATTTATACTTTAAATGTTCATTCAATCTATTATTTTCCTATTTGCCCATAATTTTGTTCAGGCAATAGCATGCAATTAGAATTTGAGCTGATTGAAAAGCCCATGGAAGCTTGAGCTTGTAGCCCTGGGACTATGGTGGCAGCAGCAGTTTACATGTTCCATCTCATCATCTGTGGATAAGGCAACCTCTGTAGATAGCCTGTGACTATTTGAGTGGACAAACTATAGCCCTAGGGTAGGTCTTGGTCACAAATCTGAGAAGGATTCTTCTCCTCTTCACTTGAGCTTGTAGCCTAGTGAGAGGTTGTGCAGGAGCAAGCTTCCCTTTGTTTTACTGGACTAATATCAGATGTTAGATTTGAGTTCTCTGTGGCGATTGCAAACTTGTGAGCTGAGTCATTGTAGGCCATTTGAAGCAATGACCAGCTGAACCTAAATCCTCATTCAGCCTGAGAAACCTTATGGTTTCCACCTGGTTTTCAAAGTCTGTTTGCTCCTATGAATGCCTGCCAAATCTATAGCTGATCTGGGGAGCTTGTAGCCTGTCAAACATAGTGTCTACAATGGTATTCATGGCCTGATTAAATTCATTGATTGGAGGAAATCTACTGGATAGTCTGTGACCATTTAAGTGGACAAATTATAGCCTTAAAATTAGTCCACTCCTTTGGATTAGGTTAGCTTTTCTGATTCAATTAATGGGATTTGACAAACTCTATTGGATAGTCGGTGACCATTTGAGTGGACAGAGTATAGCCTTTAGAGCAGTTTAAATGGAATGGATTAAGTTGGATTCTTCTTCCTTCCTGAGGTTTTTTATAGCACATCATCAAGGATTTGCTACAGAGACAGCCCTAAATCTGAGTTACATAACTGAAGTAATTTTAGCTTAAACTGCTTACTTACCACCATTTTATCTTTATTTTAACACCCCGTCACTACCTTCTCCATAACCCTTTCTTAGGATAGGATTGCACTTTTTTTCTTTTCTTTTTAGTAGATAATTTAGTGTAGTTGTGACACCCAACTCCCTTTCTTTAGGATTGCCAGATCTGTAGCCATATCTGGAGGCCTACTATTATAGCCCATTTTGGGTTCTAGATCAATATCTCTTTGGGACAAACTCTTACTTATCAAAACTTGCTACAATAGCCATGTATCTTACAGGCTGTGTGTACTTTATGTTACTAATTTCATAGTCATTTTACTCTACCTTTGTATTCTTATTTTGCCATCTCATCACTTAAATAAACATTAGTAAGCACCTAAAATAAACTAACAAGTTTTTAGCGGCACTGTTGGGGAGTTTTGATCGAGTATAGTAATCTGAGTTTATGTTGAGCTATATTTTTTGTAGATGTAGTGGTTGAATAAATGCAAATTTTAGTTTTTGTGTGATTTTTGAAATTCTTCTTCATTGTTTGTTATAGATTTTTTGTGTCTTTTTAATAAATTACAGCTGTAGTTTTCCAATAATTTTCTTCCATTTGTCTTCTTTATTTTCTATTTTTAGAATTTTTGGTGTCTTCGGGATGTTTGAATAAAGTACAGTTGCAATCTAAAAATATAAAAAAATATAAAAATAAAAAAAATGTAGAAATAAATGATGTGTCAGCAAATGAGGACCAGCAGTACCTCATCCGCCATTTCCTCAATTTTTTTTAAGGTCCCTCTCCTTATTATAAGGGGAAGGCAATGATGGATGAAATAAAATTTGTTAAACAGTTGTAGTCATTGGAGAGATAGTGGATGAGACCATGCCAAACCTGATGGACTTGGGCTAAGGTATTTACTGAAAATTTGAAGTATGGACTGAGGAGGCCCCCACCTATGTGCTAAAAAGTACTATTTGGGCTTCTCAGTGGGGTGAGTGCACCACTTCACTTGGACAACTGCCCTCAAGCCATCTAAGGCACCTTTACTGCCTTTTATTGCCTCTCCACTTGATGTGGAGTTGGAGCTGCTCCCTGTATCTCTCATCCAACTGCAATTCCTGAGCTGGAAGAACACCAGATTTGATGCAAATGCAAAGGTATGACCTTTCATTTTTACTTTTTAGTTCCTTCCAATTCAGCTGAGTTCCAGATGGGTGACCTAAATTTATGTCATTCATGCACCCCCATCTGGACTGGTGGTATGTATTATGTCTGATTTGATTTTGTTTGAATCTGGCTTTTAATTGTATGCTATTCATGATGATTTTTATTTCCCATCTATTTAGATTCAAACTCAGATCATGTTCGGTATTTGTGTTTAGGATTGTATATTTAGGTAGTCAGTTTAGTATCTGTTTTATATATATTCTCTATATTTAGTTTACTTTCTGTTTTATAGTTGCTGTTTGTAGGATTTAGTATAGTTTTTTTATTTCCTTAATAGTCATCTTGTGCATATTCTCTTCTGCTTCTTTTTTAGTTTAAACTTTTTGCATCTTTTAGCTTACTTTTCTTTTCATTTTCTACTATAATTTAGTGTGTCTGTCATACACCCTGCTGCCCCTATAGATGTTTGCATGAGACAATGAGGACACTGTTTACCTTAGGTTTGGCGGTGTGGCAGGGTGGCCTTGCCATTAGAATAGTTAACTTTAATGCAGCAGTGTGAGGAAAATTGAGATGAATAGAGTTAATTCCCACCTAACTTGTTGAATGATGAAATTTGTAGAAAATTTAAAATTTTGCAGATTTTTAAAACAGAAAATCTTTGAAAAATTAGCACCACCATGAAGCTAACATCAACAAATTTTTCAGATTGGTACTTAGTGAACTGAAGAGGAGAGAAAAAGGTAGAAGTGCACCCCATGAGTTAAATTGAGGACCATACCTAGTGAGATTTGGGCTTATCAAAATTCTTTTGAAGAGTGTTTTCGGCATTTTTTCTGCTCTAACGATCGATCGACTCAGCATCTTGTCACTAGACGTTAGGCACCTCCAAATAAAAACTAATTGACAGCACTCATGACACTAAGGAAATGATCCAAGGCCTTTATTTGGACAGTTTGAACCTGAAAATCCAACCTTTTAAAACTGCCCTTTTGCATACACTCTTTGAGCCTTAAAAATCCTATTTTTCTTCAAAAAACATCGGAGTACTTGCACCTTTACCTCATGACCTGATTCAACCTTACCCTCACTCTGAGAATTCAGAAGCTAAAGGAGGAGTTTAAGATAGTGAGAGTGGTCCAACATTTGGTGGAAGGAGAAGAAAAGCAAAGTATGAACAGCAGTGTATCAGTGGTTGTTGTGTGGCAATTCATCATAAAATATTAAATAATAAAAAAAGAGAAAAAGAAAGAGAAGTCTAGATAGGAACATCATCTAAAAATTGAAAAGAAGAGGAGAAGCTGGCCACTTTAATTCTAAAATATATAAAGTAAGATGAAATTTTGCTGAAATGACGGTTGTGATGTCATGAATCACTCCTTACCTTGCTGATTTCTCAATTTTGAATCCCTATTTACCCCTTCATTCTTTATATCCCTCACCTAGAAGCCACATTACAACCCATTCTAAAGGACCTTATAGATCCTAAGTAAAATGAGGTGTCATGTGGAGATGAGGGAGTGTCCAATCTATGGCGAAAAGTCATGAGGATGTCAGAAATTAGAAGCTTTGCCTATGCTCTTGCTTGCAGACCCATTTTGGGGCTATAACTGCTCTTGAGCTGCTTGAAATGTGAACACCCTTAGATTGTCAATGTTGAGAGATAGCACTGGTGAGAATTGGGTCTGAATTTTAACTTCATTTGGTTTGTAACCACCCTAATTTTTGAATTGAAGGCAAGCTTGGTACTGACTTGTGGACATTGAATTTCTGATGTAAAATGATTGGTGGTGATGCAAACACATGCTAATTTTAAGTTTTAAATGGCATGCATTACTGCTGAAATTTCCTCTAAATTTTAAAGAATAGGTGGACTGATGTTTTATTCATTAAATTTGTTTTGTCATTGACTGCACTATATTTCACTGATTTTATTGGAGAGGTTTGTGGGTACCTTCACTGAAAACCCTCAAGAGACTCCACTCCTCCACTAGGGATCACCTAGGGGTTCAAAAGGCTTGGTGCATGTGCCAAATGCACCCATGTTCCCTATGAAAGTGGCATTTAATTTTGTAGGTTAGTTGTTTTAAATTTCACTTTGCTCGAGGACTAGCAAAGGTTAGGTTTTGGGGTGTGTTGAGCACTGATTTTTACCACTTTTTACCCCTTTAACCTGGCTTTTGCTAAGCCTTAGAGTATTTAATAATTGTTTTTAAGATTTCTTTGCAGTTAGGGGGGAGTTGTATCCCAAATGCAGTTTTGCAGTTAAAAGTGCCCAATAAGGAGGAGTTTGAAATCATTTAAGAGTAGAGAGGGAGATATGTGTTTTCACAAGCTATGTGCACATTCTTTGTGGTCCACCATCTCAAGCTGCAGCAGTTGCATAGGTTTCAACAGAGAGGATGGACACATTTCAGCAAAGCAATCAACTGGCAAGAGGAATCAAAGAGCCTGAATGCTGTATATGGAGTAGAGCTAGACAGGTCCAAGGCTTCTGTTATGGGCATACTTGGGTAGGACAGTTGTAACAGCTTACATCCAAGAGGGGTGTAAATTTCCCAGCTGTTCAACCCTTGAAAACATTATGATCTTCAATGATAGTTATGTACACAGTTGGGCAAACTTAGCACAAGCCTCAGCTTTGCACACAAAGGCAGCCAGGTGGTTCATCACCTTTGGAAAATATAGAAGCAACTTGTGGTGTGTTTCAGCAAAGGAGGACTTTCAGCCATAAATATCTCGAACAGATGGAGACTGAACTACTAAACCTGTCAACTTGTATAAATCTGCAGGAGCTCCCAAAATCAACTCCATAAATGTAGTAGCAGCACCTATTGAATCGGGGGCTGAACCAGAGAGTACACTTAGCAAATGGAAGAAGCCTTCAAATCAAGAACTTGCAGCACCTCTTCAGCTATCCTCTTGTAATCCAACTAAAGCTGCCTTGAATCTATCAACCATTGGAAGTGTGTGCACTGTAACCAGCAGGCCATGAGCCTTTCGAATGGATATTTAAAGGCTCCAGCAACCCTCTCAATATCTTCATCAGCATCCTGTCGAATGGGAAGGTGCTGACCTTCAGCACCTATCAAGCACTTGCACTCCAAGTTCTAAACCTATCAAGCATATCCCATGCAATAGTTGTTTCATAAACTTGTCAGCACTTGAAACTGAAGCCTCTAAGCTTTAATCTTGTCGACATCTTAAGCTACATTCCCCAGCCAACCTATCAACACCTTCACAGCTCCACGCATTTTATCCTCCCAAACTACACTTAGCTTCAGCATTCATTCGGTCGACATCTCTGCAAATTTCGACCAGCTCCAAAGCTCATCCTGTTGAAGTGAAGCTTCAAGTTCCCAGCAATCCTGTTAAGTGGTACATGCAAGGACACAAAAATTTGTCAACCATTTAGGGTTAGATCATGTCGATAGCATAAACTATAATCCTATCCTTCAACCTGTCGACAGCTCCATTACAATAAATATCCACCCTGTCGAGAAGATGCTCATCAGCCTTCAGAACCTGTCGAATAGCTTCTTTTACACTCCAACCTGTTGACCAGTTCCCTCACATGCAAACTTGTCAACCATCTAAATGTAAAACCAGTCGACACCTTTAGCCCTGCACTTCAATCCTCTCGAGAACTCCCTTGCTTGCACCATTTAAACCACTCGAACACTTAATCTCAGTAACCTCTTGTATGAACCATTTACTCCTTCAGCCATCCTCGCTAGCAGTATAAAATCCTTGAAGTTTCCATCCTCGCAAGCCTGCTATTGCAACACTCAAACCGAGCCCCGCGAGTTGGGAGTTTTGAAGCTCCATATTCCAATCACGTGAGCAGCAATTGCTGCTGCATTTTATGCCAGATTCACGAAGATGCAATGTTGGGCCCCCATGTATATTTTACCCTCGTGAGTAGCTTACAAGCTGCTATATGTCCTTTATCCTCGCGAGCTGGAGCTGTACAATCTGAGCTCGGGAAGTTCTTTAAATGGTCTATATTTCCTGAGCCTGGCGAGCTAACCATCCTGAAGTCTCCAACCTCGTGAGCATGGAGTTGCTAAAGAGATCCCAAAAGTTCTCGCGTAGCTCTAGAGGAGAGAGACACCCAGAAGTTTCTCTCGTGCAGCTCTCGCACGCTTAGAAGCTTAACCCTATACTGAGTGAGATGTAAAAGCATCTGCGCGAGTACCTCACGACAGGCAATTTTGAAGCCCTACTGTGCAAGCAAGCTAAGCACTGCAAACTCTTCTGCACGAGTTCATTTAAAGATAAAGTAGCTGCACGATGATGTGAAGTCCATCTGCACGAGTGAACAAACCTTCCAAGCTAAATCTTACTTCGCAAGGACTCTGCAAGCCATGCGAGAGAATTAATGTTCAGAAGCTAGCCTCGCGAAGCTTGGGCTCTCCACTTTTCAGTCTTAACTCAAGGACCTTTTGGGGATTTCCCTAGGTCTAGGGCACACATTTGTAGGCATTGATCTCGAGGCACACATTCCAAAGAATCCAAGGGTTGTAGCAGTGTCACATCTGCTAGAAAATTTAGGATTTACTCTTCTCTGAGCCAAGGCATTAGGACTGAGTATATAAGTTGTGTTTGTAACATAGAATTTATCAATCTCTCCTTCAACCTCTGTCGGCTGTGAGCTTGAGCAGGCTAAGGTTAGGGTTTGATCACTTCTATTTCCCATTTTTCTTCTCTCGTAGCCCAACACTTGCTAGCTAATTCTTTTATAATTAATTAGGTGTAGTTTCATTCAGTTTTGTAATGGGTCTTGCAATCTTTAGGATTTTGTGAAGAGTTGTTGTGCACAAGGCTACTACCTTGAGAAATTGCTTTGTAGGCAATATTTATCAATGAAATTTGTACTTTAAATGTTCATTCAATCTGTTATTTTCCTATTTGTCCATAGTATTGTTCAGGCTATATCTTGCAATTCGGATTTGAGCTGATTGAAAAGCCCATGGAAGCTTGAACTTGTAGCCCTGGGACCATGGTGGCAACAGCAGTTTACATATTCTATTTCATTATTTGTGGGTAAGGCAACCTCTGTGGATAGCTTGTGACCATTTCAGTGGATAGACTACAGCCCTAGGGCAAGTCATGGTCATAGATCTGAGAAGGATTCTTCTCCTCTGCACTAGAGCTGGTAGATTAGTGAGAGGTTGTGCAAGAATAAGCTCCCCTCTGTTTTGCTAGACCAATATCAGATGTTAGATCTAATTTTTTTATGGCGATTACAGATTTGTGAGCTGAGTCATTAAAGGCCTTTTCTTGCAATGATCAGCTGAATCTAAATCCTCATTCAACCTGAGATACCTTATGGTTTCCACCTAGTTTTCAAAGTTTGTTTGCTCCTATGAATGACTGCTACATCTGTAGCAGATCTGGGGAGCTTGTAGCCTGGAAAACATAGTGTCTGTAATGGTATTCATGGCCTGATTTAATTCATTGGTTGGAGGAAATCTATTGGATAGTCTGTGACCATTTAAGTGGACATATTATAGCCTTAAGATTAGTCCACTCCTTTGGATTAGGTTTGCTTTTCTAATTCAATCAATGGGATTCGACAAACTCTATTGGATAGTCTGTGACCATTTGAGTGGACAGACTATAGCCTTAAGAGCAGTCTAAATGGCATGGGTTAAGTTGGATTCTTCTTCCTTGCTAAGGTTTTTGATAGCACATCAACAAGGATTTGCTGCAGAGACATCCCTAAATCTGAGTTACATAACTGAAGTAACATTAGCTTAAACTGCTTACTTCCCACCATTTCATCTTTACTTTAACACACCATCACTACCTTCTCCATAACCCTTTCTTAGGATAGGACTGCACTTTATTTCTTTTCTTTTAAGTAGGTACTTTATTATAGTTGTGACACCCAACTCCCTTTCTTTAGGATTGCCAGATCTGTAGCCTGATCTGGAGACCTACTATTATATTCCATTTTGAGTTCTGGATCAATTTCTCTGTGGGACAAACTCTTACTTATCAAAACTTGCTACAATAGCCCTGCATCTTACAGGCTGTGTGTACTTTAGTTTGCTGATTTCATAGCCATTTTACTCCACCTTTGTATTCTGATTTTACCATCTCATCACTTAAATAGCCATCAACAAGCACCTAAAATAAACAAACACCCAGTGTTGCTAATATAATCCAGCCGATGATTCAATAAAGAGAACAACCCATATCTCTACCCCGAAAGGCGTGATCAGTGACATGTTGTAGCTTCGATAAACATTTACAGCTGGCGATCGCAACAAACCAGGTATTTCCCTGAGATTTACCACTTCTTTTTCAATACTTAATTACCTCTAAAAGCACTGCCTTTGCCAAAGTCCACTTGGATCGAATTGGGCCACCCTTTCAGGGGATCAAATGGAACCCAAAAAAAGTGCGTACCAATAGGTACCGGAGAGAGATTTGAGGCAAAATTAGCCATTAGGTAATTGGTATGGTTGTCGTTGTGTACGGTTGATATAAGCTGGTTTGGACATAACTGAAGGGTGCTGGTGATGGAAAATATATCCTTAAATCTAAGGGTCCTGCCAATGGGATTGAGAAAACAATCAACCACATTTAGAGGTTCGATCACTCTAATGCTTCTATCTTCATAATCTCTCTGCCTCGGTGTAATAAAGTCTTCCTGGGTGCAGATATCCTCTAAAGGGTCAAACTCCTCATCATCCTCCTCTATCATGCTGACAATTGGCCTTGGGCCTGTTCCACCTGGTGGGGCGTGGTGGAAACGGTACCTCATGCATATTGGCATGCTGGTTTGTCTGGGAAAGTGTCAAAGAAATGATCTTACAGGCCTCTATTAAGTCTTGTATCTCATGCTTTAAGGGGAAGCAACGATCAGTCAGGTGGCCCGGTCCTTGATGGAAATTATAGTGGATATTAGGATCGTAATTTATGAGATCAGATTTGGCGGAGGTCACGACTGGAACACAGTAACCAAACCTTTTTGGATCAGGAAAGGCAATAAGATATTCAAGGATTGCCCCAAAGGTGTAAAGAGTAGATCGCAATGGGCCCTTCTCTCTTTTGGGGTCATCTGTGCCCCTTGTCCATTTTCGATTCCCTGGATCGGTTCACTTCGTGTTGGGGCCGGTTGGGCTGCTTTAAACTGGAATGGGGGTATGTTGATATTAGGTCGTGTATTTATGACCGTCTGTATATCTGCCCCCGATCTTCTCTCATTCCTCTGCTATGTGAATTTTTGGCTGTTTACGGTTTTGTTTAACTGCCCTTCTCTTATGGCATCTTCACACCAATTGGCATTCCTTACCAAGTCAGCAAAGCTGAACTATTATTGGTACACTTGTTAATCAATGAAAAATACAAATTTTCACCTCCTAACCTGACCTTTGATGAACCTTTGAGTTGATTAATAATGTGTTTTGAGTGTGTTTTGTAGATAAGCAATAAATTACAGTCTTAGTGTAGACATCCATTCTAAAAATACCAAAGAAGCAACCTGCTGCTAAATATGTGCTCATGCAGCCCAAAAATAATAAACTGGAATGGGGGTATGTTGATATTAGGTCGTGTATTTGTGACCGTCTGTATATCTGCCCCCGATCTTCTCTCATTCCTTTGCTATGTGAATTTTTGGCTGTTTACGATTTTGTTTAACTACCCTTCTCTTATGGCATCTTCACACCAATTGGCATTCCTTACCAAGTCCGCAAAGCTGGACTATTATTGGTACACTTGTTAATCAGTGAAAAATACAAATTTTCACCGCCTAACCTGACCTTTGATGGACCTTTGAGTTGACTAACAATGTGCTTTGAGTGTATTTTGTAGATAAGCAATAAATTGCAGTCTTAGTGTAGACATCCATCTAAAAATACCAAAGAAGCAACCTGTTGCTCAATATGTGCTCATACAGCCCAAAAGGCCAACCAATCTAGGAGTCCACAAAGCCTCAAAGCTCCATGGCAATGACATGTGTCCACATGGGCATACATGGGAGCAAGACCAACTGCATCTGATGAGGATTGAACCCACTAAGAGGCTACTGTGTGCTAATAGATGAAGGATAGCACCTCAAGGAGGTGTACAAGCTGTGGAAGCAAAGGATAGGACCTGTCGACAGGTCACTCCAAGCTATCAAGAGATTGGGGTGTTCAAATATCAAGCTGCTGAGAGGTCCCCACAACTTGTCAAGGAGTAAAAGGTGAAGGAAGCAACCTGTCGAGAGGTTTTGGAGATGTATTCCAAGCTGTCGAGAGGGTACTGAGGTGGAAATGTTAAGATCTCAAGAGGTTGATAGAACCTGTCGAGAGGTTGGAGTTATAGCAGAAGAACCTACCGAGGACTTACTTAAAGTTGCATTCAATTGCGAGAGGTTGAATCAACCTGTCGAATAGCAAAGGACCTGTCAAGCACTCAACTGGAGCTATAAAAGAAGTTGATAGGTTGGATTATAACCTGTCTAGTGGTTGGATGGAGCTAGGACAGTAGGTAGATTTTACTGTCAATCCTGTCGACTAGTTCAACTGAACCTGTCGAGAAGTCAAGCAACCTATCAAAAGCCTACTTCAACCTGTCGATGTAAACACCAAGTGGACTCAGAACCTGTCGAGAGGTTTCGTGAACCTCTCGACACTTAATTTGGTAACTTCTCAGTTCCAGCCATAGCTACTGCCCCACTCTAGAACTCTGTGCACACATTCCAAGGCACTTTAACAACCCATTGGGGGTATTTTTGGAATATAAATGGGCGTAAATGGGAACCTCCTAGCCACCTCACATATACTTGTCTAGTTTAGACCAATTAGAGGAGAGTTTCTAAAAGAAAAATCAGCCACATCAGCAGCTCAAAATACCAGAATTATTTTCTTAAGCTTTGATTGGCTGAAACAAATCTGAGGACAAAGGGGAAAACTATAAAATCCTAAAAAATTTACAGAGCTACTATCCAGAAATTGAGAGAACCAGAGCCAAATTCAAATTCCCAAAATTCCTTCCCCCTTTCTTCTATCCCATTCATTCTTTAGACTAACAATTGTTGGCTAAACCCTTTTAGTAGCTAGGGTGAGGTTGAGAACTGTAAATTGAGAGGTTCAAGGCTTTGTATGGGCTTGGATGTTGCACAGATTGCATATCTGAGTACATTGTATTATAAGTTTATATTGAATCAGTACATTGTGGATTATAGAGTTGATTTTGATCTATAGATCTCTTGTATGCATTTGATTTCCCTAGATTAAGTCTCCCTGTGGATGCTTGAGCTTGTAGCCTTGCATCCACAACATTTGTAATAGTTTAATTGCTCTAATTAAGATCCTTGAATTAGAGTAATCTCTGGGATAATCTATGACCATTAAAGTGGACAGATCATAGCCTTAGGATCACTCCAATTCTCTTATCTAGGTTAGATTCTTATACCTTACATCTGAGCTTGTAGCCAGATGAAGGATTGTTGCAAATCAGTTCCCAGCCCTGCATTTGATCTAACCAATTTTCTGTAAAAGACCAAAACCCCTAGATGTTATTCTCGCTCTTTTGATTTTAATTTTTTTCTCCATTTCCTTAAAACTGTGTTTTAATCAGTTTTAGATCATTTGCTTTTATCTTTAATTTTCTATAGTTTTAGTAAAGTGACAACCCTCAAAAATCTCTCCTCTTTCCTTTCTTGATTTAGTTTAAATTAGGATAGAGTGCCAGATCTATCATAGATCTAGAGATTTACCCCATTTTAAAGCATATTTCCCTGTGGACATACCCTTTCCTATTAAAGCTTGCTGCAACAACCCTGGTTCTTGCAAGACTGATTGCATACCTTGATCCCATTTCTCTATGATTTGTCCTTTTAATTTATTGTTTTAAATCTTTTAATAATTGCAAGGTTAGAATACAACAAGTTTTTAGCACCGCTGTCGGGGATCTGTGTTTTTAGAATTGGTAGATCTAAGTTTTTCTTATTTTAGATTTATATTTATAATTGCCTGTGTTGTGTTTAACTAATTGCTGTTGTAGTTTTTTTTAGTTTAATTTTGTGTTGCAGATATGGATTTGTTCTTCTGAGAGGAGCAATGTGCTGATTGGAGGAGCAAACTGTGGTAAAGTTTAGATTTCGTAACTCTTTTACAATTTTAGATCTGTAAATTTTTTAGATCTGCAGCATTAGTTGTGTGTTTTTGAAATTGTTTTGCTGAAATCTTTGCTGAAATTTTTTATGTTGTACCTAGTTCCTGCTGTGTGTATGTTTGGGAGAAGATCTCTCAATCCTGAGATATTTCCTATAGATCTTGAAGTTGAGAGACTTCTCAGACCTAAGAAGTCCCTACACACACCTGTGGTTAATTGTGAAATTTCTGCAATGGGTGAGCAACCTAGGGCATTAAAAGAATTCAATGCACCAGGGGTGTACAACTCTCCCTTTTGCATTAAATTCCCTGCTGTCCAAGGGAACTATGAGATTAAATCTTTCATCATATAGATGCGGCCCTCATATCATGGCCTAGGTAAGGAAGACCCATACAAGCACCCAGGTTGAGACTCTTTCCTTTTTCACTAAAGAATAGAGCTAGAACTTGGCTGTCCATGCTCCCGACCAATAGTATTCAGTCTTAGAATGACCTTCAATATCAATTTTTGGCCAAGTTATTCCCCATATCCAAAACAAGTCAGCTGAGGAAGAGCATTATTTCATTTGATCAGACCCCCAACTGAAGACTTTCACCAAGCATGGGAGAGATTTAAGGAGCTCTTAGAGTAATGCCCCCATCACCAAATTCCTAAATGACAACATATTCAAAGTTTCTATCAAGGAATTGATCCCAAGAGTAGGGACATGGTTGATGCCTCATGTGGTGGTACTTACCTCCACAAGACAGCTGATGAGGCTTAAGAGTTGTTTGATATTATTAGTGAAAACTCCATGCAAAGAGAGACTTTGTCAAGGGACATTGAGACTCCTATTAGATTGGTGAGAGAGAACACTACAAGAGGAAAAATGTATGAGGTTAGTGGATACAATGATTTGGAAAGGAAAGTGGATAGCTTGACTCAGAAATTTGACAAGCTCATGGGAGCAATACAGTCACCAATGGCTGCCAAAGTGGAGGAGGCATGTGTGATATACCAGTCTCCTACTCACTCCCTTGAAGAATGTCCTTCTGTTGCCCAATTTCTAGACCTTGTTATGGAACATGTGAATGCTGCTCAGTCCTTTGGACAACAACCTACTGCTGGCTATCATTAGAGAAACCACCCCAACTTGAGGTGGAGACAAGATACCTTCCAAAACCAGCAGCAGCCACAACAGCAGTTCATGCCTTATAGAAATGCCCAACCCTACCAGCAGAATTACTTTCCAATACCCCAATACTAGCAGCCTATGGCCCAGCCTATGGCACAACCTGTGCATCAAAGTGCACCAGCCCCAGCACCCTCTAGATCCCTCACATTTGAAGAGCAAGTTCTTCATTGCAGAATTTGGGCTCTTTATTACAAACTGTTAATCCCCATAGCCAAAGTATTAAGAAGATAGATGACCACCTTGGTCAGCTATCCAATACTTTGACTAGGAGAGAGGAGGGAAGATTGCCTAGTCAGCCCATGAATAACCCAAAAGGGCAGTATATGGTGGGTGAGACTTCTTCACATGAAGAAGCCAAATCTATCACCACATTGAGGAGTGGAAGGTCGGTTGATAACAAAGTTGGTGTTGAGCTTGATAAGAAAAGTGTAGGAAATAAAAGAATAACCCATGTTGATATGCAGCAGGAGCAACATATGAGAAATAAGGGGGGTCTTGATGTGCCCCAATAAAAAAATAAAAATAAAAATAAAGAAAAATCTGATGAGATTACTAAGGCAGCAAATGGGAGATCAATCCCCCATTTTCCATTTCCCAATGCACTTCAAGCACCTTCTCCTTTTGACAAAGGGAATGCTAAAGTTGAGAAATTGATCGAGACATTTAAACAAGTAAAGATCAACTTGCCTTTACTTGATGCAAACAAGCAAGTTTCAGCCTATGCAGAGTTATTGAAAGATTTGTGCACACAGAAAAGACAATCTAGGATACACCTATCTAAGAAGGTCTTTTGTGCTGAGAAAGTAAACCAAGTGTTATCCATTGCAACCCCAACAAAGCTTCAAAACCCTGGAGTTCCCACAATCCCTTGCATCATTGGGGATCACACCATTGAGAAACCATTGTTAGGTCTAGGAGCTAGTGTGAACCTACTTCCATATTCAATTTATGAGAAGTTAGGTTTGGGAGAATTGAAGCCCACACATGTGGTGCTACAGCTGGTTGACAAATCTGAAAGGAGGCCTGTGGGAATGATAGAAGATATTTTAGTTGGGGTTGACAAGTTTTTCTATCCAGTAGATTTTTTGGTTCTTGACATGGAGCCAAGCAAGTGCACTACCTCTATTCCTATGATTTTAGGCAGGCCTTTCTTGGCCACTGCCAATGCTTGTATACAATATAGATTAGGTGTAATGGAGGTGTCTTTTGGCAACATGAAAGTAAAATTGAATGTTTACGATGCAGCAAGTCAGCCTCACTTAGATAGTGAGGATTGCTTTTTGATTGATATGTTGGATGAGCTTATGGAAGTGGCTTTGCCAAAGCTGCTACATTGTGATGATTTTTGTGATATTTTTGAAAATATGTGGAGTGAAATTTTGGAAGAGAAGGCCCCCACACCTTTCATTCAAGAGGTGAAAGCCTTAAATTTTGAGGTGGGGCCAGCAACAAGGTATCCTCCTTGGAAACCAACTGTTTTGCCTCTTCCACCACCATCAAAGGCACCTTTCTTACCTTCACTCATATATCCACCTGATGTGGAGTTGAAACAGCTGCCCAAGTCCTTAAAATATACTTTTTTTGGGGCAAACCAGAAGTTGTCAGTAATAATTTCATCTTCCCTCATTGTTAAGCAAGAAGAGGAACTGTTAAGTGTGTTGAAAAACGCACAAGTGAGCAATAGGTTGGACTATTGCTGATCTTGAGGGCATCAACCCTACTATTTGTATGTATAAGATCCACTTGGAAGAGGGTTCTAAATCCTCTAGAGAGATATAGATAAAGTTAAACCCCCACATGCAAGAAGTGGGGATGAAGGAGGTAGTCAAATTATTAGATACAGGAGTCATCTATCCCATTTTAGATTCTGAATGGGTGGCACCTACTCAGGTGGTACCTAAGAAATCTGGAATCACTGTGGTTAAATCTGATTCTGGGGAGCTAATTCCAACTAGGGAAACCACAAGTTAGAGGGTGTGCATTGATTATCAAAAGCTCAATTTGAAAACCAGAAAAGGCCACTTTTCTTTGCCCTTCATAGACCAAATTTTGGACAAGTTGGCAGGCAAAGCTTTCTATTACTTTCTTGATGGATATTTTGGGTATAACCAAATTCTTGTGTATCCACAAGATCAAGAAAATACAACATTCACATATCCATTTGGCACCTTTGCTTATAAAAGGATGCCATTTGGATTATGCAATGCTCCTGCAACTTTCCAAAGGTGTATGTATGCCATCTTTTCTGACATGATTGATTAGTTTTTAGAGATATTCATGAATGATTTCTCTATCTTTGGGGACAGTTTTAGCCAATGTCTACACCATCTCAGCCTTATGTTGCAGAGATGTGAGAAAACTAACTTGGTTTTGAGTTGGGAAAAGAGTCATTTTATGGTCAATCAAGGCATTGTCCTTGGCCATATTATTTCCCACAAAGGCATTCAGGTAGACCGAAAAAAATTTGAGTTGATTGCACATTTGCCCCCACCTAAAACTGTGAAACAAGTTAGATCTTTCTTGGGGCATGCTAGTTTTTATAGGAGATTCATCAAAGATTTCAGTAAAATCTCAAAACCTCTTTGTCACCTGTTATACCAAGAGGTTCCTTTTGAATTTAATGATAAATGTCTCATTTCTTTTGAGCTTTTGAAAGGCTTTTTAACCTCTGCACCTGTCCTTCAAGCACCTGATTTTTCTTTGTCATTTGAGCTGATGTGTGATGCATTAGACTTTGCTATTGGTGCAGTTTTGGAGGAAAGAAAGGACAAAGCACCTTGTGTAATTGCTTATGCAAGCAAGACAATGATTGATGCTTAATTAAACTATGCCACAACTGAGAAGGAATTTTTCGCCATTGTCTAGGCTTTGGAAAAACTCAAGTCTTATGTGTTAGGATCTAGGATAGTGGTGTTCACAGACCACTCAGCCCCAAAGTACCTTTTGTCTAAAAAGGATGCTAAGCCAAGATTAATCAGATGGATCCTCCTATTACAAGAGTTTGATCTTGAGATTGAGGATAAAAAAGGAGTTTAAAATGTGATTGCAGACCACCTATCCAGGATTTTAGTTGCTGAGTTTGATAGGCTGCCCATCAATGACTCATTTCCTAATGAACAGTTGTTTGCTGTCAACATGATAGCGCCTTGGTTTGCAAACAGAGTAAATTATTTGGAAGTGGGTAGGATTCCCCCACCTTGGAACAAAATGAATAGGGACCTGTTCTTTTCCCAAATTAGACATTACATGTGGGAGGATCCATACCTATTCAAGCATTGTGCAGACCAAGTTGTGAAAAGAAGTGTCCCTGAAACTGAATTTCATAGCATACTAACCATGTGTCATGAACAGGCTTGTAGAGGCCATTTCAGTGGAAACAAGACTGCTGTAAAGTTGCTCCAAAGTGGATTTTATTGGCCCACCATCTTCAAGGATGCATGGCAGCATTGCAAAGCTTGTGAAAGATGTCAAAAAATGGGAAGTATCTCCAAAAGAAATTCCACGCCTTTATAGCTTATACTTGTTGTTGAACTATTTGGCATTTGGGGGATTAACATCATAGGTCCTTTCCCTCCTTCCTATGGATACAAATTCTTTCTTGTGGCTGTGGACTATGTGTCCAAATGGGTTGAGGCCATAGCCATAAGAACTAATGATCACAAAGTTGTCCTCAATTTCTTGAAGGATAACATTTTCTCTAGGTTTGGCACCCCTAGAGCTATCATTAGTGATGGAGGAAGCCATTTCTACAATAAATAGTTTGATAACTTACTTAGAAAGTATTCTGTGACACACAAAGTTGCCACCCCATACCACCCACAGACTAGTGGGCAGGTGAAAATTTCTAATAGAGAGATCCAACACATTTTGGAGAAAACTGTGAGAGGAGATAGGAAGGATTGGTCCCTGAGATTGGTTGACGCTCTTTGGGCCTATAGAACTGCCTATAAGACCCCAATAGGGATGTCTCCCTTTAGGCTGGTGTATGGCAAGTCATGCCACTTACTAGTGGAGTTAGAACACAAGGCCTATTGGGCTATTAAGTCATTGAATGTTGATCTAACTTCTGCTGGTAAGCACAAGAGGTTGCAGTTGTCAGAGCTGAGATTAGAAGCTTACTCCAATGCAAGGATCTATAAAGAAAAAGCCAAAGCTTTTTATGACAAGCATCTGTTTGGAAAGGACTTTACTGTTGGCAACAAGGTATGGTTGTTCAATTTCGAAGTGAAATTTTTGCCAGACAAGTTGAGATCTAGATGGGAGGGACCTTACATTGTAGTGCATGTATCCCCATCTGGAGCTATTGAAATCAAGGATCCAATAGATGGTAGGATCATGAAAGTTATTGGTCAAAGGCTCAAGTTCTTTATTGAAAATATAGTAGAGCCTGGGGTGACCATTCACCTTCAAGAACCTCCAAAGTGTGACTGATTTTCAACAATGTATACTATGTATCATAACTATTGGTTTTGTCTCTGTTGCTGTTTTAAAATCGGTCTGGCAGTGTATATATGTGTTGCCAATTTTGCTTATTTTTTCATTTAGAATAATGAGTCAGGCATGATTATGGTAGGAGGGCCCCAATGCATGAGAAATCTAATGGGAATAAAGTAGAATTGAAAAATCTGTGTGAATGGAGGCAAGGGAACTGCTGAGAAATAAGCTTAGAATGCAAAACAGACTTGCCGAGAGGTGTAGAGAACATTTCGACAGGTACTGAGGCTTCCCAAAGTGCATTTCGACAGGTATTGTGACCTATCGAGAGGTTCATGTTGATTCTCGACAGGTACTGAAGCTAGACATGAGCAATTCAATAGGATCTATGAACCCGTCAAGATGTTGAGAGAGAGAATTGATAGGTACTGAAGCTGCAGGGATGTTTTCGACAGGTTTGATACCTATCTAGAGGTTAAATGCTGAGTATTCTAAATATGTCGAGGGGTTGAAATCTGAAGACCGTGTACCTGTCAATAGGATGAAAGAACCTATCAAGACCTTCAGCCTGACAGACCTAGCAATCCAATAATCGACAGGTTGATGCAACCTGTCGAAATCTCCTTTCCTGACCTATCGAAATAGTTTTTTTACTTGATTTAGACCTATCGAGAGGTCATTTTATCCAGTCAACATCTTCTGTTCCAAGCCTGTTCCCCTTGTGCCCGATTTCCAACTTTCTTCTCTCTCCTCCATTTCACTGGTTCCAACTCCAATCACCCGGCCGTTGTTCCAAATGTTTCAATTTTACAAGGGCTACATTTTGCACCTAGTTTGAGCTGGTTTGGTGCCATGTACTGCAGAATCTGATAAACCCTAGGTTTTCTGTGGGTAAGTTCTTCTTTAACCTCCTCTCTGTGATTTCCAGGATTTATGCTTCAATTTTTAGTTTGTGGGATAATTTGAGTGGGCAAAAGGAGATTAGTGTGAATTGGTGAGAGTTAATTGTGTGATTTGCTTGTCCAATGGCTGACCGTGAGGATACCTTAGCTGATAAGCTCAAAGCCCCTTTCAAATCTGCCCAAAAATCCACCAGAAAATTAAGTAGACTAGTCACCCAGCCCAAAGAGAACCCACCTACTAAGAGGAAGCTCATCATGGAAAAACCTAAGAAAGCAAAGAAAGCTAAGAAGACTAAAATCACTGAGGAAATTGCTGAAGAAATTATTGAGGATGTGCCAGTGCCTAAACCTATCCTTGAGGCAGAACCTAACCCAGTGCCTAAACCTGAAGTCCCTGTGAACCTATCTACTCCCAATGAGTTTGTGGATGCCCTAAACCTGATTCCTGAGACAAATTTTGACCTACCTTATTTTTCTAAGGTAGAGGAGTGTAAGGAAACCTTGGACTATTTGGTGAAGGCAGGCCTGATACCATTGTTGACCCCATTGCAAGAAAAATCCTACGCTAGACTGGTCAAATTTTGGTATCAGAATATCAGGAAGAAGATGAAGCCAAGGTCAACTGATCCTACCTTTGTGGTCTTGATTGATAATTAGGAGCTTGTTGTGGACTACAGTGATATAGGGTTGGCATTAGGGGTCCCATCAGTTTATGGTTTGGGAGCACCTGAGAAGGTGTCCTTTAGAGCAATGGCCAGACAATTGACTCAAGGCATTGTGGGCTCTGGGGAGTCATTGATGAGGAGAGACCTGAAGCCTAGCCTGCTTTTCATAGATTCACTCCTGAGAAAGAACATTTATATCAGTGGAAATTAGCAAGAGAGGAGAACCCCCATAGTGGATGCCCTGTACTTATTCTCCAAGGGCCAGTTCATGAATGCCTCTCAACTGATATTTAAGGCCATGGTAGATGTGAATGGCAAAATCAAGAAAGGACAGGCCTTGTCAGGGTTACCCTACAGCAGACTCATCACTGCTTTGTTAAGAAAAGGTAAGTTTGTGATCCAAAAGGATGAGCCAGTGGATAGAGTGACTCCAAAAGTGTTTGGGAGTAGGACTTGGTCCACAAGCAGGACCCTGATTTGGAAGAGTAAGAAGAAATCAATTGAGGGTTCCGAAATGGAAGCATCTCAAGTAGCCACATCAGTAGCTACACCTACTATACCCATAGCCCCTTCAGCCAGCTCAATAGCTGTAGTTGGGACATCTATTTCATCTAGCTCGGAGCCTCCACCTGTAACCTTTCCACCCATATCCATCGCTTCCACTGATGTACTTTTGCTTGTAGTCATCACTGTTATTACCAACTTCTCCATTCCATCACCCTCTCAACCATCCATCTCAGCTTCTATACCATCCATTTAAGTCTCCATACCTCCTAGCAGCTCAACCATCCTTTCCACCATCATGACATCCACTCCTTTGTCAGCTCCTCCTACCATAGACCCCATCCCTACCTTACCATCACTCCCCATCACATCCACCTACCAGAGAATATAAAAAACAACCCCTCCAGCCAGCCCATCCATCCCAGAATTAGAATCTTTAAGCCCTGCACCATCTACATCAGCTGACCTAGCCATTTCTTCTCCACCATCCATACCCTTTGATTTTGACCCTATTACCTCCATATCCCCTCCACACACCCAGGATTTGGACCACTTGACCACTGAGGGGTACTCATCCCTAATTGATTCCATTGTGGAGGACATTGGGCATGAATATTTCCCTCTACCTGATTCCCCACAACCCACCCCTCCACAGCCTACTCATTTCCAGCCTGCTCCCACCCCACCTTTTCAGCATGCCCCCACATCTCCTTTCCAGCCCATTTTACCCATTCCACCTACTACCCAAGCCCAAATTCGACCTGAGGCCTCTACCCAGATCCTTTAACTTCTAACCACCATCCTAGCCTAGCTCCATACCAAAATAACAAACCAAATGGCTATGGCCACCTGCCTTTAGGCCATTCAGTCCAATCTCATTCCATCCACCTCAACCAGTCTACCCCTTATAGCACCCAATCCTACACTTACTCCTGTACCCACTCCACCTCCATCTCCTTTAGTAGTGGTTTCCACTGTTGAGGTGGAAGAACCAATCCCTGCCCCCATAGTAGTGCCTTCTACTAGAGACTCCTCAACCCAAACTGACCCTATGGAAGCTGACCTATCCCCTTCACCCTTTACCTCCCCTTCCTCCCTCCTTGAGCTAGTCACTGAGGTGGAGGAGCTGACACCTATCATCCCACTTTCCCCTTCTCTCCCCTCACCTTTCTCCACTCCTTACCATCTTCTTGATGACCTTACTGAGAGGGCCATTGTCCCTAAACTCCAAATCCCCACTCCTCCATTTTCCACCCTTCAAAGAGCAATGGATAAAAATCCCTACATTAGGAGGGATGCCCTTCAAGTGATGGTTGTGCTGAAAACCTAGGTGAAGCAACCCTTGGTAGCTGAGATTGACCAGCTGAAGCTCGAGCACAGAGTGGAGAAGCTTCATTGGGAGCAATTGTGCAGGCAAGCCATCACCCTATAGGATGAAGAGAAGCAAAATACTAAGATGCTAGCCAAGCTGGCAGACACCCTACAGTCCACTTTAGTAGGAAAGAAACTACCCTCAGTAGCTAGGGTGTCCATAAAAGAGCCCACCATGCCCCATGGCAGCACCAAGCCTCGAAAGACATTTGCCAAAAGGACTAAGGAGGGTGCTGCCAGCACTGAGAGATTGAAAAGGAGGGAGATTTTCAAGAAAGACTATGACAAATTGCAGAGCAAAAAGGATGGGAACCAATGACTTTATCAAGTACTGACTCAGAGTCTGATTAGGAGTAGATTCTGTTTAGAATTTGGTTGTACTTAGTTTGTATGTAGGGCTTTGCTGCATATATTTTTATTTGCCATGTTTCTTTTGTAATTACTTGTGTTCAATACAATGTCTGTTTTGTCAGTTTCAACTGTGTTTCTTGTTTTCCTATTAGTTTACATTTGTTCTACTTTGTACCTTATGCTTACTTGTGTTCACCCTGCCATTTCTTTTTGTTATACTTCCAAAGCAGTGAGGACACTGCTCCTCATAGGTTTGGGGGTATGGTAGGGGGTGCCAATGGAATAGTTAATGCTAGTGTAGTAGGGTTGAATAGAAATTGTTAAAATAAAGTGACTTTTCCCACCGGATTTTTGAAAGAAGATGGAATTAAAAACTTTTTAAACTAAAATTTGTTGTAGCTCTAACATTGTCATGAAGCAAATGTCAAGAATTTTTCTTCAAAATTGATTTTTAAGTGACCCTGAAAAAAGAGAATATTGTGAGGATATACCCCAGAAATTTGATGGAAGACCATACCCAGTGACATTTGAGCCTGAAAATTTTCTTTGAAGAGTGTTTTGGCAATTTTTCTGCTCTAAGGACTGATTGAATCTATTTCTGATCACTAGAAGTTAAGCAAATCCAAGTTAAAACAGCTTGACAACATTCATGAAAATGAAGAAATGAAGTAAGGCCATCCTTTGGACAATTTGAGCTTAAAATTTCCCACCTTTGAAGTGCCCTTGATACACACCATTTGAGCCTTAAAAATCTAAGTTTTTCTTTGATAAAAACCAAAAAATCTGAACCAAAAACTTAGTGACCTGATGCACCCTGACCCTCACCCTGAGAATTCAGAAGGTAAAGATGAAGGAATTGAAGAAGATAGAGCTGGTTTGACTGTTGGTTTTCTTCGAGATGAAAGTACGATGATGTACAAGGACATAAAAAGGAGTATATACTTGTAGTTTTTTGTATTTTTCTTTTGATTGATTTTTTTTATTCTTCTCTTTTTTTTTTGTTCCTTCTTTTTTTATTGATGCCTTGATAGTGAGACCAAGTAATGGGTCCCATTTTGAGCAAAGTCGAACTCGTTCATGTGGTCGGACCTCAATGAGGTTCAAAATATCTAGTAATGTCGGAACGTCCATCCCTTGGGGCTGAATCAACCTTTTATCCTTACTTCGAGTCATACGTTTGACGGTGCAGTTATAAAGATATTCCTAGTTAGGACCTGATTTGAGCTAGCTTGAGCAGCCCGGTTGGTGACCAGATAATTTGTATGTGACCAAAGGAGTAATTGATTTTCTTTTTTCTCTTCTTTACACTTTTTACTCACAGCACCCAATAAGGGTTTTCGTCATGGCTGTTATCGCCCTCTTTTTTACCCATAGCACCCTTTCAAGTTTTCACTACATCCATGGGTTTTTACATTTTTACCCTAGGCACCTTTTAAGGTTTTCACCTGGTCTGCACAAGCACACTTTTTACCCGTGGCGCCTTTGCGGGTTTTCACCACTTCCATTTTGCTTTGAGCTCATATATTTTTATTTTCTTTCTTCTTCTTCTTCATTTTTTATCTTTCATTTTAAGATCATTTCAAAGGCCACTACATGGACATCAGCCGGCTGGATTGAGTTCTTCTATTGTCTCTCTGCTCGGCTTGTGCTAACTCAATGAATACTGTGACTACTTGTAGACATTAAAGAGGGCTTTCTTTAGAGATGTATCATGGCTATGGGTTAAAAGGGATAGGTTAGGAATTGTGAAGGTATTCTTAGGTTTAAAGGTTTTTCTTGATTGGGTTCTAGTTGCCATAATACACTTCTTCCTTGGAAGATTTTTACTGTACATGCCCCATGATTTTTTATCTCTTTTCTTTTCTATTTTTTGTTATTTTTGCTTTTTTTCAAACATCCACTTTTTAGGATTTTTCTTTTTGAATATTTTTTTGAATTTTGATGGTAACTCTTTTTCATTTGTTTGGTATATACACTTTTTTTTTCATCTTTTTCCGGGGAGGGGTTTATGAAAGAATGGCTAACAGCTCAACGGGTGTAACAACGGGGGTGTGAGCATTTAGGGACGCTTTTTGGCTACTTCGCTTTGAAATGATGGCCTCTTTTAAGGGCCCTCCAGCAGTCACGTATCCATTTTTATCAATACTTATCTTGTCGCTGGCAGACTAAGAGTAGAAACGTCATACGTATCCAGCGCTGATGGTTTAGGGAAAATGTTCTCTGTCCATGGTGGCGAGGCAGAGTGTGTATCCAAGCAACACTTCTTTGATGATGTAAGGCCCTTCCCAGTTGGGCTTAAATTTTCCTCTCGGATCAGGAAAGATTTTCTTAAGTGCAGTGTCACCCACTTTCAAATCTCGAGTGCGAACACGCTTTTTGTAAGCGAGTGTGATCCTCCTCTAATAGGCCTGGGTGTGACACAAGCCTAGGAGCCTTTTCTCATTGATCAAGTTCAGCTATTCGAAATGGGATCTTTTCTTTCGGCTTATGGTAAATCAGGCTCGATGAGGATACTGAGTGAAGGTACTTTAGCTTCAACTGGTAGGACGGTCTCAGTTCCTTACACAAGGGAGAACGGTGTTGCCCTTATAGCAGTATGGATCGACGTTCGATAGGTTCATGGTGCGAAGGGTAGCATTTCACTCTAGTCTCGGTATGTGATGACCATCTTTCCCAGGATGCGGATGATTGTCTTGTTTGCTGCTTCGATGGCTCCATTAGTTTGCGGGTGATATGGTGACGAGTGATGATATTTGATTTTATACTGCTCGTATAGGGCTTTGATGCACTTTTTCACAAAGTTGGTACCGTTGTCTATGATGATGTCCTTGGGCATGCTAAATTGACAAATGATGTTTTCATTGATAAATTTTTCGACATGGCTCACTGTGATATTTGTATAGGATGCTATCTCTACCCATTTGGTGAAGTACTCGATGGCGACGAGGATGAACTGATGCTTTTGGATTTACCTTTCTGATGATGTCGAGACCCCACGTGACAAATGGCTGTTATTCACTAAAATGTATGACTTTTCACCTTTTAACCTAGCCTTTAATACACATTGGAGCTGTCTAATAATCTCCTATTTAGCATGTTTTGTAGTTAGTAATAAAAGTTATAGCTTAGTATGAAGTCCAAGCTTTTGAAGTCAAAAAGAGAGTTTAATGCTAAGATGTGGAGCTGAGGCAAGAACAAAAAATACACCTTGGTGGCACACACCATGATGACCACATGGCATGCCTAAGTGGACCCAAGAAGTCAAGCAGATGAGAAGAAGTTAGACTTGAGTGGAGAAGGCTGCAGCAACTGCATGTACACTACAACAGAGGAGCAAAAGGCGGCCTCGTGCAGTCAGAAACATAGTCTGGCATAGTGTAGATCTGCAGAAGCTACCTCGCGAAGTCAACACCTGTAGCACAAATCATCCTCGCATGGCAGCTCACGCAGCTCACTAAAGAGGAGCTTCAAAAATCCTTCTCACGAAGTTCTCACAAAGTCAGGGCAATTCACTCTCATTTCATGTCGCGAAGCACTTGCGTAGTCCATGGCAGGAAACTTTAAGAAATGTCACACGAAGAGTTCTCACGTAGCACATTTAGACAGAAGAATCCAGCCGCTCGCACAGCTTTTACATAGCTTTAGAGGAGAGAGACGCCCAGAAAAGCTCTCACGCAGATCTTGCGCACTGCAGTGCCAAAGCCAGCCACGTGAAGTGACAAATCCGTCCTAGCGAGCAACCGTGTGGGAACTCAAGGCTTATCAACACAAGGTGCAGAATTTAATGCTTCATCCACGCGACACCTACGTGTGCAAAATACTTGAAACTCCACTGCGCGAACTAAGATAAATCACTGTAAATTCTTCTACACGAGCGATATACTTCCAATCTAACTCTCAGCCATGTGAGCAGTTTCCCAGCCAAATTCTACCTTGCGAGCACACATCATATCACACGACTACATTGCACAAGCAAAGCCAAACCCACGAAGCTCGGGTTCTCCACTTCTCTTTCCAAACACATGGATACTTTGGGGATTTCCCCATATCCAGAGCACACATCTCGAGGCCCTGATCTCTATGCACACATCTCGAGGCATCCAAGGTTTCTAACCAAGCCATGTCTACCATAAAAATAGGGTTTAATCTCCTCTTAGCCAAGGAATTAAGCATTGAGTATAAAAGCTGAGCTGATTTTTCCTATCTTTCCTTCAACCTCAGTCAGCTGTGAGCTCTAGCAGATTAGGGTTAGAGTTAGATCATCATCTTTTTCCAATTTTTTTCTTCCTTAGCCCAGCACTTGCTGGCTATGATCTCTGAAAGTAATTAGGTATAGTTTGATTCAGTTTTGTAATGGGTTTTGTACACATTGGGATTTGTTGAGGGCTATTCTGCACAAGGCTGCTACCTTGAGAAATTTCATTGTAAGTATTATTTAATCAATGAAATTTTTATTTTAATGCTTATTCAATCTGCTATTTTCCTATTTGTCTATAGTGTTCTTTGATCTATGTCATGTATTTAGGATTTTACTGATTTGAAATCCCTATGGAAGCTTGAGCTTGGAGCCCTGGGACCAAGGTGGTAACAGTAATTATCTTGTTCCATCTCAGACCTCTGTGACTTGGATAGCCTTTGTGGATAACCTGTGACCATTTGAGTGGATAGACTATAGCCCTAGGGTGATTCTAAGCTACAGATCTGAGGTGGATTTTTATCCTCTGCACTTGAGCTTGTAGGCTTATGAGTGGTTGTAGCAGGAATAAGCTCCCCTCTGTTTTACATGACCCTCATGAAATGTTAAATCTGATTTCTCTGTAGAGATTGCTGACTTGTGAGATGAGTCATTGCAGGCCTGTTATAGCAATGACTAGCTGCATTTAAGTCTCCAAAAAGCTTTTGAACAACTATAGTTTCCACTGGTTTTTCAAGAGCTGTTTGCTCCTATGGATGCTTGAGCTTGCAGCCTGGCAAACATAGTGTCTGCAATGATTTTTATGCTCTGATTTGATCCATTGGTTGGAGGAAATCTATTAGATAATCTATGACCATTTAAGTGGATAAGTTATAGCCTTAAGATCAGTTCATTCCCTTGGAACAGATTGGTTTTCTGATTTAATTCCTGTATTTTGACCCTCTCTATTGGATAGCTTGTGACCATTGAAGTGGACGGGTTATAGCCTTAAGAGGCCAGGTCAAACCATAGGAGTTGAGTTGGATTCTTCCACCTTGCAGATGTGCTTGTAGCCATCTGAAGGATTGTTGTAGAGACAGCTCTAAATCTAAGTTACTTGACTGGAATAACCTTAGCTTAGTTGCCTACTTCTCATCTATTTTTATCTTTGTTTTAACACACACCATCACCACCTTCTTCATAAACCCTTTCTTTAGGATAGGAGTACACTTTCCTTCTCTTTTTTTTACTGTTAGTAGTGTAGTTGTGACACCCAACTCCCTTTCTCTAGGATTGCCAGATCTATAGCCAGATATGAAGGCCTACTAATATAACCCTTTGTGGGTTCTAGATCAATTTTTCTGTGGGACAAACTCTTACTTACTTAAAACTTGTTATAATAGCCCTGTATCTTACAAGCTATGTCTATTTTAGACTTGTTATTTTGCCCATTTCCATCTTTTCACTCTTGAATTATTTTCTCCACTGTTTTCCAATAAAATAGCAGCAAGCATCTCGAAATATAGACTCCAACAAGTTTTTGGAGCCGCTGCCAGGGATATTGATCTTCTTAGTTGACCTGAGTTGTATTGTATTATATTTTAGTTTAAACAAATTCTTTGTAGCAGTGCTTGTAATTGAATAAAAAGTACTAATGATTTTAGTTGGAATTTTTACAGATTTGGATAACAACAGCAGGAAAAAGCTAGAGCTACAGCTGGAGTTTAGCTAGCTCTCTTTGCACTTCTTTTACCCTAAAACTCAGCTCCATTTGTATTGAATTCCTTATCAGTAGTTTAGCTGTAATTTTATTTGCAAATTTTTTTTTTTAGTGTGCTGTGAGTATTTTCCCTACCTACTGTTCTGTCTGTGTTTGTTTGGTAGAATGTCCCTGAACCCTGAATTAGAACCTCCAAATCTTGAGGTAGAAATTAAACTAAGAAACACCACACAAGTCCCTGTTGTTGAAACTGAGTCAGCTATAATGGCTGAGAGGCAAAGGACACATAAGGAATATAATGCACCTGGGCATTATACATCTCCCTTCTACATTCAATTTCCTTTGGTTGAGGGAAACTATGAAATTAAGTCATCCACCATCAACATGCTGCCTTCTTTTCATGGGCTCAGTAAGGAAGATCCTTATAAGCACATTGATCATTTATTGGCACTTTGCACCACTTTTAACATTGCTAGCTTGGTACCTGAAGCCACCAAACTTGGACTTTTTCCTTTTTTCCTAAAGGATAAAGCCAGCACTTGGCTCTCGAAGCTCTTAGCCAACAGCATACAGACATGGAGTGACCTCCAAAGCCAATTTCTGGTAAAATTCTTCCCTATGAATAAAACTAGTCAAATGAGGACAAACATACTTTCATTTACTCAATCCTCAAGTAAAGATTTTTATGAAGCATGGGAGATGTTTTAAGAAATGTTAAAACAATATTCCCCCAACCAAATTCCACAGTGGCAACTTGTGCAAGTCTTCTACCAAGGAATTAATCCCAAAAGTAGGGACATGGTGGATTCCTCATGTCGGGGTAGTTACCTCCACAAGACAGTTGATGAGGCATGGGAGTTGTTTGACATTATAGGTGAGAATTCCATGCAGCAAGAGTTTTTGTTGTTTTATTTCCCTAAACTGCTGAAGTTTTGTAAAATGATGAGATGGAAAAAATTAGAATACAAAGGGGGAGTGAAATAGCTATGAAATCAGCAACCTAAGTACACATAGCCTATAAGATACAGGGCTATTGGAGTAAGTTTTGATAAGTAAGAGTTTGTCCCACAGAGAAATTGATCTAGAACCCAAAATGGGCTATAATAGTAGGCCTCCAAATCTGGCTACAGATCTGACAATCCTAAAGAAAGGGAGTTGGGTGTCACAACTACACTAAATTACCTACAAAAAAAAAGAAAAGAAATAAAGTGCAGTCCTATCCTATGAAAGGGTTATGAAGAAGGTGGTGATCGTGTGTTAAAATAAAGATAAAAGGATGGCAAGTAAGTAGTTTAGGTAAAAGTCCATTCAATTATGTAACTCAGATTTAGGGCTGTCTCTGGAGCAAATCCTTACTGAAGTGCTATCAATAACCTCAACAAGGTAGAAGAATCCAACTTAACCCATGCCATTTAGACTGCTCTTAAGGCTATAATCTATCCACTTGAATGGTCACAGACTATCCAATAGAGTCTATTAAATCTCATTGATTAAATCACAAAAGCTAACCTAATTAAAAGGAGTGGATTGATCTTAAGGCTATAATCTGTCCACTTAAATGGTCACAGGCTACCTAATAGATTTCCTCCAACCAATGAATCAAGTCAGGCCAAGAAAACCATTGCAGTCACTATGTTTGCCAGGCTACAAGCTCCCTAGATCTGCTTACAAATCTGGCAGAAATTCATAGGGTTCCAACCCATAAAATCCAATGTGTCTGTTGTTGTGACATCTCAGTGTGCTTGTTTTATTTGTTGGTGGTAAAAATAATTTAAAATCAAAGAAAGAGTAAAATAGGGGATGGAATCAACACAACTGAGAAATCCTAGACCTGCAAGATACAGGGTCCATTTGTAGCAAGTTTTGATAAGTAAGAGTTTGTCCCACAGGGAAAGGTGATCTACAGCTCTAAAGGAGCCATCTCTAGTAGTCCCTCCAGATCTGACTACAGATCTGGCAGCCCTAAAATGAGGGGAGTTTAAGGCCACTTATTCTAAGTATTCTAAGATAGCTTAATGAGTTAACTACAGAAAGGATTGAGAAGATGGATGGATTGTGAAAAATAAATATAAAAGGGTGAGAAGTAGGTTATTGAGTCTAGATCAGAAGAGTTTTGTAACTCAGATTCAGATCTGATGTTATGGAAATCCTGTCCAATGGATACATTATCACCAAAGAGGAGGAAGAATTCAACTCATCCCTGTGCCATGATCCAATCCCTTAAGGTTATAACCTGTCCACTTAAATGGTCACAGACTATCCCATAGGAGAACCACAGTCCAGAGATGGGTCAAAACAAATTAATCATTGTAGGCACCACTTCATCCAGGCTACAAGCTCAGGGAATCCATAGGGAACCTCAACCTCTAAAGCCCTATGTGTGGGGCTAAGGCTATATAGGACCATGATAGCCCAGACACATAGAGCGAGCAAGAGATTGAGTGCCACCTTAGATCTAGCTGTCCATTGCTTTAGTGGGGCTGCAATGGTCCAGTCACAAGCCTACAATCTCCATAACCAGATCAGATCTAACATCTGATGGTGGGTCCATACAAATATATGGGGAGTCTGCCTCTGCACAATCTCCTACAAGGCTTAACAGCTCAGGCTTGGGGAAAAAGGATCCATCTTGGATCGACGGATTGGATTCACCCTAAGGCTATAGCCTGTCCACTTAAATAGTCACAGACTATCCCAGAGGCTATCCTCCTCATGGAACCCAAGACAAAACAAGTTAATTGCTGCTACCACCATGGTCACAAGGCTACCAGCTCAGGCTCCCATGAGAATTTTAGATCTAGTGGGTCCTGTTGTGGGGCTAAGGCTGTATAGGACCGTGATAGCCCAGACACACAGGTCACTTGGATCTGACTGAATCCTTAGAATCAGTCCTCCATTGCTTTGAAACACAGCCAAAGCAATGGCGGATCACAAGGCAGCAGCCTTGCACAGAACAACTCACAAATACACAAATCCCATAAGAGTACAAATCTTATTACAAAAACTCCATTAATCTAACCTCAATAGACATACAAAGGCATGGCCAGCATGTTCTGAGCCATGGAGAGAAGAAAAAGAAAACTACTTACTGTTATAGGAAGAACAAGAACGGAAAAGAAAATTACAAAATCTGAGATAGGAGTTCCTCTTCTAAATTCTAACTCCAAGTCTCCCTTCTTCCTTTCCTTTCTTTTCTCCCCCCTAAACCTAAACCAGGCGTAGGTTTATATAGCAGTGGTGTGGCGGCGCATTAGGGTTAGGAAACCCTAATTTTAACGATGCCACGTGGCCGAATAATGATTCTTGGATGCCTTGGGGCACGTGCACAAAGATTTGAGCGTGGGAGTGCGTGCCCTAATCCTTGGAAATCCTTAAAAAGTCCTCTATAGAATGATGGAAGTTGGAGTTCAGAGCTTCGCCAGGTTGCAGTCGATTCCTAGACTTGTCGCGTGGTAGCTCTAGTCTCCACGTGGTTGAGTTTAACATTAAAGCTTCAGACGTCGCGTGGTTATAGCTTCTTGATGCTTTGAGCAGTCGCGAGGTAGACAGTTAAGCTCTCGTTGGGTTGGGCTTCGTGCAGCTGGATTGATAATTGTGAATAGCGCGGGAACTACGCAAACTTTGTACTTCACTTCGCGAGGCTAATTCTGGTTTTCGCGAGACTGCTTTCTTTCTGAACAACATGAGAACTGTGTGAGAAGTTCACTTCTTAATGGATCTTCACGAGGATCCTCGCGAGGCGTTGAGGCTTTTCTGAACTGCGCGATAGGTTCTCTTGATATTTGCATCCCGCGGCTACTGCACAATAGCTGTGCGAGGCAGGATTCTGAAGCTCTCTCTCCTCAGTTGTTCTGAGCAAACCGCGCGAGGGTGAGAGGGGTCTTCTTAAACTGTGCGGGAGCTGCGCGACCTTTCACTTCTAAACTTCGTGAGAGCTGCGCGACTCAAGGCTTCTAAAGCTCTTCTGTCACTCTACTGCGCGAGAACTTGTTTGTGAAGTCTTGGAACTTCGCGAGGACTGCGCGAAGTGTATTTTTCTAAATCCTCTGAAGCTTTGTCAGCTGCGCGAGGCTCTTCTATGGTCTGGATTCATGGTTCATTCTTCTGAGGGACTTCTGGTGCCAAAACAGGCTCCTTAACAGGATTCATGGCCTTATTGCCTTGCTATTTATTACCTACAGAAAACACTTAACAAGCATTTATTAGATGGCTAAGGGTCTAATCAAAGGCTAAGTTAAGGGGTGAAAAGTGGTACATTTCAGATCTTAACATGTGTCAAAGGCCATCAGCACAATGCTTGGACACATAGGAAAAGCAACAGGTTGAATAAGGACTTAAATATAGCTAATCATTGCTATAAAAGGCCTGTAATAACTCAGTCCCCCCAAGTTTGCAATCACTACAGAGAAGCTAATCTAACATCTGACAGTGGTCAAAAAAATCAGAGGGGAGCATGTTCCTACAAACCTCTCACTAGGCTACAAGCTCTCAAGTGCAGAGGAGAAGAATCCTTCTCAGATTTGTGATCAAGACTTGCCCTAGGGCTATAGTCTGTCCACTCAAATGGTCACAGGCTATCCACAAAGGCTCCCTTACCCACAGATGATGAGATGGAATATGTAAATTGCTGCTGCAATCGTGGTCCCAAGGCTACAAGCTCAACCTTCTATGGGCCTTTCAATAAGCTCAAATCCTAAATGCATGTTATAGCCTGAACAAAACTATGGGCAAATAGGAAAATAATAGATTAAATAAATATTTAAAGTATAAATTCCATTGATCTAAAGTACCAACAATGAAATTTCTCAAGGCAGCAGCCTTGTGCACAACAGCTCTTCACAAAATTCCCAATGTTTAAAAGACCTATTACAAAACTAAATGAAACTACACCTAATTGCTTACCAAAGGTTTAGCTAGCAAGTGATGGGGTAAGAGAGAAGAAAAAATGGAAAAAAGAGGTGATCAAACCCTAATCGTAACCCTAATCTGCTTGAGCTCTCACCCGACAGAGGTTGAAGGAAAGAGTGATTAAAAAAGGCTAAGTTATAAGCACAGCTTATATACTTGGTCCTCATGCCTTAACTCAGAGAGGAGTAAACCCTAATTTTTCTAGCAGATGTGGCACTGTTACAACCCTTGGATTCTTTGGAATGTGCGCCTCAAGATTAATCCCTAGATGTGTGTGCCCTAGACCTGGGGAAATCCCCAAAAGGTCCTTGAGTTAAGATTGGGAAATGGAGAGCCCGAGCTTCGCTAGGCTGGCTTCTACATATTACTTCTATTGCGTAGCTGATTTGTGCTCTTTAACTACTTCGCACAGCTTGCAGAGTATTCGTAGGGTAGGAATTTGCTTTCTCGCGCAGAAGGATTTACGCCTGTCGCGTAGCTACTTTAACTATGAATGCACTCGCGCAGAAGAGCTTCAGATGTTTTCTTTCGTGATCCACTCGTGTAGATGCATTTGCATCTCGCTCGGTTACAGGTTAAGCTTCTAGGCATGCGAGAGCTACGGGAGAGAATTTTTAGGTGTCTCTCTCCTCTAGAGCCACGCGAGGTCTTTGCTGTTGGTCGCACTAATTAGTCTCACGAGGTAGTGCGTGCGGCTGCTTTGAAGCTTGATCCTTGCGAGAGCTTCGTGAGCTGTATTCCAAGAGGCTTAGTGCATGACTACTTCAGGAGCTCTATTATGCTACATGTCTTAGCTATGCGATGCAGCACCTCAATTGTGCAAGATAGATCATTTATTCCTCTGCTGCTATGCACATGCTTCTGTTATAGCTTCCTCCACTCTCATCTATGCTTGGTTCATCTGCTGGACTTTCCTGGTCCATCATGATATGCAAAATAGTCACCCTAGTGTGTACCACCATGGTGTTTCTCCTCTACCCATGAGGAGACTAATGTAATCACTACCCTGAGGAGTGGCAGGGTGGTTGATAATGCAGTCGGCAAGGCAATTGAGGAGACCATGGAGAATGAAAAAGAAAAAAATGTGAGTGCCAAAGAATTATTAAATTTACCCCTTGCTGTTGAGCTGCAAGGACAAAATAAAGGGGCTGATGTTGAGCCCCAATAATAAATAATATATGAAGAAAAGAAAAAAAATAAAAATTTGATCATGATGTTTCTAGGCATGCTGCTATGGCACCAGCAGTCCCACAGCTGCCATTTCCTCATGCACTTGTGTAGAAATCCAAATTTTGCCTAAGGCCTGATCGAGACACATTTTGGGAGAGGTGCATCTCCCAACTTTTGTGGCATGTATGAAACCCTTAGAAATCTTTCAAAAACCTTAGGAGTCATTCCAAACCCTTAGTAATCACCCTAGATTCCTTAGGAACCTTTTCGAACCCTTAGAAACTCATCTCGACCATTAGAAACCATTCCAGACCTAAGCCTAGCTTTCCCAAATAATGGATGAAGAGTGGCAAACTAGGATTATTTGTGACCTTCTACTATAATCAAATTTCATACCATTTAAAACTAGAAGTCCTCATCTTTCCAACAAGCCAAGAATCACCCCAATCGGAGTTGTGTGAGAGACGATATCCCGTTGCGAAGTATAGGGGTAGATTCGTAATTATGTGGAGTTCCCCTATGAGATTTGGTGCAAATATTACTTGCACCAAGCCATTTGTCCCCAGAAATGGCTTGGCGCAACTAATACTTATGCCACATATGAGTGGGTCCTCCCACGGGCAGCCAACTTCCCCAATCCACTATGCATCACTGTTTTACTGTACATATGTCTGGCGAATCTATTAGTTGTGCCAAGCTTATGAATAGTACCTGTGGGTTTTAGCCTCAAAATTTGAGATTGGGGTTTGGCTTGTTAACCATCTTGACCTTTTGGGTGTATTTTACTAGTTCTGTTGCACCCATTCACTATCTATTTGTAACCCCTTAAGTGGTTTAAGATCCCACCCTATCATCCACCATTGGAGCATCTCTTCACACATTTCAAGGCTCCAAAAACCCTAGGAAACCTTAGATGGCTAGATTACCTAATTGCTAATCCAAGTTAGCCTCTAAACACCCTCCTAACCTAACTTTTTCCTAAAAATATAGAGGCACCCCTCCCTTTTCAAAGGCTTGAAAAAATTTGCAATTAAGAGATTAAGGATTCCCTTCTCTCTCACCTCTAGTGCCCCATTCTCATACAAATTTCATAATCTTAAAACCTTAAAAAACCTTAGCCTTTCATCCAAAAGCTCTAGGGTAGGTGTGTGTTACCCCTTAGCCTTCACTCTCTACCTCTTATCTATCAAGCCCTAGGAGTTGGAACCTCATTTCTCACCATACAAAAGCTCACGAAGCAAGCAAATGCAAGGCTCCACAGTGGTGCAATGAGGGCCCGAGAGCTCTGGCTCTCCCCTCTATTCCTCTACCTTCTCGGTTCTTCCTCTATCCTCCCATTTGTGCCGTTACGTCACCGAATTTTTGGTAGGAACGGAGGGGCACAAGTAGGATTTTAAGACCCTTTGGGCAAGAGGAAGGCTTTTTCATTTCTTTTCTATTATTTTAGTTTTGGCCATAAGTAGAGACTGCATTAAGCAAGTTGATTGGGTGCCTAACACCTTCCCAATCGATAACTGAAGCCCCTACCCAAGAGCCTTTTGCGTAGACCTGATTCAGAGTCAATTTTTGGCACGTCAGTGCTCTTTAAATTTGATCTAGGTTTCCCGGGACATCAAAAACTCTGGGTAGCAACTCTAAATATCTATAACGAGCGCATCGTCATAACGGGATCGTCAAAAATCTATGGTTGCACAGATGGCGACTCTGCTAAGGAGTAGCTAGTAGAGCTTCCCATTGAATTTGGCCTTTCGTTTTTTATTTTTACTAGCCTTTGTTGTTGTTTTTTACTACTTTTTTACTCATCCCTCCGATTGCGTCATTTACTTGCTCCTACATTTACGTCATTTATGAGCCTTAGCCATTTGGCAGGCCTACTTGTGCACCGTCATTCAATTTCTTTACGTTTCCGTCATTTCAAGCACCTTAGCTGATCGACGGGTTTACTTGTGTATTGCCATTTAATTTCTTTACAGTTCTGTCATTGCAAGTTCCTTAACTGTTTGGCGGGCCTACTTACGCTTTTAATTCCGCTAGTGAACGCCGGCCCGTAGAGGCAGCACGGGATCCTCACCCTCGGTCTTTAAACTTAAGAAAACTTTCTTAAAAGTGAAAAATAAAATTGAACCAACAAAGGAGATTTAAATTAATTTTTATGGGGTAGATTTTCAAGGGTTGGGTAATTTAGGCACACATACAAACTCCCGGGTCTTACTACTGTGGCAGCCCCTAGTGGTGATGATCTAGAAAAGTTCCAACCCACCTAGTACCTGAGAAAAGTGCTTGCACTTGAGGTATATCGGGTGGGTAACCTTCTCGTTACCAAGCTTAAAACCCAGTTAAAAAAGAGAGCGTTAGAGAACCCAAATTGGCCTTTAAACCCTTAATATCGGTGAGGAAAGAGACGGATTATATAAACAGTCAGTCCCCAGAAGCCTAGCTCCCACAAAAAACCAATTTGGAGACCCATTTTGGGCTGAAGTTACTGCTGACAAAAAATTTGGAGACCCATTTTGGTCTGGCGCCACTTTAGTTGAGCCAATGCAAAATTCCCCAAAAGAACACTGGCACAACTATTAGTTGTGCCAACTTTAGTTTGGAAAATTTTATTTTGGCGCATCTAATAGTTGCACCAGGTTGGGTTTAGGCAGGCACAGCCCGAATCTGAGGCCTCTTTCATACCCCAAACTCCCCGATCAGTGCCTTTAGTGCTTCTGTTTAGGCCCCGCAATCTCCGACACCCAATACACCTTCACCGGTCAAGAGAAGGTGACTTCTTTTTGACTCGTTTCGAGGGATCCGATTGTTTGCATCGATTTTCATGCCTTCAATAGATCAAGGGGTTTCCCTTTGATTCTATCGAAGTGCTTCAGAGCCTTTGCCGCGGGACCTATTTAGGGTACGAGAGCCACTCGAGAAGGGAATTCGAAAAGCCCTGGAATCCTCATTTCTTTTCACTTATAAAATTTTTTTAAAAATTAATTAAAATAAAAAACTCAAAAATAGAGTCTTGATTGGTGCTGGCATAATAGCGTCATCATACCCTCCGTCATCCGGTAGGGGAAGGAGGAAGCTTAACGGGCCCCATCCAAGGCATCCGTACCCGACCCGATACCGAGCTATGTCGTGAGTAGTGGACCCAGCTTACGCTGATCCCGACTCATCCCCGCCACATTCTCCAACCCATTCCCATACCGAAGAAGCTTTTACCTCCACCCCCCTCACCCAATCAACCTCACCATAATCGGTCCGTTCGGTGCCCCCATTTTCCCTTCCATCACTTTCCAAAATATCCAAAATCCAACTCCCCATTTCCCATCATTTTCCCAAGCCATGCTTTTATCTATGGTTATCTCCAACCCATCTCACGTTCCTTTCACACCCATTCAAAACTCGGCCCCATCTTCCACCTTAACCAATATACCCTATTTTTCATCCGCCCAATGCATATCTAATCCATGCACATCTATCCATGCCGCATCTGATCCCCCATACATCCCTCCGTTTACCCAAACCATGCCTATTTTTTCCGTAACCACGACCAATTTTCCCCTCTCATTCTCCACCTGTATGCCCCATACATCTTCCCCATACATGCCTAATCCATCCACGAATGTCCCACCTCATTCCTCCAACCCACCTCATATCCCCCCACTTACTCTGGTGATGCCCGATTTTACCAGGGCCATGCCCAATTTTCCCTCTTCACACTCCCCATCCATACCCCTCCAACCCTCAAATAACCCATCTCCATCCAATCCCCCTTCCATGGATGGAGGAGATGCTCCAAACTTACAATAGGTAAAGGGCCTCCCAAAACATCCCCTCTCATCCACACCACACATCCATGGATCCATCCCATACCCTATCAATTCTCCATGCCCCATTCCCAATGACCCCCATCAACCCCCATCATCCACATCATCCAAACCCCCACTACCCTGATGCCCTAAGGCCCAATGGCCCAAAACCCCCATTACCCAAATACCCTAAGGGCCCATGGCCCACACCCATCAAGGGCCCATGGCCCAGACACACCAAGGCCCAATGGGCTAGACCCATCAGCGACCCATGGCCCAAACCCACCAAGGCCCAATGGGCCAGACTTATAATGACCAAGGCTTTATGGCCCAATCTTTCCAAGGACCCATGGGCCAAACCTTCATAACCCAACTCTCCCAAGGCTTCATGGCCCATGCCCAAGCCCAGTAAGGCCCTAACCTTGGAGCCTCACACCCATACCCTTCACAATTCCTCTAAAATTTCATTCACCCATAACCCCCATACCCATCTCAAACCCATGCCTTACATCAACCCCAATTCACCCATATCCCGACATCCCAAAGTCAGTTCCAAGCCTTTCCCCATGCTCAATGGGGTCATTAGGCCCCACCCCAATATCTAACTTTCACTCATCCCATCACCCAACAAACCTTCCCTCATCCCCAATGGACTCACCCAACCCCCATTCATGCCATTCCCCTCTAGTCCATGCAGCACTAGCAAGAGAATACCACCCTCACTTCACCCTATGTAGACTAGCAGTATGAAGAGGACGAGATCAGGAACAGTGAAGCATATGCAGGGAAATTGACCAGCCTTAACCCTCCTCCTATAATTTACCACCCCCTTGTCGCTCAGAGTGAAGCCCAACCGACTGCTAAGAAAGTGGCTCCCATGTCCAAGGAATCAGAGCAGTTAGACAAAATTAAGAAGCAATTGTTGAAGATGGGTGGTGCTGAAATCCATGCCACAGACCTCACGGATTTATGTTTTTTCGCTGAGGTCCCCTTGCCTCCAAATTTAAATGTCAGCTTTTGACAAGTATAATAGCACTGGCAATTCTATAGCACATCTCAAGTCTTATTATGGGGATATGTGCCAATATAGAGGGGACGAAAGACTATTAATAAAGGTCTTTTAGAAGAGTCTGACTGGTCCGACCTTGAGATGGTTCACATCCTTAGAATCATCTATGATGAAAACCTGGAAGGACTTGCCGCATTTATTTCAGGAATAATATGTCTACAACATAGACATTCAACCGCACAAGTCAGATTTTGCCTACTTGAAGCAGTACTCGAATGAAACTTTTAGCAATTATTTGGGGCATTGGAGAGCATTGGCATCTCAGGTTAGAAATAGGATACCTGATGACGAACAAATAGAAATTATTTCCAAAAATACTTTGCCAGTGATCTCAGACTTTCTAGTATTCTAGCAGCAGTTCAGCTTCACTGATCTGCTAAGGAACACAAATCACTGTGAAGATGCTATCAGGAAGGGTCGCCTGAGCAAGAATATACCCAGTGGAACTAGTGGAGTTAGGAGGTTCTCAGAGCAGAGAAACAAGAAGGGAGCAGGGGCCGATGTCTAGAACATTGCAAACACTAGGCCCAATAATAATATAACTCTGTTCCAATTCAAGGCAACCCAACCAGCACCAGTCAGAACTGAACCAATGCAGAGAACAGGGAATGGACAGAGGATTCAGATGACCCCGGAGCAGAGGAGAGCCTGCTATGATTGAGTGTCTACACCCTTAGGGCAATCTTTGAATGTACTTTTGCCTTTTGCTAATAGAAAAGGGATTAGTTACTATTCATCAACCACAACCTCCTCCTAACCCGATCCCAAAGAATTATGACCCTAATACTCACTGTAATTTTTATTAGGGTCTAGGTCAACCCGACTGGTCACTGCTTCCCATTAAAGCACACTATTTAAGACTTAATTGATGTCAAAAAAATCATTCCACCTGCAACTTCTCAAGTGAACTAGCATAAAAAAATATTCATCAAGTGCCATTACCCCCACATCCTACCGGAGGTGCAGGTCATAGACCCACCATCGGGATGATAGAAGAGTGTGAGGAGGAATTTGAATATGACCCGTCGGATTATATCAGTGATCGAAAAATTTATGTAGCACTGTTGCAAAGAGATTGCGAAGAAAGGACTATCGGGATGATTGAACCTTTAGACCTTAGGGCTTATTTTCCATCACCCACACCTATCATTTATGTGCACATAAATGCACATCAACCATATACAACTACCCCCATCAATTACCCGATAGCCCATTAGGCCCTCCATTCCCCACCATCACCTATCAACAATCAATGGCCCACTCCTATCCCATTACCCCAGTGCAACCGCTCGCAAACCTCATCACCCCAACCTAGCCCAATTTTGCCTCCCAACCATCTATCACAAAGGTGAACCAAGAATTACCCACCCTTCCGGAACCATCAGTACAAATGCATTAGTTACCGGCAGCCACTGCGTTTTAGATTTTGGGACCAAACTAAAATCCTCATCAGGTTTCGTTGAGTTACAAGCAGACAGATATCCACACCGACAGTAGCAGAGAAGGGGCAGTAGACTTTGTTACTCGATCCGAAAAGATTTTGAAGCAACCAAAAGCACCAGTAGCAGCACAAGCCCAACTAGAGGGAAAGAAGGATAGTGCCATGAACCCTTTTGAAAAATGAGCCGTGAGCATATACTGGAGACTCAGTTGAGAAGAATGCTTGCTCATATTACTGTATGGGATCTCTTAATGGCATCCCCACTCCGTTTTCAAACTTTAATGGGGATTTTAAAAATACACATGTATCACTTCAGATTATCCCAGATAAAGTCGGGCAAATAATTGTTCAAGTGATCGCTCCAAATGCCATTTCATTTTTGGACGCCGATTTATCGGATGAAGGGAGTAGTCACTCAAAATCCCTTAACATTACCGTGGAATCCGGAAATATGATAATCCCACTGGTTTTGACAACACGAGGAGAGAGATAATGGGGGAAGTTGACCTTGAGCTATTGATTGGGCCAATAACCTGCTCCATATTATTTCAAGTGATGGACATTAAATTGTCATTCAATCTACCGTTAGGGTGCCCGTGGCTACATGAAGTTGGAGCAATCCCATCCACACTGCACCAGAAGCTCAAGTTCAAATCCGGGCATAAGATTATCACTATCATTGGCAAAGGGCACAGTGAGAAGGAAATAGCCACCAACAACATTGAAAAGTTCAAAGTGCTGGATGTGCCACACACTGCTGAAGTCGTCAACCTCCACAGTTTCGAGTACGAGGTATCGACGGTACTCCTGAAGCCCATTGAGGGCATCATTCTAAGAACTGGAGGTGGAATGGTAGCAGCAGTGGCCATGTTCCAAAAGTGGGGCTATCAAAAAGGAAGAGAACTTGGGCCCAGACTGTAAGGTAGAAGAGAGCCCATCACAGCCCAAGGGTCAGAAAGTTCGATCCGGGTTAGGTTACAAGCCCACGGAAGAAGAGGTTAGGGAGGCTAAGGAGAAAGCCCGTACAACGGCAGCCGGGAGAGCTAGGGGGATACTATTGTATTGCTTACCTTGTAATTATTAAAGGGCTAAAAACAACAAACTAAAGGCAAAATCACAGAGAAATGGGATCAAGGTAAGCAATCCAGCCTGTAAGAATCAGGGCTGTTGCAACAAGCTTTGAGGGGTAAGTGAGGGTATGTCCACAGGGAAATGTGCTTTAAAATAGGGTAAATCACTAGATCTATAACAGATCTGACACTCTATCCTATCCTAATTTAATCTAAACAAGAAAGGAAAGAGGAGAGTTTTTAAGGATTGTCACTTTACTAAACACCACAGAAATACAATGTAAAATCTAATGATCCAGAGCTGAGTAAGACACAGATTTAATGGAATGGAGAAAAAGATTAAAATCAAAAGGGAGAGAATAGTAGCTAGGGGTTTTGGTCTGTGCGACCATGGATTCTCTCGAACCCGTCGCGGCGATGCACTCACGATGGAATAAAATATAGAGTCTCCATCCGAAGCTTTTGGTGACCCGGGAAACCTTTAAATCAATATTTTGAGCACCGGAGTGCTAAATATGACTATGAATTACCGGTTTTTGCCAAAGGCTCTAGGGTAGGGGCTTCGGTTATCGATCGGAAAGGGTTTAGGCACCCGATCAACCCACACATAGCGGTCTCTATCTATGGCCAAAAATGAAAATAAATGGGTGGAGCTTTCCCTTGCCCGAAGGCAATACGGTCCTATCAAGCTTTGAGCCAAATCAAAATTTCGGCGGCGTAATGGCTTGAATCCTTGGACGGAGGAGACACCAAGAAGGTAGAGGAAGAGAGGGGTGAGCCGGAGCTCACGGGCCCTTGTTGCACCGTTGAAGACCTTCGCTTTGGCGTGCTTCCGATGGCTTTAAATGACTTAATCGGTTGGGGAATGGATTCTAATGCTAGGATTTGGTAAATGGGAAGTGTAGGATGAAGCTAGAGACTAAGCTTGACTAAAAAAGGAGTGATCTAATGATTGAAAGGGATTGAAAGGGGTGAACTAAGCATGCTAGAATTCTGGTTGGAGAATGGAAAATAAAAGGGCTTTCTCTCACTAGGGCTCCCTAATTTTCTTCAACCCTAATTTTTTCAACCCTTTGGGAAGAGGGGGGGCCTCTCTATTTATAAAGAAGAGGTGGGTTAGAGGATTACTTAAGAGATAATTGGTTTAGCAATTTGGTAATCCCCCATCTAAGGTTTTCTTGGTTTTTAAGGTCCTAGGGGTTTGGGGAACCGGTTTCAATGGCAGATGATGGGGTGAGACCATAGGTGACTTAAGGGTTGCATATAAGCCTAAAAGGGGTGCAACTGATCTTAGGACACCCACCTCAACCAAGGGGATGGAAAAAAGGTCAAACCTAATGAAGGAATTTCAAGCATTTGATGACAGTTACTGTAGCTAAGCTGGGCGTATATATTACATACGCCCAGTTTATGTACAGTGATCTCTATGAAAACCAGAGGAGATTTGGGAAGGTAGGTGTCCACGGTAGGCCGTACCTATGCTCAGCGTATGTATTATATACGCTCGGCCAAATTTGGCCCAAAAATGTCAGGCGTATATAATATAAACGCCTCACCAAAATGGGGCCAAATTTGCTGGGCGTAACTAATACATACGCCTGAGCAAAAGTTATGATTTTATGTGAAACTTCAATCGGCCATAACTTTCGAACCACAATTCCAGATTGGGTGATCTTTGGCCCACTGGAAAGCTGGAGAAGTCCTCCTTCCAATGGTATGTGGCTAATCCTCAGCAGTGATCCGTGCAAAATTTTGTAGCTCTCCTCCTCTTAAATGCTCAAAAGGGTTTAAGTTGAGTCTGGGAAGGGATCCTAGGGTTTAGGAGTGATCTCTAAGGGTTGGGGGAATGGTCCTAATAGGATTAGGGTGATCTCTAAGGGTTGGGGTAGATTCCCAAGGGTTCAGGAGTGCCACTAGAACCACAAGAGTGCATATCTCTCGGAGTACAGACTGATCGGGCCTTGTGCCGAATTTGGGTGTCTACAGATGTCCCTCTTTTAGTATTCGATCACTAATGATCGGATGCCAAAGACAAGAGACATCTGAAGAGGTCTAAGGTACATTTGATGGGTCCGCTTGGTTCAACTCAATTCTTAAACATCCATGGTGATGGTGAGTGTACATAAACCCTCTCATTTCGGGATATCGTCGGTACCTCAAAGCTAACAGTCCCCATGCGCATTGCGACATTACTGGGCATAACTGCGGTGATCACAAAAAGTGTAAGCCCGCTAGCCGGGATATCATCCACTTCCTGAGGGAAATTATAGATTTTTAACATTGAGTATTAATCTGAACCAGACAGCTCCATGAAATGGGGTGATCGATCTATGCTTCGGAATCGACGCGAAGTACACAAAGCGAAGGCCTAAACAATGTGTCCAATCCTATGGGGTATTGACAGCTCCATTGGATTGGCCATGGGTGCCCTTACCTAGGTAAGGCTCAGAGTTTCTGGGTGAACCCATCAACCTCGAGGTTGCTTTAGTATGATTTACCTAAGTGGAGCAAATATTAATTTCACAACACTTCTTGGGAATGCGTGCCCATTCTCAGAGTAAATTTTTGTGTGTTATTTTCTAAATTTTCTTTTGTTTTGAGGCCTCTAAGGAAAGCTCAAGGACCTATGTCAATTTTATTCTTGCACAATTCTTTAAGTGGATCAAATGCCAGTTGATACGCTTTAAGGGTGTGTGTGCTCTGTCGGGGATAGGTATAGCTTGGGGAAGTGCACGTTCTGGCAGTGAGGTACTCCTGATTCACACGAATCGGAGTGCCTTAACTTGAGACAAAGCTAAAAATGATCAGGCTAGGGTCAAACATCCATCGAAAGAGATGGTCAATTCTAGCCTCCATCCCCAATGAAATCACATCTTACTAACTATACACAGACAGACACCCATCAGGGGCGATAAGCAGCAAATAGGCGTGAACGGAAGCCTCGACCCTAAGGTACAATTTACAAGGAGAAACGACCATCCTGTGGATACCCAGACACAAGTGCGTACATTTAACAGGGACATCATGCCTATACAGGTTTTAATCCTGTGTAAAAGAAAATAAAAGGGAATGAGCCCTTCGGTCTGTATGATTGCACATATTTGGGTGGTTGTAATTTCATTTTTGACAGGTCAGTTTCAACTGACAATAGACTTTTCGAATAGTCTGAAGTCGGGTGCACTCTTGGTCAATCATAGATCCGAAGGTGGATGATCAGAGCCAAAGCTTGGAAAGTGGGGTCAACCTCCTCAGGATTTTAACTACATAATAAAAGGTTGTTGTCCCGAACCTTGTCCTTCTTTTTTCTTTTTTCTTTTTTTCTTCTTCTCCTTTCTTTTTTTCTTTTTTTTCTTTTGTACATGTCAGTTCGAGACTTTGAGCATGCTCAAACTATTTTTATTTTTGCACGTATCCTTAGGTAGACCAACTTGCCATGTTGATACACCTCAAGGATGTGCACATTCCGGTGATAGGTCCTTGGTTTGCCTGCCGGATCAAGTCCTGACTCCTGGGGATGTGTGGTCTTGGTCTTTAAACAAATTAGACCCTGCTATCCTGTGTAGGGAAGTGGGTTCTGAAGCGGGTTCCTAATGGTCGGGGTAAACATGACCAGTATTTTGCCTGTCGAATCAGACATGGGGTGTCCCTGTGTAAAACAGGATTTGAGAATTTTCGGGTGAACCCTATCGCTCTGAATTGATTTAACACGGATCTCGGAGTGGGGCAAACAGGTGTTGCGATGCTCTTTGAGAACTAGTGTTGTGTTTTAGTTATTTCATGTGAACATCTCTTCTTCCTCTCTTCTTTTTTTTTTTGGTTTTGAAAGAAAAAGTTTTTTTTTTTTTTTTGATTTTATGATTTTATGGGAGCACTCGGCGGGTGCTTACAGATCTAGATCCGTTTATTGTAGCACGGTCCCTTTGGGCTAATCGAAGGGAGTTCGAAGGGCCATTTGGGGATGCATGCGCCATCGCCCGATGGTACGTGGGCCTCTAAGAGGGACCGGGCCTTGATCTAGAGCATACAGAGGGCCTGTCGAGCCATTAAAGCCAAAAAATTGGCTGGGTGTATATAATATATACGCCTAGCAAATCTGTAGCGAAAATGGCCGGGCGTATATATTATATACGCCTGACCAAAATCTGACAGTTTTAAAACTGCTCGAGCCCGAGCACAAAAGGGGCCCTCTCTTTCAAATTCTATCTTCTTCCCTCCTTCCTTCTCAATTCCGGGACAGCCCCTTAGGATTTTGGCATTTGATTTTGCTTGAGTTCCATCACCAGGAGTCGCGCGTGCCGATTAGAAGCATTCACACTCCGCCGATTTTTGGATCTATTTCTCCTCCTATTGAAGGTAATCGCCAACCCCTCTTTCATCTTTCCTTTGAATTTTGATAATGTTGTGTGTTTTTTTTTTTTTTTGGAAATGCTTGATGTTCTTCCTTTTTGTGCCGAAAGATTAATGTATATTTTTTTTTCAAGTACATGTGATCCTCATGCCTATGCTCCTCTTTTTTCATTCATCTTTCGTTTTTTTATTTTTTATTATATCATTATCCATCTTTCATCATTCACCCCCTCCTTTTTATTTATTTATTATTATTAAATCATCATCATTTATCATCCATCATCAATTTTTTTTTTCTTATTTGTTTCTTTTCTTTCATGAAGGATTAGTGCCTTTTTCTTCTCTTTTTTTTTTGTTTGCCTTTTTGTTATTTTTCTCTTGCTCTGTTTTTTTTTTTGTTTGAAATGCTTGATGTTCTTCCTTTTTGTGGTGAAAGATTAATGCCTCTTATATTTTTTTTTAGTATATGTGATTCCTTATGTCTATGCTCCTCCTTTTTTCATTCATTTTCATCATCATTTTTTTTTATATATCATCATCATTCATTTTTCATCTTCATTTTCATCATTTTTTTTTATTTGTTTTTTTTTCTTTCATGATGGATCAGTGCATTTTTTTCTTTTTTTCTTTTTGCTTGCCTTTTTTGTTGTTTTTCTCTCTCTTTTTTTTTTTTTAACAGACCTTTCTTATACCGATGTGTTCCATATTTTTAGATGCATGGCGACAAAGGGCAGGATCCACAGGAGGGGCTAGAGATGGCCTATGGTCCTCATAAGGAGCAGTTTACCGTTTCACAACGCTCCTCTCAACCCTGGTATGAAATGCAAGATGAAGCCGCCCGTATCGGCCTCCTTCATTGTCAGCACACCCATATCTCCAATTTTGGGATTGCTGGCCAGGTAAACAGATGAGCCCTTTTTCTTTTCCTTTGATGCCTTTATTATACCACTTTGCTCCTATTTGACAGATCCCTTTTGTTTGCAGCCTTTACCCCACATCATGTTCCGGGGTGGTTGGTTCGATCTCCAGCGCCTCGTACTCTATCTTCCCCAGGTGGTGAAGGACTTGCTTTCTCAAGCTGGTTTTGTGGATTTTATTTCATACCCTGCCGTGAGGGCCGACACGGCCTATGTGAAGGCCCTGATAGAACGCTTTCGTCCTGAGACCATCATGTTTCATATGGCCATGGCTGAGATGACCCTTACACCAACAGACTGGTCCATGATTACTAGGGTTCGCATTGAAGGGTGCCAGTGACACCTACCCGCGCGCCTGATAGGGAGGAGGTGACTCGGCTAATAGGGGTCTACCCAACCTCCGGGAACGTTCGCGGTTCTGAAGTCAAGTTATCTAGGCTAGTTGGTCTGTTTGAGCCTTATGAGTTAGTGGATCTGGGCCAGCCCGATGCAGTCATTTATCTTGAGCCAGAGCGTATGCTGATGCTAGCCCGTATTTCTCTGTTGTTCCTTTTGGGTAAGACTTCTTTCAAATACTAGCGGAGGGTGGGTCTCATTGTCCCTTCTCAGTCTTATGGTGAACTAGGACAATGTGCATCGGTTTGATTGGGGTGATGCTGGTTATGCGGTGCTCATGTCTAGCCTGGTGCGAGCCGTACATGGGGAGTCCAGCTCCATTGTGGGCTTTTGGCTCGCACTTGAGGTATTTTATCCTTTGGTCTTAGTTTGTTCATCTTTTCCCTTTTATGGCAAATCTGTTTTTATCCGCTTGCTTTCTCAGGTTTGGGGGTATCTACATTTCCAACCTGGTCGTCCTCTGCTTCTATCCGAAGTTCCTACATTCCCCCTTATGAGCAATTGGCACGCGAACCGCAGTCGGGACGTAGGTATGAAGCATCAGGAGTTAGGGCTATGCTCCCAGTTTGATCTATTGATCCCTAAGCAGGTATACCAATTTCTCTCTTTGCAAATTTGATAGCTCTTTTATGCTGTGGGTTCTGACCAAATGTATATATCCCTTCTCCTTTTTATTTCTGAGCAGGTCATCTTTGACCCCTACGTCGGATCTCCCTTCTAGAACCTGGCTGCAGTGGGTCCTTCTCATTTTTTGTTAGATCGACGCATCATTTTCTTCTATGGGTCCTGGGCTAGGGCCTATTACCTAGGAGAGAGGGTGGTTCATCAGTATTGTCCTCTTTTCGCTATGCCCCAAGCTCCTCCAGCTGATGTATTGGCTCCTGAAGGTTCTACCGAAGTGCTTAGCGCTCGCTTTCTCCATCATGGGGTCCCCATTGATGACCTTTTGTTTTTTAGGGGATATCAAATGTGGTATGAGTCTCTGCCCTATCGTTCCCTGCTGCCCCGATTTGTGCCTGGCGCCAACTTTTTGGCTTTTGGTGGTCCGCGATCTCAGGTAATATTCTTTCCTCTTTTTATTTAGCAGCCTTCCATGTGATTACCTTGATTGCCCTGCTATTTGAACAAAAATTGTTTCTCTGTAGTTTGGATAGGGTGACGATTCAGATGAGGGGGATGAGGCAACTGCTCCTGATGAGGCTACCGGTGATGGACCTTCTAACCCTTACGGTGCTGGCGCTTCCGGCAGTTTGCCAACTGTGGTCCAAGGGACTTTTAAGTGCTTGGACGATGCCTTTCTATCGCGTATGTGTGCCGATGTGGCTAAGAAGGTACGCATATCTGCTGAAGCTATTCGGATCCCACCCCCTGAGCTGATCCCTGGGGTAACCTCTCCCTTGTTACATTGCTCTTCTATTTTCTTGGATTATGCCTATGACCTGTGTGACTGACACCTCTCTTTTTCTCTTTTTCTATTTTGTTGTGCAGAATTATGAGTCGGCCGTGAACCAAGTCGAATACTATCACAACATTGTCTGTCTTAGGGAGGCTGAAGTGGTGAGTGAATACTGACCACACCTAATCATTTTCTTATTTTCTTTCTGCTTGTTTCCCTACCTGAAGGCCTCTGGTGCGCTTATGCAGCGTGCTCGCAATAAGGAGTCGCGCTCTCTACTCGGCCGCATCTCTCAGGCGTGGACTCGGGTGGGGCAGACCCGTACTTTTCAAAGCACGAGCCGACGCCGGAAGAAGTCAAAGGGGGCTGCCCAGGACTAGTTTATTTTCTAAAAATTTGAAACAGTGAAACAGTTTAGACTTTGATTTATTGGGGGATATGTAATTTTTTTTTTTTTTAAACAACAATTTTTTGGATGGTTTTATGATTTTCATTGTTTATATATGAATGCTCTGTTTGGTTATCTCTCTGCTTTTATGGGGTTGAGCCCGCATGTTATTCTCCGCATATGACCCACGGATACCGCGTCATCCGAGAGTTTCCCATGGGTGTGTGAGCGTGCCCGCCTGTGGGCTGCCCCGAGATAAAAAAGTAGGCTAAGAAAAATCCATTCCTCCCTTGGGGAGGTAAAAAAGAATGGACCAATGTGAGGGGAGCCACACTTTCCTGCATTTTTATTTTATTTTTACTGGGCATATATATTATATATGGCTAGCAAAATATTTTAAAATTTTGCCTGGGTGTATATAATATATACGCCGGGCGGAAAAGTGTTCAATTTTGCCTTGGCGTATATAATTTATACGCCTGGCGGAATATTTTCAATTTTGCACTGGCGCATATACTATATACGCCTCGTATAACAGGGCTCGACGGGTTCTTTATAACCAGAACTTGGCCCTCTTTGCCTCTCTTTTCACCCGGGCTTGGCCTTTTTGCCCCTCTCTTTGCTTTCTTTTCCCTCTCTTCTTTTCTTTTTCAAGCGGGTCCATCACCCTACATTGGCTGATTTTTATAAAGACCATCTTTGTACGTCCATGGACCCGCTTCCTAAGAAAGGCCCAAGCTCTCATACGGGGGCTGGGGCTAGTATGCTTCCCAGTTTAGACCCGGGGCCCAGTTTTTTGCAAAAATGGTGTGAGAGCTTGGCCGAGGGCGAGCTCGCTATTCTAGAAAGCCTTGGTTTATCCCACCTTTCCTCCCTCCTTGCTATTCGTCTGTTGCCCAACCTCCTGCAGGCAGCTTTGGCGTCGTGTGACCATAGGGCCCATGTGTTCAGATTCGGGTCCAGGGAGCTCACCCCAACCATGGAGGAGCTAGCCTCTATTACTGGCTTGAGGATGCATCGAGGACTTGCCAAAGTGGTGCCCAAACCGGGGTATGCAAAGGTGGTCCACGCGGTTCTCAGTTTTAAAAAGGGTGGGTATGAGAAGGGCTTCGCAGGGGGGCCCACCAGGTGCTCGGTGAAATTCCTAAGAGAACTTTTTGGCGACTCGAGTCTCTGAAAGTTGCCTATCTAAGATCCTTTCAATGTAAAGGCTTTTACCATTTATTTGCTATCGGAAGTTCTCTTCTTTACTGGGGAAGAGACATTTTCCCTCGGGTTATGCAATGTCTTGACCGAATTGGAGGGAGGTCGTTCACTGGTGCACCTTGTCCTGGCTGAGATGTATCGGGGCCTAGATGCCTCGGCCTCAGGCCGGGTCGGGATCCATAGAGGGAGTCCACTCCTTATTCAGATTTGGTTAGGAGAGCATTTGGCTATCATGGGGCCCGTGCTGAGATTTTACTTGGTAAGAGGGGATGTGGCTCAGGGCTTTCTGACCCTATGCTAAAGACTGCCCCACGATAGCATCGAGGAACTTAGCCGGTGGCTATTTGATGCGGAGTTGATCTGGCAACTTCCCTGGATGGATTGCACCTTTCCGATTGTCTGCTCTCGGGATTGTGAGGGTATCACGCTTTTGGGGTTGATTGGTAGTACCTACTATTTCCCATCTCGGGTGCTCCATCAATTCGGATATACCCAACACGTGTCATGCACTTTGAGGCAGCCGTTGTGCTCTCTGATATTCTCTCGGGGTTCTCTCAGTGACCTAGACTGCATAGCAACCCTCTGGGAGACCCACCAATCGGCGCACATTTGCACCTTAGTTTAGGGGGCGCTCTCTCTTCTGATTAGAAGGTTTGGCTGGCATCCGAAGTCTTACCTGCCCCTAGCCCTGCTTCGGTAGATGTGATAGAGACGGGGCCCTGGCCGTACAAGGAAATGATACTCCGGACTAGCATTGACTCTCTTTCTGTAGAGAGGCTGGCTTTGACTGAGGCTTTGGAGAAGGAAAGGGCCAGAGCTGAGATTGCGGAGGTAAGAGCTGCTACGATCGAGAGTGAGGTTCTTCGGTTGACTGGGCTTTTGACTGAGTCTCACAGTGCAGCTGACGCTTCGCGGAGGCGGCAGAAGAGTCTTCATGGTAGGTGGTTGTCTGATCGAAATGCCCGTGAGGACTCTCTTCTTGCAGAGATCAGTGGTTTGAAGCGTGGTCCCTGCCCCAGACCTGTTCCTGTATATACCATAGATCATATATACAGAGGGGGGGCTGATGCCGCTTAACAGAGATCTCTTTCCTTTTTTGGGGTTGTTTCTTTTTTATTTGTTTTGTTTTTATTTTTTTTATATATACTTGTAAAGAAGGCAGAAAATAGAAAGGGTGTCATGTTGTTATCTTTTTGGGACGTGACACTTCATACACAACACTGTAAGAAAAGAAATGAAATCTGCTACATATACATATATATATATTTTTGGTGTTCGAATTTTCTTCCATACGTCTCGCAACGTAAGGCTTTTTATGGAAAAGGAAAATCTATTATCTTTCTTAAAAAATTTCTCCTACACAGTGTGAGGCTTTTTATGGAAAAGAAAAATCTATTATCTTTTTTGAAAATTTTCTCCTACACCGTTTGAGGCTCTTTATGGAAAAGGAAAATCTATTGTCTTTTTTGAAAATTTTCTCCTACACAGTGTGAGGCTTTTTATGGAAAAGGAAAATCTATTATCTTTTTTGAAAATTTTCTCCTATACAGTGTGAGGCTTTTTATGGAAAAGGAAAATCTATTATCAGTGTGAGGCTTTTTATAGAAAAGGAAAATCTATTATCAGTGTGAGGCTTTTTATGAAAAAGAAAAATCTATTATCTTTTTTGAAAATTTTCTCCTACACAGTGTGAGGCTTTTTATGGAAAAGGAAAATCTATTATCTTTTTTGAAATTTTCTCCTTTTCTCCTTCTCCTTTTTGTGATGTCGGTATTTACAAGGCCAACTGGTGGGTCCTTTTTTGAGCATGGTCGAACCTTGTTTATGAGGCTCCGGTTTCTTTTTTTTTTCTTTTTAAACATGGATAGGTCAGCTTCCCCGAGATTGATTGGTCTTCGGCCTTTACCTTTGGTCATGTGTTAGACGACATGGTAGAGACGACATACTTGATCGGGATCCGATCCAATTTTGACATGAGCGGCCCAGCAAAGGGGAGAAGAGGCTCAAGGGGTCCAAACTAAAATAGGCGGGCCAGAACAGATCCTCTCCTAATCTCTCTTTTCTTGACATTTTTGCTCACAGCGCCCAAGACGGGTTTTCGCCATGGCTGTCATCCCTGTTTTTACCCGTACCGCCCTTTCGGGTTTTCACCACGTCCATGGGTTCGCTCTCTTACCCCAAGTTCCTTTCAGGTTTTCACCTGGTCCGCGTGAGTTTGCTGCTTTTACCCGCGGTGCCTTTACGGGTTTTCACCACGTCCATCTTGCTTTGAACTCAAATTAATTTTCTTTTCTTTTTTATCTTTCTTTTTTTTTAGAAGAATCAGAAAGCCACGACATGGACATTGATTCTGTCATAACCGGCTGGATGAAGCTCTGGTGTCGTCTCACGACTCGTCTCATGTTGACTTCACAGATACTATGACTGCTTACCATTCTACAAAGAGGGCTTCCTTCAGGGTGTAGCTTGGCCATGGGTTAGGTTAGGATTTGATGGTATGCTGGGCTAAAAGGGTTTCCTCGATACGGCTTTAGTTTTCTCAACATACTTTCTTCCTTGGGGGTTTCTACTATACATGCCCCGTGATTGTTCTACACACATTTTTTTTTTTTTCCATTTAAGGCAATCTCTTTTCGAGGTTTTGCTTTTTCGATTTTTTTTGGATTTGATAGTAACTTTATACACATGCGTCTTTTCTCTCTTTTTTTTTTTTGGTATATGTACACGTATTTTTTTTTTGGGGGGGAATGGGTTTATTGAAAGAAAGGCCCATGCCCAAATGGGGTAGCAAAGGATATCATTATTTTTAGGGATGTTTTTTGGCTACTGTGCTTGGAATGATGGCCTCTTTTGGGTGGTTCTTAAGCAGTCACGTATCTGTTTCATCAATACTTACCTTATCGCGATAGACTATGAGTAGAACCGTCGGACGTATTCAGCGTTGATGGGCTCAGGAAGATGATCTCCGTCCATGGTGGCGAGGCGGATGGCGTATCCCGGCAATACCTCCCGAATGACGTATGGTCCTTCCCAGTTCGGCCTAAACTTTCCTCTTGGATCGACATGGGGGGAAGGGAAGATCTTCTTCAGCACAGTGTCTCCTACCTTTAGATCTCAACTGCAGACACGTTTATTGTAAGCGCATGCGATTCTTCCTTAGTAAACTTGAGTGTAACACAAGGCTAGGAGTCTCTTCTTGTCCAATAAGTTTAATTATTCAAAGCGGGATCTTTCTCTCTCTCTGCTTCGGGTAAGCCTGATTCCATGAGGATTCGGAGCGAGGGCACTTCAACCTCTACCGGGAGGACGGCCTGGGTTTCATATACAAGGGAGAATGGGGTTGCCCCCATAGCGGTAAGGATAGACATTCTATAGGACCAAAGCGCGAAGGGTAATTGGTCACTCCAATCTCTGTAAGTGACTACCATCTTCTCCAGAATGCGGATCAGAGTTTTGTTGGCCGCCTCTACAGCTTCGTTCATCTAAGGCCTAGATGGGGATGATCGATGATGCTTGATCTGGAACTATTCACACAAGGCCTGGATGCGCCTATTAGCAAAATTAGTGCCATTATCAGTAATGATATCCTTGGGCATGCCGAATCTGTAAATGATGTTATTCTTGATGAACTTCTCGACGTGACTGGCCGTGATGTTGGCATATGACGCTGCTTCTACCCACTTGGTGAAGGATTCAATGGTGACGAGGATGAACCGATGCCCGTTTGATGCCTTCGGATTAATAATTCTGACAACATCAAGGCCCCAGGTAGCAAATGGCCAAGGAGTGGTCATGCAGTGAAGATCAATGGCAGGAGCCTGTATCAGACTGGAGTGTTCTTGACACTTCTATCATTTTTGGACGTATTTGCAGCAATCTAATTCCATGGTGGTTCAAAAGTATTCCTGCTGTAGGATTTTCTTAGTGAGCATGTGACCGCTGACGTGGGCTCCGCATACTCCCTCATGGATTTCTTTCATAATATTGACCGCTTCAGTTTCAGTGAGGCACCTAAGAAAGATGTTATTGTATGATCACTTGTAGAGGCATTCCCCGCAAATGACGTAACCTGCTGCTAAATGTTGAATGGTTCGTCGATCTGTCTTGGATGTACCTTCCGGCAAAGTTAGGGTCTTGAGGAAATTCTTGATACCTGAGAACCAAGGTGGCTCATCATCAGGCTTTATAGGTTCCTCAATCTGGAGGCAGAAGGCCGGCTCATTCCTCTGCTCGATCATGATCGGCTTCATCTCAACACCATAGGGGATTTCAATCATTGACGCCAAAGTTGCTAATGCGTCGGTGAAGCGATTCCTTACCCGGGGAACGCATGAGAAAGTCACATCTCGGAAGCAAGCTATCAGATCCTCAAGGTGTTCATGATAGGGGATCAGTTTCTCGTCTTTCATCTTCCAGTCACCATTCGTCTGTCATATGATTAACTGTGAATCGCCAAATACTCGAAGGTGAGTTACATTCAGATCGAGAGCAGCCTGTGGACCAGCGGCGCAAGCTTCGTACTCAGCCATATTGTTAGTGCAAGGGAAGTTGAGCTTGATAGAGGCCGATACATGGGATCCTTTTGGTGAAATTAGGATGGCGCCAACTCCTTGGCCCTCGACATGCGATGCCCCATCAAAGCACATTACCCAGGACTCCTTTGTTTCCTCCGTATCCTCCTCTGTCATGAACAGGATGTCCTCATCAAGGAATTCAGTCTTTAGAGGCTCGTAGTCAGGAAGAGGGTTCTCAGCAAGATGATCAGTGAGCGCCTGCCCCTTGATCAATTTTTGAGTGACGTACGTGATGTTGAATTTAGATAATAAAAGTTGCCATCGTGCAGTTCGGCTAGTGAGAGTAGGTTTCTCTAACAGGTACTTCAATCAATCCATCCGTGCTAGAAGTAGAACGGCTTGGGATAACAGGTAGTGTCGAAGTCTTTGAGTAGCCCACACGAGTGCTAAGCATGCCTTCTGTAGATGAGAATAGCGCGTCTCATAATCAGTGAACTTCTTGCTCAGGTAGTAGATGGCCTGCTCTCTTCTTCCTGTCTCATCATGCTGTCCTAACACATAACCCATGGAAAACTCTATCGTGGACAGGTACATTATCAGGGGTCTACCAGGTACAGGTGGTACCAATACAGGAGGATATAGGAGGTAACCCTTGATCTTGCCAAATGCAGCTTGGCAGTCATCATTCCACTCAACTGGTGAATCCTTTCTTAGTAGTTTGAAGATCGGTGCGCATATCAGAGTTAACTGTGCAATGAACTGACTGATGTACTGGATTCTACCTAAAAAGCCTCTGACTCCTTCTCTGTAGACGGTGGTGGCATTTCAGTGATGGCTTTGATCTTGGTCGGATCGACCTCAATCCCTCTCCTACTGACAATAAAGCCTAACAGTTTTCCTGACATAGCGCCGAACGCACACTTTTGGGGATTCAACCGCAACCTGTACTTTCTCAACCTCTCGAACAACTTCTGAAGGTTTACCAAGTGGTCATCCCTTTCCGGAGATTTGGCAATCATATCATCGACATACACTTCAATCTCTCGGCGCATCATGTCGTGGAATAGGGTTGTCATTGCTCTCTGGTAAGTTGCCCCAGCATTCTTGAGCCCGAATGGCACCACCTTGTAGCAGAAGGTACCCCAGGGAGTGATGAACATGGTCTTTTCTTGGTCGGCCTCTACCATCTTAATCTGATTGTAGCCCGAGAACGTGTCCATGAATGAGAGCATTCCGTGCTTAGCAGTGTTATCGACCAAGATATCGATTTGTGGCAATGAGAAATCGTCCTTAGGGCTTGCCCTGTTGAGATTTCAGAAATCAATGCACATTTGAACCTTCCCATCCTTCTTTGGTACGAGGACGATATTGGCCAGCCATTGCGAGTACTTGGATACCATGAGGAAACCCGCATCATACTGCTTAATGACCTTGTCCTTCACCTTCAATATCCATTCAGGTCGGAGGCATCTCAGCTTTAGTGGGGAGTACCGGTCCGTAGGGTGACCCGGCCCCTGTTAGAAGTTACAATGCAGGTTCGGGTCATAGTTTCTCGGGATTGGATTGGGTGGTGGGCGAGACTGGAGTAAATTGACCAGACCTTTTTATAGCAATACCGGTAATAAGATACTTAAAGATTGCCCCAACGGTGTGAACACTCATTCAAATCATGTTCTCATCTGTTCCTGGGTAAATGGGGCTCTCAGTCCGTTTTGTGGCCTTGGCATTTGCTCGAAACGGGCTGGGGGTGGTTGTACGGCCTGGACCTGTATCGGGGGGGTATTGGTATTGGCCTGGGGGTAAATGATGTTCTGTACCTCTGTCTCTGGTCTTCTTTCAATTCTTGGTTCTGCAGCTTTTCGAACCCCGGTGGCCTCGTTGGTCACTCTCTTTTCCAACCTACCCTCTCTAGCGGCGTCTTCGCAATGGTTGGCATTTCAGACCAAATCAGTAAAACTGGACTGCTACTGATATACCAAAAATTCTGTGAAAACTGGAAGAGCTCCCTTGGTTATCAATTCAATCTGCTCATCATCAGGAATCCAGTGGGTCACCTGGGCGGCCAATCCCCTCCACCTTCCTAAGTAGGCACTGAAAGTTTCATCATGCCTTTGCTTCAAACGGGCCAAATCCAACTTCCTTGGCTCTATGTCCATGTTATAGACATACTATTCTTGGAATAAGTGTGTTAGATCTTTCCAAGTTTTTATCATGGATGGTTCTAGGGACGTGAACCATCACAATGCTGGGCCCGTTAGACTCTTTTGGAACACTTTGATGAGGAGTCGTTCATCTCTGCCGTACTGGCACATATCCCCACAGTAAGATTTTAAGTGGGCAATGGGGTTGCCAGTGCCATTATATTTATTGAATAATGGCATCTTAAATTTTTGTGGTAGGGGGACATCCGAGAACAGACATAAGTCTGAAAAGTCTGTCGAATGCCTCCCCCTCCCATCTTCATCAGTTGCTTATATATTCTATCTATCTGTTCTTTCAGCTGCTCTGATTCTTTTGAGGCTGTAGCTGGAACTGCCTCCCCCTAATATTGTTCGACCCTGGGTGTGACGATGGTGGGCCTGGGGGGGCCGAAACTAGCCGCTCCTCCACTATTGTGGATCTCATCCTCCTCATACTATTGGTCATTGTACTGGTGAGGGGCGAGCTCTGCTATTTGGACCAGGGGGGTGATGGGTTGGATGACCTGGTGGAGCCACAAGGTTTGTAGGGGATGGGAAGGAGTGAATGGATGAGTGGTTTGTGGATGAATGATGTGCTGAGCTGGTTGCACATTCTAGGGGTGATGGGGGTGTGATTGATGTGGCGGGATGCTGTAGGTGTGGTTTTGAGGAATGGAGTGGATCAGATTTTTGATTGGAGGTGGGATGGGGGCATAAGGTTTATAGGTGAATGAAGGGTACTGGTGAAGGGGTAAGGGGTTCGTGAACATGCCTTGATGAGTGTGGGTGGACGGGCCTTGGGTTTGATGGATTTGGGCTTGATGGTTTTGGAAGGCTTGGGTTGATGGGCCTTAGGCCTGGGTGTGGGGGTTGGTATGATTTTGGGCCAATGGGCCCTGTTGGGTTTGGGCTAATGGGCCATGTGGGTATTGGGTGTGGGGTGATGGGCCTTGGGCCTGGGTTTGATAGGTTTGGGTCCAGGGGCCCTGGGGGGTTTGGAACTAGGCCTGGGTCTGATGGGCTTGGGCCTGGGCCTGAGTCTGGTGGGTTTGGCCTTGGGCCCATGGGCCTTGAGGGTTTTGGGTCTAGGCTTGGGTCTGATGGGTTTGGGCCTGGACCCATGGGCCTTGACGGTTTTGGGCCTGTGTTTGATGGGTTTGGGCTAGGGCCCATGGACCTTGAGGATTTTGGGCCTAGGCCTGAATCTGATTGATTTGGGCTTGGGCCCATGGGCCTTGATGATTTTGGGCCTAGGTCTGATGGGTCTAGTGGGCTTGGGCCTGGGCCTGAGCTTGGGTTTGTGAGTAGGCTTGGGCCCATGGTTCTAAAGATATTTGGGCTTGGGCCCATGGATTTGTGTGGATTTGGGCCTGTGATGAGTGGGCTTGGGCCTGTTGGACTTGGGCTTGGAATTGAGGTGCGGGATCTTGGATGGCATGAATGATGGGTGGTTGGGCATGGTCATGAGGGAATGGGGCATGGAGGTTTTGGAGACCTAGATGTGGGGTTTGGAATGTAGGGCTCTGAGAGGTAGCCCACAAAGCATATATCATTCTCATGTCCTCCATTGAGGGCATGGATTCAGGTGTGAGATTGGAGGGTGATAGACCATTCACGGATGGAATGGGTCGGGTGAAATTTGGCATGACCCGGGTATGGGGGGTATGGGTGATTACGCTTGGAGGGTATGGATGTATGGCTATAGAAGATGGTGGGTTACTGGTCATACCCTGAGAAAAGTTGGGCATGACCTGGGTAAATGGGGGTGTATGTTGGGATGTGGATGGGCCATGTGATGTGGAAGGCATGTGAGATGAGGTGGATGGGATATGGGATGTAGGGGGCATGGATGATGAGGTGGATGGGACGTGGGAGGTAGGCGGGGGATGGGGCTCCCGATGTGGTCTTTAGGAGTAGGGGGGTGCGGTAAGGGTGTATGGATGGGAGATGGGGATGTATGGGTTGGTTGGGAAATGAGGGGTTTTAGTAGGAGATGAGATGGGGGTATGTTGCGCAAATGTAAGGGCGGGGGACGGGGTGGATGCGAACACGGGTGCCCCAAATGGACCCATGACATTGAACCGGGTTTGGGTGAAGGTGTTGGAGATCGGGTCTTCTCCTATATGGGAATGGAATGGGGATGATGGTGGGAATGTATCGGCACTTGACATGATCCGCTGACGATTGTAGTATCGATGTCTTGGGTAAGGGCCATATACCTTCCTAGTTCTCTTTCTACGGGTTGGGATTGAGGTCGTCGTAGTGGCGGTCACACTGAAAGTACACGTATATACGGATTTTTGATTTTTCTATATATATATATATATTTTTTTTTTGGATTTTTGAAAATTATCTGCCTTATTTAAATGAATGATGATCCGGTGCCGTAGAAAAATTCCCGTCTCGGGTGATATATGCACCTTTAGTAGGTCCCACAGCGGGATCCGACACACTTCGGAAGAAGCAAAAGGGAACCCTTTCGTTCTATTAAAGGCGAGGGAATCCATGCAAACGACTCGATCCCCCGAAGCAAATCAATGAGAAGTTGCCTTCTGTTGACTGGGCGGGGGCATATTGGGCATTACAGAATGCGGGAGGCAACTGTGGGCACTAATACCGCTAATTGGGGAACTTGGGTGGTGGATTGGGCCTCAGATCGGGCTGCCTGAACCCGATTTATACTGGGCGTATGTATTATATACGCCTGACCAAAACAAGCAGATTTGGCTGGGCGTATGTATTATATACGCTTGGCTTAAATCTGGGGATTTTGGTGGGGCGTATATATTATATATGCCTGAGTATTTCTAGGGATTTGTTGCCAGGCGTATTTAATATATACGCCTGGCAAAAACTGTTCTTCCAGCTCTGTTTGACAGTGAACAACAAGCCCACAATGAGTCCTTGGAACTGGTTTCCTGGGAGGGGTGCTCCCGGGGACTGTTGTGTATGTTATCAGGTCACTCCTTCTGGCTTTCTAGGGTTACATGGCTGAATTCGGGCTGTCTACGCTCTCACCATTGTGGGTTTTACGACTTCATCAGAATTGGCAACCCAACCAATATACCTCTGGCGCAAGCGCCTTCTCAAGTACTGGAAGAGGTGGTTCTTTTCAGGATCATCACCACTAGGGCTGCCGCCTTACTGGGAACCGGGTAAGTTATATCTGTGACTAAACCCCCCAAAAAACTACCCAAAATATGCAAAATAAAATTTGATTATGTCCCCACACTGTTGGCTCACTTTTAATTGCAAATTTTTAAAGGGGAGTGAATTTAAGTCCAAGTTTAGGTCGGGGATGACAAGCCCTTGCCGCCTCAACGGGCCGGCGTTCAATAGTGAGATATGATGACTGAAATAAAGAGCGCATGTAGGCCCGCCAAACGGCTAAGGCTCATAAATGACGGAAATTTAAATGATGTTGAAAGTGGATGTGAGCAGGCCCGCCAAGCGGCTAAGGCGGCTTAAATGACAAAACCGTAAAAACTGAAATTTAAAGGCGAAAGTAGGCCCGCCAATCGGCTAAGGCACTTAAAAGATAAAATTGTAGGGGTAAGTATGTTAGTAAAAACAACAAAAATGAAGAAAAAGCAGCAGAAAATCACAAAAAACAGCAATTGTTAGTAGAGATAAAAAAAAAGCCAACAAGAGGGGAAGCGCTAGGGTGATTTCCCTAGCAGAGTCGCCATCTGTGCGACCATGGATTCTCTCGAACTCGTCACGGCAATGCACTCGCGAAGAAATAAAATGTAGAGTCGCCACCCGGAGCTTTTGGTGATCTGGGAAACCTTTAAATCAATATTTTGAGCACCGAAGTGCTAAATATGACTCTGATTTACCAGTTTTTGCCGAAGGCTCTAGGTTAGGGGTTCGGTTATCGATCGGGAAGGGTTTAGGCACCTGATCAACCCACAGGTAGCGGTCTCTATTAATGGAAAAAAATGAAAATAAATGGGTGGAGCTTCCCCTTGCCCAAAGGCAATACGGTCCTATCAAGCTTTGAGCCAAATTGAAATTTCGGCGGCGTAACGGCTTGAATCCTTCGACAGAAGAGACACCAAGAAGGTAGAGGAAGAGAGGGGTGAGCCGGAGCTCACGGGCCCTTGTTGCTCCGTTGAAGACCTTCGCTTTGGCGTTCTTTCGATGGCTTTAAATGACTTAATCGGTAGGGGAATGGATTCTAATGCTAGGATTCGGTAGATGGGAAGTGTAGGATGAAGCTAGAGACTAAGCTTCACTAAAAAAGGAGTGATCTAATGGTTGAAAGGAATTGAAAGGGGTGAACTAAGCATGCTGTAATTCTGGTTAGAGAATGGAAAATAAAAGGGCTTTCTCTCACTAGGGCTCCGTAATTTTCTTCAACCCTTTGGGAAGAGGGGGGGCCTCTCTATTTATAGAGAAGAGGTGGGTTAGAGGATTACTTAAGAGCTAATTGGTTTAGAAATTAGGTAATCCAATATCTAAGGTTTTCTAGGTTTTTAGGGTCCTAGGGGTTTGGGGAACCGGTTTCAATGGCAGATGATGGAGTGAGACCATAGGTGACTTAAGGGTTGCATACGAGCTCAAAAGGGGTGCAACCGATCATAGGACACCAACCTCAACCAAGGGGATGGTCAAAAGGTCAAACCTGATGAAGGAATTTCAAGCATTTGATGACAGTTACTGTAGCTAAGATGGGCGTATATATTGCATACGCCCAGTTTATGTACAGTGATCTCTATGAAAACCAGAGGAGATTTGGGAAGGTAGGTGTGGTATATATATATATCGCCAAATTATTAAAAATGCCAGGTGTATATAATATATACGCCTGACCAAAATAGGGCCAAATTTGCTGGGCATATCTAATACATACGCCTAAGCAAAAGTTATGATTTTATGTGAAACTTCAATCGGCCATAACTTTCGAACCACAACTCCAGATCAGGTGATCTTTAGCCCGCTGGTAAGCTGGAGAAGTCCTCCTTCCAATGGTATGTGGCTCATCCTCGACAGTGATCCATGTAAAATTTTGTAGCTCTCCTCCCATCAAATGCTCAGTAGGGTTTAAGTTGAGTCTGGGAAGGGATCCTAGGGTTTAAGGGTGATCTCTAAGGGTTGGGGAAATTGTCCTAATGGGTTCAGGGTGATCTCTAAGGGTTGGGGTAGATTCCCAAGGGTTCAGGGGTGCCACTGGTAGCACAGGAGTGCATCTCTCTCAGAGTACAGACTGATTGGGCCTTGGGCCAAATTTGAATGTCTACATGGTCTTTACTAAAAACTGATTGGTTCAAAGACAATGCAAGAGCTTGATTTGTAATAATCCTTCATCTGGCTAGAAGCTCAGATGCAAGGAATAAGAATCTAATCTAGACCAGAGAATTTGATTAATCTTAAGTGTATGATCTGTCCACTTGAATGGTCACAGATCATTCTATAGACTTCTTCCAATCCTAAGGTTTTAATTAGAACAGTGAGATTTATACAGATGTTGTGGATGCAAGGCTACAAGCTCAAGCATTGTTGTGCTGCCCACCTTACAATTATTATATGGTTAAAATGGCCAATTGAAAGGCACAAATTACAACAATGAGGGATCACGGTAAGCAGCCAGTCCTGCAGGAACTAGGGCTGTTGCAACAAGTCTTAATAGGTAAGTAAGGGTATGTCCACAAGGAAATGTCATTAAACTATGATAAATCTCTAGATCTATAGTAGATCTAGCACTCTATCCTAATTTAAACTAAATTAAAATAGGAAAGAGGAGAGGTTTATTGGATTTGTCACTAAAAATTATAAAACATCAAATGCAAATGATCTAAATTGGATCAAACATAGAGTTCAAGGAAAATGGAGAAAAGGTTAAAATCAAGAGATGGAGAATAGCAGCAAGGGATTTTTGTCTTTTACTAAAAATTGTTTGGTTCAAAGGCAGTGTAGGGAATTGGTTTGCAGCAATCCTTCACCTGGCTACAAGCTCAGGTGCAAGGTATAAGAATCCACTCTCAACCACAGACTTGAAGCAATCCTAGAGCTATGATCTATCCACTCGAATGGTCACAGATCATCCCAGAGATTGATCCAATTCAATGGTTTTGATTGGAATAATTTAACCATTGCAAATGTTGTGGGTGCAAGGCTATAAGCTCAGGCATCCACAGGGATATTAGATCTAGGGAAATCAAATGGCAGTCAAAAGATCAATGGATCTAAATTAGCTTTACATTCAACAATTACTGAATCAATACATCTTACAGTCAATTGCACTCAGATCTGCAATCTGTGCAACACCTAATCCTCCTACAAAGCTTTGAACCTCTCAATTTATAGCTCTCAACCTCACCCTAACTACCAAAGAGGGTTAGCCAACCATAATTGGCTAAGAGGAAAAATGGGCAAAAAGGAAGAGAGAGAGAGAGGATGGAGATCGAATTTTGCTCTGGTTCTCCCAATTCTGGATCATAGCTCTATAATTTCTTCAAGCTTTTATACTCTTCTCTCTGTCTTCAGATCCATTTAAGCCAATCAGAGCTCAAAAGAATCATTCTGTTATTAGATACTTATGTGGCTGATTTCTCTTCTAGAAGCTCTTACCCCATTAGTCCAAAATTGGTAGATACACGTGAGGTAGTTAGGGTTTCCATTCGTTCCCAGTTGCATACCAAAAATACCCCCAGAGGTCGCTGACATGCTTTGGAATCTGTGCACAAAGCATAGGCGTGTTTCAGCTGTTGTGAAAGGAACTGAGAAGTTCCTAATACAAGTGTCGAGAGGTTATGGGAACCTCTCGATAGGTTGAAATGGATTTCGACAGGTTGAAATGACTAGTCGACAGGTTCATGAGTTTCTCCAGCATTCACTTCGACGGGATGGAGTAGCTCTCGACAGGACTGGAGTATGTTTCGACAGGTTGATGTGAATTGGTCGATAGGATTGGAGTACATCTTAGCCTTCTATCCAATTTTTCACTCATCCTCTAGACAGGTTATAGTCAGCCTATCGACTAGTTATACGATCTTTGGTTGAATGCTCGACAGGTTGGCTCAATCCTCACGAGAATGAGCATAGCTTCAGGCAAGTTGTCGACAAGTTGACTTGCGCTGTTCGACAGGTTTAGTTGATCTCACAATCAGTATCTAGAACCTCTTGACTCTTTCTACACCTCCAGGTATCATCTCGACAGGATCTTGTTGGAGTATTTTCAAGTGCTTGCTACTGACTTTATTAAAGACAGTTATAAGAATGGGAACAATAAAAGAGATGAGTGAAAGAGTGAGAGTCATGGAGCAGCAAGCCAAAAAATACACAATCCTGCAAGAAACAGGGTCTTTTGTAGCAAGCTTTCATAAGTAAGAGTTTGTCCCATAGGGAAGTTGATCTTAAGCTCCAAGGGAGCCATCTTTAGTAGGCCCTCCAGATCTGGCAATCCAAAATGGAAGGGGATTTAGTGTCACTAAAATCTAAATTCCAAGGTATCCTAATGTCTAAACTATAGAAAGGGTTAAGAAAGGTGGAGTGAGAAAATAAATATAAAAGGGTGAGAAGTATGTTATGCGGTTCAGATCTGGTGGAAATCATAACTCAAATTCAGATCTGCTGTAATAGAAGTCCTGTCCAATGGCTACGTTATCACCACTGAGGGGAAAGAATCCGACTCATCTCTGTGCTATCATCCAATCCCTTTATGGCTATAACCTGTCTACTTAAATGGTCACAGACTATCCAATTGGGGAACCATAGTCCAGAGATGGGTTAGAACAAGCTTATCATTGTAGGCACTACTTCATCCAGGCTATAAGCTCAAGAGTCTGTAGGGAACCTCAACCTCTAAAGTGCTATGTGTGGGCTAGGCTTGTATGGGAGCATGTTAGCCCAGACACATAGAACCAGCAAGAGTTTGAGTACAACCTTAGATCCAGCTGTCCACTGCTTTAGAGAAGCTGCAGTGATCTAGTCGTAAGCCTACAATCTCTATAACCAAACCAGATCTGCCATCTGATGGCGGGTCTTAACAGATACAGGGGAGTCTGCCTCTGCACAATCTCTCACAGGGCTACAAGCACAAGTGCAGAGAAAAACAATCCGTCTTGAGTCTGTGGATTGGCTTCACCCTAAGGTTATAACTTGTCCACTTAAATGGTCACAGACTATCCCAGAGGCTATCCTCCTCACAAGCCCAAGATAGAACAAGAAACATTGCTGCCACCACCTTGTTCACAAGATTACAAAAGCTCATTGTTCCCATGGGGATTTCAGATCTAGTGGGTCCTGTGGTGGGGCTAGGTTTGTATGGGAGCATGTTTGCCCAGACACACAGGTCACTTAGATCTGAGTGAACCACAGTCTCAGTCCTTCATTGCTTACAATACATCCTAGTAATGGAGGATCTCAAGGTAGCAGCCTTGCATAAAACAACTCACAAACAGAAATCCCATAAATGTAAGACACCCTATTGTAAAATTCCATTAATCGATTCCAAATAATCATACATAGGCATAGCCAGCAAATGCTGGACTATGGAGAGAAGAAAAAGATAAAAAGAAACTACCTACACCTAACCTACACTTACTGGAAATCTACAGCCGATTCCAGAAGAAGAAAATTCAATTCTATCTAAGAAGAGAAGACCAGCCCTTAAACCTAAACCAGGCTTAGGTTTATATAGCAGTCAACTTGGTGGCGCATTAGGGTTAGGAAACCCTAATTTTTACGATGCCACATGGCCTGATACTATTCCTTGGATGCCTCAAAGTGCGTGCACGAGAATTGGAGCATTGGAATGCATGCCCTAATTGCTGGAAGTTCCCAGAATGTCCTTTGCAGAAGTGAAGGAGAGTTAGAGTTCAAAGCCTCGCCAGGTAGCACTGGCTTCCAAGATTGTCGCATGGTAGAACGGTCTTCGCGAGATTAGATCTGCTTGAAATTCAAGCCGTCGTGGGATTGTCTTAGTTGCAGTTAAAACAGTCATGTGATAGAGCACTGAATTCTCGCTGGATTACTCTGGTCTTCGCGAGATTGCACTTTCCCTCTGAATGGTGCGGGAACTGCGCGAGCATTTCATTTCTCAATGGATCTTCACGAGGATCCTCGCGAGGCCGTGATGTGCATTAGTTTCTGAACTGCGCGAGTGGTTTTTCTAAAGTTTTGTATCCTACGGCTATTGTGCGACAGCTTCTCGCAAAGATACATGGAGCTCTCTCTCCTCAGCTGATCTGAGTGAACTGCGCGAGGTATGAGAGCTGCTTTTCTTTAACTACGTGAGACTGTGCGAGCATTTATATTTGAGCTTTGCGAGACCTGTGAAAAGTATAATTCTGAAACCCAACTGTGCGAGAACAGTACGGACAATTGGAAATGAAGGCTTGGGAAGCTCGCGAGGACTACGCGAGGTTCAAATATTTTTCTGGATTCAGCTTTCACCCTTCTGAGGGGGTTCTGGGGGAAAAGTGGGCTCCTTAACAAGGCTCAGACTTTATTATAGCTGCTATTTATTACCTATAGAAATGACTTAACACAAATTTATTAGATGGCTAAGGGTCTAACAGAGGCTAAGTTAAGGGGTGAAAGGTGGTACTTTTCAGGTCTTAACAGATTCCCCAATTGTACCTCCAACCTCTCAATAGGTACTGGAACCTTGTGAGATCTTCATGTTTCCAACTCCATTCCTCTCGATAAGTTGGCTATTGCTTATAGAACCTCTCGCCAAGTACTGGGAAGCTCTCGACAACATTTTTTGTTGTGCCTCCAACCTCTCAACAACTTTACTCTAAGCATCCAAACCTGTCGACAAGATAGTTTTTCCTCTCGATAGGTTATGTCTTTTGTTTCCACATCTGGCATACAATCCTATGTTGTTGTTCTTCATTTGTCCAACACTCACCAGCCGCTCGGTGGGTTTAATCTTCATTCCTTGCAACTGCTCTTCGTTCCAAGCATACCCAGTTGGGATCAAGACATTCTCATGAATTTCTAAGGCTCTGTGGGCTGCTTGGCTGGTTTTAGGCTATCCGAGAACATGATGAGATGCATGAGCAACTTCTTTGGCCATTTTAGGTGGATGTCTGCACTAAGACTGAAATTTATTGCTTATCTACAGAATACACTCAGAACATATTATTAGTCAGCTCAAAAGTCCATCAAAGGTCAGGTTAGGGGGTGAAAAATGGTATTTTTCACTGCTTAAGAGACCCCCAAACCTAAGCTTTGCTAGTCCCTGAGCAAAAGAAAAAGTAAAAACAATTATTGAAAATGAAAAATTCCACTTCTGTAGGGAGCACAGAGGCATTTAGCATATGCATCAAGCCTTTTAAACCCCTAGGTGATCCCTAGTGGAGGAGTGAAATCTCCTGAGAAAACTGTCAAGTTGTTTCAACTTGAATTTCCCTAACTTCTAGTGAGCAAAACTAGATCCAATCAGTCCTTAGAGCAGAAAACCTGCTAAGACACTCCTCAAAGAAATTTTTTTTCAGGCCCAAATCTCTCTGGGTATGGTCTTCCATCAAATTTCTGGGGGGTATCCTCATAGTGTTCTCTCTCTTTAGGTTCACTAAGCATCATTTTTTTTGGAAAATTCTTGACATTTGCTTCATGAAAAATGTCAGAATTGTAACACATTTCAGTCTTAAAAAGTTTTTAATTTCCTCTATTTCAAAAATTAGGTGGGAAATCACTTTATTTTCTCAATTTCTATTAAAACATGCTGCACTACCATTAACTATCCATTGGCATACCCTACCACACCCCCAAACTTATGAGGAGCAGTGTCCTCACTAATTCAAAGATAAGGGGCAAGTGCAGCAGGGTCTTATATCAACCACAGATAAGCAAGGAAAGAAAAATTAACAATTAAACACTCATCCAAACAAGGAACACAAATATCCAAACAAATAAAGTGGACCAAATAATCTGCATATACAAGTTACTAAAGGAAAATTCATTTATCAGTACAGAAATATGTACAGAAATAGAGACAAATAGAATTTACAAAACAGCCTTATTAACTGTGGAAAGCCTAAAATACTATGTAAAAATCCTAAATACAAATTATAGCTATTCAGAGTTAGAGGTGAAGATGTCATCAGGGTTGTGTCCACATTGAACAGCATAGGCTTTCAACTCAACTTTTTCCTCAGCCTTGGTCTTATCTTTGTTGGTAGCTTCCTCCTCAGACTGGGCAGCTTTCTCCTTTCCTCTCTCGGCCTACTAAGGTGGGGAACGGGCAGGAGGGGCAGTGGCCTGTGTAGGTTTTGTGTCAGTCAGTTCAGCAGGTCTCCTTTCAAGGATTTCTACCTTCTTTTTAGCAAACAGAACTCTACTTTCATACAGATCCTTTGTGGCCTTGGTGACCTCTCTGGAGGCAGCTAGCCTTTTCTCCAATCCATCTGCTCTCAATTTCTTTGTTGCGGCCTCATGCTTCTGAGCTTCAAATTAAGTCAAACATTGTTGCCAGCCCTTGGATATATTCAGCATCTCAAAGTTGTAATCCACAGTATGGAGGAGGGTAGATATGGAGGAGGTGTGGGAAAGGAAGAGGCAGGGAGTATGTACTATTTAGCACTTGAAGAAGGTCCAACCAGCAATGGGGAGGGGATGGAGGATGGCATGGGTGGGGTGGGGATTGAGGGTAAAGGTTGAAGGACTTCAAGGTCAGGCTCAGTTTAGGTTGGAATGGAGGAGGTGGCAATTAGGTGTTTGATATCTGTTGCAGCATCAGATGTTGCTACTATTGGTGGGGATTTATAGGCAATAAGGGATAGATGGAGAGGGACATGTTGGGGTTCAGGGTCTGTTTGGATGGAAGCATTTAAAAGTGTAAATGGAAGGATAATAGGTTAGGGAGGAGGGGGTGGAGTAGGTAAATGGGTAGGGGTAGGGATAGCTGGCTCTTGTGATGGTTGGGTTAAAAGGGACAAGGTGGATTGGATGGCTTGTAGGCTGGTTTGCTTGGAGGCCTGATTTTGGAGGGTAGAGTTTATGGATAGGAGGATGACCTCAATGGATGATTGGGTATGGGTATTGGCCATTACTTGTGATTGAAGGGAGAGGAGGAGGTTGAGTATGTGGGGTAGGGGGTCAGGGATGATGGGGGTTGTGGGTTGGATGGGTGGAATAGGTTGAAATGGGAAAGTGTGGGCATAGTGAAAAGGTGGGGTGGGTGTGGTTAGTAAATGGGTAGGCTGTGGAGAATCAGGTAGGGGGGTATATTCATACCAATGTCCTCCAAAATGGAATCAATTAGGGATGAATATCCCTTAATTGTTATTTGGTCTTGGGTGTGGGCAGGTGTTAAGGTGAAGGTGATGTTAGTGTCAAAGGGTAAGCATGGAGGGGAGGAAGTGGCTAGGTCAGCTGATGAAGATGGTGTAGTGCTCAAGTGTTCAACAACGGGGATGGATGGGCTGCGTGATGAAGGTGAGGTAAGGATGAGGTCTGTGGTAAGAGGGACTGGCAAAGGTGTGGATGTGGTGATGGTTGAAAGGGTGGCTGAGCTGCTAGGGGGAATGGAAACTTGAATGAAAGGTAAAGAAACTAAGATGGATGGTATGACAGAGGGGGAATGGTGAGGCTAGCATCAGAGGAGCTGACCATAGGCAAAATGAAATCGATGGACGGGATGATTATGGGTGCAAAGGTCATAGGTGGAGGCTCCAAGCTAGGAGCAGTAGATGGGAGTAGAGGCTCAGAGGTGACTGATGTAGAGATCTTAGGAGGAGGTATTGAGCTAGTGGCAGCTGTTGGGAAAGGCTCTGAACTAGCAGAAGTATAGGTGCCATTTGCAGCGGCAGAGTTGACTGCTTGTGGAGCTTCTATCTCAGGATCCTCACTTGATTTGTTCTTGCTCTTTCTAATTAAGGCCCTACAGGCTGACCAAGCCCTCTTCCCAAATACTTTTGGAGTCACCTTCACCACTAGCACATCATTTGGGAAAGCAAATTTTCCTCTCTTAAGCAAGGCAGTGATGAGCCTGCTGTAAGGTAGGCCAGGTAAGGGTTGCACTTTCCATATTTTCTCATTGACATCCACCATTACATCAAATACCAGCTAGGCAACATTCATAAATTGGCCCTTGGAGAAAAAATACAGGGCATCCACTATGGGGGTTATCCTTTCTTGCTGATGTCCACTGACATAAATATTTTTCCTCAAATTTTGAATCAATGAACAGAATGCTGGGGTGTAGATCTCTCCTCATTATTGACTCCCCAGACCCCACAATGCCTTGAGTGACGTGTCTTGCCATTGCTTTGAAATGCACATTTTTAGGTTTTGGCAGACCATAGGATGTAGCAAAAATAGAAGGGGCTCCTAAAACTCACCCTATATCACTGTAATTCACAACAATCTCTTAGTGATCAATCACAATCTCCAGACAAGGATCAGTTGAACCTGTCTTGGTCTTCTTCCTGAAGTTTTGATACCACAGCTTGACCAGCCTAGCGTAGGATTTTTCACTTAATGGGGTCAGCATTGGTGTCAGGCCTGCCTTCACCAAATAATTCAAAGTATCCTTACACTCGTCTTCCTTCAAAAAATAGGGGGTGTCAACAATTGTTTCTGGAATCAGGCCTAACTTATCCATAAATTCATTGGGAGTGGATAGGTTTATATTGACCTCAGGTTCCCCCTCAGGGTTAGGCACATGCTCAGGAATGTCAGGCATAGGGTTGGGCTCAAGCATAGGTTTTGTCTCAGGGGCCTCCTCAACAATTTCTTCACTGATTTGGGCCTTCTTGAATTTCTTAGCTCTCTTGGGATTGATAGATTTCTCAGCTTGATCCATGACCAGCTTTCTTTTGGCAGATGGGGTCTCCTTGGGCTGTTTGGTTATCCTACTGGATTTCCTAGTGGAAGGGGCTTTGAAAAGGGCGGCTAGGGTATCCTCTTGATCAGCCATTGGCCACTCAATCCACAGAAATTATATCGCAATAATTCACAAAAATCTTCTATGTCTTCAGATGAATCACCACAAAAATTACCAATGAAAGTACTTGAGCAAAGAAATCACAGAGTGAATGGTGAAGGAGGACTTACCAACATAAACCTAGGGTTTCCAAATCAGCTCAGACTAGGTGCAAAGTGTAGCCCTGGAGAAATTGGAGTATTTGGAACAATGGCAAGGTGCTTAGAGTAGAAACCAGTGAGGGAGAGGAAGAAGATAGAAAATGGAAATCGGCAGAGAGAAAATAAAGCTCAGAGTCAAAGCTGTCAAATGGTGGAATTGAGTTGTCAATAGGTTATAAAAGGGTGAAGAATGAGCTTCGACATGATTGGGGGAAAGGTGTTGACAGGTGGATACAACCTGTCGAAGAGTGAAACGCAGCTAAACCTCTCGAGAGGTTCACTCAATCCTGTCTATGAGTTCAGGGCTTCATAAATAATCAATTCAAGAGGTTCATAGAACCTCTCGACAGGTACTCTGAACTCAACATTTAATCCTCTCGACAGGTTATACAATCCTGTCGAAAACCATTTGTTCACCTTCAGAACCTATCGACAAGATCACAGATCCTGTCAACACTGACATTTATAGTGTCAGAACCTATCGAGAATTTACTCAAACCTCTCGATAGGTCCCAGATCTTGTTGAAATGCATGCAGGGAACCTTCAGAACCTGTCGAAATGTTCTCCACTCCTCTCGACAAGTTGTATCTCAATTAATAATGTTTTATCAGTTCCACATCCATTCTTCCCACAGATTTGTCAATTCCCAACTCAATTCAGACAATTGATGCTTCTAACCAACTTATGACTGATTCAAGATTTGTACATGCACACATTACGCAAAATTGACAACCGTATTTACAATGCCAAAGAATAATTAACAAATACAGAAACTGCAACAAAAACAACCAAAAACAATAGTTATGATTCATAGTCTACATTGTTGACAATAAATCACACTTGGGAGGTTCTTGAAGGTGAATGGTCACCACAGGCTCCACGACATTTTCAACAAAGAGCTTGAGCCTTTGACCATTAACTTTCATGATCCTTCCATCTTTGAGATCCTTGATTTCAATAGCTCTAGATGGGGATACATGCTCTACCATGTAAGGTCCCTCCCATCTGGATCTCAACTTACCTGGGAAAGTTTTTAATTTAGAGTTGAACAACCATACGTTTCTGCCAGCTATGAACTCTTTCCTCAGCAAATGCTTGTCATAGAAGGCTTTGGTTCTCTCTTTATAGATCCTAGCATTGGAGTATGCTTCCAATCTTAGCTCTTCTAACTCTGACAGCTGGAGCCTCCTGTGCATGCCAACAGAAGTTAGATCAATGCTTAATGCTTTTAGAGCCCAATATGCCTTGTGCTCAAGCTCTATTGGTAAATGGCATGCCTTGACATACACCAGCCTGAAGGGAGACATCCCTATTGGGGTCTTATAAGCAGTCCTATAAGCCCAAAGAGCATTAGGTAACTTCAAGAACCAGTCCTTCTTATCAACTCTCACGATTTTCTCCAAAATGTGTTTGATCTCTCTATTGGAAATTTCCACCTACCCACTGGCTTGTGGGTGGTATGGGGTGGCAACTCTGTGTGTCACAGAGTTCTTTCTATGCAAGTTCTCAAACTGTCTATTACAGAAGTGGCTCCCCCCATCATAAATGATAGCTCCGAGGGTGCCAAACCTAGAGAAAATGTTATCCTTGAAGAAGTTGAGGATAACTTTGTGATCATTATTTCTTGTGGGTTGGCCTCAATCCATTTGGACACATAGTCCACAGCCACAAGAATATAATTATATCCATAGGAAGGAGGGAAAGGACCCATGAAGTCTATCCCCCAAATGTTGAAGAGTTCAACCACAAGTATAGGCTGTAAAGGCATGGAGTTTCATTTGGAGATACTTCCCATCTTTTGGAATCTTTCACAAGCTTTACAATGCTGCCATGCATCCTTGAATCCACTGAAATGGCCTCCACAAGCCTGTTCATTACACATAGTATATTGTGGAATTCCTCATCAGGGACACATCTCCTCACCACTTGGTCTACATAATGCTTACACAGGTAAGGATCCTCCCACATGTAATGCCTGATCTGTGAAAAAAACAACTCCTTGTCCATTTTGTTCCAATGTGGGGGAATCCTACCCACAGCCAAGTAGGTCACAATGTTTGCAAACCAAGGTGTAGAGGTGCTGATAGTAAACAGCTCATCAGGGAAAAAATCATTGATAGGCAGCCTATCAAACTCCTCAGCTAGGATCCTAGATAAGTGGTCTGCAACAACATTTTCAACCCCTTTTTTATCCTTAATCTCAAGATCAAACTCCTGTAATAGGAGGATCCATCTGATTAATCTTGGCTTTGTATCCTTTTTTGACAAAAGGTACTTCAGGGCTGAGTGGTCTGTGAACACCACTATCCTAGATCCCAAGACATAAGACCTAAATTTCTCTAAAGTGTAGTTAATTTCCAACAATTCCTTCTCAGTTGTGGTCTAATTTAATTGACCATCAATCATGGTTTTGCTTGCATAAGCAATCACACAAGGAGCCTTATCTTTACTTTGTCCCAAGATTACACCAATAGCAAAATCTGATGCATCACACATCAGTTCGAATGACAAAGAAAAATCAGGTGCTTGAATGATAGGTGCAGAGGTTAAATAGCCTTTCAAAAGCTCAAAGGCATGGAGACATTCATCATCACACTCAAAGGGAACCTCTTGGCACAACAGGTGACAAAGAGGTTTTGTGATCTTGCTAAAATCTTTGATGAATCTCCTATAGAACCTAGCATGCCCCAAGAAAGATCTGGCTTATTTCACCATATTTGGTGGGGGTAAGTGTGTAATCAGATCAATTTTAGCCTTGTCTACCTCAATGTCTCTATGGGAAACAACATGACCAAGGACAATGCCTTGATTGACCATAAAATGGCTCTTTTCTCAACTCAACAGCAAGTTGGTTTCCCCACATCTCGGCAACACAAGGCTGAGATGGTGTAGACATTGGCTAAAATAGTCCCCAAAGATAGATAAATCATTCATGAATATCTTTAAAAGTTGATCAATCATGTCAGAAAATATAGCATACATGCATGTTTGGAAAGTTGCAGAGGCATTGCACAGTCCAAATGGCATGCTTCTATAGGCTAAGGTACCAAATGGGCATGTGAAAGTTGTCTTTTCATGGTCTTATGGGTAAATGGGAATTTAGTTATACCCTGAATATCCATCAAGAAAATAATAAAAAGCCTTACCTGCTAACTTATCCAAAATTTGGTCAATGAAGGGCAAAGGGAAATGGTCTTTTCTGGTTTTCAAATTGAGCTTCCGATAATCTATACACACCCTCCAACTCGTGGTTTTTCTAGTTGGGAAAAACTCACCAGAATTAATTTTAATCACAGTAATTTCAGATTTCTTAGGGACCACCTGAGTAGGTGCCACCCACTCGAAATCTGAATTTCGATAGATGACTCCAGCATCTAGCAATTTGATCACTTCTTTCATTACCACTTCTTGCATGTGGGTGTAGAATTTTCTCTATATTTCTCTAGAGGGTTTGGAACCCTCTTCCAGGTGGATTTTATGCATGCATACAGCAGGGCTGATACCCCCAAGGTCAGCAATAGTCCAGCCTATTGCTCTCTTATGCTTCTTTAGAACACCTAACAATTCTTCCTCTTGTTCATCAGTGAGGGAGGAAGAAATGATCACTGACAACTTCTTTTTTACATCCAAAAACATATATTTCAAGGTCTTAGGCAGCTATTTCAACTCTGCATCTGGTGGGCATATGAGAGAAGGCAACAAAGGTGCCTTTGATGGTGGTGGAAGAGGCAACACAGCAGGTTTCCATGGTGGGCACCTTGTTGCTGGCCCCATCAGAATTTAAGGCTTTCACCTCTTGAACCATGGGTGTGGGGGCCTTCTCTTCCACAATCTCACTCCACACATTTTTAAAAATATCACAAAAATTATTATGCAGCAGCTTGGACAAAGTATCTTCCACAAGCTCATCAAAAATATCAATTAAAAGGCAATCCTCACTATCCAAGTGAGCCTGATTGGCAACATCATACACATTTAGTTTCACTTTCATGTTATCAAAAGATACCTTCATTACTCCTGATCTACATTGAATACAAGCATTGGTAGTGGCCAAGAAAGGCCTGCCCAAAATCACAGGAATGGAGGTGGTGCACTTGCTTGGCTCCATGTCAAGCACTAGAAAATCTGCTGGGTAGAAAAACTTATCAACCCCAACTAATACATCCTCTATCATTCCCACAGGCCTCCTCTTAGATCTGTCACCTAGTTGTAGCACCACATGTGTGGGCTTCAATTATCCCAAGCCTAACTTCGCATAAATAGAATATGGATGTAGGTTTACACTAGCTCCCATACCTAATAAAGTCTTCTCAATGGTATGATCCCCAATGATGCAAGGGATTGCGGGAACTCCAGGGTCTTGAAGCATGGTTGGGGTTGTAATGGCAAGCACTTGGTTCTTTTCTTCAGCACAAAAGACCTCCTTGGATAGATATATCCTAGATTGTCTTTTCTGGGTGCACAAATCTTTTAAAATTTTTGCATAGGCTGGAACTTGCTTGATAGCATCAAGTAAAGGCAAGTTGATCTTTACTTGTTTGAATGTTTTTATTATCTCCTCTACTTTAACATTTCCCTTATCAAAAGGAGAAGGTTCTTTCAATGCATTGGGAAATGGAAAATGGGGGACTGATCTCCCATTTGCTGCCTTAGCAAGCTTATCAAAATTTTCTTTATTCTTATTTTCAGTTTTTTCTTGGGGTACATCAACACCCCCCTTATTTTTTATATGCTACTCCTACTACATATCATCATGGGTTCGTCCTTCAGTTCTTACATTTTCCTCAACAAGCTTAACACCAACTTGGTTATCAACCAGTCTTCCACTCCTCAAGGTAGTGACAGATTTTTCTTCTTCATGGGAAGAAGTCTCACCAACCATGTACGACCCCTTTGGATTGTTCATGGGCTGACTAGTCAGTCTTCCCTCCTTTCTCTTAGTCAAAGTGTTAGATAGCTGACCAAGGTGGTCCTCTATCTTCTTTATACTTTGGCTATGAGAGTTGATAGTTTGAGATAAAGAGCCCAAATTCTGCAGTTAAGCCAGAACTTGCTCTTCAAATGTGAGGGATCTAGAGGGTGTTGGGGCTGGTGCACTTTGCTGCATAGGTTGAGCCATTGGTTAGGCCATAGGCTGCTGGTAATGGGGCCTTAAAAAATAATTATGTTGGTATGGCTGGGCATTCCTATAAGGCATGGATTACTGTTGTGGCTATTGCTGCTACTGATTTTGGAAGGTATCTTGTCTCTACCTCAAATTGGGGTGGTTTCTCCAATGATAACTACCAGTAGGCTGTTGTCCATAGGACTGAGCAACATTTACATGTTCCATCACAAGGTCTGAAAATTGGGCAGTTGAGGGACATTCCTCAGGGGAGTGAGTGGGGGACTGGATGATCACACTTGCCTCCTCCACTTTTGCAACGGAGACTGCATTGCTACCATGAGCTTATCAAACTTTTAAGTCAAGTTGTCCACTTTTCTTTCCAACTCATTGTATCCACTCACCTTACATATTTTTCCTCCGGTAGTATTTTCTCTCACCAATCTAGGAGTCTGAAAATCTCTTGACCAGGTCTCCCTTTGCATGGAGTTTTCATTAATGATATCAAACAAATCCCAAGTCTCATCAACTGTCTTGTGGAGGTATGTACCACCACATGAGGCATCAACCATATCCCTGCTCTTGGGATCAATTCCTTGATAGAAACTTTGAACAAGTTGTCATTCAAGAATTTGGTGATGGGGACATTGCTTCAAGAGTTCCTTAAACCTCTCCCATGCTTGGTGAAAGTCTTTAGTTGGGGCTTGTGCAAAAGAGATTATACTCTTCCTCAACTGACTTTTTTTGGACATGGGAAAAAACTTGGCCAAAAACTGACATTAAAGGTCATTCCAAGATGGAATACTATTGGTTGGGAGCATTAACAGTCAAGTCCTGGCTCTATCCTTTAGTGAAAAAGGAAAGAGTCTCAACCTGGTTGCTTCCTCTCCCAAACCAATAATGTTGAAGGTAGTGCATAATCCTATAAATTCATCAATGTACTTATATGGATCTTCTTTACTCAGGCCATCGTATGTGGGTAGCATCTGTATGATGGAGGATTTGATCTCATAGTTCCCTTGTACAGTAGGGACTTGAATGCAGAAAGGGGAGTTGTACACCCTTGGTGCATTGAATTCCTTTAATGTCCTATGTTGCTCACCCATTGCAGAACTATCGCAATCAACTACAGGTGTGGGTATGGGATGCTTAGGTCTATTAAGTCTTTCAACTTCAAGATCTAAAAGAGCAATCTCAGGACTAAGAGACCTCCTACCAAGCATACACATAGCAGAAACACAATACACCACAAGCAGAATACAGCACAAATTCAGCAAAACAAATTCAAAAACACACAACTAATGATATAGATCTAAAAAAAAAAAAACTATAGATCTAAAAATATAAATAGAGTTAGGAAATGCAAACTTAAGTTAAGCTTGCTCCTCAAATTGGCACAATGCTCCTTTCAACACAACAAATCCAGATCTACAATCACAAAATTAGACTGTAAAAAAAAACTGCAGCAGCAATTAGTCAAACACAAAAATAGTTTGCTGCTTCTTTTTATTATTAAAAAGATATGATGAAAATAATGTGAGGGAAATGAAGAATGGTAAAAACAAAACAAAATGGATTGAAGTGAGCACAAAACCAAACACAGTCTTGCAAGAATTCAAGATCTCCTGTAGCAAGTTTCGATAAGTAAGAGTTTGTCCCATGGAGAGTGATGATCTAAAAACCTAAAGGCATATAGTAAACTCCAGATCTGGCTACAGATATGGCAACTCTAAACCTACACTAGAAAACAAGGTAAAGAGAGAGTGTTTAGGTGTCACAGAACTAAACTAAAATTGAAAACAAAACTAAAATTAGATCTAAAGAAAGGGGGTAAAGAAGGATGATGATGTGTGTGGTAATATAAAGTAAAAAGATGGAGAAGTAGACAATTGTAGGATAACCTTCATTGCAACTCAGATCAAGAACTAGATCTGCAGCATTCCTTCACTTGGCTACAAGCACAAGTGCAAGGTAGAAGAATCTGACTCAACCCCTGTAATTTAGACTGCTCTTAAGGCTATAATATGTCTACTTAAATGGTCACAAACTATCCTAGGGAGGTGATCCAATCACAGATGCTAGAGTTATAACATAAAAACTATTACAGACACTATACTTGCAAGGCTACAAGCACATGCAACCATAGGATCAAACAATCTATGAAGATCTAGTGGAAACCACTAGAAAATATAGATTATTTGGGGCTTTAGATTTAGCTAGTCATTGCTACAAAAAGGCTTGCAATGACTAAGCTCTCAAGTCTGCAATCTATACAAGATCTCAGGTCTACTCACTGAAAATAGCTTTGTAAAATAGAGGAGATGGATTTGCAGCAATTCCTCCTTTGGCTACAAGCACAAAGGCAAGGAAAAAGAATCCAGCCTCAGCCCTATGATCTGGACTTATCCTAAGGCTATGATATGTCCACTTCAATGGTCACAAATCATCCCAGAGATGTGATGCATCCACGGGATCAAAGATGGAACAATAAAACCACTACTGCCACCATGTGTGTATGGCTACAAGCACGCACACCCATGGGAGCATTAAATCTATACAGATCTACTGATAAACAGAAGGAAAATACAAATTTAATAAAGCATTAAACATAGAATTTCATTGAACAAAGAGGACTTACAATGATCTGCCCTCAAGGCAATAGTTTGTGCAAGAAATCGTAAAACTCTACTCACAATGCTCTTACAAAACTAAATTACAGATCTACATCATACATAGCTATTACATAGAATTTAACTCAGCATTGCTACTGAGCTAAGGAAGAAGAAAGGGAAATTAAAAAGGAAAACTAAAACCTAAAAGGGGATCTTAGGCTAATCCTGGATAGTTTACAAAACAGCTTCATGTTCTATTTATAAGCAATCTCTAGCAGTTGTGTGCAACAGCCAATGAGAAATAAAAATGCTTTTGGAGCTAGTGTCATGGCCTATTTTCAGCCTTCGGATGCCTTGAGCCATGTGGTTCATTGGGATGTGTGCCCTAGAGGCAGTAGAATCCCCAAAATAAACCTGAGCATTGAACTGGGCGGCTGGAACCCATGCCTCGAGAGGTTGGAGGCTTCAGAATGCACCTCTCGAGAGGTTCCAACAGTCATTCGAGAGGTTCCAAGAACAATTCGAGAGGTTGAGGCATCAGCTCGACAGGTTGATGGCTTCAGGTGCTTTTGTGCTATAGCAACTCAACAGGTTCCAGCAACCTCTCGGCAGGTTCTTCAGCAGCATTTTAAACAATTCGACAGGTTCAGTAAACAGCTCAACAGGTTCATTTAACCTCTCGACAAGTTCATTTAACCTCTCGACAGGTTCATTCAACCTCTCGACAGGTTCATTTAGCAGCATTTTTTAGCATCGCAACTGCTCGACATAATGCCTCAACAACATTTTTTAGCACAGCAGCTTGATTTTAGCACATACCAGCTTGTGGGGTTCAACCAACCACTTGAGAGGTTGGATTTTATTATTTTAAACCACTCGAGGGGTTGGTTTTCAATGTGAACCACTCGTGTGGTTCACTAAATCATGCATTTAAACCACTCGAGTGGTTTCTCCAGCCCTCTAAATTGCTCGAATTCTTCAAGTTTGCAGTTGTACTACTCATGGACTTCCATCGTCAGCTCCAGTAGATGAACTTCAGCATATTAAAGTACTCGAGTACATTAATTTTGTAGCTGTGAAGTCTTGAGGATCAATTTGCAACTCGAATGGCTGGTTTGGCCTGTGACTGCTAACTCATGTGAATGCAGCAGCTGTGCTGCCCATGGGGTAAAATTAAGCAGCATCTCATGTTCAGTTCTGCAACTCGACAACATGTACACACTAGCCAGCTGCTCGAGTAGGTGGTTCCTTCAAGAGTTGAGCTAGAAAGGCTAGCTGCTTCAGGTGAGTGCTCGATAAGTTGCTGATTTAGAGTGTGAGTTGCTCTAATAGCTTGCTTCTCCATGCAGCAGATGTTCTATTACTTGTAGCAGCTGCTCTCTATGATTGCAACGGCTGTATTTGAGGTAAAACACATGTTCTTATTTCTGTAACTGTAATATGCCACTTGAATTGCTCTATAACTGCTCACATAAAATGCCTTGAGGTGTTGATTTGCTGCTATCTTCCATTCAAGGTGCTGCCTTGCTGCAAAGACAAAATGCTATATTATTGCATATCACCTCATTGACCTTTGGGCTTCACCACTCTCTCTCAGTCGGACTTCAAAGGCCCCTAAAGCATGCTAAAAAGCCTCAATGGTGTGAACCACCATGGTGCCTTTTCAATAAATCCATTAGTTCCACAGCTAAACATAAAATTCCTTCTTCCTGGCACTAAAATGCTAGATTGTTACACTAAGCTATACTTTATTGTTAGCTGTAAAAACACACTTAAAACTTCATTATTAATCAGCTCAAAGGTCCATCGATGGTTAGGTTAAAGGATAGAAAGTGGTAAATTTCAGTGCTCAACACACCCCCAAACTTAATCTTTGCTAGTCCAACCAAAGGAAAAATTAAAAATAATTATTCAAAATAGAAAATGCCACTTTCGTAGGGAGCACGGATGCATTTAGCATATGCATCAAGCCTTTTAAACCCTTAGGTGATCCCTAGTGAACGAATGAAGTCTCCTGAGGGTTTTCAGTGAAGATACCCACAAACTTCACCATTAAAATAGTTAAGTAAAGTGCAGCCAATGACAAAATAGATTTCAATAAATAAGGTATCATTCCACACCCATTCTTTAAAAATCAGAGGAGATTACAGTAGTAATGCAAACCATTTAAAACTAAAATCAGTAGGTGTTTGCATCACCACCAATCAATTCACATAAGGAATACCATGTGCACAAATCAGCACTAAGTTCACTATTAATTCAAAAATTAGGTGTAGATATAACCCCAATGAAATTAAATTTCAGACCAAATCCTTACCAGGGCTATCTCTCATAATGAAAATTCAAAGGTGTTCACATTCTCATTAGCTCAAGATCAGTCACAGACCTCAAATAGGCTTGCAAGCATGAGCATAGGCATTGCATCTAATTCCTGACATCCTCAAGTACTTTCACCACAGATTAGACCTCTCCTCATCTCCACATGACAACTCATTTCACTTTGGGTCTACAAGGTCTTTTTAGTGGATTGTATTTTGGCTTATGGGTGTGATTTTAAAAAGAATAAAGGAGTAGAATGGATTCAAAATTGAGAAATCAGCAAGGTAAGGAGGTGATTCATGACTTCACCTTCTTCATTTCAGCATTGCTTCATCTTCTTTAATATTTTTCACATTCAAAGTGCTCAACTTCTTCTCTTGTGCTTAATTTTCAGATGAAAAACTTCACTTGACTTCTCTATTCTTTTTCATATCGGAATTTCTCTTTTTTTTTATATATATATAGTTGTCACCACAGCCATACAACTAATACACTACTCTTTTATCAATTTTTTTCTTTTTCCTTCTACTTCCACCAAATATTGAACCCAACGCACCTATCTTCAACTTCTTCTCCTTTACCTTCTGAATTCTCAGAATCAGGGTAAGGCTGAAATAGGTCAAGAGGTTTAGGTGCAAGTATTCTGGTCTTTGTTGAAGAAAAATTAGATTTTACAGGCTCAAAGAGTATATGCAAAGGGCAGTTGAATAGGTAGGATTTTCAGGCTCAAATTGTCCAAATGAAGGCCTTATATCATTTCCATAGTGTCATGAGTACTATCAATCAGTTTCAACTTGGGGTTGCCTAACTTCTAGTGAAAAGGTATTGAGCCAGTCAGTCTTTAGAACAAAAAAATTTCTAAAAACACTCTTCAAAGGAAATTTCATAGGCCCAAATCTCACTGTATATAGTCTTCAAATTAACCCATGCGATGTATTTTCACCTTTTTCTCTCCTCTCTAGCTCACCAAGTACTAATTAAAAAAAAATTCTTGATGTCAGCTTCATGGTAGTGCTAATTTTTCAAAGATTTTCAGTTTTTAATAGTCTAGAAATTTTTTATAATTTTCTCTCTCTAACATGATTGAGGGAGAATTGACTTTATTCACCTCAATTTACCTCACACTGCTGCACTAAAATTAACTATTCTACTGGCCTACTAACCTGCCATACCCCCAAACCTAAGATAAATAGTGTCCTCACTATTTGAAAATGCATGTATAGGGGCATCAAGTTTAGTACAAGAAAAACAACGAAAAGACATCAGAAAATTAAAGAGAAAACAAACTAAAAGAATGCAGAAAAATAGACTAAAACAAAGAAAAAGATATTATGTTAGACAATGACAACTAAGAAAATAGAACAACTATACAACTTCCTAAAACAACAACTATCTAAAATAGGAACGGCACAAAAACAAACAGCAAATTGATTAAAAACAGTAGGCATATGAAAAACAGTAACTAAACTACATTCCTAAAATAATACAATCCTAAAAGAAAACTTCCTACAATGATCTTACTATGCATCAACATGAATGGCACACATTGCAAAGCAAGATTCTAAAAAAAAAATTAGATCACACAAGCATACTAGTTACACAATATAAAAGCAGGAAAAATTATAGTACATATGGTACACAACTGAGATCAAATGGCAATGGAAGGTCCTAAAAGTTAATGAAGTCAGAGGCTCCATAGAATTTTCAAAACAGAAAATGAGCCTCTGCTTAGTAACCTTTATGATTCTTCCGAAAAATTAGTTTCATGATCGCAGCAGTCCTAGATGGGGGCTCATGATGACATTAAAGTGGTTACCCATCTGGACTTCAGCCTAGCTGGAAAGAACTGTAATTAAGAAGTTAGAAAATCATACCTTTGCAGATGCAGAGCCATTAAGCATCAGTTCTCCCGCCCAGAAATTACAGTTGCTTGAGGGATATAGGGAGCCGCTCTAGCTCCACCTCAGGTGGATAAGGAATAGAAGTATGAGGGAGGGGCAGTAGGGCAGGTGTCCAAAGGGACTGCAGTACTAGCCCTACTGAGAAGCCTAAGATGATTAAAAATTTTATTTTTCTTTCAACATATAAGTGGGGACCTCCTCAGTCCATACTTCCCAATTGTAGCACAAACCTCAGCCCATTCCAATAGTGTGGGTAAGGTGTCTTCCACCATCTCCTCAATGGCAGCAACTAACAAACAGATAGTATTTCCTCCATCTAACCTTCCCCTTTGAAAAAGGAGAATGCACTTGAAAAGCACGAGGAAATGGCAGATCAGGTGTTGCTGCTCCACATCTGCTGACATATCATTCTAAATTTAAATTTTTTTTGTTATTTTTTTTTAGTTTTATATATATATATATATTTTTTTTTTTTATAAAGAAAAAAAACTAAACTCAGATTACTATACTTAGATCAAAACTCCTCGGCAGCGGCGCCAAAAACTTGTTGTGTTGCCCACCTTGCAATTATTATGTGGTTAAAATAGCCAATTAAAAGATACAAATTACAGCAATGAGGGATCAAGGAAAGCAGCCAGTCCTGCAAGAACCAAGGCTGTTGCAGCAAGTCTTAATAGGTAAGTAAGGGCATGTCCAAAGGGAAATGTGATTAAACTATGGTAAATCTCCAGATCTATAGCAGATCTGGCACTTTATCCTAATTTAGACTAAAGCAAAACAAGAAAGAGGAGAGGTTTATAGGATTTGCCACTAAAAATTACAAAACATCAAATGCAAATGATCCAGATTTGATTAAACATAGAGTTCAAGGAAAATGGAGAAAAGGTTAAAATCAGGAGATGGAGAATTGCAACTAGGGATTTTGGTATTTTACTGAAAATTCTTTGGTTCAAAGGCAATGCAGGGAATTGGTTTGCAACAATCCTTCACCTGGCTACATGCTCAGGTGCAAGGTATAATAATCCACTCTCAACCACAGACTTGAAGCAATCCTAAGGCCATGATCTATCCACTCGAATGCTCACAGATCATCCTAGAGATTGGTTCAATTCCATGGTCTTGATTTGAACAATTTAACCATTGCAGATGTTGTGGGTGCAAGGCTACAAGCTCAGGCATCCACAAGGATAATAGATTTAGGGAAATCAAATGGCAATCAAAAGATCTATGGATCTAAATTAGCTTACATTCAACAATTACTGAATTAATATATCTTATAGTCAATTGTTCTCAAATCTGCAATCTGTGCAACACCTAATCCTCCTACAAGGCTTTGAACCTCTCAATTTGCAGCTCTCAACCTCACCCTAACTACCAAAGAGGGTCAGCCAACCATAATTGGCTAAGAGGAAAAATGGGGGAAAAAGGAAGAGAGAGAGAGAGAAGATGGAGATTGAATTTTGCTCTTGTTCTCCCAATTCTAGATCATAGCTCTATAATTTCTTCAAGCTTGTATACTCCTCTCTCTATCTTCATATCCATTTTAGTCAATCAGAGCTCAAAAGAATCATTCTGTTATTCCTAGCTACAGATGTGACTGATTTCTCCTCTAGAAGCTCTTTCCCCATTGGTCCAAAATAGGTAGATACACGTGAGATAGTTAGGGTTTCCATTCGTTCCTAGTTGCATACTAAAAATACCCCCAGGGATCACTGACATGTTGTGGAATGTGTGCACAATGCATAGGCGTGTGGCAGCTGCTGTGAAAGGAACTGAGAAGTTCCTAATATGAGTGTCGAGAGGTTTTGGGAACCTCTCGATAGGTTAAAATGGCTTTCAACAGGTTGAAATGACTAGTCGACAGGTTCATGAGTTTTTCCAGCATTCACTTCGACAGGATGGAGTAGCTCTCAATAGGTTTGGAGCTTTCTCACTAGGATTCGAGTACATCTCGACAAGATTGGAGTACGTTTTAACAGGTTGATGTGAATTGGTCGATAGGATTAGAGTACATCTTAGCCTTTTATCTAGTTTTTAATTCATCCTCTCGACAGGTTATAGTCAACCTATCAACTAGTTATACGATCTTTGGTTGAATGCTCGACAGGTTGGCTCAATCCTCGCGAGAATGAGCATAGCTTCAGGCAAGTTGTCGACAGGTTGACTTGTGCTATTCGACAGGTTCAGTTGAACCTCGCGATCAATGTCCAGAACCTCTTGACTCTTTCTGCACCTCTAGGTATCATCTCGACAGGATCCCCAATTGTACATCCAACCTCTCGATAGGTACTAGAACCTCGTGAGATCTTCATGTTTCCAACTCCATTCTTCTCGATAGGTTGGCTATTGCTTACAAAACCTCTCGACAAGTATTGGGAAGCTCTCGACAAAATTTTCTGTTGTGCCTCCAACCTCTCGATAGCTTTACTCTAAGCATTCAAACCCGTCGATAGGATAGTTTATCCTCTCGACAGGTTGTGTCTTTTGTTTCCATAGCTGGCATACAATGCTGTGTTGTTGTTCTTCATTTGTTCAACACTCAACAACCGCTTGGCAGGTTTAATCTTCATTCCTTGCAACTGCTCTTGGTTCCAAGCATACCCTGTTGGGCTCAAGACATTCTCATGAATTTCTAAGGCTCTGTGGGCAGCTTGGCTAGCTTTAGGCTATCTGAGCACATGTTGAGATGCATGAGCAGCTTCTTTGGCTATTTTAGGTGGATGTCTACACTAAGACTGTAATTTATTACTTACCTACAAAATACACTCAAAACACATTATTAGTCAGCTCAAAGGTCTATCAAATGTCTAATTAGGAGGTGAAAAATAGTATTTTTCTCTGCTTAACAAGCATCCATAGGGAGATTTAATCTAGGAAAATCAAATGCAATGAAGAGATCTATAGATCAAAATCAACTTTATAATCCATAATATATTTATTCAATACAAACTTACAGTACAATGTGCTTAGATCTGCAATTTTTGCAACATCCAATCCCCATGCAAAGCCTTGAACCTCTCAACCTCACCCTAGCTACTAAAGGTGTTTAGCCAACCATGGTTTGTCTAAAGAGAGAATGGGGAAGAAGGGAGAGGGATGAAATTTTGGATGGAAGAGGGAATTCAAATTTGGTCTGAGCTCTCTCAATTTCTTACTGGTTCTTCTGTGTAATTTCTCTTCCATTTATAGTCACCCCCTCTGTCCTCTGATCTATTTCAGCCAATCAGAGCCCAAGGAAATAATTCTGTTATTCTAAGCTCTCTAGTAATTGGTCCAATTGGACAAGTACATGTGAGGTGGTTAGAGGGTTCCCATTTGTGCCCTTTTGTATTCTAAAAATACTCCCAAGGGTTGTTAACATGCCTTGGAACGCATGCACAGAGAACTGAAGTGAGTAGCTAAAGTGGCTGGAACTGGGAAGTTCCCAAATCAAGCTTCGAGAGGTTCAGGGAACCTATTAATAGGTTCTGAGTATTATTTGTGCTCCATTTGATAGTTAGATCAGGCTTTCGAAAGATTTGATGACTTCTCGACAGGATCCGCTAACTGTTCTACAGGATTGACATCCATTCCTAGCTGTTGTTCTAGCTCCATTCGTCCTCTCGACAGGATATAATTTTACCTATCGATTTGTTATACAGCTTCAGGCACATTTTCAATAGGGTCAGTTATTCTTTTCGACAGGTTGGATGCACTTCTCGACAGGTTGATTCAACCTCGCGCAAATGAATGCAAGTTCAGGTAAGCCCTCGATAGGTTGGCTTTGACTACTCGCTAGGTTCAGGGGAACCTCTCGACATGTTTGGAAACCTCACGAGATATCCTACATCTCTAGGTGTCCTCACGATATGTACCAACACACTAATCGATAGGTTGCTCTACTGCAGCTTAAGCCATTCGACGGGTTATATCAAGCTCTCGACCTCTTTACTTTTTCACCTTAGGACCTCTCGACAGGTTATTTTCTTCAGCTTTAACTCCTTGACTGGATGTGGGGACCTCTCAACTGCTTCATATTCTCTCACCAAAACCTCTCGACAGGTTAAATTAACCTCTTGAACTGTCCTATTATTTGCTTCCACAACTGGCACACATTTTTGTGGTGTTGTCTTTCATCTGTCCAGCACATAGTAGCCTTTTGAGGATTTCAATCTTTATCTACTGCAGTTGCTCTCGGTCCCAAGTATACCTAGTTGGACACATGACATTCCCATAGACTTTTGAAACCCTATGGAGTGCTTGATGGCTGGCCTTTTGGGCTGCAGGAGCACATGTATGAGCAGTAGGTCTCTTCTTTAGGCATTTTTAGATGGATGTCTGCACTGAGACTGCAATTTATTGCTTATCTACAAAACACACTCAAGACACATTATTAGTCAACTCAAAGGTCCATCAAAGGTCAGGTTAGGAGGTGAAAAGTGGTATTTTTCACTGATCAACACACCCTCAAACCTAAGCTTTGCTAATCCCTGAGCAAAGGTGAAATTAAAAAAAAGAATTGAAAATAGAAAATGCCACTTTTTTAGGGAGCACTAATGTATTTAGCATATGCATCAAGCCTTTTAAACCCCTAGGTGATCCCTAGTGGAGGAGTTAAGTCTCCTAAGGGTTTTCAGTGAAGCTACCCATAAACTTCCATATGAACATGATTAAACCAAGTGCAAGAAGTTACAAATCGGATCCCAACACATTCAACTTTATTCCATACCTTACCCTTTTGAATTCAAAGGTTTCAAATAAGTAAATGTAAACAAATTTAGTACCTAAATCCTTTGTGTTAAGACCTGAAAAGTACCACTTTTCACCCCTTAACTTAACCTTTGATTAGACCCTTAGCCACCTAATAAACTCTTCTTAAGTAATTTGTTCAGGAAATAATCAGCAGTGAAATAAGGCCAAGAATCCTGTTATGGAGCCTGCTTTGGCACCAGATGCCCCTCAGCAAGAATGCACTTCGAAGCCTCGCGCAGATCAGCTGAGCTTCCCAAGTCTTTACAGCAACCTCTCGCGTAGATGAATGACTGAGGAGCTTTAGAAACTCAACCTCGCGAAGCTCAAGAGTAGAACACATCGCTCAGTGTCGTGTAGTTCAAAGCAGACCTCTCTCAATCTCGCGAAGTTCGCTTAAGACAGCTAAGGAGAGAGAGCTTCAAAAGAACCTCGCGCAGTTCAGAACTCAAAAGAACCTCGCGAGGTAACTCGCGAAGTCCAAGTAAAGAGAAGACCTTGTGCAGTTCTAGCGCTGCTGCCCAGCGAAGTAATCTACCGCGCGACTGCTTGAATTGCAACTTCGCGACGCTTGAGACTGTGTTTTTTATTCATCCTCGTGACGGCTGAAGCTTCAGTGTCAAATCATCCTAGCGAAGATCAATGAGCTACCACGCGACAAGTCTAGGAAACTACAGCTACCTAGCGAGGCTCTGAACTTGAACTTCCATCTCTTTAGCAGAGGGCATTCTAGAAATTTCTAGTGATTAGGGCACGCACTCCCATGCTCAAATCTCCATGCACATGCCCCGAGGCATCCAAGGATCAGTATAAGGCCACGTGGCATCATTAAAATTAGGGTTTCCTAACCCTAATGCACCGCCACCCCGCTGCTATATATACCTAGGCCTAGCTTAGGTTTAGGTATCTGGGAACCTATCTCAGATCGCTTTTCTTCTCTTTCTTTTTAGCAGTAAGTAGTTTTTATTTTTCTTTTTCGTTTCTTCTCTCCATAGTCCAGCAATTGCTGGCTATGACTTTGTATATGTGCTTGAGTTAGATTAATGTAAGTTTTGCAATAGGATTTGTACTTTGTGGGATTGCTGTTTATATGTGAGATGCTCTGTGCAAGGCCGCTGCCTTGTGATCCCCCATTCCCTTGGCTGTGTTTCAAAGCAATGGAGGACTGATTTTAAGGGCCACTCAGATCCAAGTGACCTGTGTGTCTGCGCTATCATTGTTTTCCAGCCTTAGCCCCACCACAGGACCTACTAGATCTGAAATCCCAATGGGAGCTTGAGCTGGTAGCCTGGTGAACATGGTGGTAGCAGCGATAATCTTGTTTTGTTTTAGGCTCCGTGAGGAGGATAACCTCTGGGATAGTCTGTGACCATTTAAGTGGACAGATTATAGCCTTAGGGTGATTTTGATCCACTGATCCAAGATGGATCCTTCTTCTTTTCACCTGAGCTTGTAGAAGCCTCGTGAGGGATTGTATAGAGGCAGACTCCCCCATATTTGTATAGATCTGCCATCAGATGTTGGATCTGATCTGGTTATAGAGATTGTAGGCTGGTGACTAGACCATTGAAGCCTCTCTCAAGCAATGGACAGCTGGATCGAAGGTTGTACTCAATCGCTTGCTGATTCTATATGTCTGGGCTATCATGGTTTTCCAGCCTTAGCCCCATATATAGAACTTTAGAGGTTTAGGTTCCCTATGGATTCTTGAGCTGGTAGCCTGGATGAAATAGTGCCTGTAATGATTTATTTGTTATGTTCTGACCCATCCCTGGATAGTGGCTCCCCTATGGGATAGTCTGTGACCATTCAAGTGGACAGGTTATAGCCCTAAGGTTGGAGTCATGGCAGTAGAGATGGGTTGGATCCTTTCTCCTCAGAGGTGATAATGTAGCCTCTGGACAGGATTTCTATAACATCAGATCTAAATCTGAGTTACAAAACTCCTCTGACCTTGGCTCAATAACATATTTCTCACCTTTTTATAATTATTTTCCACACTCCATCCATCCTCTCAATCCTTTCTGTAATTTAGTTATTAGAATACTTAGAATAAGTGACCTCAAACTCCCCTCCTATTAGGACTGCCAGATCTGTAGACAGATCTGGAGGGACTACTAGGGATGGCTCCCTTGGAGCCTTAGATCACCTTTCCCTGTGGGACAAACTCTTACTTATCAAAACTTGCTACAAAGGACCCTGTATCTTGCAGGTCTAGGATTTCCGAGTTGTGCTGATTCATCCCCTGTTTTATTCTGTTTTTGATTTTTAAATAACTTTCACCACCAACCAATAAGCGAAGCACACTTGGGAGCACAACAAATTTTTGGCGCCGTTGCCGGGGACAGATGATCTAATAGTAGACCCTTAGTTTTTGTATTCTTAGTATTCTTTATACATGTGAATAATTGATACTGCTGAGATAATTATGAATCTTCCTTGCAGATCTGGACAGCAGCAGTGAAGGATAGTTGGACTATAATTGGAGCGTAGCTACCTCTGTTTGCAAACTCTTTGACTCTAAAGCTCTGTCTATCTTTCTTTTTAACAATTTTTCCAGCAGTATCTAGGATAGTTTAAATGTATTCTTTGGATAGCTGTAAAATACTTAGATAAATTTGTTTGTGTACAAGTATTCTTTTGCAATGTGCCTGCAAGAAGCTTTCCTTGCTGTGGGTGTGCTTGTATGCTAGGGAGGAAATCCCTCAGCCCTACTTTAGAGCCTCTAAACCCTGAGTTAGAAAGGGGAGGGAGACTTAGAAGAGACAGGCACACCACAGGAGAGCCCCCAGGTAAATCTGCGACAACAACTATGGGTGAAGAACACCCCAAAACCCTCAAGGAGTTGAATGCTCCGGATGACTACAACTCCCCTTATAGCATTCAATTCCCTGATGTTCAGGGGAATTATGAGATAAAAAATTCAATCATCCAGATGCTGCCAGCTTTCCATGGGCTTAGCAAAGAAGACCCTTACAAGCATATTGACCAGTTCTTGGCCTTGTGCACCACTTTTAATATCACTGGTTTGGGACCTGAGGCTACTAAGCTCAGACTCTTTTCCTTCTCTCTGAAGGATAGGGCCAGTACCTGGTTGGCCACTCTTCCCAACAATAGCATTGCTTCGTGGAAAGACCTGCAAACCAGATTCCTAACCAAGTTCTTCCCTGAGACCAAAACTAGCCAGTTGAGGAAAGAGATTCTTGCATTTTCTCAATTCCCAACTGAGGATTTTAACTAGTCCTGGGATAGGTTTAAAGAGATGCTCAAACAATGCCCCCACCATAATATCCCTGAGTGGCAGCTTGTACAAAGCTTCTACAATGGGATTGATGAGAAAAATAGAGATATGGTCGATGCCTATTGTGGTGGATCCTACATGCACAAGACTGCTGAGGAGGCATTGGAATTGTTTGAGGTGATTAGTGAGAATGCTTATCAAAAGCCATCCCTGGCAAGAACTCATCAGGAATCTGAGTCAAAGGTGGGGCCTGCTGCTGGATCCAAAGGAAAAATTTATGATGTGTCTGGGAACAATGACCTACAGCTGTAGATGGCAAACCTCTCTATGAAGTTTGATAAATTATTGACTGTGATGCAACCCAGAAGGGCTGCTCAGGTGGCGGAGGCATGTCTGATATGCCAATCCCCATAGCACACAGTGGAGGAATGTCCATCTACAGGGCAATTTCCTGAATTAATGTTGGAACATGCTGCTGCTGCTCAGTCTTATGGCCAACAACAATTTGGGGGCTACAACAGGCAGCCATATAGATACCAGCACCAAAATATTGGTTACCAATGGAGAGACCACCCAAATCTGAGGTGGAAGCAAGATAACTACATGCAACCCCAGCAAATGTTGGCTTTACCACAAAGGCCACAGCAGCAGTTCAATCAAGGGCATGCCCCGAGGTCTACCTTCTAGCACCACCAGCAGCCCCATTAGCAGCAAAATCAGTTGGTTTTACCCCCTCCTCAGCCTAGAAATGTTTCTTTTGAGGACCAAGTCCTGACTTCATTACAAAACTTAGGTTCCTTGGCTCAGACTGTGGATTCTCATGGTCAGAGCCTCCAGAAAATGGAAGAGCAACTGAGCCAAATGTCCAAAACCTTGTCTAGGAGAGTTGAAGGCAGATTGTCCTGCCAGCCAATTGCTAACCTCAAGGGTCAGTTTTTCATTGAGGAAGCTTCCTCAGAGTATGAGGACACCAATGTTGTCACTATCCTAAGGTCTGGCAGGCTGGTAAATAACCAGGTGGGTAACAGACCAGCTGAGGCAATTTCCACAGATGATGCAAATGACCATGATAGAGATGTTGTTGAGCCACCAAGCCAAGAATTGCCTGCCACCTTGCAGCAGGAGAAAAATAAAGAGGCTGTAGTTGAGCCTCAGCAGGAAGATAAACATGAAAAAAGAAAGAAATAGAAGTTTAATCATGGGCTTGCAGCTGAGGAACCAGCAGTACCTCGGCTGCCATTTCCTCAGGCTCTGAATAGTCCTGTCCCTTTTGGAAAAGGGAATGCCCAGATGGAGGAAATGATGGAGACTTTTACACAGGTAAAAATTAATTTACCCCTGCTTGAGGCAATTAAACAAGTCCCAGCCTATGCAAAGTTCCTGAAAGACCTCTGCACCCAAAAGAGAAAGGCTAGAGGCCATGTGTCCAAGAAGGTCTTTGTAACTGATACAGTGAATTTTGTATTTAACATAGCAATGCCTGAGAAGTTGCAAGATCCAGGTATACCCACTATTCCCTGTGTAATTTGAGATCATACAATTGGAAAAGCCCTTTTAGACCTTGGAGCCAGTGTGAACCTGTTGCCATATAATGTATATCTGCAACTAGGTTTGGGGGAGCTGAAGGCTACCCCCTTCATGCTGATGATGGCTGACAGGTCTGAGAGGAAACCTCTGGGGATGGTTGAGGATGTCTTAGTAGGAGTGGATAAGTTTTTCTACCTGCTGACTTCTTAGTTTTAGATATGGGCTGCAGCACTAGCCCAAACCCCATACCCGTTATACTGGGCAGGCCTTTCTTAGCCACTGCCAATGCTTGCATCCAATGTAGGTCTGGAGTAATGGAGGTAACCTTTGGACATATGAAGGTTGAGCTGAATGTGTACAACAGTGCAAAGTACCCTCAGATGGAAAATGAGGAGAGCTTTGCAGTGGATGTACTAGAAGAAATTGTAGAAGAAGAATTGCCCACTCTGCTGGAGTGGGGCAACATTGTCAGGAATTTAGTTGACATTTGGGACATGGTGGAGGAAGAGAGCCCAGATAGGAGATCAAAAGACAGGCCAATATCAGAGGCTCCTATGGGCTCAGTGCAGCACTTCAGTTGGAGACTTACACTGCTACCTCTTCCTCCAACCTCCAATGCACCTATTTTTCCATCCACCCAACAGGCCCCTGATCTGGAACTTAAGCAGCTTCCAGAAATATTAAAATATGCTTTCCTTGAGAAAGGTGAGAAGCTTCCTATAATTATCTCTTCCTCCCTTACCAATGAGCAGGAAGAGGAATTACTCACAGTTTTGAGGAAGCACAAGAAGGCAATTGGTTGGACCATTGCCGATCTGGGAGGAATTGATGCATCAATTTGCATGCATAGGATCCATCTTGAGGAGGGAGCATTACCCTCCAGGGAAATGTAGAGGAAGCTAAATCCTCACATGCAAGAAGTGGTCCTCAAAGAAATCATTAAATTGCTAGATGCAGGGGTGATTTACCCCATCTCTGATTCTCATTAGGTGGCACCTATCCAAGTGGTGCCCAAGAAATCTGGCATAACAGTGATTGAGACTGAAACCGGTGAGTTGAGGCCAGCCAGGGCAACCACTGGCTGGAGAGTGTGCATTGATTATAGGAAGCTCAACTCTAAAACTAGAAAGGACCATTTCCCTCTCCCCTTCATTGATCAAATCCTGGACAAATTGGTTGGAAAAACTTTTTACTGCTTTCTTGATGGATACTCGGGGTACAACCAAATCCCTGTGCATCCTCAAGACCAAGAAAAAACCACCTTTACCTGTCCTTTTGGCACCTTCACTTACAGAAGGATGCCTTTTGGACTCTGTAATGCACCGGCCACTTTTCAGAGGTGTATGTATGCCATATTCTCTGACATGATTGACAAGTTTTTGGAGATTTTTATGGATGATTTTTCTGCCTATGGAGACAGCTTTGGCCAATGTCTACAGTACCTCAGCCTAGTTTTGCAAAGATGTGAGGAAACTAATTTGGTTTTAAGCTGGGAAAAGAGCCACTTCATGGTAACACAAGGCATTGTGTTGGGCCATGTAGTCTCTAAAGAAGGGCTTGAGGTAGACAAGGCCAAAGTGGACCTCATTGCCAATTTACCCCCTCCAAAAATAGTCAAGCAAATCAGATCCTTCCTGGAGCATGCAGGATTTTACAGGAGGTTCATTAAGGACTTCAGCAAAATTTCCAAGCCATTATGCCACCTGCTCTGTCAGGATGTCCCCTTTAACTTTTCTGCTGAATGTTTGAAGGCTTTTGAAACATTGAAAATCTGCCTCACCTCTGCTCCTGTACTCCAAACACCGGACTATACCCTGCCTTTTGAGCTGATGTGTGATGCATCAGACCTGGCAATAGGTGTTGTGTTGGGCCAAAGAAAAGATAAATTGCCTGTGGTCATTGCTTATAGTAGCAAATCACTTGCTGAAGCTCAGCTGAACTATACCACAACTGAGAAAGAGCTTCTAGTAGTGGTTTACGCTATTGACAAATTTAGAGCCTGCCTACTAGGATCTAAAACTGTGATCTTCACTGACCATTCGGCACTGAAGTACCTACTGTCCAAGAGAGATGCTAAGCCGAGGCTGATTAGATGGATACTCCTATTATAGGAGTTTGACATCAAAATCAAGGACAAAAAGGGTGTGGAGAATGTGGTGGCTGACCACTTGTCCAGAATTATCTTGGAGGAATGCCTGGATGGCCCTACAAATGATGCTTTCCCTGATGAGCAATTATTTGCCATCCAATCCGTAGTCCCTTGGTTTGCACACATAGTTAATTATCTGGTTATAGGAAAGATTCCTCCCCACTGGACCAAAATGGATAAAGACCTGTTCTTCTCAAGGGTCAAGTATTTTTCTGGGAGGAACCTTGCCTATACAAGTACTGTGCCAACCAGATCATCCGACGATGTGTTCCCGAAAGTGATTTCCCCAATATTCTGGCTATGTGCCATGAAAATGCCTGTGGAGGCCACTTTAGTGGGAGAAACACTGCTGATAAAGTCCTGCAGTGTGGTTTTTACTGGCCATCCTTATTCAAGGATGCACACACACACTGCAAGGCATGTGTGAGATGTCAGAAATTAGGAGGGTTGTCTAAAAGGAACTCAATGCCATTACATCCCATCCTTGTTGTAGAACTGTTTGATATATGGGGAATAGACTTCATGGGCCCCTTTCCCCCCTTTAATGGTTACCAGTTCATCTTAGTGGCAGTGGACTATGTTTCCAAATGGATAGAAGCCATTGCCACAAGAACCAATGATAACCAGGTAGTCCTCAAATTCGTAAAGCACAACATTTTCTCAAGATTTGGAACCCCTAGAGCTATTATCAGTGATGGGGGTAGCCACTTCTGCAACAGGAATTTCGAGAGCTTGCTCAAGAGATATTCTGTGACCCATAGGATTGCTACTCCCTACCACCCACAAACAAGTGGGCAAGTTGACATTTCCAATAGGGAGATTAAGCACATCCTTGAGAAAACAGTTAGGACTGACCGGAAAGACTGGGCTGAGAAATTGGATGATGCACTGTGGGCCTATAGGACTGCCTATAAGACCCCTATCGGAATGTCCCCATTCAGACTAGTCTATGGCAAGGCTTGCCATCTCCCAGTCAAGTTAGAACACAGGGCCTATTGGGCCATTAAGAACTTGAACATGGATCTAACTTCTGCTGGTCAACACAGGTCATTACAACAATCGGAATTGGATGAGCTGCGGATGAATGCTTACGCCAATGCCAGAATCTACAAGGAACGAGCTAAAGCTTTCTTCGACAAAGGCTTGCTGAGGAAAAGCCTCGAACCGGGTGGTAAGGTTTGGTTATTCAACTCCAAACTAAAATTCTTTCTTGGCAAATTAAAATCCAGATGGGATGGTCCCTATGTTGTCATAAATGTTTCCCCATCTGGTGCTGCGGAAGTCCAGGACCCGAAATCTGGGAGGACCTTCAAAGTGAATGGTCAAAGGCTGAAGCCTTGCATTGAACGACCTGCAGATCCTATGTGCACTGTTCATTTTCATGGGACCCCTACATCTACCTGACCCGTAGTTGTGTCCATATTGTACTATATTACTTTTATTTTTACCTTAAAATTTAGGAAATTCTAGGAGATATGTGGAGTTTGAAATTGTTGTGCTTGCTAATGTTTATGGGGGGATCGGTATGACTTCTTCTTCTGTGAATTGCTGATTTGGCCCTCGCAAGTTCCACATTCTGATTTGGGAAGGCTCGCGCAATTCGCATGGCCTAATTCTTTCGCTGTCGTGAGTTTCAATGCTGCAAAATATCACACGCACTTCCAGCGCTAACTCCCATAATCGCGTGATTTTGATTTCTCGTGATTCCCTTACCCAGCTACTCGAGCCTAATGCATTTGTCATTTCCCACATTGACTGCTGGGACTTGACATTTCCCTAGTCACTCTCATTTAATGGTGGCGACTAGGATGTTGTTCAACCGTTTCATCTTCCACAATCCCTCGCCTTTAAATACACCGGGAGGCCCTGTTCATCTTCACAGCATCCTATCTCACCCTCGCGGTCCTTCCCTATTCCTAATCATGGCAGATGACAAGCCAAACGCACTGCCTAATAAGTTTTACCCGATGTGGTTGGACCCGCCGCCCCCTAAAGAGCTAGATCCCCTCCAACCCCTCTAGGATGAATTCGAGGAGGTTCTACAAACCCTTGCCAAGGAGGAGGAGGAAAAGCTCCAGCCGCAGAAGATGAAATGCAAGACCGAGCCATCCCCCTCCACTCCACCCCCCCCTCCTTCTCAACCCCCGCACCCTTGATCTTTCTCCCTTTCCCTCTTTCTTTTTGTACTTTTCTTTTAAGCATAATAATATCTTCCTTTTCTGATGTGCTATCCTGTTTTCTGTTGTTGGTTACTTTATTTCTTATTTTTTTCTTTTATGTTGTAATAAGTCTGCTGCACATTGACCTTGAACCAGTGAGGACACTGCTCCTCATAGGTTTGGGGGTATAGTAGAATAGTTAACATAAGTGCAGTAGACTCATCTGAGCAATATGGAAATGGACCTCTGTTCACTTAAGAATCATGAAATTAAGAAGTTTAAAATTTATACAAACATTGAACATTATAGACTTCTAATATTCCACATTTCCATAATAGTTTCATGAAGGAAACCCACTTGTATCTGCACTTAGTGAATCATTAGAGTGAGAAAAAGGTGAGGACATACTTGAAAGTTCAAAGGATGACCATAACCAGTGAGAATTGGGACTACAATTTTTTTCTTTGAGGAGTAACTAAGGCATTTCTTCTAGCTCTAAGGGCTGGCTGAGTCACTGTGCTCACTAGAAGTTAGGTAACTCCAAGTTGAAACAACTGACAGTACTCATGAGACCTAGGAAAGGATCAAGGCCTTCTCTTGGACAGTTTGAGCCTAATAAGACCAACCCGTAAGTAACTGCCCTTGTCCATACCCCCTTTGAGCTTTAAATCCTAAATTTCTTCAAAATACACCTGAGTACATGAACCTGAACCTATGAACCTGATTCAACCTACCCTCACTCTGAGAATTCAGAAGGTAAAGGAGAAAGAGTTGAAGATGGACTAGCTATGGTCAGCATTAGGTGAATGGAGAAGAAGCATCTATTCTAGCAGAATGGTAACTGAGGACATGGTGGCATTTCCGAAAAGCAAAAACTAAATAAAAAGAAGAAAACTCCAGCAAAAAGAAACAAAAAAAATAATAATGAAGAGGAATAAGAGAGAAGTCAAGAGGAACCTTCATTGGAAAATCAAAATCAAGAAGAGAAACTGATCACTTCAAATCTGAAAATCTCAAAGAAGATGAAGGGAGATGAATTCAAGAAGGTGAAGTCATGAACCACCTCCTGCACCCACTGAACTCTCAATTTTTGAACCCCTTTTCAAACCTTCCATTCTTTTTAACCATACTCCATAAGCCACATTCCAACCCAGTTAAAAGCCCTTGTGATCCGAAGATTGAGTGAGCTGTCATGTGAAGATAAGGAATTATCCAATCTATGGTGAGAAACTGACAATGATGCCAGCACTTAAGAACTCTGCTTATGCTCATGCTTACAAACCCAGTTGGGGGATGTAACTGCTCTTGAGCCTGTGAGAAACTAAACCCCTCAACAAACCTGGATGAGAGTATGCCCTGTAAGGCTGTCTTTTGGGTCTGAACTTGAATGCATTATGTATGACCTTAACCTAATTGTCTGACATAAGGATAAGCTCAGTGCTGACATACACTTGTGCAGTTTTCTGTGATCACAAATTATTTGGAAATGCTATGCAAACATGAGAGTTTATGCTGTCTAAGTTCCTGTGCAACCAATGAATTAAATTTCTTTTTTGCTGATTCATGAGTAGACTAAATCGGATTCCTTAACTGCTCATTGGATGACATTGCACTTTAGTTAACTATTTCATTGAAGAAGTTTGTGGGTGTCTTCACTGAAAACCCTCAGGAGACTTCACTCCTCCACTAGGGATCACCTAGGGGTTTAAAAGGCTTGGTACATATGCTAAATGTATCCGTGCTCCCTACGAAAGTGGCATTTAATTTTTAGAGTAGATTTAATGTAGCTTTGCAAAGGGACTAGCAAAGATTAGGTTTGGGGGTGTGTTAAGACCAGCAAAGTACCACTTTTCACCCCTTAACTTAACCTTTGATTAGACCCTTAGCCACCTAATAAACTCTTCTTAAGTGTTTAGTTCAGGAAATAATCAGCAGTGAAATAAGGCCAAGAATCCTGTTATGGAGCCTGCTTTGACACCAGATGCCCCTCAGCAAGAATGCACTTCGAAGCCTCGCACAGATCAGCTGAGCTTCCCAGGGCTTTACAGCAACCTCTCACGCAGATGAATGACTGGGGAGCTTTAGAAACTCAACCTCGCAAACCTCAAGAGTAGAACACATCGCTCAGTGTCGTGCAGTTCAAAGCAGACCTCTCTTAATCTCGCGAAGTTCGCTTAAGACAGCCGAGGAGAGAGAGCTTCAGAAGAACCTCGCGCAGTTCAGAACTCAAAAGAACCTCGCGAGGTAACTCGCGAACTCCAAGTAAAGAGAAGACCTCGCGCATGATTCTCATGCACTACCCAATGAGTAATCTACACATGATCTTTGAATTGCAACCAGCGATGCTTGAGACTGTGTTTTCTATTCAACCTTGCGACGGCTGAAGCTTCAGTGTCAAATCATCCTAGCGAAGAGCAATGAGCTACCACGCGACAAGTCTGGGAAACTACAGCTACCTAGCGAGGCTCTGAACCTGAACTTCCATCTCTTCAGCAGAGAGCATTCTGGAAATTTCTAGTGATTAAGGCACGCACTCCCATGCTCAAATCTCCGTGCACATGCCCCGAGGCATCCATGGATCAGTATAACGCCACGTGGCATCGTTAAAATTAGGGTTTCCTAACCCTAATGTGCCGCCACCCCACTGCTATATATACCCAGGCCTAGCTTAGGTTTAGGTATCTGGGAACCTATCTCAGATCGCTTTTCTTTTCTCTTTCTTTTTAGCAGTAAGTAGTTTTTCTTTTTCTTTTTCTTTTCTTCTCTCCATAGTCCAGCAATTGCTGGCTATGACTTTGTATATGTGTTTGAGTTAGATTAATGGAAGTTTTGCAATAGGATTTGTACTTTGTGGGATTATTGTTTATATGTGAGATGCTCTGTGCAAGGCTGCTGCCTTGTGATCCCCCATTGCCTTGGCTGTGTTTCAAAGCAATGGAGGACTGATTTTAAGGGCCACTCAGATCCAAGTGACCTGTGTGTCTGGGCTATCATGGTCTTCCAGCCTTAGCCCCACCACAGGACCTACTAGATCTTAAAACCCCATGGGAGCTTGAGCTGGTAGCCTGGTGAACATGGTGGTAGCAGCGATAATCTTGTTTTGTTTTGGGCTCTGTGAGGAGGATGACCTCTGGGATAGTCTGTGACCATTTAAGTGGACAGATTATAGCCTTAGGGTGATTCTGATCCACCGATCCAAGATGGATCCTTCTTCTTTTCACCTGAGCTTGTAGAAGCCTGGTGAGGGATTGTACAGAGGCAGACTCCCCCATATTTGTATAGATCTGCCATCAGATGTTGGATCTGATCTGGTTATAGAGATTGTAGGCTGGTGACTGGACCATTATAGCCCTAAGGGTGGAGTCATGGCAGTAGAGATGGGTTGGATCCTTTCTCCTCAGAGGTGATAATGTAGCCTCTGGACAGGATTTCTATTACATCAGATCTAAATCTGAGTTACAAAACTCCTCTGACCTTGGCTCAATAACATATTTCTCACCTTTTTATAATTATTTTCCACACTCCATCCATCCTCTCAATCCTTTCTGTAATTTAGTTATTAGAATACTTAGAATAAGTGACCTCAAACTCCCCTCCTTTTAGGACTGCCAGATCTATAGACAGATCTGGAGGGACTACTAGGGACGGCTCCCTTGGAGCCTTAGATCACCTTTCCCTGTGGGACAAACTCTTACTTATCCAAACTTGCTACAAAGGACCCTGTATCTTGCAGGTCTAGGATTTCCGAGTTGTGTTGATTCATCCCCTATTTTATTCTGTTTTTTATTTTAAAATAACTTTCACCACCAACCAATAAGCGAAGCACACTTGGGAGCACAACACTTTGTGAAACTCATCATAACAATCTGAAATCATCAAGGGAATGCTATGTGCATAACAGTATATACTTTACCATTAATTTAAGAATCAAATTCAAACAATGCCTAAATATGTCCAATTTCATACCCAATTATCTCACAGGCGTACTCTCACAAATGATTTCAAAGGTGTATCATTTCACACAGCTCAAGAGCAGTTACAGCCCTAAAATAGGACTGCAAGCATGAGCATAGGCAGTGCTCTAATTCCTATAATCTTCTAACTCTCTTCACCATATATTATATAGCTCCTTATCTCCACATGACAGCTCAATCCATTTTAGATCACTAGGGTATTTTTATCGGGTTGTAATATGGCTTATAGGTGAAGTGTATAAAGAATAAAAGGGGTAAAAAGGAATTCAAAATTAAGAAATCAGTAATGTAAGGAGGTGGTCATGACAACACCTTATTCATCTCAGCACAATCTTCATCTTCTTTGAATTTTCAATTGAAGTGACTTACCTTCCTTATTTTTGTTTTGCTTTTCTATTTTTCTCTTACTTTTTTTGTATTCTTTTCTTTGTATTTTTCTCAATTGTTTTTTTATGGGCTGGAATGCCACAGCTACACAATTGACACACTGCTGCCTTAAATTTTCTCTCTTTTCCTTCCACCAAATATGAAACCTTGCTCCTCTAACCTCACTTCTCCCTTTACTTCCTGAATTCTCAAATTGAGGGTGAACTAAAATAGGTCAAGAGGTTTAAAGAAGAAGGGAATTTTCATGCTCAAATTGTGTGTATCAAGGGCAGTTGAGAGGTGGGGAATTTTAAGCTCAAACTGTCCCAAAGATGGCCTTACATCATGTCATGTATGTCATGAGTTCTGTCAATTTGTCTTAACTTGGAGTGCATAACTTCTAGTGAAAGAAAGTAGGTTCAAACAGTCCTTGGAGCAAAAAGATTTTGGCAAAAGACTCTTCAAAAGAAATTTTTACAGGCCCAACTCTCACTAGGTATGGTCTTCTTTAGGACTCTCAAGACATGTTCTAACTTTTTCTATCCTTAATGGTTCACTACATACTGATTATGACAAAAATTTTTGGATGATGTCTTTCATGGAAATGACGAATTTTCAAAAAGATCCAAAAATTAAACAGTTTACCATACATTTTTAAATCTTCCTTTTTCAAAACTGTTCAGTTTGAAATTCTGCTAAATTTGTTTTGATCTCATCTATACCTTTGCACTTGACTTAATTATCTCACACAAAATTATTTCAAAATTACCCTGCTATATCCCTAAACCTATGAGGAACAGTGTCCACACTGCTTTGGAAGTGTATCAAAAGGCAACAGTAGGGTAAGCACAAGGACAGTATCAAATGAAGAATTAGAACAAAATTAAAGACAAAGGAAAGCAAGAAAGTCAGTTGGAGCTATCAAAACTAAAATTTTATTTAACACAAGTAATTACAAAACATGAGAGAAACAGGACAGTCTAAATGTAACAAACAGGACAACAAAATTCTACATACAAACTAATTACAACGAAATCCTAAACACAGTCTACACCTAATCAGAATCAGAGTCAGTGCTTGATATGGTCATTGGCTCCCATCCTTTTTGCTGAGCAAATTTGTCATACTCCTCCTTGAGCTTCTCCTTCCTTTTCAGTTTCTCAGTGCTGGCAGCACCCTCCATAGTCCTTTTAGCAGATGGTTTCTTAGGCTTGCTACTGCCCTAGGGCATGATTGGCTCTTTGATGGAAAGTCCTTTGGAATCTGAAGGACCCAAGGTAGAGTATAGGGAGAGGGTCTCTACAAGTCTGGCAAGCATGTCTGATTTGGTCCTATAGATTTTATACAAGTCGAGGGAGTTGAGGACCATCTTCCATAATTTCCATTCCTCTTTCCTATGAGCCTCTAAAATAGGGTCAATCTCCTCCTGATGTGCCTGCTACAGTAAAACCATGACTGCGCCCACTATAAATTTTACATCCTCCTTGACGTAAGGGTTGGTCTCAATGGCTTTGGTGAGGGATGGCAGAGGTGAAAAGGTGTTGGTTCCATATGGAACAATGGCCTAATGGTGAGTGTCATCCATGGAGGAGGGGGTGATGGGCAGCTTAGGAAGTGGTGGTGATGGTACAGTGAGGGTCAATGGCAGCTCCTCTTACACAATAATAGACTCAGGTTGGGTAGGTAAAAGGTAAAAAGGGTAAGTCAGGCTCCAAGGGGTCAGTTAGGGTAGCAACAGGGATGGGCAGAGCTTCTTCCTCAAAATCAGTTTGAGTAGAGGAGTCTCTGGTAGAAGGGGCAGGTATTAGTTTTGCTACCTTAGCAGTGGAAACCACTACTAGAGGGGACAGCTGAGGGAATGGAGGTGGAGTGGGTACAGGAGTAGGTGAGAAGTAGGCATTATAAGAGATTGATTGGTTGAGGTGGATGGGATTGGAGTGGAATGAATGGCCTGGAGGCAGGTGGCCATAGCAGATTGGTTGGCTGTGTTGGTTTGAAGTTGGGCTAGCATGGATATGAGAAGGGAAAGAATCTGGGTCATGGCCTCTGGTAGGATATGGGCTGGGATAATAGGTGGAATGGGTATAATGGGCTGGAAAGGAGATGTGGATACATGTTGGAAATGGCTAGGTTATGGGGAATCAGGTAAAGGGGAGCACCCATGCCCAATGTCCTCCAAAATGGAGTCAATCAGGGATGAATACCCCTCAATGGTGAAATGTTCTAAGTCATGGGTATGTGTAGCTGACATGGAATGTTCCAAGTCATTGGTATGTGTAGCTGACATGGAGGTAGTGGGGTCAGTCTCAAGAGGTATGGATATTGGGGAGGAAATGACTGTGTCAGGAGATTTAGATGTGAGTGGAGGAGCTGATTTAGAACTAATGGGTTCTAGGCTTGAAATGAAAGGGCTGGCTGGAGGGGTTGTGGGTGACTTTGATTTTCTCTGGTAGGTGGATGTGATGGGAAGTAATGATAAGGTGATAATGGGGTATCTGGTAGGAGGAGCTAACTTAGGGATGATTGGGGTGATGATAGAAGGGGTGACTGAGCTGCTGGGAGGTATGGGGACTAAAATGGGTGGGATGGGAGGTGATGGAATGAGGATGCTGGCAATAGCAGAGCTGACAATAAGCAAGGGCACATCGGTGGAAGGGAGGAGTATTGGTGCCCAGGTCATAGGTGCAGCCACTGAGCTAGGACTAGCAAAGGTAGGCAGAAGCTCTGAGCTAGCTGATGTAGAGGTCTCAGGTGCAGCCACTGATGTGGCTGTGGGTATTACAGGTGCAGCTATTGATGTGGCCACCTAAGATGCTTCCATTTCAAGACCCTCAATTGATTTCTTCATTCTTTTCCCAATCAGGGTCCTACTAGTAGGCCAGGCCCTACTCCCAAACACCTTAGGGCTCACTTTCTCCACTAGCTCATCTTTTTGTATCACAAATTTCCCTTTTCTTAGCAAAGCAGTGATGAGTCTGCTGTAGGGTAACCCTGGCAAGGCCTGTCCTATCCCCTTTTGATTTTGTCATTCACATCTACCATGGCCTCAAATATCAGTTAAGAGGCATTAAAGAACTGGCCCTTGGAGAAAAAGTAAAGGGCATCCACTATAGTGGTTCTCCTCTCCTGTTGATGTCCACTGACATAAATGTTCTTCCTCAAGATTGAGTCTACGAAAGGTAGGCTAGGGTCTAGATCTCTCCTCATTAATGATTCCCAAGAGCCCACAATGCCTTGAGTCAGATGTCTGGCCATTGCTCAGAAGGACACAGTCTCCGGTGCTCCTGGGCTATAAACTGAGTCAAAAACTGATGGGACCCCTAATGCCAACCCAATATTACTGTAATCCACAACCAGCTCGCAATTATCTATCAAAACCATAAGGTTAGGCTCACTTGACCCTTACTTCATCTTCTTCCTGATATTCTGATATCACAATTTGACCAGTCTAGGATAGGATTTCTTGTAATGGGGTCAACAAAGGTGTCAAGGCTGCCTTCACCAAGTAGTCCAAAGTCTGCTTGCACTCCTCTATTTTAGAAAAATAGGGTAGGTCAAAAATTGTCTTAGGAATCAGTTTGCACTCCTCTATTTTAGAAAAATAGGGTAGGTCAAAAATTGTCCCAGGAATTAGGCCTAAAGCATCCACAAACTCATTGAGGGTTGTTAGGTTCTCAGGGATTTTAGGTACAACCTCAGGTTGAGGTTCAGGCACAGGGACATCCTCAACAACCTCTTCAGTTATTTTTGCTTTCTTGGCTTTCTTAGCCTTCTTAGCTTTCTCAGGTTTATCCATGATGAGCTTCCTCTTAGCAGGTGGGTCATCTTTGGGCTATGTGGCTATCCTACTTGATTTTCTGGTGGTTTTTTGGGTAGATTTGGAAGGGCCTTTGAAAAAAGTCAGCTAATGTATCCCACAGTTAGCCATTGGTCACAAAAATTAACACAATCACTCTCAATAACCACATCAAACTTCCTTTGCCCAATCAATTAACCACACACAAAAATATGGAAGTATAAAGCTTGAAATTCACAAAGTGGAGGTTGAAGAAGCACTTACCCACAGAACCTAGGATTTCTCAAATCTTGCAGTACACAACCCCAAATTGACAACGACTAGGTGCAAAATGTTGCCTTTGTAAAATTAAAGCAATTAGACCAATGGCAGGGTGATTGGAGTTGGAATCAGTGAGGAGGAGGAGAAAGAAGAAAGTGGGAAATTAGGCACAAGAGGAATAGAGCTTTGAGCAGAAGCTGTCGAATGGATGAAATGAGTTGTCGATAGGTTTAAAACAAATAAAATCCCATTTCGACAGGATTGGAGAGAGGATTTTGACAGGTTGATGTAACCTATCAAACGATTAAAATCAATTGGGATGACAGGATAGGCAGACCGAAGGTCTCGAGAGCTTCTCTCAAACCTCTCGACAGGTATAGATCTTCAGAAAAATCAATTCGAGAGGGTAATGCAACCTCTCGACTGGTGTTGTGATATTTCAATGTGCTGATTTATTGTGTGATGATAGTAAAATAGGGGATGGATTCAACACATCTAGAATATCCTAGGCCTGCTAGATACAGGGCCCTTTGTAGCAAGTTTTAATAAGTAAGGGAATGTCCACAGGGAGGTGAGTTTAAAATATGGTAAATCTCTAGATCTGTAAGAGATCTGGCACCCTAACTAATGCTAAGGAAGTTAAGTAAGGGGGAGAGGTTAAATAGGGTTGTCACTTGAACTAAACTACATTTGAAATGCAAAGTAGCTGAGATCAAGTCCAGAGATCTAGATCTTGCAAATGGAAGGGTTTAAAAAATAGAAAATGGAGAAGAGCAGGTTGGAGATTGGTCTCACTGTGATCAGGTTGAGCTGATCATATTACAGGGGTTTCAAAGCACACAAATCCCTCAGCTGGCTACAAGCACAGCTGCAGGGTAGAAGGCTCCACTCTAAACCAAAGGATTTAACTGATCTTAAGGCTATGGTCTGTCCACTTTAATGGTCATAGACCATCCTATAAACTTTATCCGTTCCAAGGGTCTATGGTAGAAGAATCCAATTGAAACCAGAGATTAGACTGCTCTTAAGGCTATGATCTGTCCACTTTAATTGTCACAGACCATCCTATGGAATTCCTCCAAACTAAAGGTTTCAACCAGAGCATTAAAACCACTACAGATGCTGCAATTTCTAGGTCACAGACATAAGAAATTATAGGGATATCAGATCTACGGAGATCAAATGGTATCTAAGAGGTCTACCAGTTAAGTGGGTGAGCTGACCAATAGACTCGTCTACACAAATCTGATCGAGCACCAAATGAAACAAAAGGAACTATAAATCTAATTAAAGCAATAGAAACAACATTTACATTACAATAAAACTCGCTCTATAATGAAATGCTCTCAGATCTGTAGTCTGTGCAATAATTAACCCACAATAACACTCTCAACCTTACCCAATTACAGATCTAACCTCTCTCTTTACTGCTCCTAGGGAATTAGCCAACCATAGTTGAGCTAAAAGAGGGGAAATAGAATTTCGCTGCAAGCTCTGGTCTCCAAAATTTGATCCAAATCTCGATCTCTCCCAATTGTAATTGGGGATCTCCATATATAGCTTTCTCTCTTATTTTTCCCGCCAGTCTTCCCTTCTAAAAGGTGCTGAGAGTTTGCTAGAGTTTTATTAGAGCACGTGGGTTGGTTAGGGTTTCCTAGGGCATCTTATGGATCGTCGTGCTAGCCACCAATGTGCCTCAGTTTGCGTGTAACATATCACCAAGTCGCAGCGTGTGAATCGCTGATTTTCTGAGAAGTTCTTCACATGATTTTGACAGGTTGAGGAAGCTTTTGACAGGTTTAAATGGAGCTTTTTGGTCCTTTTGCTAGGTTCTCAGATTTGTTCGATAGGTTCCAATAGGATGACCTTCCCTTAAAGCTTCAGCATTCTCAGCCCTCTACCTGGAGCATTCGACAAGTTGGGAAAGCTTTTCGATAGGTTGGAGGACCATTTTGATAGGTTCCGCTCATGCATCTCCATCTCGATAGGTTCAGGAAACCATTCGATAGGTTCCTCTTACACCTCAAGCAAACTTTCGATAAGATGGTTTCGTCCTTTCTTTCAGCTGCTCGATAGGTTCTTGGATCCTATCGAACTCCTTAATCCACATGAATCCATTCTTCCTTTGCCTTCAGATCCTATTGAAACCTTTCCAACTACACAAATTTCTTCTTTCTTTGCTTTCAGCTCCTATCGAATTCTTCAGATGACCTCTCGATAGGATGTTTTCAGCCTGTTTTCACTTCCTTATCCTTACCCTACTGTAGCCATGCGCTCCAAGGGCCCAATGGTGTGCAACCCTCTTCTGTGCTATTGCTGGGTCTGCACTGTGCTGAGAGATGGACTTCTTTGTGTGGCATTCTTGAGTGGTTTTCTGTATTTTTCCTATCTTTTATTACTATTTACAAAACAAACTCAACAGAGATTTATTAATGTGCTCACAGGTCCATCAAAGGTCAGGTTAAGGGGTGAAAACTGGCATTTTTCACTACTTAACAGACGCCCAAAACCTAAGCTTTGCTAGTCCTTGAGCAAAGGAAAATTAAAAAAAAATTAAAATGCCACTTTCGTAGGGATCATGGATGCATTTAGCATGTGTATCAAGCCTTTTAAACCCTTAGGTGATCCCTAGTAGAGGAGTGAAGTCTCCTGAGGGTTTTCAGTGAAGGAACCCACAAACTTCTCCCATAAAGTTAGTTAATAGTAGTGCGTCCTGCAAAAACAGAGTTTCAGTAAATAGAATAAATTCACACCATGTCTTTTCAATTCATTAGAGGAATTTCAACATAAAAAATAAAATAAAATCAGTTCAAAACTTGAAAGTCTGCTGTGATCCTTTACAATCACTCAGCTCATGTCAAGGCATTTCTCCTAAAAATTAATGCATGGTTCACCTTTCACTTGAGAATTCCATTTTGATACTACCCCCATCACATTGGATTTCAAACCCAAATCTCACCAGGGCTGTTCACTCACAACAAAGAAAATGAAGGGTGTAGAATTTCACGCAGCTCAAGAGCAGTTACAGCCCTCAAATAGGACTGCAAGCATGAGCATAGGCATTGCTCTAATTCCTAAAATTTTCTAACTCTTTTCACCATAGATTAAAACAAATCCTTATCTCCACATGACAGCTCAATTTATTTCAGATCAATAAGGTCTTTTTATTGGGTTGTAATGTGGCTTAGGGATGAGGTTTGTAAAAGAATGAAAGGGTAAAAGGGGTTCAAATTCAGAAGTCAGTAAAGGTAAGGAGGTGGTTTGCAGCTCAACCCTCTTCATTTCAGCACCTCTTCACTTTCTTTTTTGAATTTTCAGACTTGAAGTGATTAGCTTTTCAAATGAAGTGACTTCTCTTTCTCACCCTTTTGCTCTATTTTTTTTTCTTTTTATGGGCCGGAATGTCACAACACCACCAAATAGGTTTTCTTTTTCTGAACCAAAAATCACACCCGCTCTACCTTCACCTTTGTCTTCTGAATTCTCAGAGTGACGGTCCGGCTGCATTAGGTAAAAAGGGTTTTGTGGGTTTGGATTTTCTGGTTTCCATCAAAGAAACTGGGATCTTTATGGCTCAAAGTGGGTGTATCAAGGGCAGTTCAAAGGGTAGGATCTTTAGGTTCAAGCGATCCAAGGGATGGCCTTACTTCAGTCCTCCATGTCATGAGTGCTGTCGAGCTGTTTCAACTTGGATTTGTCTAACTTCTAGTGAGCAGAATTGAGTTCAATCAGTCCTTAGAGCAGAAGAATTTGCCAAGACACTCTTCAAAGAAAAATTCTCAGGCCCAAATCTCACAGGATATGGCCTTCGATCAAATTTTCAGGTGTGTACCTTCACAAACTTCTCTCGTTTCAGGTTTACTACACATTAAATTTATTTTTTGAAAATTATTGACCTTTGCCTCATGAAGCCTTTTGGACTACAAACTATTTTAGTTTAAACAGTTTTTTAATTTCCTCTTTTCCAAAAAAAATCAAGTGAGAATTTACTCTGATTAATTCCAAACACTCCTTTTTAGCCTAGCTGCACTTTCATTAACTCATTTCATTGGCATACCTGCCATACCCCCAAACCTAAATTAAATAGTGTCCTCACTGTTGGGAGCATGGTAGGAAAGACACAAGTAAGACATAATATTAGAAAAGAAAGAGACACAAAAGTTGAAAGTATACAAGCACAGATAACATTAAAAAGACATTGTATTGAAAATAACACACTACAAATATGAGATTTATCTCTATAGAATAACAAAATCTGGCGCAGGGATATCCTCCTCAAGCTTACGGTGGAAGAGGAACTGCAAGCCAGGATGGGAGGACGAAAAGGAAAAAGAGAAAAAAAAAACAATGATTGATCAGGGGATAGGGGGTGGGGTAGTGGTGGTGGATGGAGGTGGGGATGTCGGAGGCTTGGTCTTCTGTCTCTTCTTCTCCCGCTTGTTCTTTTTCCTTTCCTCCTTGGCGAGGATTCTCTATACCTCTTTGTATTCATCCCAGAGAAATTGGAGAGGGTCAGGCTCGACCGGTGGTGGCGGTGGTGGCCAGACTTGGTAGAACTTGGTTGGCAAGTCTTGAGGTTTGTCGTCGGCCATGAGTGTGGGATGGAAGGATTGCACAAGTCAAGGGGAAATGGACGTGGAAAGGTTTGACGAGACTGATATTTAAAGATCATGGGCATTGGAATATGAATCGATATAATAAATTTTCACATTCTTCCAGGTTGAAAGTGAAAGTGGGAATAAATGGAGCAGTGGTTGCTGTGTGGGAAATATAGCCCGGACTGCATGATGGGCTATTTTTAAGAGTGGGAGTTAAGTTAAGGAAGTTATCGCAATGAATGCTGAGACACGAATTTGTGGATAAGGACAAACACATGCGCCGATAGTGGGAAGGGCAAATGAGGAAGAGGGAGCTAGGGTTTTCAGTAGCTGTCAAATGGACGAGACTATCATAATGAAAGGTTATAGAGAATGAAAGATGATTTCGATGGGATTTCGATAGGTGGAATCATCCTTTCGATAGGTATTTGGTGGGTGATCCATCATTTCAATAAGTTCCAGATAGGTATCCAGAACCTATCCAAACCTTCTTTCTGTCTCTCATGATCCTATCGAAGAGTTGATTTTAGCTATCAACCAGTATCAGTACCTATCGAAAATCTCAAAGAACCTATCAAAATCATCGACTGTCCTCACAAAAGGTGCAATTAACCTATCGAAAGGTCTCAAAAGCCCAATAACTTTGCGTTTCAGCGCAGTGCTCAGCATGGCAATGTACATGAACAAACTATCAAGACAAAAAGAAATATGATACATATAATACACAATGAAATCAGGTATTAAACTGGAGGGCCCTGAAGATCAATGGTCTCTGCAGGCTCAAGAATGTTTTCAACACAAATTTTTAGCCTTTGACCATTGACTTTCATGGTCCTACCATCTCTAGGGTCCGTGATTTCTACAGCCCCAGATGGGAAAACATGTACAACTATGAAAGGTCCCTCCCATCTGGACTATAACTTTCCTGAAAAGAATTTCAATCTAGAGTTGAACATCCATACCTTTTCATTTGTCCTGGATTCTTTCCGTAGCAAGTGTTTGTCATGGAAGGCTTTGGTCTTCTCCTTGTAAATTCGGGCATTTGCATAAGCTTCTAATCGCAGCTCATCTAGCTCAGATAACTAGAGTTTCCTGTGTATACCAACAAAGTTTAACTCATAATTTATTGCTCTAATAGCCCAGTATGCTTTGTGTTCGAACTCAACATGCATGTAACATGCCTTGCCATAAACTAGTCTGAATGGGGACATACCTATGGGGGTTCTATAGGCAGTCTTATAAGCCCATAAGGCATCTATCAATTTTATGGACCAGTCCCTCCTGTCAGTTCTCACAGTCTTCTCTAGAATGTGTTTGAATTCCCTGTTGGAAATCTCTACTTATCCACTGGTTTGTGGGTCGTAGGGAGTGGCTACTCTATGAGTCACAGAGTATTTTTCCATTAGTTTATCAAAAGGTTTATTACAGAAGTGGCTTCCCCCATCACTAATAATAGCTTTGGGGATGCCAAACCTCGAGAAGATGTTGTCTTTTAAAAATTTAATGACAACCTTGTGGTCATTTGTTCTTGTAGCTATGGCCTCTACCCATTTGGACACGTAGTCCACAGCTACAAGGATAAAATTATATCCATAGGAGGGTGGAAAAGGTCCCATAAAATCGATTCCCCAAATGTCAAACAATTCGACAACAAGTATAGGTTGCAAAGGCATGGAGTTTCTCTTTATAATGCTTCCCATTTGTTGGCATCAAGGACAAGCTTTATAATGCTGCTGGGCATCTTTGAACAGAGTAGGCCGGTAGAAACCACTTTGAAACACCTTTGCCGCAGTCATATTACCACTAAAGTGGCCCCCACAAGCCTGTTCATGGCACATGGTAAGAATATTTTTGAACTCGGTCTCAGGTACACAACGTCTTATCACTTGATCTGCGTAATGCTTAAAGAGGTAAGGATCCTCCCACATGTAATATCGAATCTATGAAAAGAACAGACTTCTATCATCCTTATTTCAATGTGGAGGAATCCTTCCCACCGCCAGATAGTTTACTATATTGGCAAACCAGGGCACAATTATCTGTACAGTAAAACGCTGCTCATCTGGCAAAGAATCATTAATGGGCAAGCTCTCTATTCCAGCTTCTAAGATCCTTGACAAATGGTCAGCAACCACATTCTCAACTCCCTTCTTGTCTTTAATCTCCAAGTTGAAATCCTGCAAAAGAAGAATCCATCTGATTCGTCTTGCTTTTGCTTCCTTCTTGGACAAGAGGTACTTCAAGGCTGCGTGGTCGTAAACACAGTGATTTTTTACCCCAGCACATAAGACCTGAATTTCTCCAAAGCAAATACAATGGCTAACAGCTCCTTCTCAGTCGTGGTGTAATTCAATTGAGCATCAACCATTGATTTACTAGCATACGCGATCACACATGGTGCCTTGTCTCTTCTTTGGCCTAAAACTACACCAAGGGCGAAGTTTGATGCATCACACATCAGCTCATATGGCAAAAAAAATCAGGGGCTTGCAAGATAGGGGTTGTAGTCAAACAAGTCTTTAATAGTTCAAAAGCAGCAAGGCATTCATCATTGAACTCAACGGGAACCTCCTAGCACAGCAGGTGGCAAAGAGGCTTGGAAATTTTGTTGAAGTCCTTGATGAACCTCCTATAAAACCTAGCATGGCCTAAGAATGACCAGACTTGCTTGACAATTTTGGGAGGGGGGAATTGTGCAATTAAGTCAATCTTAGCCTGATCAACCTCTATTCCTTTATGGAAGACAACATGTCCTAGGATAGAACCTTGAGTCACCATGAAGTGAGTCTTTTCCCAACTCAAAATTAGGTTGGTCTCCTCACACCTTTGCAGCACAGAGCTGAGATGGTGTAGGCATTGGCTAAAATCATCTCCATAAATGGAGAAATCGTCCATGAAGATCTCCAAAAACTTATCAATCATGTCAGAGAAGATGGCATACATATAACTTTGGAAAGTGGCAGGTGCATTACACAACCCATATGACATCCTTCTGTATGCAAAGGTTCCAAATGGGCATGTGAATGTGGTTTTTTCATGGTCTTGGGGGTAGATAGGAATCTGATTGTACCCTGAATATCCATCAAGAAAACAGTAATAGGCCTTGCCTGCCAACTTGTCCAAGATTTGATCTATGAAGGGCAATGGGAAGTGATCCTTGCTGGTTTTCTCATTGAGCTTTCGATAATCTATGCATACCCTCCACCCAGTGGTCTGTCTGGTTGGAATTAGCTCACCTGAGTCTGCTTCCATTACTGTGATCCCGGATTTCTTTAGTACTACCTGGATAGGTGCCACTCATTGAGAATCTGAGATAGGACAAATTATCCTAGCATCAAGGAGTTTGACTACCTCCTTCATCACCACCTCCTGCATGTGTGGGTTGAGTTTCCTTTGCATCTCTCTAGAAGGTTTAGAGCCTTCCTCAAGATGGATTTTATGCATGCACACAACAGGATTGATCCCCCCAAAGTCTGCAATGGTCCATCCTATTATCCTCTTATGCCTTTTTAGCACACAAAGTAGTTCTTTTTCCTGCTCAAGGGTGAGGGAAGAAGAAATTGTTACTGGCAATTTGTTATTGTCTCCTAAAAAAGCGTATTTCAAAAATTTGGGTAGCTGTTTTAACTCCACAACTGGGGGACTGATGAGGGAAGGCAATAGGGGTGTCTTAGAGGGTGGTGGAAGAGGTAACAGAGCAGGCCTCCATGGGTGATGCTATGTTGACTTTGCTTCAGAGGATACACTTTTCACATGTTCAATCTCAGAGGTGGAGGCCTTCTTTTCCTCTATTTCCTTCCATACTTTGTCAAAAACATTTGACCACTCATTACCATGCAGCAGCATATCTAAATTTTTTTGCACAACCTCATCTATCACATCTATGAAAAAATAGTCCTCATCGAGATGGGTTTGTTTGGCTGAGTTGTACACATTCAATTTAACCTTCATGTTCCCAAAGGATACTTCCATGACTCCTGCCCTACATTGTATACAAGCATTAGCAGTGGCCAAAAAGGACCTTCCTAATATTACAGGTATGGAAGTAACACACTTGCTTGGTTCCATGTCCAGCACCAAAAAATTAGCAGGGTAAAAGAATTTGTCAACCCCAACCAAAACATCTTCAATGATCCCCACAGGCTTCCTTTCATATCTATCAGCTAGTTGTAAGACCACATGTGTGGGCTTCAATTCTCCTAATCCCAGCTTCTCATATACTGAGTATAGAAGCAAGTTCACACTAGCTCCCAGATCTAACAAAGCCTTTTCAATAGTATGATCCCCAATGATGCAGGGGATAGTGGGGATTTCAGGGTCTTGGAGTTTGGTTGGGGTGGCTATAGTCAATATCTGCTTCACCTTTTCTACCAAAAATACCTTCTTGGATAAATGTATCCTAGACTGTCTTTTATGGGTGCACAGGACTTTCAAGAACTTGGCATAGGCTAGAATTTGCTTGATTGCATCAAGTAAAGTCAAGTTGATCTTTACTTGCTTAAAAGTTTCCATCATTTCCTTTATTTTGCCTTGCCCTTTGTCGAAAGGAGAAGGTGCTTGCAATGCCTTGGGAAATGGCAAATGTGGGACTACTCCCTCATTTGTAGTCCTAGCCAACTGGTTATCTGTCTTTTTAACTTTGTTATTTTCTTGAGAATCTTCATTCTCTTTCTTATTTAAATTGGGTGGTTCTTGTCGTGTCTTTTCGAAAACCACTTCTTTTTCTTTTCCAAAATCTCTGACAGGCTCACAGCCCACTTGATTATCTACCAGCCGTCCACTCCTCAATGTAGTAATAGATTTAGCTTCCTCCTGGGTGGAGGAAACTTCACCCACTATAAAATGTCTCCTTGAGTTATCCAATGGTTGGCTAGGCAGCCTCCCTTCCTCTCTCTTAGTCAAAGCATTAGACAGCTGACCAAGATGGTCTTCTATCTTTTTTATGCTTTGGCTGTGAGAGTGCACAGTTTGAGTTAAGGGACCCAAATTCAGTAGTGAGGCCAGAACTTGTTCCTCAAAAGAAGGTGCTCTCACAATTGGATGGGGTGTAGGTTGCTACACAGGCTAGACCATGGGCTAAGCCACGGGTTGCTGGTAATGAGGCTGGGGAGCATAACTTTTGTGGTAGGGTTGAGCATTTCTGTAGGGCATGGACTGCTATGGCTGGTGGTGGTGGTTTGGATATGCATCTCGTCTCCACCTCAAGTTGGGGTGGTTCCTCCATTGATACCCAGGAGTAGGCTGTTGCCCATAGGACTAAGTGACAGCCACATGCTCCGTAACAAAATTTGGAAACTTGACAGCTGATGGACATTCTTCGATGGGGTGGGTAGGGGATTGGCAGATAGCACATGCCTCCTCCACCCTAGCAGCCATGGGTGACTGCATTGGTCCCATGAGCTTATCAAATTTTAGTGTCAGGCTGTCCACTTTCCTCTCCAAATCACTTTGCACATTTACCTCAAACATCTTCCCTCTGGTGGCATTCTCTTTCACCAATCTAGGAGGATCTAGGTCCCTAGACAAGGTCTCGCTCTGCATGGAGTTCTCACTAATGATATCACACAACTCCCAGGTCTCTTTCACCAATCTAGGTGGGGACATTTCTTTAGGAGTTCCTTGAATCTTTCCCAAGCTTGGTGAAAATCTTCAGTTGGATCTTGGGCAAATGAGATGATGCCCTTCCTCAACTGGCTTGTTTTGGACATGGGGAAGAATTTGGCTAAGAACTGACATTGAAGATCACTCCAGGACTGAATGTTGTTGGGTGGAAGCATTGACAATTAGGTCCTGGCTCTATCCTTTAATGAAAAAGGAAAGAGTCTTCCTCCCCCAAACCTGTGATGTTGAAAGTGGTGCAGAGTCCAGAGAATTCATCAATGTGTTTATAAGGAACCTCTTTGATCAGGCCATGAAATGAGGGTAGCATCTGGATTATGGAAGACTATATTTCATAATTTCCTTGAGCAGTTGGGAACTAAATGCAGAAGGGGGAATTGTAAACCCTCGTGCATTAAATTCCTTGAGGGTTCTAGGTTGTTGTTGCTTACCCATTTCTGGAAATTTAGCTACAACAGATGTGAGTGGAGTTTGTTGAGATCGGAGAAGCCTTTCAACCTCTGGATTTAGAGGGACAATCTGAGGTTGGAGAGTTCTTCTCCCAAACATACACCACTCAAGATCTAATGCAGAGAAATTCTTCAAACACAACAAACAGGAATAAAAACAAATGACTACTGAATCTTAAAATTAACAGATCTGACAAATGAAGGGGAGTAGAGGGATGCAAACTCAAGAGTAGCCTCCAGCACAATGCTCCTCTTTAGTAGCAGCTTCAGATCTGGTGAAGTACAAATAGAATACTGGAAAACAATAAAACTTATAAACAGAGTTAGAAAAAAAAAATAATCAAACAAACTACTGCAGATCTATGGTCTAAACTAAATCAAAATTAGATCTACCAATTTCTAAAACATCTCCCCAACAGCGGTGCTAAAAACTTGTTGGGATATTTCAATGTGTTGATTTATTGTGTGATGATAGTAAAACAGGGGATGGATTCAGCACATCTAGAATATCCTAGGGCTGCAAGATACAGGGTCCTTTGTAGTAAGTTTTAATAAGGGAATGTCCACAAGGAGGTGAGTTTAAAATATGATAAATCTCCAGATCTGTAAGAGATCTGGCATCCTAACTAATGCTAAGGAAGCAAAGAAAAAGGGGAGAGGTTAAACAGGGTTGTCACTTGAACTAAACTATATTTGAAATGCAAACTAGCTGAGATCGAGTCCAGAGATCTAGATCTTACAAATGGAAAGGTTTAAAAAATAGAAAATGGATAAGAGCAGCTTGGAGATTGGTCTCACTATGATCAGGTTGAGCTGATCATGTTACAGGGGTTTCAAAGCACACTAATCCCTCAGCTGGCTACAAGGACAGCTGCAGGGTAGAAGGCTCCACTATAAACCAAAGGATTTAACTGATCTTAAGGTTATGGTCTATCCACTGTAATGGTCACAGACCATCCTATAGACTTTATCCGATCCAAGGGTCTATGGTAGAAAAATCCAATTGAAACCATAGATTAGACTGCTCTTAAGGCTACGATTGTCCACTTTAATGGTCACAGGCCATCCTATGGAATTCCTCCAAACCAAAGGTTTCAACCAAAGCATTAAAACCACTACAGATGCTGCAATTTCTAGGTCACAGACATAAGAAATTACCGGGATATCAGATCTAGGGAGATCAAATGGTATTTAAGAGGTCTACCAGTTAAGGGTGTGAGCTGATCAACAGACTCCTCTACACAAATCCGATCGAGCACCAAATGAAACCAATGGAACTATAAATCTAATTAAATCAATAGAAACAACATTTACATTCTAATAAAAATCGCTCTACAATGAAATGCTCTCAGATCTGTAGTCTATGCAATAATTAACCCACAATAACACTCTCAACCTTACCCAATTACAGATCTAACCTCTCTCTTCGCTGCTCCTAGGGAATTAGCCAACCATAGTTGAGCTAAAAGAGGGAAAATGAAAGTTTGCTGCAAGCTCTGATTTCCAGAATTTGATCCAAATTTCGATCTCCCCCAATTGCAATTGGGGATCTCCATATATAGCTTTCTCTCTTATTTTTCCCACAAATCTTCCCTTCTAGAAGGTCCTCTGAGTTTGTTAGAGTTTTGTTAGAGCACGTGGGTTGGTTAGGGTTTTCTAGGACATCTTTTGGATCATCGTGCCAGTCATGAATGTGCCTCAGTTTGCGTGCAGCAGGTCACCAAGTTACAGCGTGTGAATCGCTGATTTTCTGAAAAGTTCTTCACACAATTTTGACAGGTTGAGGAAGCTTTAGACAAGTTCAAATAGAGCATTTAGGTCCTTTCGCTAGGTTCTCAGATCTCTTTGATAGGTTCTGATAGGATGAGCCTTCTCATAAAGCTTCAGCATTCTCAGCTCTCTGCTTGGAGCATTCGACAGGTTGAGGAAGCTTTTCGATAGGTTGGAGGACCATTTTAATAGGTTTCGCTCCCGCGTCTCTATCTTGATAGGTTCAGGAAACCACTCGATAGGTTCCTCTTACACCTCAGGTAGGCTTTCGATAGGATGGTTTCTTCCTTTCTTTCAGCTGCTCAATAGGTTCTTGGATCCTATCGAACTCCTCAATCCACACGAATCCATTCTTCTTCTACCTTTAGATCCTATCAAAACCTTTCCAGCTGCACGAATTCCTCCTTTCTTTGCTTTCAGCTCCTATCGAAGTCTTCAGATGACCTCTCGATAGGATGTTTTCAGCCTGTTTTCACTTCCTTCACCTTACCCTGCTGTAGCCAAGCGCTCCAAGGGCCCAATGGTATGCAACCCTCTTGTGTGCCATTGCTGGGTCTGCACTGTGCTGAGAGATGGGTCTTCCTTACTCAGGCCATGATATGAGAGCAACATCTGAATGATGGAAGATTTAATCTCATAGTTCCCTTGGATAGCGAGGAATTGAATGCAAAAGGGAGAGTTGTACCCCCCTGGTGCATTGAATTCTTTTAATGTCCTAGGTTGCTCACCCAATTCAGAGATCTCACAATTAATCATAGTTGTGTGTAGGGACTGCTTAGGTCTGAGAAGTCTCTAAACTTCAAG